>LR738710.1:255956878-255993467 GCA_902687465.1 Secale cereale | reverse complement strand
CCCCCCCGCGCCGAGCTTTTTCTCCGGCGATCCCCACCCCACCGCCCAATCAACGCGCCCCCCACTGCCAGCGACTGCCAACCAGAGGTCTCACAACTTCGAGTACCCATCGACCACTAATTTATTACCATTTTTGTCCTTCATATACGCGCTGACGGGTGGGCCCTATGGTAATGTGCGCTGCTGAATGTGGACCAATTGACTGGTCAATTGATCATGTCATCAACAAATTACGGAGCTGTATGGTGAGCCAGTAACCGTATGATCACCCTAAATGTACTTATTTTATTAACACAGTACAAACTCAAACTACCATTTCTTTCTTTCACATACGGGCTGACAGGTGGGCCCCATGGTCACGCGCCACGATGGTGCAACACTAGTTGAGCCATGTGGAACGTTTGACTGGTCAATTGACTGTGTCATCAACAAAATACGGAGTTATACGGGTGAGGCAGTGACCGTATAATCATGACATGTATTTTTTTAACACGGTACATGTGACGCCCCGAGACCGATGCGCCAGGTGTCGGCCAGTTATACGTCATCGCTGCCATGTCATCTGCTTGCGTGTTGCACTTTGCCTTGTCATCATGTGCATTTCATCAGCATGTTTTCAAAACTTGCATTCGTTCGGGTTCCCCAGTTCTCTCTGTTGTCCGTTCTGAGTCCAGACACACTCGCACCCGCCCGCGGCACATCCGTATATTTATTTATAAGTGGGCGCAAAATGTTCTCGGAATGGGTTGAAACTTGGCGTGCTATCTTATTATAGCGTAGGTAGACCGCCTATCAAATTTCGTCGCATTCGGAGTCCGTTTGATAGCCCAACCGATAAACATATAGCGGCACTATAGCCGGATAAACGTCGGACGTCTCGGTGTTTTGAAACTGCCGCCGGTCCTCCCTCTCTCTTCTCTCGTCTCAGCCCGATGCCTTCTACACAGCCCACTTTTACCCCCTCGACAGCACGTCCGAAACTGCCCCGAACCCGACCTGAGCTGTCATTACCGATGGATCCGAATCATCCCCGAACATCCCTAAAATATCTCTGTTTTCTTATTTAGACTCCCTACCTATTTTATTCTCGACCGTCCGGTTGTGATCGGAGGGACGAGATAGCACCTAACCAAAATCCACCTACTATATATAGGAGTCTCCCCTATTCCATTTCTAGGTAACCCTAAACCCTAGGCAGACCAACTCCCTCCAATCCCGTAGCCGCAGCCGCTCTCTCCTCGCAATCCGCGCGCACCCAATTCCCTACCTCCACTTGGCCAAATCCACCAACCAAACCCCACTCGATCTGGACCGCGAGATCTCAGATCCGATGGCCCAGAGAGCCTCCTACAGCCCCGCAGCTCCACCCATCGGTCGCAACCTCCTCGATCCAATCTAGATCGGGAGGGAATCCCTAGCGCCGTCCTCCCAACAACACTTGCCTCGCCGGACCGTTGCCGTCGGTACCAGCAGGACCATCGCCGCCCCTACCCTCTTCTTCTCCTTCCCCGTGCTCTCTCCCTCCTGACCTCTCTTCCCCTTTCATGTTCCACAGCAGAAGGAACGCCATGGCCATCCAAGCTCTCGTCCGCGCCGCTGGAGCTCCATCCCCGCGCCCAGTTTCGACGGATCCCGCCGTCCCAGTCCCGTTCCAGCCGGTCCCCGCCGAGGCCGCCTCGCCGGAGCCGGAGCCTTCGTCCGTTTTCACGCCATCGCCGGCCTCCCCTGCTTCTGCACGCGAAGACGAACGCGCCAGCGCCCAGTTCTGCTCGATCCGGTCGGGCGCGTTGACCGCGCCCGTTAACCCTGCCCGATCTGCTGCTCTCGTAGGCCAGCGCCAGCGCCAGGCCCACGCCTCCCCTCTAGTGCTCCAAGGCCTAGCCCGCAGCCTCGCCAAGGCCCAACGCGCCTCTGCCTTGCTTCTTCCCCACCGAGTCGGCCTAGTTCTCTCAGGCCCGAGGTGAGCTTCCACCCAGCTAGATCTGGCCCAGTTTATCAGTTTCGGCCTGTATTGTGTTTTTCCCGTTCTGCGATTTTGTCAAATATCCAGCGCATGCATAATTACTTAATATGTCACTGTTTTGCATTGTTAATAATTAAATAACCGTGCACCAGTTTAAATGGGTAAATAATAACCAACTTTCATGCACGTTTAAAAATGTTTAACTTGTTGTTTGTTTAATTTTGTGTTAATAACTTGCTAAAATGGTTTAATTCATAACTAAATAACCGTAGCTCCAAATTTAATAAACTTTATATGTAAATGGGGTGGGAAAATGTGTAGAATAACATGGTGCACTTTGTTTTGCTGTTTAACAACATTAAAATGTGGTAATAGGCAGAACAGTACCAAATTCAAAATATGAACATGGTTTTTTTCGGAATTGTTGTTTGTTGTTTCCGGCCCCATTTAAATTGCCTAGATAGGTAGTTTACTTTTGCTTCACCCCTTGACATGTTAACAAACATGTAATCTTGTCATGTAAATAAATGAGAGTCAACTAAATAAATAAAATGTGGTGTTTCGTCAATATGCAACTCGTTGCATATTGAGCTCCACTTAAAATGTGGTGTTTCGTCAATGACATGTTTGTGCACTTTGCCATGCCATGCATATTTAAATCGGACATGCATCATACTTGGATGTGCATTGTATGCCATGTTTATGCTTGTGTGTTTACCGTGTTGTTTGCTTCTTTCGGGTATGCTTCTTCTTGTTAGCTTCGGTTTCGTTCCGGAGTTGTGAGGATTTGTTCGACTACTTCTTGGACTTGTTCTTCTTCCTCGCGGAATCCCAGGCAAGATGACCATCCCCTTGCATACCTTTACTATCATTGCCATGCTAGCTGTCTCGATGCTATTGTTATATGTCGCGCTATCCATCATTTATTGCCAGCCCCTCTCCTTGTTGCCATGTAACCTCTAACCTTTGACACCTTCCCAGCAAAACTGTTGTTTGGCTATGTTAACCGCTTGCTCAGCCCCTCTTATAGCGTTGCTAGTTGCAGGTGAAGATGAAGATTGTTCCATGTTGGAACTTGATGTTTTGGGAATATCACAATATATCTTATATATATCAACACACCTATATACTTGGCAATGGGTGGAAGGCTTGGCCTTTTGCTCGGTGTTTTGTTCCACTCATGCCGCATTAGGAGCCGATAAACCAGCGTTATGTTCCTTGATTTTGCGTTCCTTACACGGTTGGGTATATGGGGACCCCTTGACAGTTCTTCATTGAATAAAACTCCTCCAGCAAGGCCCAACATTGGTTTTAATTTGCCTCAAAATAACAACTTAATTAATTAATTAACTTGCATAGGGGGTCATGTCCCTGAGGATTCTTCTACATAACAGGGGGGCCAGTGCTGATGGTGTTGGTCCCAAACTAGAGCCACTTGCGGTGCCACCCAGTTATCTGGGGTCTTCATTTGTTGTATGTATTGCTCATCCGGACGTGGCCTGAGATGAGATACGCGCGGCTATTATCAGGGTGTCGACACGCCGGGAGGTCTTGCTGGACTTGTTTTACCATTGTCCAAATGTCTTGTGCACCGGGATTCCAAGTCTGATCGGGCTGTCCCTAAGATAAGGGGTAATATTATTATTACTTCTGCTGATCGTGAGAGCTTATGATGGGGTAAGTTGGGACACCCCTGCAGGGTTATGATCTTTCAAAAGCCGTGCTCGCGGTTATGTGGCAGATTGGAATTTGTTAATGTTCGGTTGTAGAAAATTTGACAGAGGATCCGAGATAAAACACACAACTGTGTGAGTAACCGTGACTCTCTCTTTTCACTTTGAGAAGAGAACATGGTGGGGTTATGCTTGACTCGTAGGTAGTTCAGGATCTTTAGCGATCATTACTAGTTTGCGACCGCTTGCGTGGATGCTCATCTTACTCTTGTACTCGTAAGGTACCCACCATATATAGCTTAACCACTGATACAACCTCACCACTTAACCTCTCCTTACCCATTAAGCTTTGCTAGTCTTGATACCCATGGTTATGGGATTGCTGAGTCCTCGTGGCTCACAGTTACTACAACACCAGATGTAGGTACAGCTGAGTACGACGCAGGAGATGGATCAGAACTTCCCTGGGAGTTCGATGAAGAGAGTGGACGTATGTATGTGTCGTTTTTCGACGATCAGTAGTGGTTCCTACTAGGGGCGATCGGACCTTGTGTTTATGGTATCTTTCTCATTTCGTTTTCGTCCGTAGTCAGACCCTGTGTTTTGGATAAATGTATGTTATTATATTTATTGTGTGATGTGGCTTGTGTAAGCCAACTATTTTACAATTTCATCCCTCTTTTACATGAGTTGTGCAAAGATACCATACTTGAGATCATTCTAGTATGAGATTATGCCTTTAAGTCGTGCCTCGACACGTGGGAGGTATAATCTCATACTGGGCATTATAAGTTGGTATCAGAGCCTTCTCCGACCTAGGAGCCCCCACTGATTGATCGAATCGTTGACGGTTGAGTCTAGGCACACACTTGAAAATGTTTTGAGTCCTATAAAATATATCAGAGAGTAGAATTTCTTTTTACTCCTCTTCCCTTTATCACTCTGGTGAGGACTCCTGACGATTACTTATCTCTTCTACTCTCAAAAATTCACTAAAAGAAATTTTGGGATCATGCGAGTATTGTTTGGATTGTTCCGATGTCTTTGTGACGAGAACATTGTTCTCGATGCCTCCTGTCAATTAGGGGTTGTGGCAGTGTTCCGGGGAGTTGAGCTCCGAGGTGTTGTCATCACAAATCTATCGCAACAGTTCTGGAATACTTAAAACGGCCGACATCAAAAACTCTTCTATGGTGTTAGTGGCAAGATAACCCCGACATCACCTAGTACTGGGGAGGTAGTTCGGGAGTATTGCCATATCTTGTATAGCAGATGCGTTTCGAAGGTCCGAGGTAAACGATTTCCGGAAATAACTGGTTATGTGTTGAAGGATGGATACAGCTAGATGTAGGATTAGAGTTGAGTGCGCGGTGCTTCCCCTGTATCCCCAACACCCGATTGCATAACTGGAAACTTTCGGAAATTAATAGGTGGGTTCATCCAGTAGTTCGTATGCATTCTTCCAACGAATGCATGATATGGAGTTCCGGGTTCAACATTGAGTGAAGTGGTTTTATGGGCGTTGTTCCGATCGGGAGTTGCATCTTAAAGGGTCCTTGGCTATGTTGATCCGGGGATTGCAAAACCCTTTTGTAACACGTTCCATGAGCTTCCAGCGCGAACATGTGGAACGAAGCTTCTATCTTGTATTTGTTCTATCTGCTCCTTGTTGTTTTTATTTACCTTTTGTTCTCCCAAAGTGGCTTCTCGAGAAGATTGTTGTACCATTAAACTGTGGAATTCATTCGTTCAATTCTCTGTTCGAATGATATTGTGAAGATTATGTTGCAACATGTCTATCCTTTGTTTTTGTCTTGATTCTGGTATTCGAGTTGCTTCGATGTCAAGTGTTGATTCCATACCTTTCCTAAGCGGCGTTCTCATATTTCTATGAGGGTGCTAGTCCTTCTTGATCATCGAGATTGTCATGTAAATTATTTTCAACCAGTGCGCTTCTCTTCAAGCTAAACCGATCCTTTTAATTTGTGCAAGACCAATCCTTGGTTTTTTCTCAACGGTGTCTGTTCCATTCATCCCAAATTGTCTTTTTTTCCGCCCTCCCTCCCTTCTTATTCTAGGAGTCAGAAATTCTAAAATGAAATATCCATTTTATTAATGTTATGTTTCTTCATTCTTTTCGTTCAATTTCGTTAGCCGGTGATTTCTCAGGAAGATGCTAAGGAAGCTTCAAGTTATCGTTCTTCATTCTCATTTCTTCTCCGGTGGACTAAATTCAATCTTGGGGTTGATCATATCTGTTCCTCTTGTTTCACATGTTTTCCGTGTTGGAATTTCTTATCCAAGGCTCTCTTATTTCTTCACATCTCTTTATTCATATCCGTAGTGTTCAAGATATCTCAAAAGATTCGCGTTTCCATTCTTAATCCGTTCAAGCTATTTTGAGGATTGCCATCTTATTCAAGCCATTTAATTCAACCGGTGCAATATCTCTTAAGCAATCTTTTTAGCGGTGATTTCTTTAGTGGGCCCTAACCCACGGGTCTTTTCCCAGGATCTTACCTGACTCTTCTATTTTTCCATAGTTATTCTAAAATTCTTTTCAAAGTGTGACGTAAGTATGTATTCCATCAGTCATATGCCTTCTCCCAGACCGCTTTCAAATTCTTTTCATGTTTGGTTAAACCTTCTAGCTTTTTATTCTTCTATAGTATCTCGCAATTCTTCAAGGTGTTTCTCCTTGTCAATCTCAATATTTGAACACCGGAGAAGATTTTTTTCTTAAATCTTGGCCCGTTCTTTTGAAGATTCGTGGTTCTAGCTTCATACCATCCTCATAAGTGTTTTCGATTGTGAGAAATCTTTTTAGACTCATCCGAAGCATTTCATGAATCCTCTCCATTGTGATCTTTTGAAGGCCATCATTTCAGAAGATTTCTTCGTTCTCAGTTTGCAACTTCGCCCTCCAACTATTCTTTATTGATACCTCTTCGTTCGTCTCCATAATTCTTCCGGTGCTTTGCCCAAGTATTCTTTAACCAGTTCGCGATCTCTTCGTTCTGTTGCATCTAAATTTCCTCTAGTGCTTATTCTTCCTGGTGATTATTCTCTTTCATCACCCGGTTTCAATCCTATCGGTGATTCGTTGAATACTTTCTCAAGTTTGTGCGAGATCTCTCTTTAATTCTTGGTAACGAGAATAAGTAGTATGCTAAATCCATTGGTTGTCATCAATTTAAATTGGTGAAGGATAAGAATGACATAATTCTTATTCTTATTTCTTCTAGGTGATTTAGTTCCTTTGTCTGAAGTTCGTTCATGATATCAAATTATTGGCTGTTCATCTTTTCTTTCCGGAGTTCCAAACTCTCTCAATTATCTTGTTACGAAGCTCCATCTAATCATTGCAAGGCTTCAATCTTATTCTTTTCATCCTTCACTTCTCATCCTTTTCTTACCGGAGTTCTTCATGGTGGTTCATCATGATTTAATTCATCCTCGAAGTCTTCATCAAGATTCTTGTTAGAGCTCGAGTATTCTCCTTCTTGCATTCCGAAGTGCAATTCTTTCTCCCTTATCTTTTGAGATGGTGTTATGCCATTCTTGACAATTTCCTTTCAGGTTTTATGATTCACAAGTTGTCACGAATGAGATATTTAATCCCGTCAATTTCTTCGTTGGAGTTATCTTGGGTTGTATTTCACCTGAAGCTTTCCCTAAGGATTGTTGCTATTGTGGTGCTTATAAATGACCCAAGTTCTTCATTATCCTCTCGGTGAAATAACTCTTTCGTCTCCTTGCTTATCTCAATCCAATAAATTGTTTTCGCTAGTGGCAGAATTTCACCTCTAGTTGAGATGTTTTCCATAAGCCCACAACAAGCTTATTCTTTTTGTTGTTGATTTCCATCAACTCTGTTCAACCCATCTTGGTAAAGATGCTCTTTCAAATTCATTCGTGGGAGAAGTTGTCATTTTCTTTTCTGTTCTTTTCTTTCCAATGATCTAACATATATTCTTTCATTCCAGAGGCATTGTGATGTTGCTCTCTCCAACCATCATCTCGTTTTATCGAGATCGTGTTCTTTCCTTTGCTTGTCCATTTTAACAGGAGTGTTGTGTCCTCCATTCAAGTTCTCTCTTCCTATCAAGTCTTGCCTCTATTTTCAACTGGAGTGCTGTCTGAATCCTTCTTACCCATGGTGCCATTCTTTCAATTGTTCCGGAGGCAGTGTGTTGTCCATTTCATCAAAGATCATACGATCTTCTCAAGCTCATGTTAATTCCTTCCATTTTTCAGACGGAGTGCTGTACAAATTCTGTCATTCTTATTCCTTGGCTATACCGTTGCAGTTTCTTATTCTTTTGGTTCGTAAGCTCTTGTTTCATGTCTTTCAACCTACAAGGTTCTCATAATGTTCCTTGTTCCTCCTTTTTACCGGAGTGCTCTTAACTTCGTTCATCTCCGTTGTATTCTTTCAAAATTGTTCAACCTCTGAAGGTTCGTGGTTTCACTCGTTGGTCAAAGAAGCAACTTGTTTTTAACTCTTCCTTTATCCTCTTTTATCCGGTGCCATCTCCAGGATCTCGGGTCGAGATCCTCTGCTAGTGTGGGAGAGTTGTGACGCCCCGAGACCGATGCGCCAGGTGTCAGCCAGTTATTCGTCATAGTTGCCATGTCATTTGCTTGCGTGTTGCACTTTGCCTTATCATCATGTGCATTTCATCAGCATGTTTTCAAAACATGCATTCGTTCGGGCTCCCCAGTTCTCTCCGTTGTCCGTTCTGAGTCCAGACACACTCGCACGCGCCCGCGGCACATCCGAATATTTATTTTATAAGTGGCCGGAAAATGTTCTCGGAATGGGTTGAAACTTGGTGTGCAATCTAATTATAGCATAGGTAGACCGCCTGTCAAATTTCGTCGCATTCGGAGTTCGTTGATAGCCCAACCGATAAACATATAGCGGCACTATAGCGGGATAAACGACGGACGTTTCGGTGTTTTGAAACTGCCGCCGGGCCTCTCTCTCTCTCTTCTCTCGTCTCAGCCCGATGCCTTCTACACAGCCCACTTTTACCCCCTCGATCGCACGTCCGAAACTGCCCAAAACCCGACCCGGGCTGTCATTACCGATGGATCCGGATCATCCCCAAACATCCCTAAAATATCTCTGTTTTCTTATTTGGACTTCCTACCTATTTTATTCTCGACCGTCCGGTTGTGATCGGAGGGACGAGATAGCACCCACCCAAAATCCACTGACTATATATAGGAGTCTCCCCTATTCCATTTCTAGGTAACCCTAAACCCTAGGCAGACCAACTCCCTCCAATCCCGTAGCCGCAGCCGCTCTCTCCTCGCAATCCGTGCGCACCCAATTCCCTACCTCCACTTGGCCAAATCCACCAACCAAACCCCACTCGATCTGGACCGCGAGATCTCAGATCAGATGGCCCAGAGAGCCTCCCGCAGCCCCGCAGCTCCACCCATCGGTCGCAACCTCCTCGATCCAATCTAGATCGGGAGGGAATCCCTAGCGCCGTCCGCCCAACAACACTTGCCTCGCCGGACCGTTGCCGTCGGTACCAGCAGGACCATCGCCGCCCCTACCCTCTTCTTCTCCTTCCCCGTGCTCTCTCCCTCCTGACCTCTCTTCCCCTTTCATGTTCCACAGCAGAAGGAACGCCATGGCCATCCAAGCTCTCGTCCGCGCCGCTGGAGCTCCATCCCCGCGCCCAGTTTCGAAGGATCCCGCCGTCCCAGTCCCGTTCCGGCCGGTCCCCGCCGAGGCCGCCTCGCCGGAGCCGGAGCCTTCGTCCGTTTTCACGCCATCGCCGGCCTTCCCTGCTTCTGCAAGCGAAGACGAACGCGCCAGCGCCCAGTTCTGCTCGATCCGGTCGGGCGCGTTGACCGCGCCCGTTAACCCTGCCCGATCCGCTGCTCTCGTAGGCCAGCGCCAGCGCCAGGCCCACGCCTCCCCTCCAGCGCTCCAAGGCCCAGCCCGCAGCCTCGCCAAGGCCCAACGCGCATCTGCCTTGCTTCTTCCCCACCGAGTCGGCCCAGTTCTCTCTGGCCCGAGGTGAGCCTCCACCCAGCTAGATCTGGCCCAGTTTATCAGTTTCGGCATGTATTGTTTTTTTCCCGTTCTGCGATTTTGTCAAATATCCAGCGCATGCATAATTACTTAATATGTCACTGTTTTGCATTGTTAATAATTAAATAACCGTGCACCAGTTTAAAATGGGTAAATATAAAAAATGCTTAGATTTTTTGTGTAGTTTAATAATAACCAACTTTCATGCACGTTTAAAAATGTTTAACTTGTTGTTTGTTTAATTTTGTGTTAATAACTTGCTAAAATGGTTTAATTCATAACTAAATAACCGTAGCTCCAAATTTAATAAACTTTATATGTAAATGGGGTGGGAAAATGTGTAGAATAACATGGTGCACTTTGTTTTGCTGTTTAACAACATTAAAATGTGGTAATAGGCAGAACAGTACCAAATTCAAAATATGAACATGTTTTTTTTTTTGAAATTGTTGTTTGTTGTTTCCGGCCCAATTTAAATTGCCTAGATAGGTAGTTTACTTTTGCTTCACCCCTTGACATGTTAACAAACATGTAATCTTGTCTTGTAAATAAATGAGAGTCAACTAAATAAATAAAATGTGGTGTTTCGTCAATATGCAACTCCTTGCATATTGAGCTCCACTTAACTTGTAGTATTATTTGTGCACTTTGCCATGCCATGCATATTTAAACTAGACATGCATCATACTTGGATGTGCATTGTATGCCATGTTTATGCTTGTGTGTTTACCGTGTTGTTTGCTTCTTCCGGTACGCATCTTCTCGTTAGCTTCGGTTACGTTCCGGAGTTGTGAGGATTTGTTCGACTACTTCCTGGACTTGTTCTTCTTCCTCGCGGAATTCTAGGCAAGATGACCATCCCCTTGGATACCTTTACTATCATTGCCATGCTAGCTGTCTCGATGCTATCGTTATATGTCGCGCTACCCATCATTTATTGCCAGCCCCTCTCCTTGTTGCCATGTAACCTCTAACCTTTGACACCTTCCCAGCAAAACCGTTGTTTGGCTATGTTAACCGCTTGCTCAGCCCCTCTTATAGCGTTGCTAGTTGCAGGTGAAGATGAAGATTGTTCCATGTTGGAACTTGATGTTTTGGGAATATCACAATATATCTTATATATCGCAACACACCTATATACTTGGCAATGGGTGGAAGGCTTGGCCTTTTGCTCGGTGTTTTGTTCCACTCGTGCCGCCTTAGGAGCCGATAAACTGGCGTTATGTTCCTTGATTTTGCGTTCCTTACACGGTTGGGTATATGGGGACCCCTTGACAGTTCGTCTTTGAATAAAACTCCTCCAGCAAGGCCCAATATTGGTTTTAATTTGCCTCATAATAACAACTTAATTAATTAGTTAACTTGCATAGGGGGTCATGTCCCCGAGGATTCTCCTACATAACAGGGGGGCCAGTGCTGATGGTGTTGGTCCCAAACTAGAGCCAATTGCGGTGCCACTCAGTTATCTGGGGTTTTCGGTTGCTGTACGTATTGCTCATCCGGACGTGGCCTGAGACGAGATACGCGCGGCTACTATCAGGGTGTCGACACACCGGGAGGTCTTGCTGGACTTGTTTTACCATTGTCCAAATGTCTTGTGCACCGGGATTCCGAGTCTGATCGGGCTGTCCCTAAGATAAGGGGTAATATTATTATTACTTTTGCTGATCGTGAGAGCTTGTGATGGGCTAAGTTGGGACACCCCTGCAGGGTTATGATCTTTCGAAAGCCGTGCCTGCGGTTATGTGGCAGATTGAAATTTGTTAATGTCTGGTTGTAGAAAATTTGACAGAGGATCCGAGATAAACACACAATTGTGTGAGTAACCGTGACTGTCTCTTTTCACTTTGAGAAGAGAACACGGTGTGGTTATGCTTGACTCGTAGGTAGTTCAGGATCTTTAGCAATCATTACTAGTTTGCGACCGCTTGCGTGGATGCTCAGCTTACTCTTGTACTCGTAAGGTAGCCACCATATATTGCTTAGCCGCTTATGCAACCTCACCACTTAACCTGTCCTTACCCATTAAGCTTTGCTAGTCTTGATACCCATGGTTATGGGATTGTTGAGTCCTCGTGGCTCACAGTTACTACAACACCAGATGCAGGTACAGCTGAGTACGACGCAGGAGATGGATCAGAACTTCCCTGGGAGTTCGATGAAGAGAGTGGACGTATGTATGTGTCATTTTTCGACGATTAGTAGTGGTTCCTACTAGGGGCGATCGGACCTTGTGTTTATGGTATCTTTCTCATTTCGTTTTCGTCCGTAGTTGGACCCTGTGTTTTGGATGAATGCATGTTATTGTATTTATTGTGTGACGTGGCGAGTGTAAGCCAACTATTTTTACAATTTCATCCCTCTTTTACATGAGTTGTGCAAAGATACCATACTTGAGATCATTCTAGTATGATATTATGCCTTTAAGTTGTGCCTCGACACGTGGGAGGTATAATCTCATACTGGGCATTATAAGTTGGTATTAGAGCCATCTCCGACCTAGGAGCCCCCACTGATTGATCGAATCGTTGATGGTTGAGTCTATGGACGAAAATCGGTCTATCAGACACCCATACTCTATTGAATTCTAGCATGTGCATGCGTTTATTTCATATTATCAATCCATAGAGTGAGAGCGGTTTGAAATACAGGCAATGGATGCTTTTGCAATTCATATATAAACATTAATTAGTGCACTCCATGTTGTTAGTGTGAAGCACTTTATACATTTGTCACTTGCATGGATACATTTCAAATTGCTAGCTATGAAATAGAATACATGTCGAATTCAACATAAAGGGGGTTTCGAAGATTTGAATTCAGAGGAAATGCATTCATCTATTTGAACCCAAGATAATGGCATTTGTAAATCAGATGTAAAATGGGGCATCAATCTTTGTTGTGCGTTTGAACATGCTATATATATTCATACGCATGTCTAACTTTTTTTTGCAGCCAGGGAGATTATATCTGGAACCATGCATGAACTGAGGTAAGTTGCATATTTTTTAATATATACTCGTGTATAATGTATATTCAAATTTACCACCTCCATTCCAAAATAATCGTAGCTTTAGGATTTTCAAGAGTAAAGATTTGTGAAGTTTGACAAATCCTGAATGTTCAATTCAAGAGAACCGAAAACGTTAATGCTTCTGCTCCCAAATATTGAACGAAGCGCCAAATAGGCCTTTGGTCACCCAAAACCGCGCGAGACTAATGTTTGGCGATAGGAAATTACTGTCCTGACTCTGGCCCGTGTAGCCTATCCGCCCGATGTCCAAAGGTCTAAACCGGGGTAGGTTTGTATCTTCACCAAGACGCCAGTCTCAACCGCCTCCGAGAAGCATTCATACGCCGTGGGTGCCTAAACACCCACGCGCTCGGCCGAAATATAGCTCACCCACATTTGGGACACCTGAGATTACTGTCCTACCCCCAACCCGCAATATGTCCGAAATTTTAGATGGGAGCAAAGTTTGTAACTTTCCCCATATTTCAAACAAGCGCGTCCCAAACCGAAACATTGTCCCCCCTCAGTTCCCCGCCTCCCTCTGTTTCCCCATTCATACTCCATGGGCGCCAAAACGCCCTCTCCACCAGCCGCGAAACCCCAGCCTCCTCCGTCCTCCACCCCATAGCGCCCAATCCACCGCCGCCCAACTCCATCATGCCTGAGCCGGTACCTCGACGTCGTCGCCCAACGCAACCGCAACCGCAATGCCCTCAAGGACTTAGCAGCTGAAGCCGAGGTAGAGCTTCCTCCATCATGCCGACGCCAACGTGCGCCGTACCAGAACCACTCCGACCACGCCGTCCTGCGCCTCACTGCTGCCGCTCCAATGTCGCAATCATCCACCGCACCGGAGCTGTTCTCACTAAGCCATCATTCGCCGCCTCGGATCTTCTTCCCCGCCGCCGACAGACGGCCACCGCACCACACTCAACAACTTGGCCATGGGTTCATCCAAGGCCGCACCGTCCTCCACAACTTCTCGTTTCCAGTGAACCATAAGAAGATCGTTGGAAAAATAGAAGGAGGACACATCACTGCAAGAAGAAATAGGTACTCATGTTCCCTTATTCGTGCAAACCTTACGTCTCTTCTCACACCGTATTCATCCAACATAAGAACCTAGTTGAGTGCTTCTTACTGCATCTTCTTCGTGATACTAAATGCACAAGGTTTCCTCCCTTTACTATTTCACTTTGCTAGAGGTCAGTAGCCTGCCTGGATTTCAATTCAGGGTCAGTCGAACCGCCATTAAAAGAAGCAGCACCTGCTTAGGCGCGCGGAGCACCTAGTCCGCCTATTCGTCGGGGAAGCGACGCATCGATGTCTATCATAGGGGTGCGGGGCGTAGGAGCTGCTTGCGCCCGATCTAGTGGTCGGCGGGGGTTGAATGGATTGCTGGGGAGCGATGCCAAGCATGGCGGTGCGGTGATGTCGAGGGGAGGGCACAGGAAGGGTACTGGGCCGGTGGTCGCTGCCGTTTCGAGGAAGATCGTTAACACTGACTGGCTGGAGGTAGATGAAGGCGATCTGCCCGTTCTTTGTACATCGGACGATGCAGAAAAAATGGACCGACCTATTTGTTTTCAGTCGAATGTTATTTTCATAGAATCCTATAGTAATTTAGTGTGCCATGCATGTTGTAGAGCTATCATATGTCTCCCATCATTTATTTCTCACCGGCCTGCTATCTGCTACCTTTACACTGTACTAATTGTGCACACACTTCACCCATACTCACACTATTGTTTTTTTATGCATGTGTATTTCAGACTCTGACGCAGTGTTGATGAATGCTGAAAAGAAAAGACAGAAGTCGCTCTAGTGTAATTCGAAGATAAGCACTAAGTGTTTGAGCGCTCTAAAGGATGTAGTGTCAGCAGTTGGAGACAATAAACGTAGCTCTACAGTTGATGATCTCAATTGCCACACACAACCATACCAGGTGCTTGCTTTAACTTCGTGCTGTCAAATGTGCTTAGTTTACACTTTATACATCATACATGTCAATATGTCACGCCGTCCTGTTTTTCATACATATTCCATCCTCCTATCATGCGGCTGCCTTACATGAAAGTAGTGTTTGTCAGTATCATGCATCAATGAGTTCTGAAGAGCAAATTTTATTCCTTTTTCTTGTGGGTTTGACTTGACAAGGCAAAATCAAGAAAGAGGAAGGAAATGAGTAAGGAAGGCGATGATGGTGGTCCTCTGCAGCAACGTAAACGGCGCATCTGTACCGATTCTCCTTGTACTGATAGTGCATTACAAGGTCCAAGTCTCTGCTCCCCTACTCCACCATCCAAGGTGCTTGCTCTAACTTGGCAGTGTGATATCTGGTTGCATGTTGCATATGGTGTCTAGCTTGTATTGCTCCTGATTAGTGTAAACTGCATCTTCTTAGCTTACACATGATACATGTGAATATGACACGCTTTCCTGTTTTTGGTACATAATATATCTGTCTATCACACCATGTTCTTACATGAAACTACTCTTCTTGTGTATCCTGCATCAGTCACTTATGATGGAACACCTTTAAGTTGGTAGTGTGATATTGGTTTGCGTCTTGAATATGATTTCTATCATGTATTGCTTCTAGTTTGATGAACGCCACCTATGACGAGACAGTTTTAACTTGGCAGTGTGATATTGATTGCACCTTTCATATGGTGTCTAGTTTGCAGTGCTTCTAATTTGTTGAAGTGCCTTCTGCTTAGTTACCACATCATAGGTGTGAATATGTCAAGCCATCCATTTTTTCGTACATATTCCATCCTCGTATCATGACTTTTCCTTTCATTAGAGTAGTGTTCGTCAGTATCATGCATGAATGAGTTTTGAAGAGCGAATTATATTCCTTTTTCTTGTCGGTTTGACCTCAGAATGCAAAATCAATAAAGCTGAAGGGAATTGGCAAGGCATTGGATGATGGTGGTCCTTCTGAGCAACTGAAATGGAGGATCTCTACATATTCTACTCCGCCATCCTCCCAACAAGATTCGCAAGACAATGCAAGGCTAGACAGTCAACGTAGTTGTGTAGATGATGAGCACATCTCCCCTACTCCACCATCACAGGTGCTTGCTCTAACTTGGCACTATTATATGTGGTTGCATGTTGCGTATGATGTCTAGCTTGTATTGCTTCTAACTTTGCTGAATTGCATCTGCTTACTTTACACATAATGCATGTGAATATGACACGTGTTCCTGTTTCTAGAACATACGTGTACATGATGAGCACATCTCCCCTACCCCCACCATCACAGGTGCTTGCTCTAACTTGGCACTATTATATGTGGTTGCATGTTGCGTATGATGTCTAGCTTGTATTGCTTCTAACTTTGTTGAATTGCATCTGCTTACTTTACACATAATGCCTGTGAATATGACACGTGTTCCTGTTTCTAGAACATACGTGTACATGATGAGCACATCTCCCCTACTCCACCATCACAAGTGCTTGCTCTAACTTGGAACTGTTATATGTGGTTGGGTTTTCCGTATGATGTCTAGTTTGTATTGCTTCTAATTATGTTGACTTGCATCTGCGTAGCTTACAACCTATACCTGCAACGATCACTTACCCATAAGACACATTTAACATGGGACTATGATGTAGGTTGCATCTTGCATTGTCTTCTAGCTTGTACTGCTTCTAGTTTCTTGAAATGGCACTTACGACGCGACACTTTTTACCTGATAGAGTGATATTGGTTGCATGTTCATATGGTGCCTAGATTTCATTTCTTCTAATTTTGTTGAAATGCCTTCCGCTTATAGTTTTTTCATACATATTCCGTCCTCCTATCGTACGTGTGAATATGAAACACTGTCTTTTTTTGTATATATTCCATCCTCCTATCCTGCGCTTGCCTTACATCAAAGTAGTGTTCTTCTGTATCATGCATCAACCAGTTATGCAGAGATAACTTTATTCATCTTCTTGTGGTTTTGACTTCATAAGGCAATATCAGAAAATAGGAAGGAAAAGAGTAAGTTAGGGGATGTTGGTGGTCCTCTGCACCGACGCAAACATAGACTCTCTAGATTTTCCACTGCTATGGCTAATGAAGATGAAGTCCCAAGTCTACATGATGAGTTCATCTCCCGTACTCCACCATCTCAGGTGCTTGCTCTAAGTTGACAGTGTGATAATTGGTTTCATGTTGCATATGTTGTCTACCCTGTATTTGTTATATTTTGATTAAATTGCACCTGCTGAGTTCATACGTTATACATGTTCATATGACATGGCGTTCTGTGTCTAGAATACACTTCATCTATCCATCATACCATGTTCTTACATCAAAGTACTGTTGTTGTGTATCCCGCATCAATCACTCGTGATTGGACACTTTTAACATGGCAGTTTGATAGTGGTTGCATCTTGCATTGATTTCTATGTTGTTGTGCTTCTAATTTTTCAAATTTCCACTAATGAAAAGACACTTTTAACTTGGCAGAGTAATATTGGTTGCATCTTTCATATGGTGTCTAGCTTGCATTACTTCTATTTTCTTGAAAATCCTGTTGCTTAGTTTACACATCGTAGCTGTGAATATGTCATCCCGTCCTGTTTTTCTTACATATTCCATCCTCATACGGTTGTCTTACATCAAAGTATTGCTTGTCTGTATCATGCATCAATGAGTTCTGAAGAGCGATTTTATTCTTTTGTGTTGTGGGTACGACTTAACATGGCAAAGTCAAAAAAGAGCAAGGAAAATAATGTAGTAGGGAGTGGTGTTACTCGTCGGGAGAAACGGAAAAGGATCTTCCGTCTAGATTCTGCTGGTATTTATAGTGCAGTAGAAGGTCCAAGTACACCGGCTAAATCTACAAACACAGTATCACCTGCTCCACCAGCTGCAGCATCCGCTTCAACTATACCAGCATCTCAACGAGTTACTCGTTTGTTCGCTCGGGAACTGGCCAGTTCCCTAGCTGCCTTCACACCTAACACTACTTCTGAAGCACTGCTGACACAACAGGACTTGGCAAGATCAGATGAACCTCATGAGCATCAACACCAAGACGGTACCTGACCGAGTCAAGTTGCAGTTGCATGTTCCTTTATATGTACTTTCACAATTTGATGTACACTAACACTTTACATATTCGTTGTTGAACTAGCACCACGACGCAAGCGGAAACAGACATCGGGGATAATGCTTGACAGATTAACAAAATCTAAAGGAGAAAGAATGGAGATCCATTTTGAGGCAGGTTTAAAAAGGCCACGTGATGCTACAGAGTCAGCCAAGTTAGTATCAGAGGCAGCCGTTGCCTTTAGGTGTCATGCATGTATCCTCCCAACGTGGATCTAGTACAGGAATGAGAAAGACAATACCCAGTTTAACACCGTCCTTGACCATTTATCCGTAAGTAATGTTATTCATCGCAATTAGTAATATTGTCTTGCTCAGTCCCATACTTTCTAGCTTTCTCCTAATAAGACTCGCATTCTTTTTTCAACAGATGAGGTTCAAGTTGGATCCGAAAGATGATGCAACTAAACAAGCATGCACTCATGTTTTTAAGTCTGCTCTGCGACAGTATCGGTACCACCTTAGAAAATCTCACTTTGAAGGCAAGCCTAACAATGAAACCGCCCAAACATCTCAAGTAGAATATATTACAGATGAAGACTGGACAGCCCTTGTTAAACACTGGTCTGATCCAAAGTATCAGGTAGGCTATATGTATTTGATCAGACCACATATTGAACTTGTATTTATGTATGTGCCTTACAAGTGTATCTTCTTCTAGGCTAACTGTTTGAAGAACAAGACCAACCGTTCTAAAGTGAAATTCCAATAGACAACAGGATCTCGTAGCTATATTGCACACTACCATGCTCTTGTAAATAGCTGCTACTTCCTTCTTTTTTTCTGTGCCATTTTATCGTATCTATATTGACTTCTTCCAAGTACGGAGGAAAGCCTATGCGGACCAAAAAGAACCTGAACCAAATGCAGTGCAAATCTTCAAGGATTGCCACACCAGCATGATGAAGGGCATGAGCACACCAGTTCAAGCCGTTGTTGTAAGTCCTTACTCCACCTGCCTTTGAACTGATTGGTACTATGATGTGTTCATTTAACTACTTGGTTTGCAGCCAATGTCAGTTACTCCGTTCACTTTTACACACAGTTGTCTTAAAGTATCATTTCACCTTACATGGTTTAAAAGAGATGAAGGATATTCTTTTGGTCTTGATTTGTATTCTAGTTGTTATGTTCACGTGCACACACAATGATAAAATAGCATGTTTGTTTTATATCTGTTTGCCCATGATATGAATGATGTCATACTATGTTCATCCTACTTTAAACCATGTCTCTTTATCCTTATATGTCAACGAATGTGAGGAAATAGACAATACAGTAGGCATGCTACATGGGCATATGTTCCGAAAGTGATTTTATTGTGTAGTTGGCACTACAATACATGCTAATGTATTACAGTAGTTCACCAAAATAAGTTATGTATAAACGTGTAACCTACTTTGTTTGTTTTTGTCTCATTAGTAACTTATCTGGTACACTAATCTACAAGTTCAAACTTCTAGGAAGCTATGGAAAAATGATTGAACAGCCACAACCACCTGAAGGTGACGAGGCTACCACAGGCACAATGTCACCTCTTGCTGCAGTGCGTGAGTATCTCTCCACTAACAGTGCAAAAAGCACCTTCCTGCGTAATTTTGGGTTGGTTGTCAAGGTAACCTCGTCCAAATCGCCTACTGAACAAAATATTCCTGCTAGACAGAGTGATATATCTGTGCTCCAGACACAAGTCCAATCCCTAATGGACGTCATTTTGGAAACAAGAATAGAGGTTGACAAATGTCGTCAAGATATGAATGGTTTTGAAACCAGACTATCAGACATTTGCTTCGTTGTTCAAGAGCAATGGTGGAAAAAGGTGAAGATCATGCTGCTCCATCAGATTCTACAGCCTGGAACATTAGCACTCACATCAAATGATATGTGCTTCTATATGTCCGATGGTGCTTTTATCTGCAAGGACTGTAAACTTTATGCCAATAGGCCTTTTGTTGTGATACATCATTTATGATGTTGCCAAAGGCTGCAATAATTACGACGCTATTTTTGTATAGTGTAGGTTTATCTTAGTAATGTATTCGGCTGAAAGCTTTGTAGGAGCCCAACATGCCAACGCTTGTCAGGCCCATTGCAATTAGGCTAAAAGCGATTATGGGCTGAAATTTGCATGTAGCCCACTAAAAATATCTGGGCCTAAATCAGCATAAGATTTCATATTTTTCTGGTAGGCCTGTGCCCATAGTGGGCCTTTAACAAGCCTAAACATAATTTGTGCCCTTAGTAACAATAGGCCGTTTAGAGGTGTAAATATCTTGAGCCCATAAAAACATGGGCCTTTAAAAGACCGAAAATGAGATTGGGCCCATATACAATGCGGATCTTTCACAGGCCGAAATTTAGACGGGCCGTAAATGCGCCGACCTAATACACGGGCCTTTAACAGGCCAGAAGTTCGGTCGGGCTAGATTATCATCATTTTTATATGGTCCGTTAAGGGGCCTAATGTGTCGTTGGGCCACATATGGCCCATGGATTTCGTCCAACGTTAATAGGCCAAAAATCACAACAGGCCGAAAGTGGCCCAAATCTGTAGTGGGCCTCCAACAAGACGAATTTCAGACATGGCCGAATATTACCCAAATCCTTCACGGTCGTTTATGGGCCGAAAGTTTCAATGGCCTATAAATGGGCCCAAATAAAGCAGGACCTTTAACATGCAAGAAATACACCAGGCTGTAATTCGGCCCATATACTTAGCGGATTGTTAACGGGCCAGAAGTGACCATGGGCCGCGATGATGACAAGTTTAGGACAGGCCGTTGAGGGCCAATTTGACACTAGCCGTACGGGCCTTAACTGAGAATGTTGGGACTTTGGCTGGGCCGGCCCATTATGGTCCGCAAAATCTCGCGGGCCTTTAACTGGGCCGCCCCATTATGGCCCGCAAAATCTCGCAGGCCTTTAGCTGGGCCGGCCCATTATGATACGCAAAATCTCGTGGGCCTTTTGCTGGGCCGGCCCATTATGGACCGCAAAATCTCATGGGCCTTTTGCTCGGCTGGCCCACTATGGACCGCAAAATCTTGTGGGCCTTTAGGTGGGCCGACCCATTTAAACTTTATGGGCCACTTTTGGGCCGGTCCACGTGTCAACATATCATGGGCGCATCTCGCCCATTGGATGAGTGACACTTGTGCCAACGCGGAGCTGACACGTGTTTCCGTCAGCCAATCAGAATTTTACACGTGGAAAATCCCCATTGGTGAGGGCTGTTAACGGGTTATCGGATCCAAAACCGGACCCGATAGCTTAACGGCGTTCCCTTACGGTGGATGCTACGTGTCAGTCACCCTTGACGAAATTACTTCTGTGACGCGCGATTTATCGTCATGGAAGTGGACACTTTTGTGATGATAATTTTCATAATGTCATGGAACACTTCTACGACAGCACAGGTATGACTATCTTCATTCTGTCATAAATTTGTCATCGATGTACATGCATGACAGAAAATGTGACCTACTGTGACAAACACGTATCATTACGGAAGTGTATTTTTTTGTAGTGTTGATTTGAATTACATAATGGGGTCACAGCTGCAAAGGATGGTGTTTGAATTGCTAGAACTTTTATCTGCAGTGAACATGCAACTATAGGCGTGTCATCAAAAAATTGAGGGTTCGTTTGGACATTTTTATACATTAACTTGGTTTTCTAGGCATTTCAGGTGCACAATTCAAAATTAAACTACATGCACATACTCCAGTGCACCAAAATGGGTTGTAAAATGATATATGTGTCCATGGGTTTATGCGTATGTCCCATTCAAAAAATAGGGATGAATTTTAAACACCACGGCACAGTGGCTCTCCGGCAAAAGTTAAGGTGCTTGCTTTTGTAATTCTAGTAAATACAAAGCTCGTCTGAAATTCATGAACCTTGGCATGCTATCATGGAATGGCATCAACATGCTGGGGTAAAAAATATTGTCCCATTTGGGGCAGGTTATGGTATAAGCTTCTCACAAGAAGCCTCATGGTTCCTATAGGGAAACATGTCACCTTTGTGGACAAAATGATATTTGTCGCCTCTTCTTCCTTTCAATTTTTTCCTGGTGTCGACATAGAACAACAGGAGCGTCTTGTTAAATTTTGGATTTTTTCGGGGATCGCTTGGACATTTTTATACATTAATTGAGTTTTCTAGGCGTTTATGTGCATAATTCAAAATTGAACTACATAAAAATGGGTTACAAAATCAAATGTGTGTCCTTGGTTGCAAGCTTAGGTAACATGCAAGAAATGAGAATGAATGTCAAACACCTTGACATTGTCGCTCGGCCGCTAACATTGATATGCATGGTTCTAAAATTCTAGCAAATCGAAAAGTCGTCTGAAATTCATGAAACTTGACATGCTATCATGGAACGGCATCGACATGCCGTGGTAAAAATATTGCCCCATTTGTGGCAGGTTTGGGTATAAGCTTCTCGCAAACCAAAGCTTCTCTCACAACAAGCCTGATGGTTTCGGTAGGGAACCACCTTGGGGGACGAAACGATATCTGTTGCCTCTTCTTACTTTCAATTTTTTTCTCGTGTCAACATAGAACAACAGGAGTGTTGTGTCATTTTTTGTGATTTTTCGGGGTTCGCTTGGACATTTGTATACATTAACTGAGTTTTCTATGCATTCATGTGCATAATTCAAATTTGAACTACATGCACATGCTCCAGTGCATATAAACAGGTTGAAAAATAAAATGTGTGTCCTTGGTTGCATCCTTATGTCCCATCAAGAAATGGGAATGAATGTCAAACACCTTTGCCATCATCGCTCGCCCACTAACATTGAGATACATGGTTTTAAAATTCTAGTAAATCAAAAACTCGTGTGAAATTCACGAAACTTGACATGCTATCATGGAACGGAATCAACATGCAGTGGTAAAAATATTATCCCCTTTGGGGCAGGTTGGGGTATAAGCTTCTCACAAACCAGAGCTTCTCGCAACAAGCCTCATGGTTACGGTAGGGAACATTTCACCTTTCTGGACGAAGCGACATCTGTTGCCTCTTCTTGATTTCAATTTTTTCTCTAGTGTCAACACAGAACAACATCAGTGTTGTGTTAAATTTTGGATTCTTTCGGGGTTCGTTTGGTTATTTTATACATTAATTGAGTTTTCAATGAATTTATGTGCACAATTCAAATTTGAACTACAGACACATGCTCTAGTGCATATAAATTGGTTCAAAATTCAAATCTGTGTCCTTGGTTGCATGCTTAGGTCCCATGCAAGAAATGTGAATGAATGTCAAACACCCTGCCACCGTCACTCAACCGCAAACGTTGAGATACCTGGTTTTAAAATTCTAGTAAATCCAAAACACGTCTGAAATTCATGAAACTTGGCATGCTATCATGGAGCGGCATCAACATGCCGTGGTAAATTTTTTGTCCCATTTGAGGCAGGTTTGGGTATAAGCTTCTCACAAACCAGAGCTTCTCACAACAAGCCTGATAGTTTCGGTAGGGAACATGCCACCTTTGGGGATGAAACGATATCCGTTGCCTCTTATTGCTTTCAAAACAATTCTAGTGTCAACATAGAACAACAGGAGTGTTGTGTTAAATTTTGGAATTTTTCGGAGTTCATTTGGATATTTTTATACATTAACTGGGGTTTCTAGGCGTTTTATGTGCATAATTCCAATTTGAACTACATGCACATGCTCCAGTACATACAAATTTGTTGAAAAATCAAATATGTGTCCTTGGGTGCATGCTTAGGTCCCATGCAACAAATGGGAATGAATTTCAAACACCAGGGAACTGTTGATTGCTGGCAAAATATTGAGATACTTTTTTTTACATTCTAGTAAATCTAGAACTCGTCTGAAATTCATGAAACTTGGCATGCTATCATGGAATGTCACCCGACATGTTGTGGTATTTTTCGTGTCCATTTTGATAGAAGGCGCACTCGAATAACAGCCAACAAAGGCATTTTAAAACAAATAGCTGCCATCGTAACATCGTAAATGTTTTACATAGAACACCCGTATGTAAACCGACAGCTTCCCCAGTAAGCCATGGGAAAATGTGTCGAACAGGATTTGTGCAGCTCTGCATCGCAAACGTTTTAGATAGAACACATGTATGCAAAGTGAGAGCTATGGTCTTCCGTAGTAAGCCAACAGAAAATTCGTCGTGCAGGAATTGTGCATCTGTTCAACGCAAATGGTTTACGTTGAAAAAGGTATGCAAAGCGAGACTTCGGCGCTAAACCAAGAGAAAATTTGGCAAACAGGATTTGTACCTCCCTTCAACGCAAACATTTTTTTGGATGACTCGTGTGCAACCACGTACAAACCATTTGATAAGATTTGCATCTATCATACTGGGTATATTACCATTTGTCAAACTGGAAAGATTGACATTTATTGATCTAGTAACATTGCCATTTGTCAATCCTTGTAACACTGCGATTTGTCAAAATATGCAGCTAAAAATCACTAGCACTATCTAATTTTTGCAACTAAAATTCAGTAATTAAGTATAGATTTCGTTCATAGATTAAGCAGTCATTCTTAGTTTATACAAACAGTTCAACTCGACAGCTGAACCGACCAAACTTTTCCCCAATTGTTGCCAACCACGTACTAAAATAGCTAGTACAACTATATATACTAGCTAATTTTAAGTACGTTATACAGTTCCACCACATCTATAGTTAGATGAACTGAACAAAATAGCCCCTAAATACTACTACTACAATGGAGGGGCTTTGTACTAATTCCGGCAGCCTCTCCTCTGCCGAGCACGCTCAGTAACAGGAAGAGGAGGAGGAGCCTACTGACGAGCTGGAGAACTACAATACGGTGCCTACAGCTGCTGCACCTTAAACGACGCTCACCTCGATCGCCCTCTGCCGCTACAGATGACCCCTCTCAAAGTGGTTGGACTGCTCGTAGATCTCCTGATTCCTCACCTCTGCGTCGGCGTGTGCTGCGACCATGGCTGCGGTAAGGCTCTTTGTGTGCTCGACGAGGTGCTCCTCCTCCTCCCACAGGAACTTGATGTAGTGCACAAGGTCGCTGATGCACGTGCGGGCCTCCACCTCTGCCTCCCTCCTTCGGGAGGCACTGGCGGAGCGGATGATGATCTCGGCGGTCGATGATGGGCTGGCGCCCACGGCGGCCGGTTGAAAGGGCATGTCCCATCCTATGTGGTTTTGGTGATTGATGACAATGCGTTTGCGGGCTAATCGTGTGTGCCAACTATTTCAGATATGAATCTAGAGGCACGAGACAAACATCTACACTCCGAGTTATCAGCTCAAGACGTGTTGTCTTCCTAGGCTTGTGTTTTGGTGGACTTGAGTCATAGGAGACACCGAACTATCAAGGGGGGGTCCGCATTGGAAAGGCCAGGGTGGAATCATCACGTACACTCTATTTTGGCACCCTCATCGTCTCTCCTTTCCTTGGGGATCTCCACATCTCTCTGTGGCGATCTTGTCTGTTGGGCGCGATAGTACCATACCCAGGGCGGTAGTACCGCCTATACGCTCTAAGCGGTAGTACCGCTGAAGAATCGCGGTAGTACCGCTTGGGTATATGCGCGGCAGTACCGTCGCGGCTACGCTCCACCTCCGCGTCGATGCGGGATGAGTATTTCTCGTGTCGGATTCTACGGTAGTAGCAGCGGTAGTACCGCTACCACCACCGCGGCTACTACCGCTCCTCCCCTCTGTGTCTCGTCCCTAACATAGGGCGATAGTACCGCTGGCACCAGTGGTAGTACCGCTCGGCCCAGCGGTAGTACCACTCTGTGCGGGCAGATAAGAGGGTAACAGTTCACTCTTGTCCTACACTATATAAAGGGTTCTTCTTCCTCTAGAAGAACCACCTCTTCTCCCCCAAGCTCCATTGTTTCTCCAAAAGCTCATTTTCACCCGATCTCTCTCCCTAGCCAATCAAACTTGTTGATTTTCTAGGGATTGGTTGAGAAGGCCCAGATCTACACTTCCACCAAGAGAAATTTGATTTCCCCCACTAATCCCTTGCGGATTTTGTTACTCTTGGGTGTTTGAGCACCCTAGACGATTGAGGTGACCTTGGAGCCATATCCATTGTGGTGAAGCTCCATGGTTTCGTTGGGAGCCTCCAATTCAGTTGTGGAGAGAGCCCCAACCTTGTTTGTAAAGGTTCGATCGCCGCCTTCAAGGGCACCAATAGTGGAATCACGGCATCTCGCATTGTGTGAGGGCGTGAGGAGAATATGGTGGCCCTAGTGGCTTCTTGGGGAGCATTGTGCCTCCAGACCACTCCAACGGAGACGTACTTCCCCTCAAAGGGAAGGAACTTCGATAACACATCCTCGTCTTCACCGGCTCCACTTTTGGTTATCTCTATCCTTTACTTGTGCAAGCTTTAGTGTGTTAGTATCTTGTGCTTGCGTGCATACTTATCTTTGTTGCTTCATATAGGTTGCTCACCTAGTTGCATATCTAGACAACCTATATTCTTGCTAAGTTTAATTTGGTGAAGAAAAGCTAAAAAAATGTTAGTTGCCTATTCACCCCCCTCCTCTAGTCAACCATATAGATCCTTTCACCGGTGATGGGGTGGCATCCACGACCACCACCTCCCGCCTTTGGGCCGCGGTAACGGAGCGGGTGATGGCCACGGTGGCCCACAGTGGGGTGGCGGCCACGACGGCCACCTCCCGCCTTCGGGCCACGGCGGCGGAGCGGGCGATGGCCCTGGCTTTCAACGGTGGTGTGGCGGCAACGGCGGCCGGCAACAGTTGTCGATGGGTAGCGGCAGCGGAGTGTGTGGTGGGTGTTCTGCGCACACCCAACAGGGACGCCCCGCACACTACACTACGCCGGGGACCGGACTGCCGCCACTGTGTAGCCTCCTAGCTGGAGCTATCCTCTAATGACGGCGGAGTGGCTGAGCGATGATAAGGGACCGGTGCCATTGGCAATTGTGGGAGAAGCAGACGAGATAAGCTACAGGGAGGGAGGGGAAAATGCAACGCATGACTCGCCGTCCGTGAGGGTTTATATAGTAGGCTGGTAAGCATTGGGATTTTGAGGGATTTCACCGAGTCGAGCGGGAAGCTTGCGCAGGTATGATGTCTAATATGCAACTTTATTGTTGTAGACACGTGTTGGGCCTCCAAGCGCAGAGTTTTGTAGGACATAGCAGTTTCCCCTCAAGTGGATGACCTAAGGTTTATCAATCCGTGGGAGGTGTAGGATGAAGATGGTCTCTCTCAAACAACCCTGCAACCAAATAATAAAAAGTCTCCTGTGTCCCCAACACACCAAATACAATGGGAAATTGTATAGGTGCACTAGTTCGGCGAAGAGATGGTGATACAAGTGTAGTAATGATAGTAGATATTGGTTTTTGTAATAGTAAAAATAAAAAACAGCAAAGTAGCAAGTGACAAAAGTGAGCACAAACGGTACTGCAATTCTTGAAAATGAGGCCTAGGGTCCGTACTTTCGCTAGTGCAATCTCTCAACAATACTAATATAATTGGATCACATAACCATCGCTCAACGTGCGATGAAGAATCACTCCAAAGTTCCTATCTAGCGGAGAACATAAGAAGAAATTGTTTGTAGCTATTCTTTCCGATCGATCTATCCAAGAGTGCGTACTAAAATAACACAAGTTATTCTTTCCGATCGATCTATCAAGAGTTCGTACTAGAATAACACAAGTTATTCTTTCCGATCGATCTATCAAGAGTTCATACTAAAATAACACCAAAACAAATTCAGATTTATAATACTCAATCCAACACAAAGAACCTCAAAGAGTGCCCCAAAATTTCTACTGGAGAAACAAAGATAAGAACCTGCATCAACCCCTATGCATAGATTACCCCAATGTCACCGCGGGAATCCGCAAGTTGATTGCTAAAATACATATCAAGTGAATCAATATGATACCCCATCGTCACCACGGGTATTCATAGCAAGACATGCATCAAGTGTTCTCAAATTCATAAATGTATTCAATCCAAAGAAATCTCAAAAGGGAAAACTCAATTCATCACAACAAGATAGAGAGGATAAAACACCATATGATGCGACTATATTAACAAAGCCCGTGATACATCAAGATTGTGCATCTCAAGAACACGAGAGAGATAGAGAGATTAAACACATAGCTACTGGTACAAACCCTCAGCCTCGAGGGTGGACTACTCCCTCCTCATCATGGTGGCCGTTGGGATGATGAAGATGGTCGCCGGGATGATGAAGATGGCCACCGGTGATGATTTCCCCTCTGATGGAGTGCCGGAAAGGGCTCTAGATTCGATCTCATGGGTACAGAAGCCTGCGGAGGCTGGAACAAAATTTCGCCGACTCCCCTAGGGTTTTTGGAATATTTGGGCATTCATAGAACGAAGAGGCGGTGTGGGAGGCCACCGACGTGGGCACAACCCACCTAGGCACGCCTGGGGGCCCAGGCGCGCCCTGGTGGGTTGTGCCCCCCTCGGGACACCCCCAGGTGCTTATTTGGCCCACTGGGTGTCTTCTGGTCCAGAAAAAATCACCAAAAGGTTTCGCTACGTTTGGACTCCGTTTGATACTGATTTTCTGCGATGTAAAAAAAAAGTAAAAACATCAACTGGCACTGGCACTGGGCACTATGTCAATAGGTTAGTCCCAAAAAATGATATAAAATGACTATAAAATGATTGTAAAACATCCAAGAATGGTAATATAACAGCATGAAACAATCAAAAAATATAGATACGTTCGAGACGTATCAGGGTACCTGAGCGGTTGCGCGGGAACGGGCTCACCGCCGTTTGGCCAAAAGAACGCCCCCGCGCGCTGCTCAAGCTTGCACTCGAAGCCATCTGTGGCAGCGGGGTGACGAGACATGCGAGAGGAGGACGAAAGGACACGTACACATACGGTTAATAAAAAACGTTTACAATTTAATTACCTACTATACCCCCTCCTAGTTTATCAGTAGGATTCAACTAATAAAATATGAATGCATGTCGCCAAAGATTGTATCGCTGGATTCGTATTTGAACGTAGTTTCCAGTTATATATCTTTTGTAACATGCATTAACATTTTTGGGTTAAATTTAAGGTTATATAACAGCAAGCATTTGCCCACAACACACACGGCTTATTCCATCACAAATAGCTCAGATGGATTAACTGTATGCCACTCATCGCACATGCAACTCTAATCTGATTCGTGCTTGATGTCTCCGACATTGCTCGCACAGTTCGTCTTATTTGCCACGTATCACTGCGAAAACGTCTGCTCGCGTCCCTCGGCAAGCTCTTCTCGCCGTTAGGCGCCGCGGCGCACTCTGCTCGCGTCCGTCGGTACGCTCGTCTTGTGGATAGCTTTTACTTGCGTGTTCAACTGCTATATGCATATATATGGTTGCTCGTCATTGGGGCGACCGCGGAGCGCTCTGCTCGCTGATAACCCACAAGTGTAGGGGATCCGTTGTAGCCTCTTTTGATACGTAAGAGTGTCGAACCCAACGAGGAGCTAAAGTCAGAACAAATATTCCCTCAAGTTCTATCGACCACCGATACAACTCTACGCACGCTTGACGTTTGCTTTACCTAGAACAAGTATGAAACTAGATGTACTTTGTAGTTTTTGTTGGATAGGTTCGCAAGAATATAAAGAGCACGTAAATATAAATTAGGGGCTGTTAATATAAAGAAACAATAAAGTTAGAGATAGCGAGTGTGGAAAAGTGGTAGTAGGAGTTGCGAAATTGCCCCTAAGAAATTGACTACGTTACTAGACCGATAGCAAGTTTTATGTGGGAGAGGCCACTGCTAGCATGTCATCCCTTACTTGGAATTCTATGCACTTATGATTGGAACTATTAGCAAGCATCTGCAACTAATAACGTTCATTAAGGTAAAACCCAATCATAGCATTATGATATATTGGTCCCCCTTCAATCCCGTATGCATCAATTTCTACGCTAGGTTGAAGCTTATGTCACTCTTGCCCTCCAATACGTAGTCCTATCAACATACAACCAACCCTATGGTGTGATCCACGCGCGTGCTCATATGATGGGCACCAAAGGACAACAACATAACCACAAGCAATTTAAACCAACCATAGCAATTCACCAATCACCGATAGGACAACGAAAATACACTCAGACATCATAGGATGGCAACACA
This sequence comes from Secale cereale, assembly GCA_902687465.1. Lineage (NCBI taxonomy): Eukaryota > Viridiplantae > Streptophyta > Magnoliopsida > Poales > Poaceae > Secale > Secale cereale. The sequence continues at coordinate 255,963,476 of LR738710.1, read as the reverse complement.
TCATTGGATAATAACATGAAGCATAAAGCACCATGTTCAATTAGAGGGTACAACGGGTTACGGGAGAGTGGATCGCTGTAGATAGATGGGGAAGGTGATGGAGATGTTGGTGAAGATGACGGAGGTGTTGGTGTAGATCGCCATCACACGATGATGGCCCCGGTGGCACTCTGGTGCAACCGGAAGCGAGTGGGAGAGAGCCCCCCTCCTCCTTCTTCTTCCTTGACCTTATCCCTAGATGGGAGAAGGGTTTCCCCTATGGTCCATGGCCTCCATGGTGGCGGAGGGGCGAGAGCCCCTCCGAGATTGGATCTGTCTCTCTGTCTCTCTCTGTTTCTGCGTTCCCAGATTCTGGCCCTTCACTGTTTCTTAAATTCCCGGAGATCCGTAACTCCGATTGGGCTGATTTTTTGACATGATTTTTATCCGGATATTAGCTTTCTTGCATCGAAAGAAGGGCATCAACCGCCTTACGGTGTGGCCACGAGGGCCCAGGGTGCGCCTACCCCTGGTGGGCGCGCCCCCTGCCTCGTGGCCCACTCGGGCATCGTCTTGTGTTGGTTCCGCTTCCCAAAATTCACATATATTCCAAAAACAATCTCTGTCTGTTTTTATTCCGTTTGGACTCCGTTTGATATGGATATTCTGCGAAAAAAACATGCAACAAACAGAACTGGTACTAGGCACTGGATCAATATGTTAGTCCCAAAAAATAGTATAAAAGGTTGCCAAAAGTAAATGAAAGTTGTAGAATATTGGCATGGAACAATAAAGTTTTTTTGATACAACGGAGACGTATCAGCATCCCCAAGCTTAATTCATGCTCGTCCTTGAGTAGGTAAATGATAAAAAGATAATTTTTGATGTGGAATGCTACCTAGCATAATCTTGATCATGTAATCTAATCATGGCATGAATATTAAGACACGAGTGATTCAAAGCAATAGTCTATCATTTGACATAGAAAATTTTAATACTCGGGCATCCCAACAAACAATTAAGTCTTTCAAAATATCAATGCTAAAGAACGTTATCCCTACAAAATCATATAGTCTTTTATGCTTCCCTTTTCTTAACACAAGGTACCCCTCATGCCCATCCCGGTGTCAGCCAAGCAATTGTTTTCATACTTTACTTTTTTGAACTTTTTCAATTCTTCACGCAATACATGAGCGTGAGCCATGGATATAGCACTATGGGTGGAATAGAAGGTGGTAGTAGACAAAAGTAGGGAGAAAGTCTCACATTGACTAGGCGTATCAATGGGCTATGGAGATGCCCATCAATAGATATCAATGTGAGTGAGTAGGGATTGCCATGTAACGGATGCACTAGAGCTATAAGTGTATGAAAGCTCAAAAGAAAACTAGTGGGTGTGCATCAACTTGCTTGCTCATGAAGACCTAGGGCATTTGAGGAAGCCCATCGTTGGAATATACAAGCCAAGTTCTATAATGAAAATTCCCACTAGTATATGGAAGTGACAACATAGGGGACTCTCTCTCATGAAGATCATGGTGCTACTTTGAAGCACAAGTGTGGAAAAAAGATAGTAGCATTGTCCCTTTTTTTCCTTTTTTTTCTTTTCTTCTTTTTTTTGGGCCTTCCTTTTTTTATTTGGCTTTTTTGCCTTTATTTTTTTTATTTTGGCCTTTCTTTTTTTTCTTTTTTTTTCAAGGGACAATGATCTAATAATGATGGTCATCACACTTCTATTTACTTACAACTCGATATTACAACTCGATACTAGAAGAAAAATATGACTCTATATGAATGCCTCTGGCGGTGTACCGGGATGTGCAATGATCTAGCGTAGCAATGACATCAAAAAACGGACAAGCCATGGAAACATCATGCTAGCTATCTTACGATTATGCAAGGCAATATGACAATGATGGTGCGTGCCATAATAAATGGAACGGTGGAGTTACATGGCAATATATATCGGAATGGCTATGGAAATGCCATAATAGGTAGGTATGGTGGTTGTTTTGAGGAAGGTATATGATGGGTGTATGGTACCGGCGAAAGTTGCGTGGTACAAGAGAGGCTAGCAATGGTGGAAGGGTGAGAGTGCGAATAATCCAGGGACTCAACATTATTCATAAAGAACTCACATACTTATGCGAAAAATCTATTAGCCCTCGAAGCAAAGATACTACGACGCATGATCCTAGGGGGGAGGTTGGTAGGAGTTAACCATCGCGCGCCCCCGACCTTCACGCAAACATAAACAATCAAAATACAATGCGCGCCAATTTGGTTACATATTTAGGAAACCATACGTGCATGCTTCGGGAATCACAAACCATAACACCAATATTTTTACTAAAGCATAATCATTCACTAGTTCCTCCCACATATTAGCATCTCTATATCGCAAAACTATTGCAAGGAATCAAACATATCATATTCAGCGATCTAAAAGTTTATGTAGGATTTTATGACTAACCATGTGAATGACCAATTCCTGTCAACTCTCTAAATAGATATAAGTGAAGCAAGAGAGTTTTAATTCTTTCTACAAAAGTTATGCCCATGCTCTAACAATTATAAGTGAAGCAAAAGAGCATTCTACAAATGGTGGTTTTCTATGTGAAGAGAAACAGGCAATCCAAACTTCAAATGATATAAGTGAAGCACTTGAAGCATTCTATAAAGCCATAATCAAAAGATATAACTGAAGTGCAAAGAGCATTCTATAAATCAACCAAGGACTATCTCATACTAGCATGGTGCATTTATTAAAAGAAAAAAAAGCACACGACGCTCCAAGATCTGCACATATCACATGAATGAAACGAATCCGAAAACATACCGATACTTGTTGAAGAAAAAGGGGATGCCTTCCGGGGCATCCCCAAGCTTAGACGCATGAGTCTCCTTGAATATTTACTTGGGGTGCCTTGGGCATCCCCAAGCTTGAGCTCTTGCCTCTCCTTCTTCTCCTCACATCGAGACCTCCTCGATCTTTGAACACTTCATCCACACAAAACTTCAACAGAAAACTCGGTAAGATTCGTTAGTATATGTGACACCCCGGGACCGATGCACCACGTGTCAGCCAGTTATTCGTCGTCGTTGCCATGTCATCTACTTGTGTGTTGCATTTTGCCATGTCATCTTGTGCATTGCATCATTATGTTTTCAAAACTTGCATCCGTCCGAGTCCGCCCGTCCTTTCCGTTGTCCGTTCTGAGCCGAAACACACTCACACGCGCCCGCGGCACCTCTGAATATTTATTTTATGAGTGGCCGGAAACTGTTCTCGGAATGGGATGAAACTTGGCGTGTGGTCTTATTATAGCATAGGTAGACCGCGTGTCACACTACTAGGAAAAGGCCTATTAATGGCGCACCTAGTTTGGCCATTAATGGCGCATTGGTGGTGCGCCATTACTAGCACGCCATTAGTATACTTTACTAATGGCGCACCACTGGTGCGCCATTAGTATCTGGTATACTAATGGCGCACCACTGATGCGCCATCAGTACGCACAGTGGTGCGCCATTAGTATGCCTCCCAGGGGCCAGGTGCTTTGGCATACTAATGGCGCACTCTGCAGTGATGCGCCATTAGTATGAATTTTTTTTCTGTTTTTTGCACAGGTTATGCATATATATAAATATAATTTCTCGTGGAGCCAACATATATGGTACGCACATCGAAACTATTAGAATCTACTCCCTCCGTTCCGATTTACTCGTCGTGGTTTTAGTTCAAATTTTGAACTAAAACCACGACGAGTAAATCGGAACGGAGGGAGTATATAATAGCTCATAGAACAACTTAGCATCATGCATCATCGATCATAATAATAAAAACTCAACATAGGTATTAAATAATAAGTCTTACACATCATTATCGACCATACAACTTCTACTACGTAGCAATTTTGTAAGATAAAATGGCATAAAACAAGATGGCGTTTGTCTCTAAATCAATTAGATTTAAAGGGCCATTATGAAGAACGTAGATTATCTTGTCTCCATTTCTTGCCCTTCTCACTTTATTGCTTCCAAGTACCTCCTTACGAGTTTTCATTATTTTTTGCCATTCTTTGATTCTCATTCCTTCATTTTCAGAAGAAATCCGATATGGACACATGTGATTTGTAGGTTCACCTGGCAGAATGTTTAAAACGTGTAGTTGACCAGATTGAAACATGACAGGAGGCACACAGTCACTAGGGAGAATCTGTTGCAAAACATATAGTAAGACTTCGTAGTTAGCATTGTAGTTCAGTTCGAGAAGAACTAATGCAAAACATGCACGAATGTCGTAATAGTACAAAAATCTTACCATGGTATCTCCATTGATATTAACGTAGTTCAATACGTGCACTAGTGGGACGTATTGACTATATTGTGGATCAATATTGCGATGTTGAATGTAATCCAGAAGAAAGGAATAAAAGAAGATGATCTGCTCTTTGTCCTTATAAGTACATTCTGAGCCAGGGGTGTAGTAGGTTCTGTCTAGCATCATCCTCACATTATTTGAATAATCAAAATAACCTATCAAGGGAAATAAGTTGTCAACTATTTTGAAATAAACAATATAAATTACTAAATAACTATGTTTGATAAACTCACTTCTCGGTAGAATTGGAATCATATCGTCAACAAGGACCCAAATGTCCAAATCATCTTCGGCGATGGAATCCGGATTACCAAGATCCATGGTGAGAAGCATACCCTCATAAAAACCATATATCATGCAAAATGATTCCCAATTCTTGCAACCAAAAGTGGTTACGTTATCTGAATTGTACAAATCCACTTCTAAATCAACATTATGCATGGTCCTTAGTTGAATTTGCTTTGTCTCCGAAGTTTCATGATCTTCAAATCCCATCCTCTCCAAGACATAGCGTCTTGCATGACACGGGATAAACTAGTTGCATGTAAAAGAAGAAAATTAATTACTTACACGTTGAAGTAGCTAGAAATCGTGCTTAATTAATTACGAACCAAGACTTGTCGTTGCGTACCGTTTCGACATCGAAGGTCTCGTCGAACTTAATAGTGAAGTAACGACCGTCTACCAGGTGAGGCCTGTCGCACAGACCCCGGTCGTCACCGCACCAGGAGCACTCCGGGATCCTATCGTCGTCGGAAGACGACATTTCCTATGTTTCAAAGAGATTAAACTTTATAAACTAAAAATATGTACCTAGACAAGCTAGATGTGGCATCATCCTATGCTCATTAGGACTAACATTGTCAACACTTTTGCACTAGTTCTGCTACATACCATCCTCACAATCTGATTACTATCCTCTCTATAAACTCATTAAAAGTTGGTTATTGTCAAGGAACAAGATCATGGTCTCATCATTTAGGGTTTTCGACCCCGAGGCATCCTAAAAGCTAAGCTTTTATAATTGAGGGTTTTTCGACGCCCAGGCACCCTAAAAGCCTAAGCTTTCATCATTTCGTTCTTTATCGACATCCAGGGACCCTAAAAGCCAAGGTTTCATAATTTATGGTTTGTCGATACCGAAGCATCCTAAAAGCTAAGCTAGGAAGGAGAATTGTAAGTTGGGCCTAATCACTTGGCTCTAATCACTTGATCCTACCTAATTAACCACTAAGATACCCCGGCCCATGCATTAGTCACAAGTACCCTATATGTCCTATTTTTAGCAAAGTCATGCTAAAATTCACGGAAAATTTCAGTATGACCTTTGCTGAAAATAGGACATATGGAGTACCCGAATTTGCCGGAACGGAAGTTAATCAACATTCCAGCAAACTCAAGGGCCTCTCGGGGTACCTGCAAAATCATTATCCCCGCCTAATGAAGTCGCCAATGGGTCATTTCAGAAGATCACAAGTAGCATCATCACAAGTACAACATCATGACAAGTACAGTAGCAACAGCAGTGAATTCATAACAGCAGCATGAACAGTTAAGAAAAAGTTGCAGAAGCTTGTAAAACCATAGTTTGAAGTTCAAATATTTAAAACAGCAGTGAATTCATAACAGCAGCATGAACAGTTAAAAAATTGATGTTGCTGCCAGTATTAATTAGAAAGCAGCAGCAATATGGCATATTTAAGTAACAGTGGCTATCCTTCTGAACTAATGGGAGTGCATGGGTTTCAAAGAGCTGGCCACCATAGGAGCTTAAATAAATTTCAACTAATAAGGTAAGAGACGCCTCACACCCACACCCGTCAAAATCTATAGACAAACATGCCCAACAAAAAAGAGGTGGGACTTGTCTTTTTTTGTTCTGCTACGCTGTCACAACTATTTACTTTTTGTGCAGTGTTGTATTACCGGGTACATTATTGTAATTTTGAGTAGAACTACCCTAGAACCCTAGAACTCATGTGCTGAACCCTAGATTTAGAATACCCTAAAATCTAGGGCATGGATGCAGAATCATGTGCTGAACCCTAGAACTCAAACTACCCTAAAATCAAACTATCGGGCATGGATGCAGAATCATGTGCTGTGAAAAATCATGTGTTGAACCCTAGAACTAGCAGTGAAGGAGGGAGGGAGGGAGGGGGAGGAAGGAAGGAAGGAGGAGACGCAGTGGTTACCTGGCGGCGGCGAGGTTGAAGCGGGGGCGGCGGCGAGGTT
>LR738710.1:255927305-255956709 GCA_902687465.1 Secale cereale | reverse complement strand
CGCGGCGGCGTCGGGGGCGTCGTGGGCGGCGGCGTCGGGGAGAGGGGGGCGTCGGGGGCGGCGGCGTCGGGGCCGTCGGGGGCGGCGGCGTCGGGGGTGTCGTTGGCGGCGGCGTCGGGGAGAGGGGGGCGTGGGGGCGGGGGCGTCGGGTGAGGTGCGCCGGCTGGGGGTGTCGAAACAGAAATGAATCAACATTCCGGGAAAAAAAACATACTAATGGCGCACTTCCGCAAAGTGCGCCATTACTAGTTCAATCTAGTAATGGCGCACTTAGTGAAAGTGCGCCATTAGTAGTTTTGTAAAAAACAGAATAAAAAATATCATTAAAAAAAAGACCATTAATGGCGCACTTTACTGCTAGTGCGCCATTACTATTTACAACTAGTAATGGCGCACTATTAATTGATGCGCCATTAGTATGTTTGGACAGGCGCGCTAGTTAAAAAAAAATTCTTGATACTAATGGCGCACTCCGGGCAAGGTGCGCCATTAGTACTTCCAACTCTAATGGCGTATCTGTCTCTAGTGCGCCATCACTATATACTAATGGCGCACTAGCTGTATGGTGCGCCATTAGTATCAATTTCATCTATAGCCCTTTTCCTAGTAGTGTCAATTTTCGTCGGATTCGGAGTTCGTTTGATAGCCCAAAGATTAACCGCATTAACCGCCGGAAGCCATCTCTCTGTTAGCCTAGCACCCCTTCTCAACAGCCCGCTAGCCCATCATAACCCCCTACATGCTCTCGGTCGTCAGATCAGGATCGCATGGCCGAAAACCGCTCCTCATTTGGACACTCCTAGCTCCCTCTACCTATAAATTAGCCCTCCCCGTCCAAATTCGCGGATGAAACCTAGTCCTCTTCCTCCTCGCGCCGCCGGACATGTCCACTCCGCCTCCGGACGTGTCCACCCCGCCCAGCCATGTCGCTTCACCCAATCACACGCCGCCACCTCAGCAACCATCGCCGCCTCGACCAATCTGGAGCTGTCACCTCACCTCCCCCACGCCCACTTCGCCGGCATCTGCCCGGGACCCAGATACGGCCCGCCCCGGGCCGAACCGGGCTGCGCCGGGCCCGTGCGTAGCCGCCACCCAACGCCCGTGTGTCCGTCCTCGTCAGCAACCGTCGAGCACCCCGAGCCCCAGCTCCTCCACCGCATCCCCGCCACCTCGCCGGACCGGCCACTGCCGGCGGCCCCGAGCCCCGCCGTCGGATGCCGCCTCTGCGCTGCCCTCTCGCCTGCACCGCAGTCGTCCTCCCACGGACCCAGGGCCGCTGCAGCTCCGAAGAGCATCGCCGTCGGCGACCCCAAGCAACAGCACCGCCGCCAGGAACCTCGCTTGCCCGTGCCGACACCGGATCCGCATCCCTCATGGTCGGATCCGCCCTTTCCGGCCGTTCTCCACCACCTCCAGCCATGCCCGCCGTCGCGCCATTTGTCCGCTGGCGAGATCCGCCGTTGCCGCCCCTGCGTGCCGCTCGTGCTCCACGGGTACGAGCGGGACGACGCCCAACCCCGACCGGCCACGTGGGCCGCCTCCCTCCATTCCAGTTCGGCCTCGCCTCGGCCCACATCTTCCTCGGCCTGCCCAACCTCTTCTCTTCATGGGCCGAGCCCAGTGGTGAGCAGCTCCAAAACCCGCTCTAGGCGACACATAGCTATCCTGCGCTCAGTTTCAAATCACTAAGTCCTCAGACTTCATTCATATGATTGCATCTTTGTGTGTTGTAACTTTTGCATGATGGTCCGTTTTGAGCGTGTAATATATCAAAATGTTGGTTGTGATATGCTCTTCATTTTGTTCCACGGTGGCATGCTTGTTTGAGTTCATCTTGATGCCCTAATCCTCGTTGCAAGAGTGCTACGTGTTTAAAACTGCTGAAAACTGTTGTTATGTTAGCATGTTTGTGATGCGATAACTTTGCGCATGTTGGACCAAATGGAGCATATGATATGTCAAAATATTCATTGTGAAGTGCTCTACATGATGGTTGCTGTAGCATTCATGTTAGGTGCCATATTGCCATGTTAATCTCTGTTGCAAAAGTGCATGTGGCTGTTAAGTGTTGAAACTTGTTATGAGATGCTGATTTGACTTGTTCATAGCTATTGATGTGTTTGTCTTTCATGCCACATGTCAATATGTTTTAGAAGCACAATCATGCCTTCTTTGATGTGGTGCAATCCATTTTTCATGATATGCCTTGAGGTGTTTGCAACAAGCTAGTAAAGTAGAATACTCGCTATTGTTTTTCCGAGACTTGTTAAAAACTGCTAAGTCTGGAATTGTTAAACCTAATGCTATGTTTGCTTGATGCCTCACTCAAATCCATGCATGTTTTAGTATGTCAAATGATCATGTCTTGTTATCCATGTTATTCTCTATCCATCCATGCCCTCATTTGCACTTATAGCCTGCTGTAGCTTATTTATTTCTTACTCTCAAGTTGCTATAAATGTGCATGTCAGTCTGTTATCAGCATGATCAATTTGGTGAAGCTTGTTACTACTGATCCATGCCTCCTATGGAGTAGTTTGATGTATGATATGTCTATTACATGTCCATGATCCTTATATACTTAGTAGAGTTGCTATGCTTGTTGTTTTGTGCCTCCGAAGGCAGCATCGTGATCATGTTTTTGTCTTCCCAGATTTTGGTTAAGTCTAAGAAATCTGTAAACTTATTGAATCTTGCCATTCTTGTTTAATTGTGTTCCAGCAAGTTTTTGGGTGTGCTCTGAGTTCATGATTTTTAAGTATCATGTCTATTTCACATCCATGCCTCTTGTTATCATGTTTGGGTGCTGTAGCATATTTTTACCTTGCTCCAAAGTTGCTATGTTGCTGATTTTGGACAGCTTGTTGTTATATCTTGTTTCATGTGTATGTGTTGAACCGTTGCTCCGTTTTGAGCGTGTCCTATATGAAACTTGTGTGTTTTTCATGTAGAAGCATAATATCATGTTGTTTACATGTTTGGAGTGTGTTTGCTTATTGTTTGGATGCATCTTGCATATTTGACATGCTTGTCTTGTTTTGCTCATATCGTCTAGGCCGTAGCTCCAAATTAAATAAACTTTATATGAAACTTGAGTAGAATTTCGAGTAGATCATCATGGTGCATGTTAACCTACTGTTTACTAACTTGAACTTAAAGTTTGTTCAGATCTGGACCAATTTCTAAATGTGCATATGAGGACTTACCGGAATTGTTATATGTTGTTTCCGGCCTCATTTAAACTTGTTGGTTTGTGTTGTTCTTGTATGCATCATCCCTTGCCATGTTTTGCATCATATAGACTTGTCTTGCATTATACTTGGTTGAGCATCTTGTCATGTTCTTGAGTGGTGTGTTTACCATGTTGTGTGCTTCTTCTCGGTAGTTCATTTTCTATTGCGATCGTGAGGATTCGCTCGACTACACTTGGTTCGTCTTCGTGGCTTCTTCTTCGTCTACTTCATGGACTCATTCTTCTTCCTTGTGGGATCTCAGGCAAGATGATCATCCCCTTGGATACCTTTACTATCATTGACATGCTAGTTGTCTCGATGCTATCGTTATATGTCGCGCTACCTATCTTTTGTCAGCCCTCTCATTGTTGCCATGAAACCTCTAACCTTTGACACCTTCCCAACAAAACCATTGTTTGGCTATGTTACCCGCTTGCTCAGCCCCTCTTATAGTGTTGCTAGTTGCAGGTGAAGATGAAGATTGCCCCATGTTGGAACTTGGCTTGCTGGAATATCACAATATATCTTATATATATTAACACACCTATATACTTGGCAATGGGTGGAAGGCTTGGCGTTTTGCTCGGTGTTTTGTTCCACTCATGCCACCTTAGGAGCCGATAAACTGGCGTTATGTTCCTTGATTTTGCGTTCCTAATGTGGTTGGGTATATGGAGACCCCTTGACAGTTCATCTTGGAATAAAACTCCTCCAGCAAGGCCCAACATTGGTTTTATTTGCAACATAATAAAAACTTAATTAATTAATTAATTGCATAGGTAGTTATCGCTACCCGAGGTTTCTTTTCTACATAACAGGGGCGGCCAGTGCTGATGGTGTTGGTCCCAAACGGGGGTTCGACGGGGCCGCCACGGGGAAACTCGAGGTATCTGGCTCCCGTAAAATCACCCATCCTGTCGTGGCCTGAGAGGAGATATGCGCGGCTACTATCAGGGTGTCGGCACGCCGGGAGGTCTTGCTGGACTTGTTTTACCATTGTCGAAATGTCTTGTGCACCGGGATTCCGAGCCTGATCGGGTTGTCCCTAAGATAAGGGGTAATATTATTATTATCTCTGCTGATCGTGAGAGCTTCTGATGGGCTAAGTTGGGACACCCCTGCAGGGTTATGATCTTCCGAAAGCCGTGCCTGTGGTTATGTGGCAGATTGGAATTTGTTAATGTCCGGTTGTAGAAAACTTGATAGAGGATCCGAAGTAAAATACACGAACCGCGTGAGTAACTGCTAGGTGGCTTCTCACCCCTCGTTACTTACCCCAAGTGGAAGTTTTCCCTTGGCAATACCAAAGATCGATTTCCCTGAGACTCCCAGTTTCAACAAGAAGGTGTCAACTGCTAACGGCGCCAGATATTAGCAATCAACGTGGACCTGCACACAGATACAAATAACTTTGCTCCCAACGAGTACAGAGAGGTTGTCAATCCCTCCGGCCTTGTAGTTTACAAAGGATCAAACGCAAGTGATAATAGTGATAGGTATAGTTGCAATAGTAAGTAAAAAGCGGAAAGTAAATAGCGGATGTGATCAATGATGGTAATATGGACCGGAGTCTCATGATGTTCACTAGTGATGTCTCTCTCCCAAAACACGATAAAACAGCTATGTGAGGTAAATGAATTACAGCTGGGCAATTGACAGGACCATGTGCGCAAACCAATGCTGACTAAGTTGCAATAAAGGTAGAGGTTCAAAGCATGGGCGGTACGCCGAGGTAAGTAGACCGAAATCTATCTGCATCTACTACTAATCATCCACCTTGAGATATCTATCCAGAACATCTCGCTGGTATTAAGTTGCGAGTCCCACCCATAGTGTAAACTCAAAGCAACAGACAACTGCATTAAAAGAACTTTGCGTAAAGTAAACAATCCTTGCACCCGCAGGCACAAGCACCGTTGTTTTCCCCCTTGTGGCAACAGCACATCCCCTAGACTCATGTTTCTGTCACTCAAACTAGTCATCGAGGGGCATGAACCCACAATCAAGCATAACGTTCCCTCTTGGAGTCACTACCTACTACTTGGCCAAAGCAATAAATAACAACGGAGAACATGCAAGAATTACTTACGAACATAAATATAAAAGAGGTGAATCAAATATATTACTCAAACACAATCTGAACATAATCTCATAATCCATCGGATCCCAGCAAACTCATCATAGCAACAGCATAAGGATTACATATGTGCCTCGATCATGTAGGGCAGATCACGAGGACTAATTAGTGAAGCACAAGAACGGGAGGAGAACATCACATAGCTACTGGTCATGGACCCATGGTCCAAGGGAGACTACTCACAACTCATCCAGGAGGCGTCCATGGTGGTGGAGAAGCTCCCGGTGGTGATCCTCCCCTTCGGAAGGGTGCCGGGAAGAGTTCTCCTGGTGCTCCCGATCTTGGAAGCGGCGGGGGTGGCGGAACAGAGATGAGATCGCGAAAAAGAGTTCCCCTCTCGAGGGTTTCGGGAGATGCTTTAAATATATGCCAAAGGGGGGCATCAGACGAGGCTCGGGGGGCCCAGGCGCCCCCCCGGCGCGGCCCAGGGGGGCGCGCCACCAGGGCGCCTGGGGCCCTGGTGGCCCCCCTCCGGCTGTGCTTCGGGTGCCTGGTAGCTTCTGGAACGCTGATTTTTTATATAATTTTTCTGGATTTTTTCTGGCAGTTCTCGTAATGTGAAAACCTGAAATACAAAAACAGCCGAAAACAGAAACTGGCACTGGGGTGCACTGAGTTAATATGTTAGTCCAAATATGATCAAAAAGTGTATGGAAATGTATAAATAACATAGCAATATCACCCAAAAGACGCATGGAGCAAGCAGAAATTATAGATACGTTTTGGACGTATCAACATCCCCAAGCTTAATTCCTGCTCGTCCTCGAGTAGGTAAATGATAACAAGAATAATTTCTGTGGTGACATGCTATTAACCATATAGGACTTTTTCATAGTCACATGACAAAAGCTTACTGAGACAATGAATCTATAGTAATTAAGTTGCCTCATGAGAAAATCACAAAGAACTGAAAGTTTTAGAACATGATATTGAAACATCAAATAGATTTGTAATGAACATGATGTGCAAATATGATAAAGTGATATCTAGCTTGCCCCCTTTAGTGAAGCAAAACATAAATGCAGGGGCATCTCCAAGGTTTAAGTGATGACTAGATACAATGATTTCAGAATAAACGATATCACAATCATGCAAAAGACAATGCTACTTTGGGACAATGCACATTACACTCAGAATGACAATCATGCTCTCAGTAGTTGGTGCTTTAAAAGAAGGTGGATACTCTCGAACCGTGGCTTTTGTTGGCAAGGTTGAAAACCCATAGTCGGAAACAAAGACAAAACATGTACCAGAGCTCTTGATTTTAAAAACAGAGGTAATAATTTTTTTTAGATCATGCATGTTTCATCAACGAATGCTAGCAGACAACTCAATCACTTCTTGAGATGGACAAGTTTCGAGGAACGGCTCCCGAATGAGGACGATCACATCCTCTTAATCTCCTTTGTTTATCACTGCCAAAGTTTTCTGATTTCTCATGAACAAAGCGTGAAGGAGGGTTTGTTTGTTATATTATCTTTTTGAGCCGGGCGCACTCAATGCCAGTTCCTTCTCGTATTATGGGTTTGCACATTATACATGCAATCCCGGGGTGAACCTTGTCCAACTTAAAAAGATCATGAATTAACTACTACTTCCTCATGAACTTACAACAGAGGCACAAAATAGGAATGCTTTTTTTTCTTTGAATAATTTCGAGATGGTACATGCAAGTCTCCGTTAGGAATGGCAGGTAAATACCATGTAGGAAGGTATGGTGGACTCATATGGCATAACTGGATTAAAAGGATGTGGATGCACAAGCAGTCAGTCCGCTTAGTACAGGTGGAGGTTAGCAAAAGACTGGGAGCGACCAACTAAGAGAGCAATGACGGTCATAATCATGCAGAGCGACAAAGCAACATTGAATCAGGCATGGAAGTTATATCGCTACTCAGAAACAAAAGATCATCAAGGCCTGACAGACTTTCTTTACAGTCTTAAATATGCGTGAGCATACGCCAAGTCAATCAAAATAAATTCTTGAAGGAAGATATTACTAAACCATACCACATCATAGGCAAACAAATCATGTTGGTACTCCAATAACACATTGGAAACCCCCCAGCTATTTGAGTCTAACCATAAGAAAACATGAATTACTAAGCACCATTATGCACGTAGCATCTTTATCATAGACATATCAACCAATGCAATGGAAGCAAACTCTCTTAATAAGATAAGCATGATGACTAAAGAGAGTTCAAGCAACCAACTAAACGAAAGCTCTTTAAAAAGATAAGCATGAAAACTAAGAGCTAAGCATGATAGTAGCTATTGAAAGACAAAGAACACACACAGCAGAGATAGATATAAAAATTCTATGTTATGTTCTAGGTAGAAGTGGAGCATGTTTCTCTCCCACATAAAGAAAGCTGAGTTCTGACTCGTTATGAAAAGCTAAAGAAAATTAAAAAGGAAAACTAAAAGCAAGACGCTCCAAGCATAGCACATAACACATGAAGTGATTAAAATATAGTGGAACGAAAGACGAACTGATAATGTTGATGGAGAAGGGGATGCACGGGGGCATCCCCAAGCTTAGACACTTGAGTCTCCTTGAATATTTCTTGGGGGTGCATGGGGGCATCCCCAAGCTTGAGCGTTTGACACTCCTGAATCTTTTTATCATCTTCCCTCGCACACTTGAAATCTCCCTTCATACATAACTCATCATAATCTGATTAGCGAGGTTAGTACCCATAATAAAATAATTGTTCTTTGCTGGAAATAAAGATATTCTTGAAGTTCTACTGTTTCTAAAGATTGCCAAAAGGTTTTTGCAAAGAAAAAGCAAGCTCTAGGTTTGCAAAATGAAGGAAAGGCAAAACAGGACAGAATCTGTGAAAAACAGAACAGCAGGTAGTAAATGATTTTTCCGAGGCACTTATGCAACTCTAATCAAAAAACTCAAAACAGACGCACGAAAGACAATTATATAGAGCACGCTTTCGAAAAAATTCAGACCAAAAAGATGATCTGGTGATTTTATACGAATTTTTCTATCCAAGGACAGAATCTGTTTCCTGGACAGCACGTCACAACTTTTGAACTTTCTTGCAATCAGAGGCTATACTTGGCACAAAATTGAAAAGCAAAGATACAATGATGATGCTACGGTAGTAACAACATCAAGACACAACAAAAACAAAATAAAATTTATTCATTGGGCTGCCTCCCAAAAGCGCTTTCTTTTATGCCTTTAAGCTAGGCATAATGCAAAGAGGAATCAATGACCATCATAATAATCGGAGCTATAAATTGCTTCAAATGGTTCCTCAACAAGTTCACTCTTGTTCCTTCTAGGAAAGGGGTACACACCTTTTGCCTTCCCGCGTAAGCGGATTTGTCCCTTACCTATATCGATGAAGCCTTTAACTGCTCGGAGGAAGTCCCTTCCAAGCACTATATTTCCTTGGTTTGGCTCCATGATAAAGAAATCAACCATTGTAATCCCTTTAAGGAATTTAACTGGCACGTCTTTTATTCTTCCCTGGATTTCAGAAATATCTCCATTAGTGTGTTCATGATAAGATGGTAATCTATCCATGTTAAATTTTAAAGAATCATGAACAATTTTTGGCATAGTAGAAACCATAGATCCAATATCACAATAAGCAAGGAAGTCTTGATTAGATATGCTAATCCTAACAAAAGGCTCCCAATCATTGTCTATTTCCAAAATGTCTTTCTTATTGGGTTTGGGTTTCTCTACCTTCATCAAGTCTAGAGCATCCATTCTCTTTTCAATAGTAGCAAGTCTATCTATGACAGTATCAAAGTTATGATCATAAACAAAGTAACTAGATAGACCATGTATAATTTCAAGAGCTCTAGCTTCATCACACTCTAGGAAATCTCCCTCGGCTATAATATCAAGAGAGTGTTTACACCATTTAAAAAGACCATGGTAAAAATTTCTAAGCACAATTTTTATAGGTATCCAAGGCATAATTCTTCTATGTGCATCAGAAATTATGTCCCATGCCTTCTTCATATTTTCTCCATCCTTTTGATGGAAATCTAGGACTTCAGATTCCCTCAAAGCACCAAATCCTAACATGCTTGAGTAAATAGAAAGGACTACTAGCAGAAAAGCAAATAATTTTTTTTTGTAATTTTTGATAGAAGACACTAAAGCAAAAACTGAAAGGTAAACTAACAAGACTAAAAAGCAAAGGTAAAAGATAGCGTGCAACTCCCCTATCCTGAAGAGTGGAGACCCCGGCAACGGCGCCAGAAATTGCTTTGCTAGGTGGCTTCTCACCCCTCGTTGGTTACCCCAAGTGAAAGGTTTGAGATGCAGTGTAGCAGAAGTTTTCCCTTGGCAATACCAAGGATCGATTTCCCTGAGACAACCAGTTTCAACAAGAAGGTGTCAACTGCTAACGGCGCCAGATATTAGCAATCAACATGGACCTGCACACAGATACAAATAACTTTGCTCCCAACGAGTACATAGAGGTTGTCAATCCCTCCGGCCTTGTAGTTTACAAAGGATCAAACGCAAGTGATAATAGTGATAGGTATAATTGCAATAGTAAGTAAAAAGCGGAAAATAAATAGCGGATGTGATCAATGATGGTAATATGGACCGGAGTCTCATGATGTTCACTAGTGATGTCTCTCTCCCAAAAGACGATAAAACAGCTATGTGAGGTAAACGAATTACAGTTGGGCAATTGACAGGACCATGTGCGCAAACCAATGCTGACTAAGTTGCAAGAAAGGTAGAGGTTCAAAGCATGGGCGGTACGCCGAGGTAAGTAGACCGAAATCCATCTGCATCTACTACTAATCATCCACCTTGAGATATCTATCCAGAACATCTCGCTGGTATTAAGTTGCGAGTCCCACCCATAGTGTAAACTCAAAGCAACAGACAACTGCATTAAAAGAACATTGCGTAAAGTAAACAATCCTTGCACCCGCGGGGACAAGCACCGTTGTTTTCCCCCTTGTGGCAACAGCACATCCCCTAGACTCATGTTTCTGTCACTCAAACTAGTCATCGAGGGGCATGAACACACAATCAAGCATAACGTTCCCTCTTGGAGTCACTACCTACTACTTGGCCAAAGCAATAAATAACAACGGAGAACATGCAAGAATTACTTACGAACATAAATATAAAAGAGGTGAATCAAATATATTACTCAAACACAATCTGAACATAATCTCATAATCCATCGGATCCCAGCAAACTCATCATAGCAACAGGATAAGGATTACATATGTGCCTCGATCATGTAGGGCAGCTCATGAGGACTAATTAGTGAAGCACAAGAACGGGAGGAGAACATCACATAGCTACTGGTCATGGACCCATGGTCCAAGGGAGACTACTCACAACTCATCCGGGAGGCGTCCATGGTTGTGGAGAAGCTCCCGGTGGTGATCCTCCCCTCCGGCAGGGTGCCGGGAAGAGTTCTCCTGGTGCTCCCGATCTTGGAAGCGGCGGCGGCGGCAGAACAGAGATGAGATCGCAAAAAAGAGTTCCCCTCTCGAGGGTTTCGGGAGACGCTTTAAATATATGCCAAAGGGGGGCATCAGACGAGGCTCGGGGGGCCCAGGCGCCCCCCCCCCCCCGGCGCGGCCCAGGGGGGGCGCGCCACCAGGGCGCCTGGGGCCCTGGTGGCGAACGCTGATTTTTTTATTTAATTTTTCTGGATTTTTCTGGCAGTTCTCGTAATGTGAAAACCTAAAATACAAAAACAGCCGAAAACAGAAACTGGCATTGGGGTGCACTGAGTTAATAGGTTAGTCCAAATATGATCAAAAAGTGTATGGAAGTGTATAAATAACAAAGCAATATCACCCAAAAGAGGCATGGAGCAAGCAGAAATTATAGATACATTTTGGACGTATCAGTAACCGTGACCCTCTCTTTTCACTTTGAGAAGAGAACACGGTGGGGTTATGTTTGACTTGTAGGCAGTTCAGGATCTTTAGCGATCACTACTAGTTTGCGACCATTTGCGTAGATGCTCATCTTATTCTTGTACTCGTAAGTTAGCCACCACATATTGCTTAGCCGCTGCTGCAACCTCACCAATATCATTTCCTTACCCATTAAGCTTTGCTAGTCTTGTTACCCATGGTTATGGGATTGCTGAGTCCTCGTGGCTCACAGATACTACAACAACAATTGCAGGTGGAGGTTTCCGATGACTTGACATGAGAGCGGTGTTCTTGTGTTGGAGTTCTTTCTTCTTCTGGTTCGTCAGTCTTGGGTTAGGTTCCTGGTTGGCAGCCTGGGATAGCAGATGGATGTCGTTGTGGTTTTCATGTTTGCATTCGTAGTCGGGTGCCTTGTTTTGATATTGTTGTATTCATGTGACTTGTATGAATTGTTGTATCCCCATGTATTTATGTAATGGTACGATGTAATGATATCCATCTTGCTAAGCGCCCGAAATGCGGTTGTGCCCCAATCACGAGTGTGTCACGTGATCGGGATAGAATCGCATCTTGGGCCTGAAAAGTTGGTATCAGTGCCTCGAACGACCATAGGAGCCCCCTTGATTGATCGTAGCTTGGCCGTTGTCGAGTCTAGCAGAAAACTTTTTCGGAGTCTAGTTATATCGGAGAGTAGGAATTCTTTTTACTCCTCAGCCCCTTCATCGCTCTGGTGAGGAATTTTGACGTAGGTGTTTTGAATTACTCCTCTTACCCTTCAATTTTTTTTAGGATCACGCGGTTAGTTTTCGTTCATTGCGATGTCTGCTCTTTTCATCTGGTGCATCTCTCGTCGAGTCGATTCATTCCTCTTCATCTTTTGAAAATTCAACCCTCAGTTCTTTTCAACCGACGGTGTTTTCCTCGTCCGAAGTGGACTTCCGTTTTCCCACCCGCCCACCCTTTTTCTTTCGGAGCAGGAGTCCTCAATCGAGTATCCATCCTACTCGATTGGAGTTTTGAATTCTTTCCTCAATTATTTCAACTGGTGAATTCTCGTCTAGTTCGTCATTCTTCATCTCTTTTCTTCCGGTGGATTCAATTCAAGTATTCGGTGTTCATCATATTCTTTTCCCCCGGCTCAGATGTTTCCAATTGCTCGTTCTTCTCTTGCCATTGAATTATTCCGGAGTTCCGAAGACATCTCAAGAGATTCGTCTGTATTTCAATTAATTCGAGGTTTTCACCGCCTTCGAGTCTTTTAATCGTTCCAGTGCATCATCTCCTTTTCAGTTCTTTCCAACGGTGATTTTCTCTTCGGTGGGCTCATAACCCATAGGTCTTTCCCAGGATCTTACCTGACTCTTCTAATATTTCCCGAAGTGTTCCAAAATTCTTTTCAAGTGTGACGTAAGTATGGATTCCATCAGTCATATCCCTTCTTCAAGATCGCTTTTAATTCTTTTCAGCGTTGGTTCAACCTTTCCTATTTTCATTCTTCCGATTATTTCACGAATTTATTTCTTTGTGTTCCTCCGAAGGCCATCATTTCAGAAGATTTCTTAGTTCTCAGTTTTCAATTTCGTCCTCCAAATATTCTTCACTGATGCCCCTTCATTCGTCTCACACTCGTCCGGTGCTTCGCTCAAGTATTCTTTAATCAGTTCGCGATCTCTTCGTTCTCTGCATCTAAATTTTCCCAAGTGCTTTATTATTCCCGGCGATTCATTCTCTTGTATTCACTGAATTTCAATTCCTTACGGTGGTCGTTCTCTTTCATCACTCGATTTTAATTATTCCCGGTGGTTCGTTCCTTTTCTTCACTCGGCTTCAATTCTTACGGTGGTTTGCTCAAGAGTTCTTTTCCGGTGTTATCATATCAATCCATTCATTTTTATTCCAATCCCACCAGTGTTTCATGAAGATTTTCGCAAGTTCGCGATATATCCCTCTTTAATCATTTCAACAAGAATAAGTAGTATGCGAATCTTTTATCAATTTAATAGATGAAGGATGAGCATACCATAATTCTTATTCATTCTTATTCATTCTCATTCAGCTGATTTATTCCTTCCTTCAGAGTTTATTCTTGACGAATAAATTCTAGTTCCAGGTGTTTTTATTCTTTTCTTTTCCGGAGTTCAAATTTTCCTCGGCTATCTTGTCAGACCCTCGTCTAAATCATCGCAAGGCTTTAATCTTATTCCTTTTGTTCGTCATTTCTAAATCATCATCCTTTTGTTACCGGAGTTCCTCATGGTGGTTCTTCATGAGATAATTCATTCTTCAAACGTACATCTAATTCTTCTGGAGCAGCTCAAGTATTCTACTTCTCGCGTCTTGATGTGCAAATAATCCTCTGTATTCTTTTGAAGTGGAGTTTTGCATTTCGTTCTTCATCTCATCTATGCAATATTTGGTTGTGACATAATATTCACCTCAAGTGTGAGATGTTTCCATAAGCCCACATCGAGCGAATCATTTTGTTGTTGTTCTTCTCAACAAATCCGTTCAAACCTTATCCTAAGGATGCTCTTTCAAATTCATTCGCACTCGAAGTTGTTCTTCTCTTATTCGTTCTTTTCATTCAACTCTTTCAATCCTTCCGGAGGCATTATGTTGTTCCTCTCATCAAGTATTGTTCCATCGTCTCATGGTCTATTCATTCCATTTCTAGCCGGAGTGCTGCCCGAATTCCTTCGTGGAAATTCCTTTCTATCTCTTACTAACCGGAGTGGTTTCATTGTCCCTCTATCATTTAAGCTCTTGATTCTCGTCGTATGCCTTGTTTCCTCATTTTCCGGAGTTTCTCAACCTGGTTCACCTCCGTTGTGTTCTTTCTTTCAAGTCGTTCAACCTCCCTAAGGTTATTTGGTTTCACTCTTTTCTTTAAGAAGAACTTGTTTCTTCCTTTTCACTTCCTTCTCGTTCCTAAGATCTCACGACGAGATCTCTTGTTAGTAGGGGAGTGTTGTGACACCCCGAGACTGATGCGTCAGGTGTTAGCCAGTTATTTGTCGTTGTTGCCATGTCATCTGCTTGCGTGTTGCATTTTGCCATGTCATCATGTGCATTGCATCATTATGTTTTCAAAACTTGCATCCGTCCGAGTCCGCCCGTCCTTTCCGTTGTCCGTTCTGAGCCCAAACACACTCACACGCGCCCGCGGCACCTCCGAGTATTTATTTTATGAGTGTCCGGAAAATGTTCTCTGAATGGGATGAAACTTGGCGTGTGGTCTTATTATAGCATAGGTAGACCGCTTATCAATTTTCGTCGCATTCGGAGTTCGTTTGATAGCCCAACGGTTAACCGCGTTAACCATCGGAAGCCTTCTCTCTTTTGGCCCAGCACCCCTTCACAACAGCCCGCTAGCCCATCCTAACCCCCTCCATTCTCTCGGTCGTCGGATCAGGATCGCGTGGCCAAAAACCGCTCCTCATTTGGACACTCCTAGCTCCCTTTACCTATAAATTAGCCCTCCCCGTCCAAATTCGCAGATGAAACCTAGACCTATTCCTCCTCGCGCCGCCGGACATGTCCACTCTGCCTCCGGACGTGTCCACCCCGCCCAGCCACGTCGCTTCGACCAATCACATGCCGCCACCTCAGCAACCACTACCGCCTCGACCAATCCGGAGCCGCCACCTCACCTCCCACGCGCCCACTTCGCCGGCAGCTGCCCGGGGCCCAGATCCGGCCCTTCCCAGGCCGAACCAGGCTGCGCTGGGCCCGCGCGCAGTCGCCGCCCAACGACCGTGTGTCCGTCCTCATCGGCAACCGCCGAGTGCCCCGAGCCCCAGCTCCTTCGCCGCATCCCCGCCGCCTCGCCGGACCGGCCACTGCCGGCGGCCCCGAGCCCCGCCGCCGGATGCCACCTCTGCGCCGCCCTCTTGCCTGCACCATCGTCTTCCTCCCATGGACCCAGGACCGCCGCAGCTCCGAACAGCATCGCCGTCAGCGACCCCAAGCAATAGCACCGCCGCCAAGGACCTCGCCTGCCCGTGCCGACACCGGATCCGCATCCCTCATGGTCGGATCCGCCCTTTCCGGCCGTTCTCCGCCACCTCCAGCCATGCCCGCCACCGCGCCATTTGTCCGCCAACAAGATCCGCCGCCGCCGCCGCCCCTGCGCGCTGCTCGTGCTCCTCGGGCACGAGCGGGACGACGCCCAGCCCCGACTGACCACGTGGGCCGCCTCCCTCCACTCCAGGCCGGCCTCGCCTCGGCCCACATCTTCCTTGGCCTGCCCAACCTCTTCTCTTCATGGGCTGAGCCCAGTGGTGAGCAGCTCCAAAACCCGCTCTAGGCGACACATAGCTATCATGCGCTCAGTTCCAAATCACTAAGTCCTCATATTTCATTCATATGATTGCTTCTTTGTGTGGTTGTAACTTTTGCATGATGGTCCGTTTTGAGCGTGTAATATATCAAAATGGTGGTTGTGATATGCTCTTCATTTTGTTCCACAGTGGCATGCTTGTTTGAGTTCATCTTGATGCCCTAATCCTCATTGCAAGAGTGCTACGTGTTTAAAACTGCTGAAAACTGTTGTTATGTTAGCATGTTTGTGATGCGATAACTTTGTGCATGTTGGTCCAAATGGAGCATATGATATGTCAAAATGTTCATTGTGAAGTGATCTACATGATGGTTGCTGTAGCATTCATGTTAGGTGCCATATTTACATGTTAATCTCTGTTGCAAAAGTGCATGTTGCTGTTAAGTGCTGAAACTTGTTATGAGATGTTGATTTGACTTGTTCATAGCTATTGATGTGTTTGTCTTTCATGCCACATGTCAATATGTTTTAGAAGCACAATCATGCCATCTTTGTTGTGGTGCAATCCACTTTTCATGATATGCCTTGCGGTGTTTGCAACAAGCTTGTAAAATAGACTACTCGCTGTTCTTTTTCTGAGACTTGTTAAAAACTGCTAAGTCTGAAACAGTTAAACCTGATGCTATGTTTGCTTGATGCCTCACTCAAATCCATGCATGTTTTAGTATGTCAAATGATCATGTCTTGTTGTCCATGTTATTCTCTATCCATCCATGCCCTTATTTGCACTTATAGCCTGTTGTAGCTTATTTATTTCTTGCTCTCAAGTTGCTATAAATGTGCATGTCAGTCTGTTATCAGCATGATCAATTTGGTGAAGCTTGTTACTACTGATCCATGCCTCCTATGGAGTAGTTTGATGTATGATATGTCTATTACATGTCCATGATCCTTATATACTTAGTAGAGTTGCTATGCTTGTTGTTTTGTGCCTCCGAAGGCAGCATCGTGATGATGTTTTTGCCTTCCCAGATTTTGGCTAAGTCTGAGAAATCTGTAAACTTATTGAATCTTGCTATGCTTGTTTAATTGTGTTCCAGCAAGTTTTTGGGTGTGCTCTGAGTTCATGATTTTTAAGTATCATGTCTATTTCACATCCATGCCTCTTTTTATCATGTTTGGGTGTTGTAGCATATTTTTACCTTGCTCAAAAGTTGCTATGTTGCTGATTTTGGACAGCTTGTTGTTATATCTTGTTTCATGTGTATGTGTTGAACCGTTGCTCCGTTTTGAGCGTGTCCTATATGAAACTTGTGTGTTTTGCATGTAGAAGCATAATATCATGTTGTTTACATGTTTGGAGTGTGTTTGCTTATTGTTTGGATGCATTTTGCATATTTGACATGCTTGTCTTGTTTTGCTCATATCTTCTAGGCCGTAGCTCCAAATTAAATAAACTTTATATGAAACTTGAGTAGAATTTTGAGTAGATCATCATGGTGCATGTTAACCTACTGTTTACTAACTTGAACTGAAAGTTTGTTCAGATCTGGACCAATTTCTAAATGTGCATATGAGGACTTACCGGAATTGTTATATGTTGTTTCCGGCCTCAATTAAACTTGTTGGTTTGTGTTGTTCTTGTATGCATCTGTTGGGAAACGTAGTATTTAAAAAATTTCCTACGATCACGCAAGATCTATCAACCAGATGCATAGCAACGAGACGGAAGAGTGTGTCTACGTAGCCTCGTAGACCGGAAGCGGAAGCGTCAAGTGACGCGGTTGATGTAGTCGAACTTCTTCGCGACTGAACCGATCAAGCACCGAACGTACGGCACCTCCGCATTCAGCACATGTTCAGCATGATGAAGTCCCACGAGCTCTTGATCCAGTTGAGCTTCACGGGAGAGTTTCGTCAGCACGATGGCATGGTGACGGATATGATGTATTTACCGGCACAGGGCTTCGCCTAAGCACTGCAACGGTATGACCGAGGTGTGTTTCTGTGGAGGGGGGCACCGCACACGGCTGGAACAATTCAACTTGTGTGTCTTTGGGTGCCCCCCTACCCCCGTATAAAAAGGAGCAAGGGGGGAGGCCGGCCGGCCCTTCTCTGGTGCGGCTAGGGGTGCAATCCTACTAGGAATAGGATTGCAATCCTATTCCTAGTAGGAATCACCAAAAGAAGGAAGAGAGGGAAAGGAAAAAGGGAGAGGTGGCGCCCCCCAATCCTAGTCCAACTAGGAACCCTAGGTGGGGCGCCGGCCAGCCCTATGGGCTGCCTCTCTCTTTCCCTTAAGGCCCATCATGGACCATCCCCCCTCGTAGGGGGTTCCGGTAACCCCCTCCGTCAATCCCGTTAAATCCGAAACTTTTCCGGAACACTTCCGGTGTCCGAATATAGTCGTCCAATATATCAATCTTTATGTCTCGGACATTCCGAGACTCCTTGTCATGTCCGTGATCTCATCCGGGACTCCGAACTACCTTCGGTACATCAAAACTCATAAACTCATAATACAGATCGTCATCAAACGTTAAGCGTGCGGACCCTACGGGTTCGAGAACTATGTAGACATGACCGAGACTCATCTCCGGTCAATAACCAATAGCGGAACCTGGATGTTCATATTGGCTCCTACATATTCTACGAAGATCTTTTATCGGTCAAAACCGCATAACAACATACGTTGTTCCTTTTGTCATCGGTATGTTACTTGCCCGAGATTCGATCGTCGGTGTCTCCATACCTAGTTCAATCTCGTTACCGGCAAGTCTCTTTACTCGTTCCGTAACACATCATCTCGTGACTAACTCATTAGTCTTTTGCTTGCAAGGCTTATTGTGATGTGTGTTACCGAGAGGGCCCAGAGATACCTCTCCGACATTCGGAGTGACAAATCCTAATCTTGATCTATGCCAACACCACGAATACTTTCGGAGACACTTGTAGAGCATCTTTATGATCACCCAGTTACGTTGTGACGTTTGACAGCACACAAGGTGTTCCTACGGTATTCGGGAGTTGCATAATCTCATAGTCATAGGAACATGTATAAGTCATGAAGAAAGCAATAGCAGTAAAACTAAACGATCATAGTGCTATGCTAACGGATGGGTCTTGTCCATCACATCATTCTCCTAATGATGTGATCCCGTTGATCAAATGACAACTCATGTCTATGGTTAGGAAACATAACCATCTTTGATCAATGAGCTAGTCTAGTAGAGGCATACTAGGGACATACTGTTTTGTCTATGTATTCACACATGTACTAAGTTTCCGGTTAATACAATTCCAGCATGAATAATAAACATTTATCATGATATAAGGAAATATAAAATAACAACTTTATTATTGCCTCTAGGGCATATTTCCTTCAGTCTCCCACTTGCACTAGAGTCAATAATCTAGCTCACATCGCCATGTGATTTAATACCGATAGTTCACATCGTTATGTGAATAACACCCATAGTTCACATCGCCATGTGACCAACACCCAAAGGGTTTACTAGAGTCAAATATCTAGTTCACATCGCTATGTGATTAATACCCAAGAGTAATAAGGTGTGATCATGTTTTGCTTGCGAGAGAAGTTTAGTCAACGGGTCTGTCACATTCAGATCCGTATGTATTTTGCAAATTTCTATGTCTACAATGCTCTGCATAGAGCTACTCTAGCTAATTGCTCCCACTTTCAATACGCATCCAGATTGATACTAAGAGTCATCTGTATTTAGTGTAAAAGCTTGCATCGGCGTAACCCTTTACGACGAACTCTTTATCACCTCCATAATCGAGAAACATTTCCTTAGTCATCCAATTACTAAGGATAATTTTGACCGCTGTACAGTGATCTACTCCCGGATCACTATTGTACCCCTTTGACAAACTCATGGCAAGGTACACAACATGTTTAGTACACAGCATGGCATACTTTATAGAACCTATGGCTGAGGCATAGGGAATGACTTTCATTCTCTCTATATTTTTCTGCCGTGGTCTGGCTTTGAGTCTTACTCAACTTCACACCTTACAAGTCAGGCAAGAACTCCTTCTTTGACTGGTCCATTTTGAACTTCTTCAAAATCTTATCAAGGTATGTACTCATCGGAAGTCTTATCAAGCGTCTTGATCTATATCTATAGATCTTGATGCCCAATATGTAAGCAGCTTCACCAAGGTCTTTCTTTGAAAAACTCCTTTCAAACACTCCTTTATGCTTTCCAGAAAATTCTACATCATTTCCGATCGACAATATGTCATTCACATATACTTATCAGAAAGGTTGTAGTGCTCCCACTCACTTCTTGTAAATACAGGCTTCACCGCAAGTCTATATAAATCTATATGCTTTGATCAACTTATCAAAGCGTATATTCCAACTCCGAGATGCTTGCACCAGTCCATAGATGGATCGCTGGAGCTTCCACATTTTGTTAGCACCTTTAGGATTGACAAAACCTTCTGGTTGCATCATATACAAGTCTTCTTTAATAAATCCATTAAAGAATGCAGTTTTGTTATCCATTTGCCAGATTTCATAAAATGCGGCAATTACTAACATGATTCGGACATACTTAAGCATCGCTACGGGTGAGAAAGTCTCATCGTAGTCAACTCCTTGAACTTGTCGAAAACCTTTCGCAACAAGTCGAGCTTTGTAAACAGTAACATTACCGTCATCGTCGGTCTTCCTCTTGAAGATCCATTTATTTTCGATGGCTTGCCGATCATCGGGCAAGTCAACCAAAGTCCACACTTTGTTCTCATACATGGATCCCATCTCAGATTTCATGGCCTCAAGCCATTTTTCGGAATCTGGGCTCATCATCGCTTCCTCATAGTTCGTAGGTTCATCATGGTCTAGTAACATGATTTTCAGAACTGGGTTGCCGTACCACTCTGGTGCGGAACGTACTCTGGTTGATCTACGACGTTCAGCAGAAACTTGATCCGAAGTTTCATGATCATCATCATTAACTTCCTCACTGATTGGTGTAGGAATCACTGGAACAATTTTCTGTGATGTACTACTTTCCAATTCGGGAAAAGTTACAATTACCTCATCAAGTTCTACTTTCCTCCCACTCACTTCTTTCGAGAGAAACTCCTTCTCTAGAAGGATCCACTCTTAGCAACAAAGTCCTTGCCTTCGGATCTGTGATAGAAGGTGTACCCAATAGTTTCTTTTGGGTATCCTATGAAGATTTACTTCTCCAATTTGGGTTCGAGCTTATCATGTTGAAACTTTTTCACATAAGCATCACAGTCCCAAACTTAAAGAAATGACAACTTAGGTTTCTCGTCAAACCATAGTTCATACGGTGTCATCTCCACGGATTTAGATGGTGCCCTATTTAACGTGAATGTAGCTGTCTCTAGTGCATAACCCCAAAAGCGATAGTGGTAGATCGGTAAGAGACATCATCGATCGCACCATATCTAATAAAGTACGGTTATGACGTTCGGACACACCATTACACTATGGTGTTACAGGTGGCGTGAGTAGTGAAACTATTTCACATTGTTTTTACTGAAGGCCAAACTCGCTAACTCAAATATTTTACCTCTACGATCATATCGTAGAAACTCTTATTTTCTGTTACGATGATTCTCCACTTCACTCTGAAATTCTTTGAACTTTTCAAATGTTTCAGACTTGTGCTTCATTAAGTAGATATACCCATATCTGCTCAAATCATCAGTGAAGGTCAGAAAATAACGATACCCGCCGCGAGCTTCAACACTTATTGGTCTGCATACATCAGTATGTATGATTTCCAACAACTCTGTTGCTCGCTCCACAGTTCCGGAGAACGGAGTTTTAGTCATCTTGCCCCTGAGGCATGGTTCGCAAGCACCAAGTGATTCATAATCAAGTGATTCCAAAAGTCCATCACTATGGAGTTTCTTCATCCGCTTTACACCAATATGACCTAAACGGCAGTGCCACAAATAAGTTGCACTATCATTATTAACCTTGCATCTTTCGGCTTCAATATTATGAATATGTGTATCACACGATCGAGATCCAACAAACCATTTTAATTGGGTGTATGACCATAGAAGGTTTTATTCATGTAAACAGAACAAAAATTATTCTCTAACTTACATGAATAACCGTATTGCAATAAACATGATCAAATCATATTCATGTTCAACACAAACACCAAATAACACTTATTTAGGTTCAACACTAATCCCGAAAGTATAGGGAGTGTGCGATGATGATCATATCAATCTTGGAACTACTTCCAATACACATCGTCACTTCATCCTTTAACTAGTTTCTGTTCATTATGCAACTCCCATTTCGAGTTACTACTCTTTAGCAACTAAACCAGTATCAAATATCGAAGAGTTGCTATGAACACTAGTAAAATACACATCAACAATCTGTATATCAAATATACCTTTGTTCACTTTGCCATCCTTCTTATCCGCCAAGTATCTAGGGCAGTTCCACTTCCAGTGACCATTTCCTTTGCAGTAGAAGCACTTAGTTTCAGGCTTGAGTTTAGCTTTGGGTTTCTTCATGAGAGCGACAACTTGCATGTCATTCTTCTTGAAGTTCTCCTTCTATCCCTTTGCCCTTTACTTGAAACAAGTGGTCTGGTTAACCATTAACACTTGATGCTCTTTCTTGATTTCTACCTTTGCCGATTTCAGCATCGTGAAGAGCTCGGGAATTACTTTCGTCATCCCTTGCATATTATAGTTCATCACGAAGTTCTACTAACTTGGTGATAGTGTCTAGAGAAGTTTGTCAATTACTATCTTATCTGGAAGATTAACTCCCACTTGATTCAAGCAACTGTACTACCCAGACAATCTGAGCACATGCTCACTGGTTGAGCTATTCTCCTCCATCTTGTAGGCAAAGTACTGTCAGAGGTCTCATACCTCTCGACACGGGCATGAGTATGAAATACTAATTTCAACTCTTGGAACATCTTATATGCTCTGTGGCGTTCAAAACGTTTTTGAAGTCCCGGTTCTAAGCCGTAAAGCATGGTGCACTTAAACTATCAAGTAGTCATCATACCGAGCTTTTGTCAAAACGTTCATAACGTCTGCATCTGCTCCTGCTATAGGTCTGTCACCTAGCGGTGCATCAAGGACATAATTCTTCTGTGCAGCTATGAGGATAATCCTCAGATCACGGAATAATTCCGCATCATTGCTACTAACATCTTTCAACTTAGTTTTCTCTAGGAACATATAAAATAAACGGGGAGCAACATCGCGAGCTATTGATCTACAACATAGATATGCTAATACTACCAGGACTAAGTTCATGATAAATTAAAGTTCAATTAATCATATTACTTAAGAACTCCCACTTAGATAGACATCCCTCCGGTCATCTAAATGATCACGTGATCCAAATCAACTAAACCATGTCCGATCATCACGTGAGATGGAGTAGTTTCAATGGTGAACATCTTATGTTGATCATATCTACTATATGATTCACGCTCGACCTTTCGGTCTCCAGTGTTCCGAGGCCATATCTGCATATGCTAGGCTCGTCAAGTTTAACCCGAGTATTCTGCGTGTGCAAAACTGGCTTACACCCGTTGTATTTGAACGTAGAGCTTATCACACCCGATCATCACGTGGTGTCTCGGCATGACGAACTTTCGCAATGGTGCATACTCAGGGAGAACACTTATACCTTGAAATTTAGTAAGGGGTCATCTTATAATGCTACCGTCGTTCTAAGCAAAATAAGAAGCATAATAAGATAAACATCACATGCAATCAAAATATGTGACATGATATGGCCATCATCATCTTGTGATTTTGATCTCCATCTCCAAAGCACCGTCATGATCACCTTCGTCACCGGCGCGACACCTTGATCTCCATCGTAGCATCGTTGTCATCTCGCCAACTATTGCTTCTACGACTATCGCTACCGCTTAGTGATAAAGTAAAGCAATTACATGGCGATTGCATTTCATACAATAAAGCGACAACCATATGGCTCCTGCCAGTTGCCGATAACTTTACAAAACATGATCATCTCATACAAAACCGTATAACTCATCATGTCTTGACCATATCACATCACAACATGCCCTGCAAAAACAAGTTAGACGTCTTCTACTTTGTTGTTGCATGTTTTACGTGGCTGCTACGGGCTTAGCAAGAACCGTTCTTACCTACGCATACAAAACCACAACGATGCTTCGTCAAGTATGTGATGTTTTAACCTTCGCAAGGACCGGGCGTAGCCACACTTGATTCAGCTAAAGTGAGAGAGACAGACACCCGCCAGTCACCTTTAAGCATCGAGTGCTCTTAACGGTGAAACCAGTCTCGCGTAAGCGTACGCGTAATGTCGGTCCGGGCCGCTTCATCTCACAATACCGCAGAAGCAAAGTATGACATGCTGGTAAGCAGTATGACTAGTATCGCCCACAACTCATTGTGTTCTACTCGTGCATATCATCTACGCATAGACCTGGCTCATGATGCCACTGTTGGGAAACGTAGTATTTTAAAATTTTCCTACGATCACGCAAGATCTATCAACCAGATGCATAGCAACGAGACGGAAGAGTGTGTCTACGTACCCTCGTAGACCGGAAGCGGAAGCGTCAAGTGACGCGGTTGATGTAGTCGAACTTCTTCGCGACTCAACCGATCAAGCACCGAACGTACGGCACCTCCGCGTTCAGCACACGTTCAGCTTGATGACGTCCCACGAGCTCTTGATCCAGTTGAGCTTCACGGGAGAGTTTCGTCAGCACGACGGCGTGGTGACGGATATGATGTATTTACCGGCACAGGGCTTCGCCTAAGCACTGCAACGGTATGACCGAGGTGTGTTTCTGTGGAGGGGGGCACCGCACACGGCTGGAACAATTCAACTTGTGTGTCTTTGGGTGCCCCCCTGCCCCCGTATATAAAGGAGCAAGGGGGGAGGCCGGCCGGCCCTTCTCTGGTGCGGCTAGGGGTGCAATCCTACTAGGAATAGGATTGCAATCCTATTCCTAGTAGGAATCACCAAAAGAAGGAAGAGAGGGAAAGGAAAAAGGGAGAGGTGGCCCCCCCCAATCCTAGTCCAACTAGGAACCCTAGGTGGGGCGCCGGCCAGACCTATGGGCTGCCTCTCTCTTTCCCTTAAGGCCCATCATGGACCATCCCCCCTCGTAGGGGGTTCCGGTAACCCCCTCCGGCAATCCCGTTAAATCCAAAACTTTTCCGGAACACTTCCGGTGTCCGAATATAGTCGTCCAATATATCAATCTTTATGTCTCGGACATTCCGAGACTCCTCGTCATGTCCGTGATCTCATCCGGGACTCCGAACTACCTTCGGTACATCAAAACTCATAAACTCATAATACTGATCGTCATCAAACGTTAAGCGTGCGGACCCTACGGGTTCGAGAACTATGTAGACATGACCGAGACTCATCTCAGGTCAATAACCAATAGCGGAACCTGGATGTTCATATTGGCTCCTACATATTCTACGAAGATATTTTATCGGTCAAAACCGCATAACAACATACGTTGTTCCTTTTGTCATCGGTATGTTACTTGCCCGAGATTCGATCGTCGGTATCTCCATACCTAGTTCAATATCGTTACCGGCAAGTCTCTTTACTCGTTCCGTAACACATCATCTCGTGACTAACTCATTAGTCTTTTGCTTGCAAGGCTTATTGTGATGTGTGTTACCGAGAGGGCCCAGAGATACCTCTCCGACATTCGGAGTGACAAATCCGAATCTTGATCTATGCCAACACCACGAATACTTTCGGAGACACCTGTAGAGCATCTTTATGATCACCCAGTTACGTTGTGACGTTTGATAGCACACAAGGTGTTCCTACGGTATTCGGGAGTTGCATAATCTCATAGTCATAGGAACATGTATAAGTCATGAAGAAAGCAATAGCAGTAAAACTAAACGATCATAGTGCTATGCTAACGGATGGGTCTTGTCCATCACATCATTCTCCTAATGATGTGATCCCGTTGATCAAATGACAACTCATGTCTATGGCTAGGAAACATAACCATCTTTGATCAATGAGCTAGTCTAGTAGAGGCATACTAGGGACATACTATTTTGTCTATGTATTCACACATGTACTAAGTTTACGGTTAATACAATTCCAGCATGAATAATAAACATTTATCATGATATAAGGAAATATAAAATAACAACATTATTATTGCCTCTAGGGCATATTTCCTTCAGCATCATCCCTTGCCTTGTTTTGCATCATATAGACTTGTCTTGCATTATACTTGGTTGAGCATCTTGTCATGTTCTTGAGTGGTGTGTTTACCATGTTGTGTGCTTCTTCTCGCTAGTTCATTTTCTATTGCGATCGTGAGGATTCGTTCGACTACACTTGGTTCGTCTTCGTGGCTTCTTCTTCGTCTACTTCATGGACTCATTCTTCTTCCTTGCGGGATCTCAGGCAAGATGACCATCCCCTTGGATACCTTTACTATCATTGACATGCTAGTTGTCTCGATGCTATCGTTATATGTCGCGCTACCTATCTTTTGTCAGCCCTCTCCTTGTTGCCATGAAACCTCTAACCTTTGAGAGCATCTCCAGCCGTTGGCCCCCAGGGGGCGCCTAAAAGCACCGCCTGGGGGTGAGCCAGCGCAAAAATTGGGCCTGGGGGCGAGTTGGTCCCCAGCCGTCGGCCCCCAGGGCCGCCCCCAGGCGCGTATCCCAAAAAAGGTAGCACCGTTCGGCGAAGTTATGATAACACCAGTTAAATTTCGGCCAAACATGACAAATTTCCGTGAAATTCGTGCATTTTCATTACATTAACCTAATCTAAAAAAGAAATGGGCTGAAGTCGTCGCCGCCATCGTCGTCGTCGGCCTTCTCCTCCTTGACGCGGGCGCCCCTGCTGGAACCCTGCCCGGCGTCGCCATGGCGGACTGGTGGCGGCGCGTCGTCGTCGTCGTCGCTGTTGCATAAGACGACGACCCCGCCTTCATCGCGGCCGCGTCGGCGCTCCTCGAAGCGGCGCAGGGCGGCACGCCGGCGCTCCTTCTCCTTCTCCCGGCGCGCCTTCTCCATCGTAATGGAGTCCTGGCGCGCCCATTCCAGGGCCGCGTCATCGTCGTCGAACTCCGCCTTCACCGGCGCCAGCCCCGGCTGCGTCTTCACCGGCGCCAGCCCCGGCTCCGTCTTTGGCTTGACGAAGCGTGGAGGGGCCGACGAGGCGCGCCGGCCGCCCTCGTTGATGACGATGCCGACGCTGTGAGTGCGCCGACCGAGCGGCGTCTCCGCCGCAGGCTTGGCCTTGACGCCGAGAAGCGCCGGAGTACCGGAGGAGTGAGAAGAAGAGCGAGAGGAGGAAGACGAGGAGGAGGCGAACCTCCTTGGCGCCCAGGTGCGTCGGTGTTGCGACGGGGCGGCCCCCGTCACAGGATATGTCAACGGCGGGTTGTTGCCGCCGTCGAGTTACGTCAGCATGCCCTCCAGCGTTCGGCCGGGGACGCCCCACCACAGGTGGCGCCCCTCGCTGTTCTTCATGTCGCCGACCACTGGCGCGCCATTGGTGGACACCAGGCGCTGCTGCTGGCGGCGCTGGAAGTACGCCGCCCAAGCCGTGTGGTTGTCCGCGGCGTACAAGGGGAGTGCGCGTTTGGCGTCGGTCAGGGAGGCGCGCGCGACCTCGACCTCCTCGACGAAGTACTTGGGCTTCGCCACGGCGTTGGGCAACGGGGGAACGGGCATCCCCCATCGCTAAGCCGTCACCCCGTCGGCCCGGCGCGCATGTCCGGCGGCGCCGGGATGTTTGCCTGGAACAAGACCCAGGACTCCTGTTCGCGAAGCGAACGATGGCCGAAGCCGTTGGCCACCGCCTCATCTCCGGGGAAGCGCTCTGCCATGGCGACGGGCTCGGCGGAGGTAGAGAGGGAGAGAGAGGGGCTGCTGGTGGTGCTCGGGATAGGAAGACGGAGACGAAGAGAGAGGGGCTGGGCGGCGTCGAGGGGCGAGTCTGGTGTGTGCACAGGCGACTGAGAGACCGCCGGCTTTATAGCCGCTCCGCGCCGGTGTGTACGCATGCGAGGGAGGCGAGGCGTCGATGCACCATCCCGTGACGCGCCGCCCGTGAGGAATCAATGGCAAGGCTGACCGGCGGCATCCTTGCCATTGATTCCCCATGGGAACCGAGGCGGTTGGGGAAGACGAGCCGCGGTGTCGCTGACGCGGCTGGCCCGCGGATTTTTTGCGCCAAAATAGTTCGCCCTCGGGCGCCCCCCAGCGCGCCGGGTTCGGCCTGGGTCCGTCGGCGCTGTTTTCGGCCCAGGCCAGCGAAAATCGGGCTCCTGGGGGCGCGACTGGGCCGTTTTTTCGGCGCCGGCGCGAAAAAATCGCCTGGGGAGGCCATCCTGGGGGCGCGGCTGGAGATGCCCTGACACCTTCCTAGCAAAACCATTGTTTGGCTATGTTACCCGCTTGCTCAGCCCCTCTTATAGCGTTGCTAGTTGTAGGTGAAGATGAAGATTGCCTGATGGCTTCTCGCCCCTCGTTGGTTACCCCAAGTGGAAGGTTTGAGATGCAGTGTAGCGGAAGTTTTCCCTTGGCAAAGATACCAAGGATCGATTTCCCTGAGACTCCAAGTTTCAACAAGAAGGTGCCAACTGCTAACGGCGCCAGAAATTAGCAATCAACGTGGACCTGCACACAGATACAAATAACTTTGCTCCCAACGAGTACAGAGAGGTTGTCAATCCCTCTGGCCTTGTAGTTTACAAAGGATCAAACGCAAGTGATAAAAGTGATAGGTAATGCTGCAAATAGTAAGTAAAAAGCGGAAAGTAAATAGCGGGTGTGATCTGTGATGGTAATTTGGACCGGGGTCCCATGATGTTCACTAGTGATGTCTCTCTCCCAAAAGACGATAAAACAGCTATGTGAGGTAAACGAATTACAGCTGGGCAATTGACAGA
This sequence comes from Secale cereale, assembly GCA_902687465.1. Taxonomy (NCBI): domain Eukaryota; kingdom Viridiplantae; phylum Streptophyta; class Magnoliopsida; order Poales; family Poaceae; genus Secale; species Secale cereale. Next base: position 255,928,200 of record LR738710.1, on the reverse strand, counting down.
ATTATGTGCGCAAACCAATGCTAACTATGTTACAAGAAAGGTAGAGGTTCAAAGCATGGGCGGTACGCCAAGGCAAGTAGACCGAAATCCATCTGCATCTACTACTAATCATCCACCTTGAGATTCCTATCCAGAACATCTCGCTGGTATTAAGTTGCGAGTCCCACCCATAGTGTAAACTCAAAGCAACAGACAACTGCATTAAAAGAACTTTGCGTAAAGTAAACAATCCTTGCACCCGCGGGCACAAGCACCATTGTTTTCCCCCTTGTGGCAACAGCACATCCCCTAGACTCATGTTTCTGTCACTCAAGCTAGTCATCGAGGGGCATGAACCCACAATCAGGCATAACGTTCCCTCTTGGAGTCACTACCTACTACTTGGCCAAAGCAATAAATAACAACGGAGAACATGCAAGAATTACTTACGAACATAAATATAAAAGAGGTAGATCAAATATATTACTCAAACACAATCTGAACATAATCTCACAATCCATCAGATCCCAGCAAACTCAACATAGCAACAGCATAAGGATTACATATGTGCCTCGATCATGTAGGGCAGCTCACAAGGACTAATTAGTGAAGCACAAGAACGGGAGGAGAACATCACATAGCTACTGGTCATGGACCCATGGTCCAAGGGAGACTACTCACAACTCATCCGGGAGGCGTCCATGGTGGTGGAGAAGCTCCCGGTGGTGATCCTCCCCTCCGGCAGGGTGCCGGGAAGAGTTCTCCTGGTCCTCCCGATCTTGGAAGCGGCGGCGGCGGCAGAACAGAGATGAGATCGTGAAAAAGGGTTCCCGTCTCGAGGGTTTCGGGACACGATATAAATATATGCCAAAGGGGGGCATCAGCGGAGGCCCGGGGGGCCCAGGCGCCCCCCCCC
>LR738710.1:255874980-255927204 GCA_902687465.1 Secale cereale | reverse complement strand
CCCCCCCCCCCGGCGCGGCCAGGGGGGCCGCGCCACCAGGGCGCCTGGAGCCCTGGTGGCCCCCCTCCGGCTGTACTTTGGCTGCTGGGAAGCTTCTGGAACGCTGATTTTTTATATATTTTTTCCGGGATATTTCTGGCAGTTCTCGTAATGGGAAAACCTGAAATACAAAAACAGCAGAAAACAGAAACTAGCACTGGGGTGCACTGAGTTAATAGGTTAGTCCAAATATGATAAAAAGTGTATGGAAGTGTATAAATATCATAGCAATATGACCCAAAAGAGGCATGGAGCAAGCAGAAATTATAGATACGTTTTGGACGTATCAACATCCCCAAGCTTAATTCCTGCTCGTCCTCGAGTAGGTAAATGATAACAAGAATAATTTCTGTGGTGACATGCTATTAACCATATAGGACTTGTCATAGTCATATGACAAAAGCTTACTGAGACAATGAATCTGTAGTAATTAAGTTGCCTCATGAGAAAATCACAAAGACCTGAAAGTTTTACAATATGATACTGAAACATCAAAGAGATTTGTAATGAACATGGTGTGCAAATATGATAAAGTGATATCTCGCTTGCCCCCTTTAGTGAAGCAAAACATAAATGCAGGGGCACCTCCAAGGTTTAAGTGATGACTAGATACAATGATTTCAGAATAAATGATATCACAATCATGCAAAAGACAATGCTACTTTGGGACAATGCACATTACACTCAGAATGACAATCATGCTCCCAGTAGTTGGTGCTTTAAAAGAAGGTGGAGACTCTCGAACCGTGGCTTTTGTTCGCAAGGTTGAAAACCCGTAGTCGAAAACAAAGACAAAGCATGTACCAGAGCTCTTGGTTTTAAAAACAGAGGTAATAATAATATTTTTCTTTTTTCTTAGATCATGCATGTTTCGTCAACGAATGCTAGCAGATAACTCAATCACTTCTTGAGATGGACAAGTTTCGAGGAACGGCTCCCGAATGAGGACGATCACATCCTCTTAATCTCCTTTGTTTATCACTGCCAAAGTTTTCTGATTTCTCATGAACAAAGCGTGAAGGAGGGTTTGTTTGTTATATTAATTTTGAGCCGGGCGTACTCAATGCCAGTTCCTTCTCGTATTATGGGTTTGCACATTATACATGCAATCCCGGGGTGAAGCTTGTCCAACTTAAAAAGATCATGAATTAACTACTACTTCCTCATGGACTTAAAACAGAGGCACAAAATAGGAATGCATTTTTTTTCTTTTCTTTTCGAATAATTTCGAGATGGTACATGAAAGTCTTCGTTAGGAATGGCAGGTAAATACCATGTAGGAAGGTATGGTGGACTCATATGGCATAACTGGTTTAAAGGAATTTGGATGCACAAGCAGTCAGTCCGCTTAGTACAGGTAGAGGTTAGCAAAAGACTGGGAGCGACCAACTAAGAGAGCAATGACGGTCATAATCATGCAGAGCGACAAAGCAACATTGAATCAGGCATGGTAGTTATATCGCTACTCAGAAATAAAAGATCATCAAGGCTTGACAGACTTTCTTTACAGTCTTAAATATGCGTGAGCATACGCCAAGTCAATCAAGATAAATTCTTGAAGGAAGATATTACTAAACCATACCACATCATAGGCAAACAAATCATGTTGGTACTCCAATAACACATTGGGAACCCCCCCCCCAGCTATTTGAGACTAACCATAAGAAAACATGAACTACTAAGCACCATTATGCACGTAGCATCTTTATCATAGACATACCAACCAATGCAACGGAAGCAAACTCTCTTAATAAGATAATCATGATAAATAAAGAGAGTTCAAGCAACCAACTAAACAAAAGCTCTTTAAAAAGATAAGCATGAAAACTAAAAGCTAAGCATGATAGTAGCTATTGAAAGACAAAGAACACACACAGCAAGATAGACATGAAAATTCTATGTTGTGTTCTAGGTAGAAGTGGAGCGTGTTTCTCTCCCACATAAAGAAAGTTGAGTTCCGACTCATTATGAAAAGCTAAAGAAAACTAAAAAGGAAACTAAAAGCAAGACGCTCCAAGCATAGCACATAACACATGAAGTGATAAAAATATAGTGGAACGAAAGACGAACTGATAATGTTGATGGAGAAGGGGATGCACGGGGGCATCCCCAAGCTTAGACGCTTGAGTCTCCTTGAATATTTCTTGGGGGTGCATGGGGCCATCCCCAAGCTTGAGCGTTTGACACTCCTGAATCTTTTTATCATCTTCCCTCGCACACTAGAAAACTCCCTTCATACATAACTCATCATAATCTGATTAGCGAGGTTAGTACCCATAATAAAATAATTGTTACTTGCTGGAAATAAGGATATTCTTGAAGGTCTACTGTTTCTCAAGATTGCCAAAAGGTTTTTGCAAAGAAAAAGCAAACTCTAGGTTTGCAAAATGAAGGAAAGGCAAAAACAGGACAGAATCTGTGAAAAACAGAACAGCAGGTAGTAAATGATTTTTTCGGGGCACTTCTGCAACTCTAATCAAAAAACTCAAAACAGACGCACGGAAGACAATTGTATAGAGCATGCTGTCAAAAAACTCAGACCAAAAAGATGATCTGGTGATTTTATACGAATTTTTCTATCCAAGGACAGAATCTGTTTCCTGGACAGCACGTCACAACTTTTGAACTTCCTTGCAATCAGAGGCTACACTTGGCACAAAGTTGAAAAGCAAAGATACAATGATGATGCTACTATAGTAACAACATCAAGACACAACAAAAACAAAATAAAAAATTTATTCATGTGGGTTGCCTCCCAAAAGCGCTTTCTTTTATTCCTTTAAGCTAGGCATAATGCAAAAAGATCAAGTTTTATCAAGAGTAAAAGAATAGCTAGCCCGTATGACGGACTAAAAAGGTAACTTAATCTTCTTTCGAGGGAAGTGTTCCATCCCTTTCTTGAGAGGAAACTGGAATTTTATATTCCCCTCTTTCATGTCAATGATAGCACCAACGGTGCGTAGAAAAGGACGTCCCAAAATAATTGGACACGAAGGTTCACATTCAATGTCCATAATAGTAAAATCAATGGGAACATAATTGTCATTGACAATGATAAGAACATCGTCGATCCTCCCCAAAGGTTTCTTTATGGAAGAATCAACGAGACGAACACCAAAAGAACAAGAATCAAAAGGTTTCAATTTAAGCATATCATATATTCTTTTGGGCATAACAGAGGTACTAGCTCCAACATCACATAAAGCATAGCAAGAGAAGTTATTCAATTTAATTTTAATCATAGGATCCCAACCATCTTCTAGCTTTCTAGGTATGGAGGCTTCTACTCTAAGTTTCTCCTCCCTAGCTTTGATGAGAGCATTAGTGATATGCTCTGTGAAGGCAAGATTAAGCGTGCTAGTGTGGGGATCTTTAGCCATTCTTTGTAGAAAGGTGACAACTTCTGAGATACTACAATTATCAAAATCAAGGTCACTACTATCAAGTAAGGTGGTAGTGGTGTCCTTTAGGTTCACTTGTTTGGTAGTTTCTATAGTCATAGCATCACCATTAATAGGTCCAATGGGACCAGGAGTGCATTGGGTGCTAAGAGTTTGGATATCCTCAACAACTTGGATAGTAGCAACAGTGTGGTGGGTAGGAAGGCTCTTAATTCTATCCTCTTCCTCCCTTTCTCTAGCCCATCTTTCTTTAAGTTTAGCCATCATCCTAATGTTTTCATTAAGTTGCACTTGAATAGCATTCATAGGAGTGACCTTCCTCTCCTCAAGAGGAGAAGTTCTAATTTTAAGCAATTCTACCTCATTGGCTAAATTGTCTACCTTCAAAGAGAGATCATCTAGTTTATTTAGTTTTTCTTCTACACTCTTATTAAAGGCTTTTTGGGTAGTGATGAAATCTTTAAGCATAATCTCTAGTTCAGTAGTGGAGTTCTTGGTGATAGGATAAGCATTGTTGTTCCCATAAGAATTAAAGGGGAACGGTCTAGGATTGCTACCAAAATTACTCCTATAAGCATTGTTATTAAAATTGTTTCTAGAGATAAAGTTCACATCTACTTGTTCTTGAGCAATCATAGAATTTAAAGGAACATCACGAGGATCAACCGAGAATTGCTTCGAAAGTAGAGACATGATCAAGTCAACTTTTTCATTTAGGGAGGAAATCTCCTCGACAGAGTTTACCTTCCTACCTGTTGGAGCGCGTTCGGTGTGCCATTGGGAATAATTGGTCATCATCTCATCGAGAAGCTTTGTGGCAGCACCAAGTGTAGTTGTCATAAAGGTTCCTCCCGCGGCCGAATCTAACAAGTTCCGCGAGGTAAAATTCAAGCCTGCATAAAAAGTTTGGATAACCATCCAAGTAGTCAAACCGTGAGTAGGGCAGTTCTTGATAAGAGATTTCATACGTTCCCAAGCTTGGGCAACGTGTTCATTATCCAATTGTTTAAAATTCATTATGTTACTTCTTAGTTGGATAATTTTAGCAGGTGGATAGTATCTCCCAATAAAAGCATCTTTGCACTTGTCCCATGAATCTATGCTATTTCTAGGCAAAGACTGAAACCAAATTTTAGCTCCTCCTCTCAAGGAGAAAGGAAAAAGCTTAAGCTTAACAATATCACCGTCTACTTATTGGTACTTTTGCATATCACAGAGTTCAACAAAATTGTTTAAGTGTAAAGCAGCATCATCTCCAGCACCGGAGAATTGAACTTTCATAACTAGATTCAGTAAAGCAGGTTTAATTTCATACGAAGGTGCTGAAGTGGCAGGTGTAGTGATATGTGTGCAGATAAAGTCATCATTGTTGTGACTAGTGAAGTCGCACAACTTGGTGTTCTCGGTGGAACCCATAGTAGCAAGCAAGCGAGATAACTATTTTTGTGATTTTCGATAAAAGATACTAAAGCAAAAAAAACTGAAAGGTAAAATAACAAGACTAAAAGCAAAGGTAAAAGATAGCGTGCAACTCCCCTATCCTGAAGAGCGGAGTCCCCAGCAACGGCGCCACAAAACTTTGCTTGATGGCTTCTCGCCCCTCGTTGGTTACCCCAAGTGGAAGCTTTGAGATGCAGTGTAGCGGAAGTTTTCCCTAGGCAAAGATACCAAGGATCGATTTCCCTGAGACTCCCAGTTTCAACAAGAAGGTGTCAACTGCTAACGGCGCCAGATATTAGCAATCAACGTGGACCTGCACACAGATACAAATAACTTTGCTCCCAACGAGTACAGAGAGGTTGTCAATCCCTCCGGCCTTGTAGTTTACAAAGGATCAAACGCAAGTGATAAAAGTGATAGGTAATGCTGCAAATAGTAAGTAAAAAGCGGAAAGTAAAAAGTGGGTGTGATCAGTGATGGTAATATGGACCGGGGTCCCATGATGTTCACTAGTGATGTCTCTCTCCCAAAAGACGATAAAACAGCTATGTGAGGTAAACGAATTACAGCTGGGCAATTGACAGAATTATGTGCGCAAACCAATGCTAACTATGTTACAAGAAAGGTAGAGGTTCAAAGCATGGGCGGTACGCCAAGGCATGTAGACCGAAATCCATCTGCATCTACTACTAATCATCCACCTTGAGATATCTATCCAGAACATCTCGTTGGTATTAAGTTGCGAGTCCCACCCATAGTGTAAACTCAAAGCAACAGACAACTGCATTAAAAGAACTTTGCGTAAAGTAAACAATCCTTGCACCCGCGGGCACAAGCACCGTTGTTTTCCCCCTTGTGGCAACAGCACATCCCCTAGACTCATGTTTCTGTCACTCAAGCTAGTCATCGAGGGGCATGAACCCACAATCAAGCATAGCGTTCCCTCTTGGAGTCACTACCTACTACTTGGCCAAAGCAATAAATAACAACGGAGAACATGCAAGAATTACTTACGAACATAAATATAAAAGAGGTAGATCAAATATATTACTCAAACACAATCTGAACATAATCTCACAATCCATCGGATCCCAGCAAACTCAACATAGCAACAGCATAAGGATTACATATGTGCCTCGATCATGTAGGGCAGCTCACGAGGACTAATTAGTGAAGCACAAGAACGGGAGGAGAACATCACATAGCTACTGGTCATGAACCCATGGTCCAAGGGAGACTACTCACAACTCATCCGGGAGGCTTCCATGGTGGTGGAGAAGCTCCCGGTGGTGATCCTCCCCTCCGGCAGGGTGCCGGGAAGAGTTCTCCTGGTGCTCCCGATCTTGGAAGCGGCGGCGGCGGCGGAACAGAGATGAGATCGCGAAAAAGGGTTCCCGTCTCGAGGGTTTCGGGACACGATATAAATATATGCCAAAGGGGGGCATCAGCGGAGGCCCGGGGGGCCCAGGAGCCCCCCGGTGCGGCCTGGGGGGCGCGCCACCAGGGCGCCTGGAGCCCTGGTGGCCCCCCTCCAGCTGTACTTTGGCTGCTGGGAAGCTTCTGGAACGCTGATTTTTTATATAATTTTTCCGGGATTTTTCTGGCAGTTCTCGTAATGGGAAAACCTGAAATACAAAAACAGCAGAAAACAGAAACTGGCACTGGGGTGCACTGAGTTAATAGGTTAGTCCAAATATGATAAAAAGTGTATGGAAGTGTATAAATATCATAGCAATATCACCCAAAAGAGGCATGGAGCAAGCAGAAATTATAGATATGTATTGGACGTATCATTGCCCCATGTTGGAACTTGGCTTGTTGGAATATCACAATATATCATATATATATTAACACACCTATATACTTGGCAATGGGTAGAAGGCTTGGCCTTTTGCTTGGTGTTTTGTTCCACTCATGCCACCTTAGGAGCCGATAAACCGGCGTTATGTTCCTTGTTTTGCGTTCCTAATGCGGTTGGGTATATGGGGACCCCTTGACAGTTTGTCTTTGAATGAAACTCCTCCAGCAAGGCCCAACATTGGTTTTATTTGCAACATAATAAAAACTTAATTAATTAATTAATTGCATAGGGAGTTAGCGCTACCCGAGGTTTCTTTTCCACATAATAGGGGGGGCAGTGCTGATGGTGTTGGTCCCAAACGGGGGTTCGACGGGGCCGCCACGGGGAAATTCGACGTATCTGGCTCCCGTAAAATCACCCATCCGGTCGTGGCCTAAGACGAGATACGCGCGGCTACTATCAGGGTGTCGGCACGCCGGGAGGTCTTGCTGGACTTGTTGTACCATTGTCGAAATGTCTTGTGCACCGAGATTCCGAGCCTGATCGGATTTTCCCTAAGATAAGGGGTAATATCATTATTATCTCTGCTGATCGTGAGAGCTTGTGATGGGCTAAGTTGGGACACCCCTGTAGGGTTATGATCTTTCGAAAGTCGTGCCCGCGGTTATGTGGCAGATTGGAATTTGTTAATGTCCGGTTGTAGAAAACTTGACCGAGGATCCGAAGTAAAATACATGAACCGCGTGAGTAACCGTGACCGTCTCTTTTCACTTTGAGAAGAGAACACGATGGGGTTATATTTGACTTGTAGGCAGTTCAGGATCTTTAGCGATGACTACTAGTTTGCGACCGTTTGCGTAGATTCTCATCTTATTCTTGTACTCGTAAGTTAGCCACCACATATTGCTTAGCCGCTGCTGCAACCTCATCACTATCCTTTCCTTACCCATTAAGCTTTGCTAGTCTTGTTACCCATGGTTATGGGATTGTTGAATCCTCGTGGCTCACATATACTACAACTACAGTTGCAGGTGCAGGTTTCCGATGACTTGATGTGAGAGCGATGTTCTTGTGTTGGAGTTCTTTCTTCTTCTGCTTCGTCAGTCTTGGGTTAGGTTCCTGGTCGGCAGCCTGTGATAGCAGATGGATGTCGTTGTGGATTTCATGTTTGCATCCATAGTCGGGTGCCTTGTTTTGATGTTGTTGTATTCAAGTGACTTTTATGAATTTGTATCCCCATGTATTTATGTAATGGTACGATTTAATGATATCCATCTTGCTAAGCGCCCGAAATGCGGTTGTGCCTCAATTACGAGTGCGTCACGTGATCGGGATAGAATCACATCTTGGGCCTAACAGGATAATAAAGCAAATTACTATTATAAGTATTGTTGCAAACCAATTCATATTTTGTTTTTGCATTGTAGCTACTGTAATATAACTTATCCATGGCTTAATCCACCGATAGAAATTGATAGTTTCATCAAAACAAACAAACTATGCATCAAAAACAGAATCTGTCTAAAACAGAATAGTCTGTAATAATCTGAACATTCACCATACTTCTGATACTTGAAAAATTCTGCCAAAATTAGGAACAATAAACAATTTGTATAGAAAGACAGTGCAAAAAGTTTCAGAACCATTTGATGTTCCAGAAAAAATGTAAAATCGCGCACTACAGCCAAAGTTTCTGTCCTGCACCGCGCAAACCAATAAGCATTGTAAACATACTAAAGGCAAATCTTGGCACAGTATTTTTATAATACAATGGAATTGTACACGGGGATAATTATATTTATTGAAAGGTTTCTGTAATTCAAGATTTGCAAAGTTTCCATGGGCATGAACAAAGTTCAAGGAGCTCCCTCATTTCAGCGGTGCTCGTCCTTCTTACTTTCACTTTTCTTTTTGAAAAAGTTTTAGGTTCCCCTCTTTATTTTTTTTGTTTTTTAACTTTATAAAAGCACACAACAGAAATAAATGACTCTCTAAAAATTCCGTGTTGTCTCCCTCGCAGCGCTTTCTTTAAAGCCATTAAGCTAGGCATATGGTGCTCAAGTAATGGATCCACCCGGATCCCAAGGTATATCAAAGCCAATTTTAATTAGCAATGATTTGGCATTTAGTAGTGAGCACAAAGTGTGTGTCATGCAAGAACGAAGTCTAACTCTCTTCCTATGCATAGGCATGTCATACAAGAACAATTCATGCACATCAAGCAAAGGCCAATGCATAGTATAAGCAGTTTCTTGCAATTTTATCATGTTGGAAACATAGAGAGGCGGAGATGTAGTTCCTCTCTTGTAATAATTGCAAGTAGGAGCAGCAAGCACATGCATATTACATTTATCAACATCATCATGTGTAACAGAAAAAGGCAACCCATCAATATAATCCTTAATAAGTGCAAACTTCTCTGGTATAGTGTAGTTTGAAGAACTCAAAAAGATAATAGGACTATCATGTGTGGGTGCATTAGCAACTATCTCATGTTTAACATAAGGAACTATAGCAAGTTCATCTCCATAAGCATAATTCATATTGGCATCTTGACCACAAGCATATCAAGCATCATCAAAAAGGGATATTTCAAAAGAATCGACGGGATCATAACAATCATCATAGCATTCATCCTTCGGTAAGCACGAAGGGAAATTAAACAATGTATGAGTTGAAGAGTTACTCTCATTAGAAGGTGGGCACGGGTAGCTAATCCGCTCTTCCTCCTTTTGTTCTTCGCTCCCCTCGTCATCTTTTTCATCTAATGAGCTCAAAATGTCATCAGTTTCTTCTTACATATTTTCCTGTAAAATTTTAGTCTCTTCTTGGACAGCGGAGACTTTCTCAATAAATGCATCAATATTGGGGTTATATTCATAATTCAAATAGCAATATTTCAATATAGCAAGATTTTCAGGCCTAGAAACATCATCATCAAAAGCATCATTCTTTTTAAATAGAGATTCAATTTCATAAGCACCCTTAAAAGCAACGAATTCTTCTATTTGTTCCACATCATAATAATCATATATACCATTAGCATAAGAAGCTAAGGTTTCATTATCATTAAATTTTCATGAAAAGGGAAGGTGTGGAGCCTTCATCCTAGAGCAACAAGTATAATCTTATCTCAAGCATAGTTGCCGAGCATACCAATGCAACAAATGAATTTGATCCCATAATAGTTTCCCTTTTTGTGTCAAGCGATAATCTCTAAAGTATTCACGTTGATCCAACGTTACTCCCATTACATAGTTGAATGGGGTTTTCTCAGGATTATCAAAGTAGTAGATAATATCTTTCACATAATGAGCATCGAGGGTTTTAGGAGGTTCCCCATATCCATGAGTAGCAAGTACACCTAAGTTTTTTGGTATTTCGTGTTCCATATCCATAACTAAAGATAGAGAACAACTTACAACAGAAAATAAAATCTACTTAGTGATAAAGCAAACAAGCACACACGATAATATTCACCCCACGCTATTACTCCCCGGCAACGGCGCCAGAAAAAGGTCTTGATAATCCAAAAGTGTAGGAGATCAGTTGTAGCCTCTTTCGATAAGTAAGAATGTCGAACCCAACGAGGAGCTAAAGGCAGAACAAATATTCCCTCAAGTTCTATCGACCATCGATACAACTCTACGCACGCTTGACGTTTGCTTTACCTAGAACAAGTATGAAACTAGACGTACTTTGTAGTTTTTGTTGGATAGGTTTGCATGAATATAAAGAGCACGTAAATATAAACTAGGGGCTGTTAAGATAAAGAAACAATAGAGGTAGTGATAGCGAGTGTGGAAAAGTGGTGGTAGGAGTTGCGAAATTGCCCCTAAGCAATTGACTACGTTACTAGACCGATAGCAAGTTTTATGTCGGAGAGGCCACTGCTAGCATGTCATCCCTTACTTGGAATTTTATGCACTTATGATTGGAACTATTAGCAAGCATCCGCAACTACTAACGTTCATTAAGGTAAAACCCAACCATAGCATTATGATATATTGGTCCCCGTTCAATCATGTATGCATGAATTTCTACGCTAGGTTGAAGCTTCTATCACTCTTGCCCTCCAATACGTAGTCCTATCAACATACAACTAATCCTATGGTGTGATCCATGCGCGCGCTCATATGATGGGCACCAAAGGACAGCAACATAACCACAAGCAATTTAAACAAATCATAGCAATTCACCAATCACCGATATTACAACGAAAATCTACTCAGACATCATAGGATGGCAACACATCATTGGATAATAATATGAAGCATAAAGCACCATGTTCAAGTAGAGGGTACAGCGGGTTGCGGGAGAGTGGACCGCTGTACATAGATGGGGGAAGGTGATGGAGATGTTGGTTGTAACATCCCAAATTTTCAATTTGGAATGTTATACATAGATCATAATTGCATTGCATGCTCTTTGCATTTTTGTTGTGGCGTTCCTCAAAATTCTAAGCAACTCAAGGACCTACGGAGAGAGTTGGGAATTTTACCGTTTTCGTATTTGAGTTCGCTCGAATACCGGTACGAGGACAGTGTGATTCTAATTATATTTCTCTCCTAAAAATATTTATAAATACAAAATATGAGCGGAGATAATATGACTTCTCCAAAATAATAGAAATATTGGAGGAAAAATATTAAAATTACTTTTGGTATTTTTCTGGATTTATTTGCGATTTTATTTGCATAGGAAAAATGTGCGTTATTTCAAAATTGCATTTAGGTCCGGGAAAAATGTTCACTTTGTCCTAAATATTATTAGAGGATGGTGAAAATTTATTTCGGGATTTTTGGAGTCCGTTTAATATTTCTTTCGTTAGTTTTTCTGCGCCAGGACTCTATTTTTTTTAAAAAAAAAAGAGGCAACCGACTTAGAGTCGTGTTGGCCCAGGACTTCGGGCTTTATAAGCCGCCGAGCCGGCCCGACAGCCCAGCCCCGCCGCCTCCCTGCCCTAGCCGCACCGCAGCGCCCCGCCGCCCAAGTCGCGCCGCCGTCGCTCGCCTGCGCCGCCGTCGCTCGCCTGCGCCGCCGTCGCCCAAGTCGCGCCGCCGCCGCCCGCCTGCGCCGCCGCCTGCGCCGCCGCCTGCTGCCGCCACCGCCGCCCCGCACCGCAGCGCCGCCGCCTCGCCGGACCGCTGTCTCGCCGGAGTTCGTCGTGAGGTAGTTAATCGGTTTTTTTCGTAGACCGTAGATTCATTTTTTTAGATTAGATCGGTTCGGTTTTTCTGCGGTTTAGTTATTTAGCGGACGTTCGTCTGTACGTTCGTTTAACGAACGGCTTTCGTCCGTTAGCCGCAGACAGCGAACGTTCGTTCGTTAGCCTGTTCGTCCGTTTTCTTTTTGGGGTATTTATCCGTGATTATTCCGATCGTGATTTCTGCCCTGATCTTGTTTTTCGTTTTTCTTTTTGCTCGAGAGTCGGAATCAGGTGATTCAAAATCCCAGATCTTCGTCTCGATGCTCTCTTTACGTTTAACCAACTTGAACAAGGTTTTGGCTACTGTAAAATTTGACTTTAGGCCAATTAGCAAACCGGAGCTCGTTTCTTTTGCAGTTTGAGTTTCGTTGCTTCTTTCGAGTTGATTCTTTTGCAAACCAGAGTTCTTAAGTTGAACTTTCTGGTTAGATATCTTATTTTAGTTTTACCCATGCATTAGTTAAGTACTTATTGTGTGCTTGTTTGATTGCGATAGAGTACCCGGAGTGCGCCGCTTGCTACTTTGAGTCTCTAGGTTTTGCGGATCATCAGCAAGGCAAGTAACACTTTGATCATACTTTCCAATTACCCAGTTTTCATTGCATTAGTCAAACCCTCACACATTGCATGAGTAGGATCTTTTAACTTGTGGGACTGGGAAGTAGATTGAGGTAGTACCTATTACCTGCATTACATTCAAACCTTTGGGAGTTACTTCTACGTTGCTCGTAGACGTGGATTGGGTGAGTGTATCCATGACAGATGTGAGTTTGTTAATTAATGGTTCAACTTAAGGTGGCAAATTTAACACACATCTGGGTGGATTGAGGCACCTGGGTATTCCAGTGATTGCCTGTTTTTCTTTTGGACCGCCACCCAGGCTCAAAGGGATCATGAGATTATTCATACTAGAAACTTCCGTGTGCAGCCACATGCCAATATGGGCTCTGGCATAGTTGAGTAAGTTGTGGGAAACCTTCCATGATGGGCTAGCAAATGTAGAGGGATCGTAGGTGTACCGGCCTATCTATCTGGTTAAGGGGACCTCTTCGGAAAGACTGTGTCTCGGTCATCCGTTTCTCAAACACCATGCAGTGCGAGAAACCAAACGGAGGCGATCGAGTCTTGTGGGGAAAAGTGCACAAACCTCTGCAGAGTGTACAAACTGATCATGATTAGCCGTGTCCCCGGTTATTGACGTCTTGAGTATCTAGTACTTGGATATCATGTGAATCTCATCACGTTACTCTAATTAATATTGTTGGGTTTAAGGATGATTTTTAATTGGGGTTGAGAGGATGTCTATCTTCTCAACGATGTTTCAACTACCATGATAGTTAATTAAAATATATTCCTTTGAAGCAGGGAAAAATTGGTTTTTCGCAAAAAATGTAACCATAGAGCTTTCCACCAGCCATATTGGATATAGTATAGCTTTACTTTCATTGCTCTCTTGTGTTACTTTGCCAACATATTCCATGTGCTCACCCGTTTTCGGGCTGCAACGTTCATGTTGCAGACTTTTCAGACGACGAGTAAGGTGCCTTATAGGTCGTGGTTCTATACTCAGTGATGCCGTTGGAGTTGATGGACTCACTTATCTTCCAAGCCTTTCGCTGTTATCGTGTTAAATGACCTTAAGCCATTTTTATTGTAATAAGTTCATCATTGGAACTATCGATGTAATAAGTGTGTGATTGCTACTCTGTTATAAATCCTTCAAGTACTGTGCGTGTCAGCATTACTGATCCAGGGATGACAATGATGCACAGAGATCAGACTGTTTGAGGTCTGGTCGCTACAAGATGGTATTAGAGCACACGCTGACTTTAGGACACGACCACTAAGCTAAAACCCTAGAGCACTATTCACTCTTCTCTTTTCTGACTCCTCATCTTTTCTACTCTTTTAGGATGGTGGATGCAAAGAACAAGTTCACTCAACCTGATGAAGATACACCATTTGGACGACACCTGAAGGAAGTCACCAGATATCTAAACATTGGACTACCAAGTTTCACCAGAACCTACAACGCCTCTCTACCTGAAGAGGAGCGTTGGTTAATTCAAGCTCAAGTTCCAGCAAGGACGTTCAAGCCCGTCACCACACTCATAGCATTTTCTTTTAATGCGCCTACATGGAACCTAGGCAGGAGCATGGCAGCCCACATCGCTATGGGAAGGATTGGAGAAGTCTACAAGCAGGAGATAAAGGACACCATCTACCAAATTTGTGGACGCCGAGATGAGAATTGGGATATGATCAGCACCCGGAAGGATAGATCCATTGCAGCCTTCATCCAGGAGTTGAACCATCACATTCGTCGCATGGAGCACCAGATGTGTGCAGGAATGATAGATTTGAAGAAAGCACTAAACAGAAACTTGGAGTTAGAAGAGGAACTCAAGTCTACGTGCGACGGATACGAGGAGGAGATGCTAATACTTGTAGATAAGAATGATGACTTGACACGGAAATTAGGGATACTCATGGGACAAGAAGAAGAGGAAGATGAACCCAAGGAGATTCCAGCGGAAGACTACATCATCATTGACGACACGGATTCGGAACCTGATGATAACAAAGACGAAGACTATGAAGATGAAGCTGGAGCGGATATTATGGAATCCTCTGTCGATCAATTTTTCTAGAAGACCACCCTGTGACTAGTAGTTTACCCCCATATATTAGTTTTAGAGCACTTTTGTAATGATAGTTAGATTTGTAAGATCTTGCTTGAAATTGATTGGTGTGATATGATTGTGTTTGTCTCATGTGCATATGGGTAGTGATTTTCCCTTAGACCTCAAATTCTATTCTAATCTCTTACCTCTACACCCATCAGATGCCTCCGAGACATGAGCCCGGATTTGAGTTTCCCCCTGAGCTCACCCAATTGATCCAGCAACAGAACACCCTGATGCAACTTCTTGTCCAGAACACTCAGAACAACCAGAACAACAACAACAACCCTCCACCACCACCACCCATGGACAATCTGACACGTTTCTTAAGGTTGCAACCACCCGTGTTTGCTAGCAGCATCGAACCAATAGTGGCTGATGACTGGCTATGCAAGATTGGAAGGGATTTTACCACCGCCAATTGCTCGGATGCTGAGAAGGTGTGATTTTCCACACACCAGTTGTCTGGACCAGCCGCAGCATGGTGGGAGAATTACACAACCACTTTTCCCATAGCCAATGTGACTTGGGATCATTTTCAGCAAGCTTTTCGTACCGCCCATGTCTCAACTGGAGCAATGAGTATGAAGAAGCAGGAGTTTCGCAATTTGCGCCAAGGCAACCGTACTGTGGCCCAGTACGTGATGAGTTTAGTACCCTATCTCGTTATGCCCCAAATGATGTGGCCATAGATGCCGCTAAGCAGGAGAGATTCATGGAAGGGCTGAATGATGAGATGAGTGTACAGTTGATGGTGGCCACTTACAATAACTACCAGGAACTAGTTGATCACGCCCTAATGATTGAAAGGAAGCATCAACAGATTGAAAGTCGCAAGAGGAAGTATGGGCAAGGAAAGTATAATTCTGGAGCTCAGCAGAAGGCTCGGTTTACCCCTAAAACGGTAGGACAATTCCAACATACCCATGGAGGAGGTAGCTCGCACAATCACAATGGCCCCAAGAATGGAAATGGAAATGGAGCAAATGGTAACCAGAGCCGCCCTACCCTGTCCACACCCACCAAGAAGGATTTCAGCCATGTCACCTGTTACAAGTGCAGGAAGAATGGACATTATGCCAATGAATGCCCAGAAGCTAAGAATGGGAACGGCAATGGAAGCGCCGCAAAGAAGCCCAACCCGTTCAACAAAGGACAAGTGAACCACGTGACTATGGAGGAGGTAGAAGAGCAAGCAGATGCTGTTGTCGGTAAGTTTTTGGTTAAGACATTTACCGCAATAGTTCTTTTCGATACCGGTGCATCGCATTCATATATTTTAAGGGGATTCGTAAATAGACATAGGATGTCCACCCGAGTTCTTAAGACCCCCATGTTAGTAAGTTCACCTGGAGCAGAGTATATGGCACACCAAGGATGTTTTCAGACGCCATTGATCATAGGACGCCACACTTTCCCCTCTGACCTAATAGTCCTGGAATCACAAGGATTGGATGTGATATTAGGTATGGATTGGCTATCGAAGTATGAAGGTAACATTGACTATGCCAGCAAGTCTATTTTGCTCACCACCCCAGAGGGAAAAAGGATTAAGTATGTATCTAGGCATTCACCTATAAGGACTCAAGTACATTCTCTCACGGGAGTTGTCTAGGAGGAAGTGCCAGTAGTGAAGGATTATCCGGATGTGTTTCCAGAGGAGTTACCTGGCATGCCACCGGATAGAGATATAGAGTTTTTGATTGAACTTTTGCCGGGCACCGGGCCAATTTCTAAGAGACCATATAGGATGCCCGCAAAGGATTTGGAGGAGATAAAGAAACAGATTAAGGAGTTACTGGATAGAGGATTCATACGCCCAAGTTCTTCGCCTTGGGGTTCGCCAGTACTTCTAGTGGAGAAGAAGGATGGATCGTTAAGAATGGTTGTTGATTACCGAGGGCTGAACGAAGTAACGATCAAGAACAAGTACCCACTGCCAATGATCAATGATCTATTCGATAGATTGCAAGGAGCTAAGATATTTTCCAAGATCGATATGCGATCAGGGTACCACCAATTGAAGATCCAAGAGCAGGATATACCTAAAACGGCCTTTACCACCAGTTACGGGTTGTACGAGTATACCGTTATGTCTTTTGGTCTGACTAACGCACCGGCATACTTTATGAACCTGATGAACAAAGTGTTTATGGAGTATTTGGATAAGTTCGTCGTGGTGTTCATAGATGATATATTGATCTTCTCAAAGGATGAAGAGGAGCATACAGAGCATTTGGGTTTGGTATTGGAGAAGCTCATAGAACATCAGTTATATGTCAAGTTTAGCAAATGCGAGTTTTGGTTGAAGGAAGTCGGATTTCTCGAACACGTTATATCTGGAGAAGGAATAGCAGTAGATCCCGCTAAGGTGGACACTGTGACCCATTGGGAAGCACCAACAACAGTTGGAGAGATCCGGAGTTTTCTTGGACTTGCAGGATACTACCGGAGATTTATTGAGAATTTCTCGAGGATTGCAAAGCCAATGACGGAGTTGCTAAAGAAGGACACCAAGTTCAGTTGGACAGAAGAATGTGAGGCCAGATTCCAGGAATTAAAGAAAAGGTTGGTCTCATCCCCTGTGTTGATTCTGCCAGATCAACATAAGGATTATGAGGTGTACTGCGACGCTTCACGTCGAGGACTTGGAGCAGTCCTTATGCAGGAAGGAAGAGTTGTTTCATATGCTTCACGACAACTAAAACCTCATGAGCTGAACTATGCCACCCATGATTTGGAGTTAGCAGCCGTAGTGCATGCACTGAAGACGTGGAGACATTTTCTTATTGGAAACCATTGTGAAGTATATACGGATCACAAGAGTTTGAAGTATATATTCACTCAGAAGGAGTTGAATCTCAGGCAAAGGAGATGGCTGGAACTCATTAAGGATTACGACATGAGATTGCATTATCATCCCGGAAAGGCTAACGTAGTAGCTGATGCGCTAAGCCGTAAGAGCCATGTCAATACCCTATTGACGGAGGAAATTCCAGAGGAATTAGCCGAGGACTTACGAGAACTACATTTGGAGATAGTTACGAGAGGCTACGTAGCAACACTGGAGATCCAGTCTACCCTGATGGATAAAATCAGAGAAGCTCAGAAAACTGACGAGGAGGTTGCCTCTATAAAGGAGAGGATGAGCGAAGGAAAAGCTAAAGGATTTCGTGAGGATGAACACGACACCTTATGGTTTGAGGACCGCATTTATGTGCCAAATGACCCGGAGATTAGGAAATTGATTCTACAGGAGGCCCATGATTCACCATACTCGATTCACCCAGGAAATACTAAGATGTATTTGGATTTGAAGGACATTTTCTGGTGGACCGGTATGAAGAAAGATATCGCGGAGTATGTAGCAGTTTGTGATGTATGTCAGAGAGTAAAGGCAGAACATCAGAAGCCAGCAGGATTGTTACAGCCTATGTCGATACCCGAATGGAAGTGGGAGAAGCTTGACATGGATTTTATCACCGGATTGCCCAGGACCAAAGCAGGATATGATTCAATCTGGGTAGTAGTGGACCGATTGACGAACGTAGCCCACTTTATCCCCGTGAAAACCACATATACCAGTGCAAAGTTGGCAAAGATATACATGACCCGAATTGTATGTCTGCATGGAGTTCCGAGGAGCATCGTATCGGATAGAGGAACCCAGTTTACCTCAAAGTTCTGGAATCAGTTACATGAAACTTTGGGTACCAGACTATAGTTTAGCACAGCTTTTCACCCGCAGATAGATGGACAGACTGAGAGAGTCAATCAGGTTTTGGAGGATATGTTAAGAGCCTGTGCACTAGATTATGGATCTAGTTGGGACGACAATTTGTCGTATGCCGAATTTCTTACAACAACAGTTACCAGGCCAGTTTGAAGTCTGAGGAGAAGGTGAAATTGATTCGAGATAGATTGAAGGTAGCTTAGTCCAAGCAGAAGAGTTATGCAGACTCGAAGCGCAAGGAGATAGCCTACGAGATCGGAGATAGAGCGTACTTGAGAGTATCGCCTCTGCGAGGAGTTAAACGTTTCGGAGTTAAAGGGAAGCTAGCCCCGAGATTTGTGGGACCTTACCGTGTTTTGGAACGCATGGGAGAGGTTGCCTATAAGTTGGAGTTGCCCGAAGGATTGTCAGGAGTGCACGACGTGTTTCACGTTTCACAGCTTAAGAAGTGCCATGCGGAGATGGCCGATATACCGCTTAGAGACACAGTACCCCTCGAAGCAATTCAGTTGGACAGTGATCTGACTTACGAGGAGAAGCCTGTTAAGATTCTCGAATTTTTTAGCAGAGTCACCCGCAGTAAGGTTATCAAGTTTTGCAAAGTTCAGTGGAGTCACCACTCTGAGGAAGAAGCCACCTGGGAACGAGAAGATGATCTACGCAAGGACCACCCACACCTGTTCTCTAGCCAAGTCGAATCTCGAGGGCAAGATTCATTCTAAGGGGGGTAGGTTTATAACATCCCAAATTTTCAATTTGGATTGTTATACATAGATCATAATTGCATTGCATGCTCTTTGCATTTTTGTTGTGGCGTTCCTCGAAATTCTAAGCAACTCAAGGACCTACGGAGAGAGTTGGGAATTTTACCGTTTTCGTATTTGAGTTCGCTCGAATACCGGTACGAGGACAGTGTGATTCTAATTATTTTTCTCTCCTAAAAATATTTCTAAATACAAAATATGAGCGGAGATAATATGACTTCTCCAAAATAACAGAAAAATTGGAGGAAAAATATTAAAATCACTTTTGGTATTTTTCTGGATTTATTTGCGATTTTATTTGCAAGGAAAAATGCGCGTTTTTCAAAATTGCATTTAGGTCCAGGAAAAATGTTCACTTTGTCCTAAATATTATTAGAGGACGATGAAAATTTATTTCGGGATTTTTGGAGTCCGTTTAGTATCTCTTTCGTTAGCTTTTCTATGCCATGACTCTATTTTTTTTAAAAAAAAAGAGAGGCAACCGACTTAGAGTCGTGTTGGCCCAGGACTTCGGGCTTTATAAGCCGCCGAGCCGGCCCGACAGCCCAGCCCCGCCGCCTCCCTGCCCTAGCCGCACCGCAGCGCCCCGCCGCCCAAGGCGCCACCGCTCGCCTGCGTCGCCGCCGTCGCCGCCGCCCGTTGCGCCGCCTCCCGCTGCCGCCGTCGCCGCCCCGCACCGCAGCGTCGCCGCCTCGCCGGACCGCCGCCACCGCCGGACCGCCGTCTCGCCGTAGTTCGTCGTGAGGTAGTTAATCGTTTTTTTTTTCGTAGACAGTAAATTCGTTTATTTAGATTAGATCGGTTTGGTTTTTCTGCGGTTTAGTTATTTAGCGAAAGTTCGTCCGTACGTTCGTTTTGACGAACGGTTTTCGTCCGTTAGCTGCAGACAGCGAACGTTCGTTCGTTAGCCTGTTCGTCCGTTTTCTTTTTCGGGGTATTTATCCGTGATTATTCCAATCGCGATTTCTGCCCTGATCTTGTTTTTCTTTTTTCTTTTCGCTCGAGAGTCGGAATCAGGTGATTCAAAATCCCAGATCTTCGTCTCGATGCCCTCTTTACGTTTAACCAACTTGAACAAGGTTTTGGCTACTGTAAAATTTGACTTTAGGCCAATTAGCAAACCGGAGCTCGTTTCTTTCGCAGTTTGAGTTTCGTTGCTTCTTTCCAGTTGATTCTTTTGCAAACCGGAGTTCTTAAGTTGAACTTTCTGGTTAGATATCTTATTTGAGTTTTACCCGTGCATTAGTTAAGTACTTATTGTGTGCTTGTTTGATTGCGATAGAGTACCCGGAGTGCGCCGCTTGCTACTTTGAGTCTCTAGGTTTTGCGGATCATCAGCAAGGCAAGTAACACTTTGATCATACTTTCCAATTACCCAGTTTTCATTGCATTAGTCAAACCCTCACACATTGCATGAGTAGGATCTTTTAACTTGTGGGACTGGGAAGTAGATTGAGGTAGTACCTATTACCTGCATTACATTCAAACCTTTGGGAGTTACTTCTACGTTGCTCGTAGACGTGGATTGGGTGAGTGTATCCATGACAGATGTGAGTTTGTTAATTAATGGTTCAACTTAAGGTGGCAAATTTAACACACATCTGGGTGGATTGAGGCACCTGGGTATTCCAGTGATTGCCTGTTTTTCTTTTGGACCGCCACCCAGGCTCAAAGGGATCATGAGATTATTCATACTAGAAACTTCCGTGTGCAGCCACATGCCAATATGGGCTCTGGCATAGTTGAGTAAGTTGTGGGAAACCTTCCATGATGGGCTAGCAAATGTAGAGGGATCATAGGTGTACCGGCCTATCTATCTGGTTAAGGGGACCTCTTCGGAAAGACTGTGTCTCGGTCATCCGTTTCTCAAACACCATGCAGTGCGAGAAACCAAACGGAGGCGATCGAGTCTTGTGGGGAAAAGTGCACAAACCTCTGCAGAGTGTACAAACTGATCATGATTAGCCGTGTCCCCGGTTATGGACGTCTTGAGTATCTAGTACTTGGATATCATGTGAATCTCATCACGTTACTCTAATTAATATTGTTGGGTTTAAGGATGATTTTTAATTGGGGTTGAGAGGATGTCTATCTTCTCAACGATGTTTCAACTACCATGATAGTTAATTAAAATCTATTCCTTTGAAGCAGGGAAAAATTGGCTTTTCGCAAAAAATGTAACCATAGAGCTTTCCACCAGCCATATTGCATATAGTATAGCTTTACTTTCATTGCTCTCTTGTGTTACTTTGCCAACATATTCCATGTGCTCACCCGTTTTCGGGCTGCAACGTTCATGTTGCAGACTTTTCAGACGACGAGTAAGGTGCCTTATAGGTCGTGGTTCTATACTCAGTGATGCCGTTGGAGTTGATGGACTCACTTATCTTCCAAGCCTTCCGCTGTTATCGTGTTAAATGACCTTAAGCCATTTTTATTGTAATAAGTTCATCGTTGGAACTATCGATGTAATAAGTGTGTGATTGCTACTCTGTTATAAATCCTTCAAGTGCTGTGCGTGTCAGCATTACTGATCCAGGGATGACACTGATACACAGAGATCAGACTGTTTGAGGTCTGGTCGCTACATTGGTGAAGATGGCGGAGGTGTTGGTGTACATCGCCGTCACACGATGATGGCCCCGGTGGCACTCCAGTGCCACCGGAAGCGAGGGGGAGAGAGCCCCCCTCCTTCTTCTTCTTCCTTGACCTTCTCCATAGATGGGAGAAGGGTTTCCCCTCTAGTCCATGGCCTCCATGGCGGCAGAGGGGTGAGAGCCCCTCCAAGATTGGATTTGTCTCTCTGTCTCTCTCTGTTTCTGCGTTCCCAGATTCTGGCCCTTTACCGTTTCTTAAATTCCTGGAGATCTATAACTCCGATTGGGCTGATTTTTTGACACGTTTTTTATCCGGATATTAGCTTTCTTGCGGCGAAAGAAGGGCATCAACCGCATTACGGTGTGGCCACGAGGGCCCAGGGCGTGCCTGCCCCTGGTGGGCACGCCCCCCTACCTTGTGGCCCACTCGGGCATCGTCTCGTGTTGGTTCCGCTTCCCAAAATTCACATATATTCCAAAAAAAATCTCCGTCTATTTTTATTCCGTTTGGACTCCGTTTGATATGGATATTCTGAGAAACAAAAAACATGCAACAAACAGGAACTGGCACTAGGCATTGGATCAATATGTTAGTCCCAAAAAATAGTATAAAAAGTTGCCAAAAGTATATGAAAGTTGTAGAATATTGGCATGGAACAATCAAAATTTATAGATACGAAGGAGACGTATCACTCGCAGGCCTCCGCGTGCGCTCTGCCAGCTGTTGGGCCTATGCACGATCACGTCGGGGGGGGCATATGCATGCGGTTGCGCGACGCGCATGGCCACGCGATGCAGTTACGTGCGGCACGATGGAGTTACGCGCTGTAAATTAGAACTGCCATCAGGGTGAGACGATATTCCAGGCCATCCGGCTTCCCATTTAATTCCAGCGACCATTATAATCTTAGTCTTTTCAACCTTTCGATCACGCCCCACAACACAACAAGCACACCCACGACGACAAATAGAGAGGGGATGTCTAGCGGCGCTCCAATGGAGTTCAGTGGGCATAAAGTGGAGACCCATGCGAGGGAGACGGATCTCTCGGTGGTGTACACCATCGACCCGGCCGTGGTGGACGACTACATCAACACCGTTGACCATTTGCTTGCTCGAGACAAGTACAAGGTGGTCGGCATCGACCTCCAGTACACCGCCAATCGTCCCCTCATAGATCAGAAGGTTGCCATTGCCTAGTTGTGTGTGCGCCATCATGTCCTCATCTACCACTACTGCATGGCTACAGAGCCTTCCGACCGTTTCGCCAGGTTTGTCAACAGCACCGACTACAAGTTCGCTACGATGGAAACCACCGACGATGTAAAAGCACTCAGGGTTACGGGCTTGGAATGTAAGAACCTTATCGAAATCCGTGAGCACTATAGGGTCTCGGGCAGCACGAAGAAGGACTCCCTGGTTGAACTCGCCTCGGACATCATCGACCCATACTACAAAAAGATGAAGCAGGGTGCCAACGGAACATGTCCCGTATCCTGGCACGAGCTTGGATGCGGCAACTGGATGAACCTCACCTCAGGTTCGCGGCCAAGAGCGTGTACACATGCTACGAGATGCATAGACGGATCGTTGACATGAGGAAGTACCTCGTTACCCAAGCAGAGCAAGCGTCACAAGAATTAGATGATGATCAGATGATCATTTATCCTAGTTAATCATGCATGTAATATATAGTTTACTTTGGTGTGTGGAAATGTCATGTGTGCAGTAGCCACCTATGTAATTGGATGTTTAATTTGGTTATGCAACCATGTCCTTATAAGTGTGTGTGTGTGTGTGCGCGCGTGTGTGTGTGTGTGTGTGTGTGTGTGTGTGTGTGTGTGTGTGTGTGTGTGACATGTTTGCCACGTATCACACACATCTTGTTATATTGAATCGTTTTTGTTCTCTTGTCTCAATGCAAACAGTTCATCTGAGTGAACCGCATGCCGTATATCGCACACACTTTGGTCTGGCTGACCGTTTATTTTGTGTTGCCTAATCACAAACAGTTCCTCCGAGTGAACCGTATGATGTATATCGCACACACCTTCATCTGGCTGCTCATTTCTTTTATTCCTCCTCATCGTAAACAGTTAATTGAACTGAACCATATGCCCCTCATCGCACACGTAACTAAAATTTGAACCGTGTTTGATGCATCCATCATTGCAAACATTTTGCACCTTTTTTGATGGTTTTTTACACCACCGTTTGCGATTATTGCATCGCACACAGTTTTGTCGAAGGGTCTCTAATTGTAGTGCCGTGTTAGCATCATCCTGCAGTAGTGCATTAACCCTTGACAAAAAATATTGTGGGCCCTCTTGTGCTTTGACGGCGTTGAAGGACAGTTAGTGTTAGGATTATTATCAACCGGACACAAATGCGGGAAGAACTCGCCCCGCAAGACGGAGACTTTGGACGAGGCCGCTGAAGATCATGCACCCCGGCATTAGAGGCAAGTTCAGGGGCTAAGGGTGTCCTGGATAGGGGGTCCTCGGCTTGCCGGCCTATCTCTCATGGGCCGGACTGGTGGACTATTCTGGCTTCTATTGGGGGGCCAAGCTTGATATAACCCCGTGTCCTAAAAGGAAAGCTCTGAAGACTTGGCGTGCACTTGAGGATAAGATCAATGGCGTATGCGTGTCTATCCCCTATTAGCAACCGACCATGTGCAACCCTAGATACCCCTGTGCCTATATATACCAGAGGTTTTAGTCCGTCGAGGCTAGAAGAAGAACTATCCAACTCATCTAGGGTTTAATTCATCCGATCTTGTGGTAGATCAACCTTGTAATAATCATACACCCATCAATATAATCAAGCAGGACATAGGTTTTTACCTCTTCGATAGGGCCCGAACCTGGGTAAAAATCATGTCCATCGTCTCCTGTTACCCATCGATCCTAGATCCAAAGTTCGGGACCCCTTACCCAATATCCGCCGGTTTTGACACCGACATTCGTCCCTTTGGAATAGAAGTCAGGAAACCAAGGGCTTGAGAGCGAGGAGCTCGCTTTCGATTAGAGGAAGGGGCATTACCAATGAAGTTGGTCTCGTTCCTGGGATGTCGAGGGCAACAACCACCCTTGAGCCATCAATACTCTCTAGATAAAACTTCCTCCCTTCTTGGATGAGGGCTAAATCCTCGATCTCATGGAAGAGGGGATCTTCGGCTTGGGGGCGCGTCTTCGGTTCGGGCGTTGGGCTTCTTATAGCCTTGACCCAACACCTCCATCTCTGTTCAAAACCAATGAAAGGTCGGTCAAATGAATTGATCGTTAAACAACTCGGACAGACGAGAAAATCAGGGAACCTTACTATGTCGGCGGGACTGTAGTAGGACAACCCATCTCAGAATTGTCGTCGGGCAAAATCCTCCGCCGCCACCTGATATATGTCGGTTAGCCATATCCCAAAGGCAGCTTAGTCGGAGAAGCTCGACCGAATTGTTTGAGAGGAGTCTTCAGTCCTGTTGTATGCACATAACAGGTGGGGGCACTACCGAATTGCTTGGATTCTTCGGTTTACTGTTGTGGTCATTACATCTATTATGGTAAGGCCAGTCCTTGCTAATTGCTTCACCTGGGCCGCCAACTTTGTTACTTCGGCATTGTCCTCTTGGGCAGAGTCATGTGGTCTCCAGCTATAACACCTCTTCGGGGGCTCCGGGTGAATGGAGGAAGGCAGGCCGAACTGTTTTAAGGAGGCACACGCCGTCTATATAAAACCACTCTGTCGGACAGACGTCTGTGTCCTCCCGAGGTGTCCCTGATGGGTACTCAAGACCGTCAATCCGGCAAACTCCGGTGCCCGGACCTCATATAACTTCTCGGATGGAGAGTAGGGCACTATGCAAAAATACTTCCTCCACAGCCCAAAGTGCGCCTCGCACCCGAGGTGCAACTCACATAGGGGAACATACCCCGCGATGTGCGAAATTGAGTTAGGGGTGAGGTGGTGAAGTTGTAGGCCGTAGAATTCTAGTAGGCCCCGGAGGAAGTGGTGGATAGGAAATCCTAAGCCACGCAGTAAGAAAGAAACTAAGTGTATCCTTTCGTCCTTTTGAGGGGAAGGATGACTCTCTGCATGTACCTGCCCATTGACGGACGTTAATCCCACGCGCGTTGCTGTCAGTTCTGAATGTGACAAGTATCCATGGGTAGCAAGGCGCTCCAATCGGATGCGCGAGACGGCGCAGCTACTCCAGTCAGCTCTAATAGGGCCGTGAGTACATCTCGAAGAACTTGGGTCGCTCGACATGGGAAGCTCTCAAGGTTGGACTTGGGAGATGGGGAAAACTTGCGTGCTTTGCTCGAACAGAGGAGGCAGGGTGTATCACAAATTCGCACGCCCGGCTCAAGAATAAAAGAGGGAGAGACCCAACGCTTCAATGTTTCGCCATAAAGCAACTCGGTTCCCCATAAGACACGGTTACCAAGGCAGAGATCGGGACTCACGTGCGACAGGGCTGGGCCCACCCGACCGGATTGTTTATTTTGCAAAGGACTTTTTGAAGCCAGATTGAAGTAATCATGTACGGGAACTTGCCTATCGAGTCAAAGACTCCGGAACCAAAGGCCAAGAGCGTTGACCTCGGCATCGAAGACTAGTTCATGGGTACTGACGGTGTCCCGGACTAGGGGGTACTAACCTAGTCGGACCATGTTCCTCGGAATTGCTGGTTGGCCCTTATTCTTCTCAAGATGGACCCCAGATGTCGCACGCTCGGGATATGATCAAGACGTATTGCACCTGCCGAAGACTTGTGGTATACTGCAAGACTTCTCCTACCGCCTTCATGCCTAGATACCGACCTTGTAACCCTAGATACCCTACCTGGCATGTATATAAGCCAAAGGGTACAGCCCGTAGAGGGGACTTGAACACAATCGCATTCACCTAGCCCTAGAGTTAGAATACATATTACGATCTCGAGCTAGATCAATTGTGTACTTGATACATCTTCGTCATTATAAACAAGAGAAGGATGTAGGGTCTTACCTCCATCAAGAGGGCCCGAACCTGGGTAAAACATCGTCTCTTTGTTCCTGTTACCATCTTCCCAATATCCACAGCTCGGGACCCCCCTACCCCGAGGTCTGCTGATTTTCACACCGACAATGAGCATACCAAAGACGACATTGTGTGGAAGCACACGATTAGCTGGCACTAGTCAGTGACCTTCGCATACAAGGTGCAATTTCTGGGTATGGTCTTCTCTCCCATGGAAAAATGGTATGGAAAGCTTGGGCACCGCCAAAGGTCAAG
Organism: Secale cereale; assembly: GCA_902687465.1. Classification (NCBI taxonomy): domain Eukaryota; kingdom Viridiplantae; phylum Streptophyta; class Magnoliopsida; order Poales; family Poaceae; genus Secale; species Secale cereale. The sequence continues at coordinate 255,900,262 of LR738710.1, read as the reverse complement.
TTCTTTGCCTGGTTAGCGTTGCAGGACCGAATTTGGACCACCGCCATGTTGGCCAAGCAAGGGTGGCAAAATATGCGGTCTTTGCCATCTCCATAAGAGGGAGCGAGAATTGGACCTCATCTTTTCTAGAAAATGTTGGTTCACCATTAGGCTCTGGATGTATCCACTTGGTATTTGGAGGGCTCCGTCGAGGAATGGCGGGACAAAAGAACCGTCATGAACACCCCAAATAGGAGGGCCATGGTTTCCCTCATCATGCTTGTTTCTTGGACTATTTGAAACAAAAGGAACTCTACAGTCGTCCATCAAAAGAGCACACCACCGACGATATTGCTTGATAACATTTTAGAGGCTCGGATATGGGCCCGGCAGGGGGAAGAAGCTAGGGGAAATACTAGTGCACGAGTAATTGCCCTGCCGGGTGTTGTATTTGTGTCGGTTATAAAACAAACAAACTATCGACGCGTTTGGTTCGACCCAGGTAACGCAGTCGGTTTGCTGTAAACAGGAAGCACTGCTTCCGATAAATCTTACGCACTGCCTTCTTTGTTTGGATGGTGTGGCCGAGTCCTGTTTTCCTAATCCTCTCCACGTCGATGTTTAGATTTTCTGAAGCGATGTATCGGGAACCGCTGTTCCGAAAAACGTCATGTGCGAAACAAACCGGGGCTACGGTTCTGGAAACCATTGTAATCGGAAGCTACACCTTTTTCTCCGAACCGAACGGGTCGTATATTTTATTTTAATTAAATGATGACCCTTAATTAAGTGATAAGGCAAATCTTGTGTCTCCACTTGAAAAAAAAAACCTTCAGGACGGGATATGGACATATGGTTGTTTTGGTGGCACATGCAACTGACAAGTGGCTTATGGGAAGCGAATTGATGGGTCAAAAGGGTAGAAAATGACCGATAGCACTACAACTCTTTTCGGGTGGAGTTCATTGATTTTCTCTGAACTAGGTAGAAACTAGAAGCAAGTACGCTTTTGAAAACAGGCCAGCCTGCAGTAATAGCCTCAAAGTCGTCTGCGAAAAGCATCCTGGTAGATATAATTAGCGTGATGCGTCCATCCAAGCCGTCATCAGACAGTAACCTTTGGACTGTATCTGGTGAACATCAACCGGCCGCACGATTGTTTCACACGCAGAGAGACGGAGACCGAGATACTACTACTAAAAATTGTGTTTCAACTCAGCAGCTGAGCATGGTTGTTCCAGGTCGCAGCGGGGTCGTTGGTATTTACACGTGCAGGGTTAAAACGAATGCTCGTCAATTGTTATCTACGTAATCAAATTCTTGGTACCTGACGGATTTTGCTTTCTTTCTGCCGCACTATCAAGAGAAGTTTCTTTTGTTGCAACCTTCCTGTCCACTGTCAACCCGGCCAATTAGACTGAAGGAACGCTCGCAGAAAAATCAGAGAGAACAAATGACAGCAACCAACCACCATCTGGTAGCCTTTGACTTCGCCAAATGCCAACCCATTAAAAATTTTAAACCAGAACAACAAGCTACGGGGAAGTGCCAATCCTCTCCTTTTTCCGTCGCAATGGAAGAGGCCGGCTTGCTTGGCGTCCTCCTCCTCCTCCTCTTCCTGAAGCCGCGCGCCATCGCCGCCGCCTACTCGGAGTACTCGTGCAATGGCACCACCGGCAACTACACGGCGCGCGACGCCTTTGGGGCCAACCTCGCGCGCCTCACCGCCGAGCTCCCCGCCAGCGCCTCCACCTCTCCGTCGCTCTACGCCTCGGCGGCCATCGGCGCCTCCCCTGACAAAGTCTTCGCCCTCGCGCTCTGCCGCGGTGACATCAGGGACGCCAGGACGTGCTCCGGCTGCCTCGACAACGCGTTCCAGCAGCTACGGGCGCTCTGCGCCGGCGAGAGGGACGCCACGTTCTACCACGACCTCTGCACCCTCCGCTACTCCGGCGAGGACTTCGTGGCGCGGCCGGACGACAACAACCCGGTCATAAACGCCATGGACGTGAACGGGTCGACGTACGCCGCGTGGGACAGCAGGAACGCCACGTCCCGGAGCTTCTTCCTGTCCCTGGTTGGCACGCTGTTCGGGGAGATGTCCATGTACGGCGCGTACAACTCCTCGGTGCGCCGGTTTGCCAGCGCCATCATGTACATCAACCCGCAGCTGCCCACGGTGTACGGCCTGGCGCAGTGCACGCCGGACCTCTCCCCGGGGCAGTGCTGGCACTGCTTCCAGGGCCTCCAGGAGCAGACCCGCCAGTGGTACGACGGCCGCGAGGGCGGCCGCATCCTCGGCGTCCGGTGCAATATTCGCTATGAAGGCTACCAGTTCTACGAAGGCATGGCAGACGTCAGGATCGGCACACACGGTGACTCATCTTCACCAACAGAAAGCAATGGTAAGGGAGAGTGTACCGTGTACATCCTTTTATTTCAAGAGCCATAAAACATGAAGAACTAGTTGTATTTCATTTGTTTAACTAGTTTATAGGTTTTCTAGTTATACTATTATGACATTTTTTTTTTGTTCTTGTATCGCTCAGGAAGCAATCACAGGAAGACCCTAATAATCGTTTTATGCGTGTCAATTACGGTGTTCTGTTCTATGTTGGTTGGCTGCCTTCTACTCATCAGAAGACTAAGAAAAGGAGCTGGTAAGGCCAACGCAACAAATTGCAAGAAAATTTCGTGTTTTTTCCCGATGCCATTTAGCTCATGCACTACCTGCAAATATAATCAATTCAGGAAACACGAAATTAGAACAAGCTCATAAGAGGAACAACTCCAAGACAGAGGAGGCGCTGAAGCTGTGGAAGATCGAAGAGAGCAGCTCAGAGTTCACCTTGTACGACTTCCCTGAACTGGCTGCTGCCACGGACAACTTCTCCGAAGAGAACAAGCTCGGACAAGGCGGCTTCGGTCCGGTTTACAAGGCAAGCGGATACGCCATTTACCATCTAGTCTAGTGGTAATAATGCGAACGATTGATTGATCGATGGAACGCTAATCTTTCTGTTACCATTCTGTTTCTTTGCAGGGAAAGTGTTCTGACGGAGCCGAGGTGGCGGTGAAGAGGCTCGCCGCGCAGTCCGGGCAGGGGCTTGTGGAGTTCAAGAACGAGATCCAGCTCATCGCCAAGCTGCAGCACACGAACCTCGTCAAGCTCGTGGGTTGCTGCGTGCAGGAGGAGGAGAAGATGCTGGTCTACGAGTACCTGCCCAACAGAAGCCTAGACTTCTTCATCTTCGGTATAAATAAATTACCACGTGCAAAAGCTTTTCTTAAGACCATCTTCAGATTTCCCCATGAATGCTACCAGTAGGAAAAAAGCTGATATGATGATATGGTAACTTTTTGCAATGTAGACCAAGAGCGAGGGCCGTTGCTGGACTGGAAGAAACGGCGGCACATAGTGGAGGGGATCGCGCAGGGGCTCCTGTACCTGCACAAGCACTCCCGGGTGCGCATCATTCACCGGGACATGAAGGCCAGCAACATATTGCTGGACAAGGACCTCAACCCCAAGATCTCCGACTTCGGCATGGCCAGGATCTTCGGCTCTAACATGACGGAGGCCAACACCAACAGGGTCGTCGGCACCTAGTAAGAAAAGCGTTTTTTTTCTTTTCATTTTGTAACAGGCAAATCCTGATGAATACTGATTGTGCTGATTGGATTATACTAATGCTCCACGTTTTGTGCTGTGCTCTAGCGGTTACATGGCACCTGAGTATGCTTCGGAGGGCCTATTCTCGGTCAAGTCTGACGTCTTCAGCTTTGGCGTGCTACTGCTGGAGATAGTGAGCGGCAAGAGGAACAGCAGCGGTCACGGTCAGCACTACGGAGAATTCGTCAACCTCCTCGGCTACGTAAGCTTGTGCTCAATTTTTTAGTTGCATGAGTTAACAAGAACACACCACACGCTTCCGACGAGCTTAGACATTTCTTAAACCCTAGCTCTTCGTGTTCCAAAACTAAATACAAAACGAGCGGCTTATCCGTTACCATATGGTCAAAATTGTCGCTTCTAGTGTTCACATCAGCAACGTAAGCCACTGACAAAAACTATCTGCAGAACCCCATTAACTAATGTTAATGTGTCGTACGATTTTTGGACGACAGGCATGGCAGCTGTGGAGGGATGGGAGAGCGTTCGAGCTGGTCGACCCGACGCTGGGCCACTGCAGCGAGGTGGCGGACATCATGCGGTGCGTCAAGGTGGCGCTGCTCTGCGTGCAGGACAACGCCATGGACCGGCCGACGATGACCGACGTGACGGCGATGCTGGGCAACGACGGGGTGCCCCTGCCGGACCCGAGGCGGCCGCCGCATTTCCACCTCAGGGTCACCAGCGACGATGAGGAGGACGGCGCGGGCGGGTCTGGGGCGCGGACACGGTCCACGCACTTCACCGGATCGTGCAGCACCAACGACGTGACCATGAGCACCATCGAGGAAGGGAGGTGATTGCTTCCTCCTATCCGTGTGTGCCTCAGCGTCCGTGCATGCGGACAGGCAGACGGATTGCGTAGGGTAGGGATGAGATGTTGTTTCCCGCTGTGGCATATGTCTCGCTCGTGTCACGGTGTCGATCACCCTTGTTGTATACAGTAGATTATACGCTATTGCATAGCACAAGAGGAGCCGTAAAATTGTACTACGAACTTGTATGCTGCTGGCAGTGCTTTGACGAACGGAAAAGGAAAAAAGGGAAATGCAAATGTAGTGCTACATGATATAGACAGGATGCAAGCGAGTCGCAGAGGGTTGGCTCTTGACAGTAACGGATGTCAGGGTCGGTGTGGTATGCCGGCGACAAGTCAAGCCGTGCAAATGCGAACCTGATCATGGTCTCTTGACTTTGGATGTTTGGAAGAGTCCTTTTAGGCCTTCCACAGTGTGCTCGGTGCCACAACTCTGGAAAATATGCCACGCACACGACGATGCCAGATGAAATGTATTTAGCACCGCCCGCACACTGTGATAGAATTGGGCATCGCGTGGAGGTCAGACTCATACATATAAACTAGTATATATCAGTGACAGTTGCCCCACTGCCAGCGACTTGTTCCTGGCTCACAGCCGGTTCTTTCCATGAGTGACAAGCTTAGTTTATTGCTTTGTTGGTTGTGGCATCGGAGCAAGTAGATGCTCCGGTTCCCTAAAAAAAGATTATGGCACTAGCTGAACAATGGAGGGCACCGGTGCCAAATGAAGTAAAAGTGAATTTGGCACCGCTTTTGGCCTACATAGTGAAGGGCCTTACGGTGCCCGGAGGCGAATATGTGTATTGTTTGTGTTTTCCCCTGTGTTCTTGTGTCATACCAACATTTTGTTAGAGAGTGTGTATTCTTATCTCGATCATTTTTCTGTGTCTTTGAATTGACGTCCAACCATCCTCATCTCACCTCTCGTAGGCTCTCTTTTTGAGTTGGGATCTCCCACATACTAATCACAGACTAAAGTTTCTTTTTTTGCCGGAGAAATCACATACTAAAGTTGCTCTTAGATTGCACTTTCAAGATTAAATTACATGCTAACTAATGTGCAAATATAACTGAATCAGATTTAAGAAAAAGTTAGGCAACTGAAATTAGAAAGATTTAAGATACACACCTGATTAGTGAATTAATCTATTGGCTTTAGTTCTCCATGAAGAAAACCGAACTGGTAGTAGATTGTAATCCATACAGAAATGACCGAGCTACTAGTTGTAGTTTGTGTATCCATTACCGAAAAAGGCTTTCGCCTCGTTTTATAAATAAAGCAAACCACCACAAGCCAACAAGTACCACAAAAGTTCCACAAACACACACACACACACCCAGGTCTCACAACAAATAGTACAAAGGGTTCTGCTGAGGACACAGCTCAACAAGCCCAAAGAAACACAAAAGCCGGTGAAACCAGAGAGCCATGGGGCGCCAATCAGGCTCAGGAGGCGGCGGAGGGTGCGGTGGCGTCAATCGGAGAGCCTTCGCACGAAGGTCGGCAATGATGATGTTGATGGCGTCCCGATCCTGAATGCGGCTAAGCGGACGCCAGAGCTCCAAGAAACGACACAGTTTGAACACCGCGTCAGTAGCACGTCGAAGGGGAATACGCTGGATGACAAGCTTATTCCGAACCGTCCAGAGCGTCCAAGCAAGAACACCTATGGTCAGCCACCTAATGTGGCGACACGCAGGGGGGCGCGGTCTGAATTTCAGCGAAGAGGTCCGGGAAGTTAGTGTGGCACCAACTGCCACTGAACATCTCACGCACGCAACTCCAAAGGAACTGGGCCGAGACACACGAGAAGAAGATGTGGTTCGAGTCCTTCGTCGTCCCACATAGGGGGCACAACCCATCGCCCGGACCGTTCCGTTTGAGCACCTTGACGCCAGACGGAAGACGTCCGCGGATCCATTGCCACAGGAAGATTCTGATCTTCAGAGGCAAACAGATCATCCAGATCACCTTCGAAGGGAGCTAGGGCGAGTGTTGCCACGATGGTATGATAGAGGGACTTCATGGAGAAACGGCCCGAGGGCTCGAGGCGCTAGGTCATACGATCACTAGGCAACTCGAGGTTCGGTTCGTGAAGCACAATGACATCTAGGAGGTCATGCCAGGAGGCTGCATCCGCGGGCCCAAAGGGGCGACGGAATACGAGACGCCCTAAATCAATAAGGGTCGTCTTAACAGAGACCCGAGGGTCGACCGCAATGGAGAATAGGTCTGGGAAGCGGGCCACGAATGGTGCATCGCCAGCCCACCTATCGAACCAGAATAGGGTGTCAGATCCTGATCCCACCGAGATGGAGGTCCCAATGCGCAGAACAGGCAACAGCTCGATGATGTATTGCCAAAACTGGGAACCACCGGTCCGCTGGCAGAACACAAAGGGCCGGCCACCGAGGTATTTGTTTTGGATGATATGGAGCCAAAGGCCACCGTTCCCATTGGCAATGCGCCACAGCCATCAGGTCACAAGGGCAATGTTCATCCGCTTGGATGACATGATGCCCAGTCCGTCATGGTCCATAGGCTTGCAAATCTCCGTCCAGCGCACCATGTGATATTTCTGATTGTCACCCTCGCCCGCCCAAATGAAGCGAACCTGAATCGTGTTGATCTCATGGTGGAGCATCTCGTGCAGACTATAGAAGCTCATGGTGAATAAGAGGAGGCTGGATAGGGAGGAGTTAATCAGGATAGTGCGTTCCGCTTTGGACAGCCATCTACTCTGCCAGGGCTCGATGAGGTGACAGAGCTTTCCCAGATGGCCTCAAGTCAGCGACGGAGAGCCGGGAGTCGCTAATGGGGATCCCCAAATAAGAGATGGGGAAGGAGCCAAGCTGATAGTTAAGTCGGTTGGCAATATCCTGACTCAGATGGGGGATAGCCCATCACCATGACTTCACTTTTGGCAAAGTTGATCTTGAGGCCCGACATCTCCTGGAAGCAGAGGAGGTAATTTCATTTTTTGGCTCGAGAAGTGGGAGAGAAGGATGGATGACTCGTCTCCTCCCGCCCCCGAGGGCGACCCGGCCGCCCCTGCGCCGGCAGTTACTTCTCGGCCTTCCTCGCTGGCACTGCCCCCCGTAGTCCCCACGGCGGTGTCCCCTCCTAACGCTCCTCAGCCTGCGCCTCTGCCGCCTCCCCCCGGCCCTGGTGCGCCCCCGGTGGGCTAATCTGGCTGACGATTCGGAGATGGACCCTGACCCCCCAACGGCCCGCCATGCCATGGTTCCCATCCCCTCCCCTACTCGCCCGTCGCGATGCAGCGCGGACGGCGGCTCAGCCCCCAGTGGTGGGGGTTCTGCTGGTGTCTCGCGGCCGCGGCGGCGCGCCCGTCCTGTGAGCAAGGCATGCTCACCCGCAGGGGAAAGGAGGGGTCTTGAGGATGGAGGGCAACCGCCGACGCCGTTCCTGGGGAGTGGCCGACCGGTCTAAGCTGGGTGCGGCCCGATCCTCATGGCGCAGGCTCGGTTTGGTAACCTCGTCGCTCGCCGCCCCCCTCAGGCCGGAGTTCCTCCTTCCTGCACCCCCGTCGGCTCTGGTGACTCGCTGCTTCCCGTTCCGACCTTTTCGCCTGGTGCCCCCCTTGGCTGTAGCCCCCCTCGCCTGCACCGCCCCTGGCTGAATCTGCCCCGCCCCCGGAGGCGTCGTTGCCGTCGGCGACGGCAATGGCGGCGGCGGCGGCGCCCTCCCCTCGAGGGTTTGCCCCCCTGCGCCCCCTCCCTCCAGCTTGTTGGGCCTCGATCGACAAACTGGGCCGCAGCATGGCCCACCCCCGTTGGACCGACCCATCGGATGCTCGTCCGCGGCCTGGCGCAGTGCGGCTCGCTCCTGGGCCGGCCCACCTCGAGCTCTGCCCTAGGCCCAGGGGCGGCTTCATCTGGCCCCCTTGGGGTTTCCTCGTCTCCTGGTCTGCCGCCTCCCCTCACTAAGCTCCCCCTCTCCAGCCTCCTCCCGCCTCCACTGCTTCCCTCCCCGACCGGCCCCCCGCGCCTCCCTCGGCCCATCCCCCTCCCCCATGCGGCGCGATTGGGAGGATGGGGCGGCTCAGAACAAGCGTCGGCTGGACGACGGCTGGGCGCTCCCCCGTCCCTCCCCCAAAGTCGTGCGCCGGGAGGCGGACCTCCGACTGCAGCTCTCCGACCAAGAGGTGCGACGGCCGTCGATCTCCTCCCCCTCCCCCCACCAGGACTGCCGCTCTCCGATCCGTCGTTCTCCCCCACGCGACGAACGTCGGGGGTGCTCCCGCTTGCGCTCCCCAACGGACGCCGACTAGCGGGCGTCTCGTCGACGCTCCCGCTCCCCTCCTTGACGTCGGGAGCACTCCTCCTCCTCCCCGTCCCGCCGTGGTAGGCCCTCCCCTACTCGCCCTGTTGCTGCGGCTCAAGAGTCGTCGGTCAGCCGCTACCAGCCGCCCCATCGGGTTGCTGCCCCGACCGGGACCAGGCTGGGCCCCAACCGTGGCTTCCAGGACGCCAAGAAGAAGAAACGCCGGGGACAAGCCCGGACTGCTACTCCCACTCTTTTGGCCCCCGGGGCCCCCGCCGCCATCGTGTCTGACCCCGGCGTGACTTGCTTCAAGTGCGGCACCTTAGGCCACTCTCAAGTCAATTGCACCAACCCCCAGTATTGCTACATCTACAAGGATCCCGATCACCCCGCTCTGCATTGCCCGGACCACCCTACGTCCGAGGAGTTGATGATGTACGGGCACGACATCAAGGGCCAGGCCTTCTTCCACATCGAGGTGCCTAATGTCCCACATCCTACGCCCTCGCTTCTGGTAGTGGTGACTGTCAAGGGTGAGGCGATGGTCTCTCCCTCGATGATCAAGGCGGAGCTCAACCACTTTTATCGATGCAAGTGGGACTGGCAGGTGATGCCCACCGCTAACAACGAGATCACAGTCATCTTCCCCGATGCGGTCAACCACGGCTATGGCACTCAAAGCGGAGACATCACCCTTGTTCTCAACAAGCTGGTGGTGGACATCTCGGAGCCGGTCCGCGACCCTAGAGCCATAGCAGTCCTTGACACGGCTTGGATCCTCATAGCCGGTCTTCCGGACATTGCGAGATCCGAACGCGTTATTCGCCACATGTCTCGGATCCTCGGCAAGGCCGTTGTGATGGATGAGATCTCGCTTCAGAAGGAGGAGGAGGTCCGTGTCAAGATCAAGGCCCTTGACTCCTCGAAGTCGCGTGCCACGGTCCGGGCCTTCTTCAACGAACAGGCGTACGACCTCAGGATCTGCCCCGAGCCTCCCAACCATGTGGGATGCCACCGGTTCTCTGAGGACGGCCCCTTCAGCGGCGACGACCTCGATGGTGACAGCCCCTCCCGACGCCAGCGCCGTGGACCTCGCCACTCCCACAACTCCAACCTCAATGAAGATGACGACGACTCCGAGGACAGCCGCTCCCCCGGTCTCGACCCCTCGCAGGACGTGGGGACTGGCGGCGTGGCTGCCGACCTCGCTCCCCTCTCGCACCCGCTGCTCCTGGTCGAGACCCCGGCATCGCCTCCTCAGGCTGCGAGTGCGACCCCACTGACCAGGCCCCTCCTCCATTGGCTTCTCCGGGCGGCTCGCTCTCTGGGAGTGACTCACCCGGTGTGTGCCTTCTGTTCCTGCCAGCGACCTCGCCTCGCTTCCCCGGCCTCGAGCCGTCCGTCTCCACCACCCTACCTGCGCCCGAGATCATTCCCGCCACTCTGCTCATGTCAGCTTTGGATGCTCCTGTTGGCATGCCAGCGGCGTCAGTGGCCGTCCCGCCTACTGAGGGAGTCCTGGATTATGGGGTCCTCGGGCTTCCGGGCTACGTAACGTGGGCCGGACTAATGGGCCATGAGGATACAAGATGGAAGGTTTCCCCCGTGTCCGAATGGGACTCTCCTTGGTGTGGAAGGCAAGCTGGGCGTGCGGATTTGAAGATTCCGTTCTTTGTAAACCGACTCTGTACAACCCTAGCCCCCTCCGGTGTCTATATAAACCGGAGGGTTTAGTCCATAGAGGGGAGAATAATCATACAGACTAGACATCTAGGGTTTAGTCATTACGATCTCAAGGTAGATCAACTCTTGTAACTCCTATACTTACCAAAGTCAATCAAGCAGGAAGTAGGGTATTACCTCCATCAAGAGGGCCCGAACCTCGGTAAAACATCGTGTCCCCTGCCTCCTATTACCTTTGATCCTTAGACGCACAGTTCGATACCCCCTACCCGAGATCTGCCGGTTTTGACACCGACGTTGGTGCTTTCATTGAGAGTTCCATTGTGACGTCGTCGAAAGGCTCCGTGGCTTCATCGATCATTTACAACAATGCTGCTGGGAAGGAGATCTTTCTCCCCGGCCAGATCTTCGTGTTCGGTGGCTTCGTGCTGCGTGCCAACTCGCTTGGTCACCTGGAGCAGATCGACAGCTATGCCCCTGGTCACCAGATTAGTTTTGGAAATCTGAACTATGTCGATGACATCCGAGGAGACTTGATCTCCAATGTTTAGCAGCTCCAACCACCGCTCCGGCCTTAGATCCGGAACGCGTAACCAGGTTCGAAGATGGGAGTCTAGAGCCCGCCGGACTATCTGCGGCTATAAAGCTTGACATTGGAAAACTGGAGAGGATAGCGCCATCGGCAGTTATCACAAAGCCGGACTCTTCTCGGGACACTAGCTCTGAACCCTCGGAGTCCGCATCTTGCGAGCTCGGCCAAGGAACTTCGGTCCCCATCCAAACCTCGCTCTTAAACGAGGCTCTGGACTTAATGCGATCCCTTGCCATCACAGAGGAACCGCTTCCGAGTTACACCTAGCCCGGACGAGTGGCTGAAAATAGGGAACTTTACTTCCCACCTACACCACCCACTTTATAGCCACCGTCGAGGATTTAACTGACATGCTCGACTACGCCTCCGAGGACACCGACGGTATAGACGACGATGCCGGAGAGGAGCAGGCCCAAAACCCGCCGTTCACCGGACGCTGGACGTCCACTTCCTCATACGACATGTACATGGTGGACACACCTAAAGAAGGCGACGATGATGATAAGAAGGATCCAGTCGAGGAAGAACCTCCTGAGATACCGCTGAACCATCGACGTCAGCGGTGCCGCTCTAAATCGCATCACGGAAAAGACAGCAACACCGGCACTGGAGAAAATGATACCCCGGAACAAGCCGAAGAACAAGAAGACCCCATCGAACCAACATTCGAATAGGATGACCAGGAGGAGGGGCAAGTCGACCCTGACGAGCAAGCAGGGAGCGAAGACTCGGAAGATAGTAACTATCAAGCACTCTGTGAGGACGACGTGAGCCTCGGCGATGAAGATTTTATCGTGCCAGAGGAACCCATTGAACAAGAACACTTTAAGCGTCGGCTAATAGCCACGGGAAGAAGCCTTAAAAAGAGGCAGCAGCAGCTTCAAGCTGACCAAGAACTGCTCAACAACAGATGGACTAATGTCCTGGTAGCTGAGGAGTACGGCCTTGAACGCCCAACAAAGAGTTATCCAAAGCGTAAGCTGCTACCCCAATTTGACGACGAAGGGCCAGAGCCCGTACCACCCGCACATAATGCGACTGACGAACATGACCGACCGCCATGTGGCCGAGACAGAACGACAACTCAAGCCGAACACCAGCCCACACCACCTCGCCATAAAAGCAGAGAAACAACAACTCGGGGATACACATACGACCTATGTTAGGACCTGGAAAATAGAGCAGGTCAAACCAGATCTATTTATCGATCGCGAGGGAATGCCCCGGCACGCGAGGATGGTTACCAATCCTGGCGCGACAAGCAAAACCATGCTCGGGCCGAAAACCGCATACGGACTTCATCCGAATCGCGTCGTGACGTGGCCCGATATAGAAGTGCCGCACACCCCCTATGCTTCACCGATGAGGTAATGGAGCACCAGTTCTCGGAAGGGTTTAAACCTGTGAACATTGAATCATATGACGTCACAACAGATCCCGCAATATGGATTGAAGATTTTCTTCTCCACATTCACGTGGCTCGCGGTGATAATCTACACGCCATCAAATACCTTCCCCTAAAACTTAAGGGGCCAGCTCGACACTGGTTAAGCAGCCTTCCAAAAAACTCTATTCGATGTTGGGAAGACCTGGAGGATGCCTTTAGAGACAACTTCCAAGGCACCTATGTTCGGCCTCCAGATGTCGATGACCTCAGCCACATTGTCGAGCAGCCCGAAGAGTCCGCTAGAAAATTTGGGACTAGGTTCCTCATTAAAAAGAACTAGATTGTCGATTGTCCAGACGTCGAAGCCCTAGCAGCCTTTAAACATAGCATTCACGATGAATGGATCGCCCGACACCTCGACCAGGAGAAGCTGAAGCCCATGGCAGCCCTCACTGCGCTCATGACCCACTTTTGCGAGGGCGAAGACAGCTGGCTAGCGCGTAGCAGTAATAGTACGAGCGAGCCTGGTACTTTCGAAGCCAGGAATAACAACGGAAGGCCCTGACGCAACAAACACAAGCGCCGTAGCAATAATGACAATACCGAAGACACGACGATCAATGCCGGATTCAGTGGCTCCAAGTCCGGTCAGCGGAAGAAGCCATTCAAAAGAAATAGAGAGGGCTCATCCAGCTTGGACCGAATACTCGACCGACCCTGCCAGATTCATGGCACCCCCGAAAAGCCTACCAACCATACCAACCGAAGTTGTTGGGTCTTTAAATAGGACAATAAGTTAAATACCGAACATAAGGAGAAAGGGTCACTCAACGAGCACGACGACGACAATGAGCTGCATCCATCGAAAACAGGGGGTCAGAAGAAATTTCCCCCCGAAGTAAAAATGGTGAATATGATATACGTCACCCACATCCCCAAGCGGGAGCGCAAGCGCGCGTTAAGGGACGTCTACACGATAGAGCCAATCGCCCCTAAATTCAACCCATGGTCAGCCTGTTCGATCACTTTTGATAGTAGAGACCATCCGACCAGTATCCGTCATGGAGGTTCGGCCGCACTAGTCCTCGATCCAATCATTGATGGATTCCACCTTACACGAGTCCTCATGGATGGCGGCAGCAGCATTAACCTGCTCTATGAGGACATAGTCCGCAAGATGGTATTGATCCATCAAGGATCAAGCCCACCAAAACCACCTTTAAGGGAGTAATACCTGGTGTAGAGGCCCGCTGTACGGGTTCAATCAGATTGGAGGTTGTCTTTGGTTCGCCTGACAACTTCCGAAGCGAAGACTAAATCTTCAACATCGTCCCTTTCTGCAGCGGCTATCATGCACTGCTCGGACGAACCGCGTTCGCTTGCTTTAATGCGGTCCCGCACTACGCTTGCCTCAAACTCAAGATGCCCGGACCATGTGGTGTTATAACAGTCAATGGAAACCTGGAACTCTCCACTATAAAAAAAAAGACATATCCCTAACATTTTGGGCCGAACGAATTTTTTTCTTGTCATACTTATGACATTTCTATGATGATAATTGTGAAAAAACCCGGTATCATCATAGATGTGGTGGGGTCCTATTTCTATGACAAAAAATCATGACATAAAATGGGCTTTTCGTCCTGGGCGGGCCGGAGACGCAGCTGCATGACATTCTTTGGGCCGTCCATGACGGAAATACCGTGGTAGAAGCGAGGGCGAGAAAAATATCGGGGTGTTCCTGGTTACGGTGGGTGGTCGGGGCTGAGCGATGCGCGTTTCTCTCGTACACGCACACGCGTGGGTGCGAGGCATTGGGATCTAACTGAACCCGAGCGAGGCGTTGGGCTCTAACTGAACCCGAGCGATTGAACTGCAGGCTACGCGTTACTGAACCCGAGCGATCGATCGATGGCTGTTAACTGAACCGGGTCGAGCCATTTCTTCGCTACTGCTGCTAACTGAAGCTGATCGATGCTGCCTCTGGATGAATAGTGAGCATTGCTGGGGGGGTGGATGGACAGTTCCTGGTGGGGGTGGATGAACAGGACCCCGTGGTGTTTCCTCTGGATGAACAGGACCCCGATCGATCGAGCCGGTTGGGGTTGGATGAACAGGATGCCGTGGAGGGCAGGATGAACAGGACCACCCCGGGGAGGGCAGGATGAGCAGTAGACGATGGAGGGCTGGATGAACAGTAGCCCGTGGAGGGGTGGTTGAACAGGAGCTCGTGGAGAGGGCTGGTTGAACAGTAGCCGGTGGAGTAGCGCGCGGTGGAGGCTGGATGAACAGGAGCCCGTGGATGAACAGTCGCAGGTGGAGGCTGGAGGAGGTCGACGGTGGATGAACAATAGCTCGTGGAGGCTGGAGGGGGTTGACGGTGGAGATGAACAGTATCCCGTGGAGTCCCGTTTTGCGGTACGCCACACCCCTCCCGATGAATAGGACCCCCGTTTCAACCGTAGATCTCCAACACAAGTCTGTTTCCTCTGTTTTGCGGTACGCCACACCCCTCCCGATCAACAGGACCCCCCGTTTCAACCGTAGGAGGTCTGTTTCCTCCGTCTTGCAGTAGGCTAGACCCCTCCCGATGAACAGGATCCCATTTCGAACGTGGCCGGTCGAACACAAGGCCGTTTCCTTCGTTTTGCGGTACGCCAGGCCTTGTTTCCATTGATTGTTCCGTCCAAGCCCTCCCGATGAACACGACGACACATTCCGTTCCGACCCAGCCAGTTGGCTCCCCATGAACACGACGATGACGCTATTTCTCCGTTCCGACCCAGCCATGTACACGAGCCCTGGCCGTACGTACGCGCAAGTAGGCGTTCGAGACCCCGCCCGTATGTATGTACATGGCCGTATTTACTTTCTTGCACCCTGGCCGATGTACGTATGTGTACATGCTACGTGCGCGCCTCTGCTACGACACGTGCGCGCCTCTACATCGACCAGTATGTACGTACACCTTCGCGACCAGAATGACAACGTTACGTATGCTTCGACCAGGTGTGTCCCGACTGTCAGGCACTTCCTTGTGTGCGAAGATGTAGCTGGTGGGTCCCAGCAATCAGGGGGGCGAATCATTTTTTGCCCGGACGCACTTCCTTGCGTGCGAAGATGTAGCTGGTGGGTCCCAGCAGTCAGGGGGAAACGTTTTTTCGCGAAATACGATGGCCCGTCCGGTGGGTCCCCGCTGTCAGGTGGAGGAATAATTATTTTGCTCGTAATAAGGAGGCACTTCCTTGCTGCGGCCATGGACCCAGCTGTCAGCCTCTCCACGTACGTACTCTTCCGATGGATGTCGTTCCTTGACCATGTTGACCACGCCGCGCCGAGAGCACTAGGGCGTTGGACGACGATGAGGCCTAGGAAGGGGAAGACGCGGAGCCGGGGAAGACGCGACAGTGGAAGCCTGCACGGAGAGGAGTACGAGGGTTCACTGGTTCGGCTACGGTGTGAGGCTGTCGTCGCCGCAGGGCCTGGCCAGCGGTGGGAATTGTAGGGGCAGTGAGGCCTCTGTGGCAGCACAACCGGCCACGGGAGGCAGGAGCATGCGGCATGACCGACGCTGCTTTGGGCGGCTAGAGCAAGAAGACCAGAGGTTGAAGAAGCACTACGACCGTTGGATGGACATCGTACGATCACTAGAGCTTGAATCGTTCATATTGACTAAGTTGACAAAGCACTCCGTCCCCGTGAACTTAGTAGAGCCACAAGTCAGCCACCCACCAAGGTGGGTCCCAACTAGTAGGGGGAGTATTCATTTTTTGTGCGAAATAAGGAGGCACTTCCGGTGGGTCCAAGCTGACAGCGGGGGGGAACCTTTTTTCGCGAAATATGGTGGCCCGTCCGGTGGTTCCCAGCAGTCAGGGGGAACGGTTTTTTCGCGAAATACAGTGGCCCATCATGTGGGTCCCTGCTGTCATGTGGAGGAATAATTATTTTCCGTGTAATAAGGAAGCACTTCCTTGCGGCTGTCGTGGACCCAGTTGTCAGCCACTCCACGTACAGTACTCTTCCGATGGAAGTCGTTCCGTGACCAGGTTGACCACGCCGCGCCGAGAGCACCTGGGCGGTGGACGACGGCGAGGCCTAGGAAGGGAACGGCACGGAGGCAGGGAAGACTCGGCAGTTGTTTCCCACGTGGAGGGGAGTACGACTGTACGAGGGTTTACTGGTTCATCTGTCGTCGCCGGAGAATAACAGCAGGTGTGGGTGAGTAGAGGGATGGCTAGGCCAGCGATGGGAGTACGGTGGGGTGGTGAGGCCTGCGCGGCAGCACAGCCGGCCGCGGGGAGGAGGGAGCAGGTAGTCTCGTCGGCGCTTGTTTGTGCGGTTGGAGCAGGAAGAGCAGAGATTAAAGAAGCACGACGACCGTTGGAAGGACATCCAATAGTCACTGCTTGTGCGTCAACCTTTTTTTTAGGAAAGCCTCAAATCTGTGGAAAACATCATACAACCCATCTGCCATTATTTATAATAATTTACAGCCCATTTGCTAATTCTTAAGGATTTTTTTGGAGCCCATATTCTTTTTGTTAGCATTATAGCCCATATTGTGGGCATGGTTAAAAAATTATACGAATTTTTGCATATTTCTGTGCGGTCCGAACTGTTTTTAATCCCGAAATTTTGAGTCACACTCAAACTGATTTTAAAAATAAGTGTATATCAATATAAAATCCAACAAATTGTCCACGCATAAAAATCAATGCAATTTAAAATCTCGAAATGAAAAAAAGAAATTTGAAACTAATTGCTGGTTTGATGTGTTTTAAAAATGTACAGCCCATTTCTCATTACTGATAGGCCATTTTCTCGGCCAGCCGAATGAAGCTCTCCTCGTCTTGAAAGATTTGCAGCCCAACAGGCCTGACAAAGCGACTTACTTGGCAAATCACAAAAAAACTGGGCTGTGGCCGTGGACCCAGCTGTCAGCCTCTCCACGTACAGTACTCTTACGATGGAAGTTGGTCGTTGACCACATTGACCACGCCACGCTGAGAGCACCAAGGCGGTGGACGACGGCGAGGCCTAGGAAGGGGACGACGCGGAGCCGGGAAGACGCGACAGCGGATGCCCGCGCGGAGAGGAGTACGAGGGTTCACTGGTTCGGCTCCGGTGTGAGGCTGCCGTCGCCGCAGAATAACAGGGGGTGTGGGTGAGTAGAGGGATGCGCTGGCCAGCGGTGGGAGTTGTAGGGGGCGGTGAGGCCTCCGCGACATCACAACCGGCCATAGGAGGCAGGAGCACGCGGCATGACCGGCGCTGGTTTGGGCGGCTGGAGCAAGAAGACCAGAGGTTGAAGAAGCACTACTGTCATTGGATGAACATCGTACGATAACTGGAGCTTGAATCGTTCATATTGACTAAGTTGACAAAGCCCTCCGTCCCCGTCAACTTGGTAGGCCCACAAGTCAGCCTCGCACGATGCTGGGTTCCAGCTGGCAGGGGGAGTATTCATTTTTTGTGTGCGTAATATGGAGGCGCTTCCTTGCGTGCGAAGATAGCTGGTGGGTCCGACCTGTTAGCGGGGGGCACGTTTTTTTCGCGAAATACAGAGGCCCTTCCGGTGGGTCCCAGATGTTAGATGGAGGAATCAAAGACTTGAGAAGGCGTACAGAACAAGCTAGTGTACCAGTAAAGAGACGTTGTTGAGTTTTAGAAAAAAGAGAGACGTGCTCCTGTAGCTAGTTCCAATCCAAACCTAGACTATGACTATATATGCTGCTATGCTACTCTGCAAATAATGAAACTGGCATATCCAACGTTCGCTTCTCCTCTTCTCTACTTACTCTGCCTAGCATCAAAAGCTCTGGCCGCAGCAACCATGTCCGCTGGCTGCTCGTCCACCTGCTCTTCAACAGGCAACAACCAAATATGCGCCAAGTCGCCACCCGTACCATCGCCTGTGGGTCTCATCACACCCCCGCCGGCACGCTCACCGCAGCCGGTCGCTCATCGCAACCGGCTGCCGTTGGTGTGGTGCCACTGCTGCAAATCACGCAGAGTCATCCGTCGCGTCTCAACCACAATCCTCAACCCTGGCTGAGTCTTCTACAAATGCCCAAATCATGGGGTAATAATATGTTTAAGTGTTATTTTGCTGTTTTCAGTTGCTGATTTTTTTAATAGTTTGGTTGATGATCTTCCAATTTGATTCGTGCAGAAAAGGGAAGATTCGTGTGATTTGTATTTCTGGGAAGTTGCTGATGTGGGGGAGTGCAACTACGCTAATTATTTGGTTAGCCGAGGAATCCCAATACCAGCAGGTTGGGGTGTTGGACAAGTAACTGAAGGAATGACAGAAGAGAAAGATGCAGAGCAGAAGGTTAAAGATGTAGTTCCACTGATCATGGCCAAGCAACAGCTGCTAAATGGCCTTGACAGCAATGAGGAGATGAAAGAGCTTGTGAAGATAATGGGCAAAATCGATGTGCTCTGTAGGATGATTGTCTCTTTATTTGCAGTGTATGTAGCACTCGTGATGTATTCAGTGGCTATGACATGGGAACTTTGCTGAAACTAGTAATGAATGAAACCTGTGTAGCAGGCTGGGCGTAGTGTTGTGAATATCTAATGATTTCTATTAACGGAAATCAGGGGGTATCCCCTTTTGCTCATAAATAAATAAATAGCAGAGGCCCTTTTGGTAATAAATAAATAAATTAGCAGAGGCCCTGTCGGGTCAGCTTTGTTCTCATTCGAAGACATCGAGCAAATTGCAGCCCAACATCAAACTATGTCATCAAATTCAAGTTTCACAGCCAAATATGAGTACAACTAAACAACAATGTCATCATGTTTTAGTCGTCATACAATCACCAAACACAAATCAGCATACATAACAAGTGATGTTCGCACAGTAAAATACTAAACAACATGTTCATCAGGTTTCAGTTGTCATAGCAAACACAATTTCACATAGTAGATAAAAAAACATCTTTTGACAGGCAAATACGACAAAAGCAATGTAATCATCATCCGCAACAGCAGCGTCAACATCTTCGCCATGTGTATCAGTCTGAATCGTAATTCCCCACAGTGTCATCTTCTTCTTCGTCCTCAACTTCCTCGAACGTTGGCTTCTTCTTGATCAACTCTTGTATGTCCATAGCATGACAGGCAATCTTTTCGCCGGCGTCATTGACGTGATGGTTCTCAAAGATATTAGGAACATTTGTGTTATCTTGTACATTAGGAGCAGTGTAAGCATCATCTTGTTGTGCAACTTCATTAAACAAATTCCCCTGCTCAAACCTTTAAAATACTCTCCAGTCATCGCTATGTGCAAATATGTCTTCCAAGAAAAATATATGTGTTGCTTGATTTGCCAAAATAGAAGGCTCGTTTGTCTGGTATGCGGGCTTGACATTGATGGATTTGAAATAATCACCAGCTCTGGGTTTTGTGATCCTGGAAAACAGGTTTTGAGTTCCCTGAAGAATTGTCCCAACTCTACAACAGCTCTGTATAAGTCAGGGCGGCCCAATCCTCTAAGGATAACAGGTAAAAGCCTTTGAAGTAGGATGTGGCAGTCATGAGTTTTCAACCCTTGTACCTTGTTTCCATCTGCACTGACTCTCCTTTCAGGGTTGGAAGCAAATCCATGTGGGGATCTCACACGTGTCAGGACCTCACAGAATTCTTTTCTTTTTACCTTGTCCAAGACATACACAGCTGGTGCCATATCCCGTGGTTTACCTTCATCTTGCACCTGCAAATCTTGTCTGATACCCAGTTGTGTTAAAATCAATCCTAGATTTTATCTTTCGTCTTGCCTTCAATATTAAGAAGTGTGGCGATAATGCTATCACATATATTTTTCTCGATGTGCATCACATCAAGATTATGCCGCAGATCCAAATCTTTCCAATACTCCAAGTCCCACAAAGTGGACATGCGGGTAAACAATAATCTCTCTTCTACCCTGCCATGCTTCCTTTTCCCGCTACCATTATCAGGATGGTTTCCTGGTGTAATATGCCTGACCTTCTCTAATTCCACTTGCAACTCATCGGCGGTGAGCCTCTTTGGCGCATCACGGTTTTCATACTATGCATTGAACACATGTCTTCGGTATTTTCTAGGATGCGACTTGTCCTTGGCAAGGAAACGGTGGTGTCCAATGTAACAGATCTTGCTAAGTATTGTGTATGACAGCGGATTCCTGTGACAACGAACACATGCATTGTAACCATGTGTCGTTCGCCCTGACATAGTGCCCAAAGCCGGATAATCATGGATGCACCAAATTATAACAGCACACGGAAAGAAATCAGCTGGTGGGCTGCTATATAGGTCTCGAGTGAGAACACCCCTCCATAGCTGTTGAAGTTCCTCCACAAGAGGCTCCATGAACAAATCAAAATCCTTTCCAGGACTTTTTGGACCTGGGATGAGCAAGGACATCATGTAGTTTGATTCTTTGGTGCAGACATTTAGAGGCATGTTATAAGGGATGACAAGCACTGGCCACATGCTATATGTGGCGCTCTGGTGGCCAAATGGGTTAAATCCATCTGAAGCTAAGCCAAGTCTAATGTTTCTCAGTCAGCAGCAAACTTTTCGTGCTTCTGATTGAAGCTTTTCCACTCACTACCATGTGATGGATGGCTCATTACATTCTGATCTTTGTACTACTGGTTCCTAGAATGCCACAATACATCCTCTCTTGTTTCAGCATCATGAAACAACCTCTGCAATCTTGGTGTAATTGGAAAATGTCTCAGAACATTATGAGGAATCCTCTTCACAGCATCGCCATCTTTCCATCTTGATGATTTGCATTTCAGGCATTCACTTAAGTTGGCATAATCCTTCCGGAACAAAACACAATTATTCTTACAAACATGGATCATATCATATCCAATTCCAACCGCACAAAGGAAATTCTTCATTTTACTGTAGGTGTGTGGCAGCTTAGACGCATCTGGGAAAGGTTTGCGGAAAGCAGCCAACATCGCATGTTGGTCATCCGCTCAGGTGTCTTCACCTGAAGAAAGGTGACCATAGCTGAGAATACTGACAGCTTATTTCCTGGGGTGACAGCCACGTTGCATTGTTCCAACATGCGGGCCCACCGTTTTTCTTCTGCAGGTGAAAGTTCACGGAATGCACGAGCATTTCATAGCATTGTTTCAATGTTGGTCAAACTCACTGGCTCCGCCACCACCTCCTCCTCCTCCTCTTCCACCTGAGCATCAGAAAGATCAAGATGGTGATCTGCTGCTTCCACGTAGTCAATAACATTGACGTTCACAGCTTCACCATGATGAACCCACCTAGTATATGTGACCAACATCCCATACAAGTGTAGATGATTTTGCACAGTTGAATGGGGTCTTGTAACTGAATTCATACAGCTGCTACATGGGCAGAGCACATCTGATTTCAGACCACCGTACTTAGCTCTGATAAAGTTCATGAAGTTTTCAACCCCCTCGACATATGCAGCGGAGAATCTTCGAGCAGAAGTTATCCAAGTCATGTCCATCTATTAGACATACAAATTAGTTCTTCTACTAGATATTATAGGGAAAACATATATGCTTTTTTATGAAGTCCACAAGAAAATACCTAGGTCGATGTCTAAAGCTATGGCAAGATATTTGGACGAGCAGATCTAAGTAACGAAATATATGTAAAGCTAATTCAGCAAACAGATTTGAGTGCTAAATTATGGCAGGCTATTTCAGCAGTCAATGAGGCTGATCACACAGCCATCGAACTATCGAAGGCCATCCCAACAACAAAGATCGAGTATAAAACAATGTAGAGCTATTTCACCTAACAGAGTGGCTACTAGACCATGGCAATCTACGTCACAATAAATATATGGCAAGATATTTTAGCAACTAATTGGCCTTGGCATGCCATCTCAGCTAAGCAGATTGAGTGCAGAACAGGGCAAGGAAGCTTCTTTAAGCAGAGCATATTGACTGTAAACTACTTTGGCAAACAGTGAGATTAACATCGTCTATCAGCTAACATTCATCGCTGCACCGACATGCGCGGGGCCTCAGTCTAGAATGCGCGTACCGTGGGAGAAGCTGACCGCCGTGCGTCTCCACACGAACGTCGCCGGCGGTGGCGGCGCTGACCGCCGTGCGCCTCCACAAGAATGTCACCAGCGGTGGCGGCATGGCTAGAGGACGATAGTCTATGAGAGCGTACTGTGGGAGCGAGAGGATCGCCGTGCATCCCCTGGACAAACCGCAGCGCCGACGTATCAGCGTGGCTGGGAGGGCGGTTTTGGCGGAGCGAATGGAGTGGAGGGGGACGTGGGGAGGGGGGTTTGGGGAATATTATTGGCTAGTTGGCCGAAGGGCGGTTGAATCTAGGATTTGGGGGGAATTTTTGGGTGGGTGGGGGGAGGATTTTCGCGCGGTGGGTGGGGGGAGTTTGGCGCATGGTCAGTTTCTCCAAGTGCAGTCCCACGTGTCAGTGAAGAGGCAAGCTGAAGCACGTTCCGTTTGCGTGAGCCGTGTGCAGGACCGAACGTGTGTGGGGTGCAATGCGACCGCGACAGGAGTGCTGTGAGTGTACCACCTTTTTTCCTTTTTAAACTAGGTGCTTCGCCCCCTAAAAAAACTTGTTGCTTCGCGCGATCCATCGATACTACTACTAGTAATCCGGTAATCCCAACTAAAACGGCGTAGCCGGGTCTTTTCCCGCGTTATATGCTGGGAGGTTGGCTTAGTTGGATTTTTTAGGACGAGTAATGCTACACCTACGTAGTCCCAATTACGTAATTAACATAATGTGAAATGTGTGAGCTGTTGATTGTAGATTGGGGGGAGGGAGGGGCCCACCACCATGAAAATCAGGGGAGGAGAGAGAGAGAGAGGCAATTTATGTTAACCCTTTCGTAGGTTCCCATAGATGTGAAATGCGTGAATGTGCATTTGCAGATAAGGCCTTCCCTCGTTCATCCTTTTCTCCCACAAGATCTTGATCTTCCGTGCAACGCACGGCATCTTGCTAGTACTCCTACAATATACTATATTATTGTGAATGTTCATATACATCGGCCGAGATTAATGCAAACATGGAAGATTTTCATAACATTTTGAACTTTTATAGGACAGAAAAATAAAAGAAACCCGACCCTAAAGCTATTCTACGGCGGCGACCAACGTCCTGCATCTGCGATCTCCTTGTACGGGGGCATGGTTCAAGACCCGTGAAGTGAAGGTGTGGTCTCCGGCGAGGAAACGTAGAACACGGGAGACAGACCGGCTAGTTGGCACACCATGCCCTGTCGCCTCCCATGCCCTACTCATCCTCAGAGGAGTCCCCGACCTCAGCGGTGCCGGACGTTGGACGGCTGCAAGTAGGACGCGTGGCTGACGGTGCTCCCGTCGTCGACAGCCAGCGTGGCCACAGCTTGTGCGGCGACTTGAGCGAGGGCGGCGACCTCGAGCTCCATCCCCGAAGACAAGCTCTCCCGCAGAGGGTTCGCACTTGCGGTCATGGTGGATGTGGTGCCAGGTAGGAGGACGATGCGCTATGGTGTGGAGGTTAGCTGGGCATTGCCGCTTTAAGTAGCACATTCCGGTGAGGCCAAGCGTCCTGGTGCGTCATTAAGTCGCCGGAGTTGGTTCCTCGGGCACCGAGCCTCTTAATGACGGCATACAGACGGACGTCATGAATGCGGGCAGCTTGCGCCGGCTAGGAACGCACCACGCGACGGCGCGAGGGACGAGTGTTTTTGGTGTGCCAGGGTAGTCATCTGCGGCCGTGGCAACGTTGTAGATGCCCTTTGCTCACATGCGATCGACGCTTGTCATCGAAAAAGCAAGACGACCCGGCATGGTCTCAGGTCCTGAGGATGCAGTTGGCCGCGCTACACCACTCCGCGGACGCGTCCCGGCGCCCCGTGCATCCTCCAGGAGCCGGGTGTTGGGCTGTGTTTGGGTTGTGGCCAAAGTGCACCTTACCAAAATTTTGGTCATGACCCAAAGATTGGTCTTTGTTTGGACGGTTGCCATTTTTTTTAGCATGCCAATGAACTCTAGCCAACTCTAGTTCATTTTTCTTGCCGATGTCGGCCAAATCATGGGCAACCAAAACCTCAACCAAAATTTTGGCTACCCAATGCTTTGATGGGGCAACCTTGGGCACAAACTAAACATATTGTTAGTCGTGCCATAGCACTAACGCCACCCTCGACACACTGAAACCGACCGTGTCTAGCGACGATGAGCGTGTCTCCCACCGCGGCCGCCGTGTCCAGAGGCAGTGCTGGAGCTGCGCCACGTTGTTGGCCCCCACGACCCACATGAACGGTTGCCGGTGGCGAGGAGGTCGTGGGCCAGCTCCTCCATTGGACTAGTTTGCGCTATGTCGTCTCGACGGGTGTGCCCCACATGTGGGTTTCCCTGTTTCCCCGGCCATATTCGAGCGTTAGTGCTCCGCGTTGCGCATTAGGCCTTTCACTATGTAGGCCAAGCGAGACAACTTACTGTTTATTTGAGCCGTTCAAGTATAATCCTGTGGCGTTTGCTTATTTCTCGTTCCTCTCCAACCCTCTTCTCCATCGATCATGTCGCCCTCCGGTCGAGTCCATCCTCCCGCATGCCTCATTTGAACATTTCACCGAGTATCATTCACATGTGGGCCTAGACCATGCTTGTATTTCCAATGTTTATTTGTAATTTGTCCGACATGCATACAAACAAACGGTTCGTTTGAAGTTTCACTTTGCCTCCACTACGTGTCGCTTCACGTCTTAGTTTTGACATCCCATTAGGTTCATGCCCCGACACATGTTGACGAGATCAATTGATGTTCAGAGATCAATTGCATGTCGTGCAAGGAGATAAATGTTTGGTCTGTTTCTATGATAGAAATGACCC
>LR738710.1:255811016-255874912 GCA_902687465.1 Secale cereale | reverse complement strand
TGGGGATCAGAGGGAGTATATTGTACGTTCATAAGCAAAACGAACGTATTGTACTCACACTAGTCCTCTTTCAATCGATCTCCGGACCCCGAGATGAAATCGAGAGAGAACGAGTGGGGGCATGTGTGATACCTAAGGCAGATTCAAAATTTTGAACCGGTGATCATAGCATCCGCAAAGCATATATAAATGGTATTCAATGTTCGTTTCGTTTTTGAACGTACAATATACTCCCTCCTATCCTTTCTAGTTTACATATAAGTTTTATGTGTAGTCAAAGTATCTCCACTTTGATAAAAAAAAGTATCAACATTCAACAACGCCCAATCAATATTGTTAGATTCGTATGTACTCCTAGATTTGTACTCGAGATGGTTTCCAATTTGTTTTCAACCACGTGAATGTGCTTGTTCTCGCGCATGCTCTTCCTACTAGGATTTCGCCACGTATAGCCAGTTCAATAGTAACTTTTTAAGCTCCCTGTCCAATAGTACTAGTGGAGTACTGACAACATCTGTACTAGAGTATGTAGTGCTCATAGTTGTACTCCCTCCTTCCATTTATATAGGGCCTATGTGGAGGAGAGAGATGTGAAAAAGTAAGGGGAGTGAGCTCTCATGCAAGAGCCTAGCTATATACGCATTCCTAGTTAAATACGTACAATAAATATGAAGAAAGAGATGGAGAGGAGTTGGAAAAAAGTACTAATACAATAGCCAACCTTATAATATTTTTTTGCGGGAAATAGCCAACCTTATAGCCCACACTACTGTATGTTACATATAATAGATGATGGGTATAGATGACATGACAGTTCCTTATAGCCATGGACTGGCTATATTATTAACCATGCTCTAATGCGTTTTTCAAAACCGCATTTGACTATTGACAATATTAATAGTACATGAGATGTATAATGTGAAAATTATATCATTGGAAACTCCTTTCACATACGTATCCCTGCCTTACCCTCCCTTTCGGTCACTTATTGGCAGACCCCATGCTTGTTAGGGCCCGGATGTCAGTTACTCAATGGGTTTGGCCACGTCAGGGGATCCTCATCCGTAGTATACTCCCTCTGTTTTTATTTACACCGCATAAAATGACGCGGGCGGGGGAGGGGGAGGGACATCGGTTTGCTCTCAGCTGCGGTCCCACAAGCGAGCGAAAACGCAAGACGAAGCGCGTTCCATTCGGTGAGCGACGTGGAGGGTCCAGCGTGCCGGGCTGCAACGCGAACACGAC
Source organism: Secale cereale (assembly GCA_902687465.1). Classification (NCBI taxonomy): domain Eukaryota; kingdom Viridiplantae; phylum Streptophyta; class Magnoliopsida; order Poales; family Poaceae; genus Secale; species Secale cereale. The sequence continues at coordinate 255,873,667 of LR738710.1, read as the reverse complement.
AAGAGCGATGTACAGTCAAAACCGAATGACCGGTCGTCCCCGGAACCATTATTAACACCAGAACCTTCGCTGCTCGGCCTAAGCCAGCCACTGCCCTAAAACCTCACCTAATCTCCAGTCCCTTCCCCCACCTTTCGATCCCCTTGCCCGCATCAAGCGTCCCCTAGTTCGATGGAAAGCCATGGTGCTCCGCAAGATCACATACTACAAGATGCTGATGCCGGAGCGCCGCGCAGAAATCGCGGCGGTGGTCGACGCCAGAGACCTCCGTTCCCATGCTCGCTTTGTGGCGGGCCAATCCCGGAATTCTCTGGAGCCAAGCTATGAGGAGGAGGAAGCCGATCCAATGTTCATGTAGGAGGTTGCGGCGCAGAAGGTCCCCGATGGGTATGAGATGATGGACGTCGACTTCGTGCCGGCGTCCAAGTCCCCCATGGTGCAGGCGTACCAGTGGTTCAACCTAGCGATACTAAAGGAGGACCGAGAGGCAGAGGCTCAACTCGACGCGGAGCGCACGCATGCCGCTACCATCGAGGCTCTCCTGCAGGCGGAACCGGATGTTGCGGATGTGAATCGGGCGGCGGAGGCTCAACTTGAGGCGGAGCGCGCGGATGTCGCTGCCATCGAGGCCCTCCTGCAGGCGGAACTAGACGTCTTGGACTTGAACCGGGCGGTAGAGGCTCAACTCGACGCGGAGCGCGCAGATGCCGCTCTCATCGAGGCCCTTCTACGGGCAGAACAGGACGTCCTGGACTTGAACCGGGCGGCAGAGGCTCGACTCGACGCGAAGCGCGTGGATGATGCTACCATCGAGGCCCTCCTGCAGGCAGAACCAGACGTCCTCGACTTGAACCGAGCGGTGCTCTAGTCCGTGCGGAGCGCCCACACGCTCCTTGTGAACGAGTAGCTGGAGGCCGAGGACAACGACGGTGCGGAGACACACGTCGGCAGCCAAAGACGACGAGGCCGTCTCGTTCCGCGAGCAGTGATAGTTTTTCTTTATGTTGTTGTTTTTATGGATCTTTTGCTGTGTAAAAACATATTTTGTTATGCAAGTCGCCTGACTTGGGTCAGTCTACCATTTCAGGCGGTTGGATGAATATCCTACGTCTCCTAACCCTTCTTCCTCACCTCTTCTTCTTCCCCAACAGACCACCACATGGGCCGTACGGATACTCCCCAACAGGCGGTTGGATAAACATCCTCTATGAACGAAAATTATGTGTCAGCGGTAGGATGGCTGAGTTTGGTTTGTTCACATGCGACAACACGTGTCAGTGAGGGTGCGTTCCCTTGGTTGGGTTTGCGGCATGCAGGAGCGACTATGCATGTGAGGGTGCGGTGTGATTGCGATGTGCAGGAGCGACCGTGTGAGGGTGAAGTGCGACCATGACAGCCGTGCTCAAGTGTACCTCCTTTTCATTTTGGAAACTTTAGGCAAGCTTGGCAAAAATGTGTGGCGAAGTATGGCAATGCAAGGCCTAGACCCAAACAGGATAAGTACGTAGTACTACGTACTAGGAGTACTAGTGTTAAAAAAGAAAGGCGGGGTTTTCCTTCGCCGTATTAATCGATACAAATCCTCGTTTCACGTGTCAATTAATGCGTATTTTTTCCTCCAAAGCCCAAAGAGCTAACCATCTCACTCCTCATCGCTTGATTAATGCAGCACCATGCAAACCAACCTTCTCACTTCCGCATGCATGCAGGGGATATTAATGTCCTTGGTTGCTAGTACGAGGCAAAGCCCGTCAATTTTGCCTCGATTAGTATTAGTGGCCTTTTGCAAATTGTAATTTTGATATACTGGCCTTGTGTACAAAAAATGGATGTAGTAACTATATTTGACTTCCTTCCCCATTGCGGTGACGTCGACGATATCTCGAACGTTATGGTTTGGCGAAGTGCGTTCGACGGAGAACACCATTGAGGGAGACCATGGTAAGTCGTTCGCAAGTGCCGCATGCAAGCCGAGACAACCGCCTTATTTGCATCCAGGAAGTCCGTTGAACCAAAGGACGCGTAAATGTACTAGTAGTACTCGTACACAATAGCGTCATCAGTCCAGCTTAGTGCGGTGAGATGGTTTCTCGAAGAAGACGATGGAGAAGCAGAGTCAGCGAAGAGTGAAATGATGGTTGCTTCGTCCGTGCTTTGTGATTTGACGCCTCACTGCTTTGTGATTTGTGATAGAAGGGAGAGGGGAGTAGACTCTGTCCTCTATACTGTACATGCGTCCAAGCACGGGAGAAAGAGGAGAGACGATGCATTTTTCTATTCCTTCAATCAATCAATCAATCAGGGAGCTTCGGTTCCATCCTTTTGGCTTTGGCAACACCGTACACAATGGTTCCCATGACGCCAAAAGCTATTTTCACATTTGGCTACACATTGTGGATGCCCTTAACCGTACCACTTTGTTTTGCTCCTGTGTGCTATCTATACAAATCTCAATTATATTGATCTAAAAAATTATAGAATCAAGATTAGTAAAAAGGAGGTGATTTTTCCGTGCGGATGGCGGGGGAGGTTTCTTATTTTTAGAAGACGTTGGCAACACCGTCCACAGGAATGGGCCTCTGTTGGGCCGTGCCATGTGTCGACGTATCATAGGCGCTTTGGGTCCAATGAGTGGATGACATCTGTCCCAACGATGAGCCGACACGTGTTTCCTCCAGCTAATGATGATATTACACGTGGAAAATCCCCATTGGTCGGGGCTGTTAACGGGTTATCGGATCCAAAACTGGACCTGATAGCTTAACAGCATTCCGTTACGATGGATGCCACGTGTCGGTCACCCTTGACGAAAGCACTTCTGTGACGCGTGATTTATCGTCATGGAAGTGGACACTTCCGTGATGATAATTTTGGTAATGTCATGGAACACTTCTACGACAGCACAGGTATGACTATCTCGATTCTGTCACAAATTTTTCATGGATGTACATGCATGACAGAAAACATGACCTACTATGACAAACACGTATCATCACGGAAGTGTATTTTTTTTGTAGTGCTCCCTCCGTACTAGGGAGCACACCGCGGCCATGGGAGCGGAAGTGTAGGGCGGACTTACCCAGCCAAATACTACATTAGTGGCAAAGCCCTCGGACACTACTAAACGAGTCCGGACTACACCGCAGAGCGACAACCTAGCTCATCAGGAGCTCAGTTAGCAATTCAGCCCCTGTCCTAGCCCCAACCGAATTGCGGTCCACGTGCCACGCGTACATAACTACGCACGAAAGATACCATGGGAAAAGACGGAGGCACAACAAAGATAAAGTCCACAATACGGCTAGACCATATCCGGACATCCATATTTCCCCTTTTTCTTTCTATCTTTTTCAGGTTCCTTACAACCCACGTCACCGTTTCAACGGTGCTCATGCCTCTTCTTGAGGCCTATCACGACAACGCCGAGTGATGATCCTCTCGAAGGACAATACAACAAGGAGACAAGCAGCACGGCAGAGTATCTCAAAGGGTCGCTAAAGACTGCCTCGACCATTTGCAAAACCCGCACACAGCTTCCCCTGTGCTCGGCATGTAAAATAGCCTTGTTGCTTACTGCACCTTTTTGTACCAATACATTTTGACGTATCAATCAGACTATAATGGAAACAGTTTCTGGCCCGACCTATTGGCTTATCTCTTAATCTATGTTTCCCTGTTTCTGCCCGATTGTCATGTACACCTTGGTACGGCTTGAATCGCCGGGGGCTCCATTAAGCCACGCACATCTTTTCTTACTAAACAAAGTCCGAACACTTTCATAGTGCAATTCGGCATCCCGAATATAGCATTATATGCATAGGCTCTGAATCATGTCTTTGGTCGATAGTTGGGTTGCTCTGCTCCTGTGGTTACTACCTTATGTTCCGCCTGTTCGGCTAAGGTAGTAAAGGGAGAACTACTGCGATTGTGTTTCCGGTTCATCCGGGTAAACACCTTAGTAGAGAAAGACGAAAACTAACTGTCATGATGCGGCGAGAGCTGGTCAGCTATTCGGTGACTACAATTCTCTTGCGATTTTTTCCGCAATACGCGATGGGTCAGCCTTCACTCGGCCGGGCGTCTACAACACCCAAGTTCGGATAATCGAACAATACTAGGGGTTGCGCCTGTACTTCATTTATAAAACTCATATGGCTAAGTGAGAGCGATAAAGCCATATAATCCGATTGCCTGGTTCACCGCACTAACACCTCCTTCACAGGCCAAATCACTGGGTCAAGTGTGTTTAGGTGCTATCCTAAACACCCCTGTACTATCTACGTGGGGGTTGAAGCCAACGACTGGCCAACTCTCAGATGTCATAAATGGCTGCACGGGAGGAAATATTTCAAATTAAAACAAAATAACATATCATACATAAGCCTTGTTTCATAATGCAGGATTGGACAAGGTGGACACATTCATCCAAAAATGATGTCCTTCGAACATTGGCCCTCTACAATGCGGGATCCTTCTTGGACATCATCGAGATACCGCTCCGGCGTGTGGTGCTCTTTCCCACGGGCGGCCACTCGGTTGCGAGCTTGACGGCGTCCATCTTCGCCCACTGCACCTTGACACGGGCGAAGGCCATCCGCGCACCTTCGATGCGGACGGACCACTTCACGGCATAAAGCCGGGTGCATACACTGATCAGCCGCCTCACGAGCCGGAAATAGCTGCCGGGTATGGGCTCGGAAGGCCATAGACGGATTATAAAATCCCTCATGGCCAATCTAGCCACCGTATGCAGTTCAGACAACTGCATCAGCTGATCGTCGAGGGGCACGGGATGCTTAGGCGCAAGGTACTGCGACCAGAACAATTTTTCTGTTGAGCTCCCCTCTTCAGCTTGGAAGAACTCCGCAGCATTGGCAACACTCTGGGGCAGGTCCGCAAACGCTCCTGGGGAACTCCAAATCCGGGTTAGTAAAATGTATTTCTTCCTCACAAATTTCCTTTGTATATTAAAGGCCTTACCAGCCGCAATTTGCCTCGCCTCGTGGATCTCCCGACAGGCGTTTTGAGCTTCAGCTCGGGCCTCCTGAGCATTTTGGAGAGCCTTAGAAAGTTCTGATTTTTGATCCGACACTTTACGCTCTAAGGACTCACATTTTCTTATAGCATCCTTGAGCTCTTGCTGGACTTCCTCCACCCTTGACTCATGCTTTAGGTGGGTGGCTCGTTCCTCCTCTGCCTTTTTTTTGGCCTCGGCCAGGGCGCTCTTGAGGGTCTCGACCTCAGACGCGTCAGCTGTGAACAGAGCTATAACACTTATTCAGATGACAAATTATTGCTGATATTATTTCAGACACATTTTTGGTATTGTATACCTTGCTGATCAGACAACTACCGCCTCAGCAAAGACACTTCGCAATCTGTTTGATTCAAATAGATATGTCTGTTAATCTCCTGTGCAAGTACTTAGATCCTCTGCTCGGCCTTTCTTCGCGAACACCAAACAGAGTCTTAGGGGCTACTATCTATACACAGACACTTTTTCTCATATAGCCAAAAGGTATTATATTACGTACCTCAAAGCCTCTCAGAAGGCTAGTATAAGCCTCATTCAATCCGCTTTTGGCGGACCAAACTCTTTAAACCACCGTGCCCATAAGGTCATGATGTTCTTCTACTATGACGGCACTTTGAAGTTCTTCCGTCAATGTATCTGGCGCCTCCGGATAGACAGAGGTCGCCGGTGGAATTTGCGCACTCCTTTCTTTCGAAGGAGGCCGCTCACCTAATTCCGGAGTCACATGGGTCTCCGGAATACTGTCCGGTTGTGGACCGAATTGGGCATGGCTCCTGTCTCCAATCTCCATTGGGGTGGGCGCCCCCGGGTTTCTGGCAGTAGAGGTATTACCCTCTGGTGCCGCCTCGACGGCTTCCCGCGCCTCTCCCTGACTCGGAACGGTCCTTCGGGACAGTGTTGGGGGTCGTTGCAGAAAATCAAAAAATTTCCTACGCATCACCGAGATCTATCTATGGAGATTACTAGCAATGAGAGTGCATCTTCATACCTTTGAAGATAGCGATGCGGAAGCATTGCAAGAACGCGTTTGGTGGAGTCGTACACGAAGCGATTCAGATCACGGTCGAATCCGATCTAAGCGCCGAACAACGACGCCTCCGCGTTCAACACACGTGCAGCCCGGTGACGTCTCCCGCGCCTTGATCCAGCAAGGGGAGAGGGAGAGGTTGGGGAAGACTCCATCCAGCAGCAGCACGACAGCGTGGTGGTGGTGGAGGAGCATGGCACTCCAGCAGGGCTTTCGCCAAGCACTGCGAGAGACAAGGAGGGAGAGGGGTAGGGTTGCGCCAAGAGAAGAGGACACTCATGCCTTTGGCAGCCCCGAAACCCCCACTATATATAGGGGGAGGGGAAGGGCTGCGCCCCCATCTAGGGTTCCCCCCTAGGGGTGGCGGTAGCCCCAGATCCCATCTAGGGGGGGGGCAGGAGGGGGAGAGAGGGGGGCGCCCCTAGGGTTTATCCCCACTCCTCTCCCTTGCACCCTGGGCCTTGGTGGGCTAGCGCACCAGCCCACCTAGGGGCTCGTCCCTTCCCACACATGGCCCACACAAGCCTCTGGGGCTGGTGGCCCCTCCCGGTGGACCCCCGGAACCCTTCCGGTGGTCCCGGTACGTTACCGATAACGCCCAGAACACTTCCGGTGACCAAAACGGGACTTCCCATATATAAATCTTTTGCTACGGACCATTCGGGAACTCCTCATGACATCCGGGATCTCATCCGGGACTCCGAACAACATTCGGTAACCACGTACTACATTACCTATACCCCTAGCGTCATCGAGCCTTAAGTGTGTAGACCCTACGGGTTCGGGAACCATGCAGACATGACCGAGACATCTCTCCGGCCAATAACCAACAACGGGATCTGGATACCCATGTTGGGTCCCACATGTTCCACGATGATCTCATTAGACGAACCACGATGTCAAGGATTCAATCAATCCTGTATACGTTTCCCTTTGTCTAGCGGTATAGTACTTGCCCGAGATTCGATCGTCGGTATACCGATACCATGTTCAATCTCGTTATGGCAAGTCTCTTTACTCGTTCCGTAACACATCATCCCGTGACCAACACCTTAGTCACATTGAACTCATTACAATGATGTATTACCGAGTGGGCCCAGAGATACCTCTCCGTCATACGGAGTGACAAATCCCAATCTCGATTCGTGCCAACCCAACAGATACTTTCGGGGATACCCGTAGTGTACCTTTATAGCCACCCGGTTACGTTGTGACATTTGACACACCCAAAGTACTCCTACGGTATCCGGGAGTTGCACAACCTCATGGTCTAAGGAAAGGATACTCGACATTGGAAAAGCTTTAGCATACAAACTACACGATCTTTTGCTAGGCTTAGAATTGGGTCTTGTCCATCACATCATTCTCCTAATGATGTCATCCCGTTATCAATGACATCCAATGTCGATGGTCAGGAAACTGTAACCATCTATTGAACAACAAGCTAGTCAACTACAGGCTCACTAGGGACATGTTGTGGTCTATGTATTCACACATGCATTATTATTTCCGGATAATACAATTAAAGCATGAACAATAGGCAATTATCGTGAACAAGGAAATATATTAGTAACCATTTTATTATTGCCTCTAGGGCATATTTCCAACAGTCTCCCACTTGCACTAAAGTCAATAATCTATTTACATTGTGATGAATCGAACACCCATAGAGTTCTGGTGTTGATCATGTTTTGCTCGTGGAAGAGGTTTAGTCAACGGATCCACGACATTCAAATTTGTATGCACTTTACAAATATCTATGTATCCATCTTGAATATAATTTCGGATGGAGTTGAAACGGTGCTTGATGTGCTTGGTCTTCTTGTGAAACCTGGGCTCCTTGGCAATGGCAATAGCTCCAGTGTTGTCACAGTAGAGAGTCATCGGGCCCGACGCGCTTGGAATAACTCCTAGGTCATTGATGAACTCCTTCATCCAGACTCCTTCCTGCGCTGCTTCGGAAGCAGCTATGTACTCCGCTTCACATGTAGATGCCGCCACGACGCTTTGCTTGCAACTGCACCAGCTGACTGCCCCAGCATTCAAAATATACACATATCCGGTTTGTGACTTGGAGTCATCCAAATCTGTGTCGAAGCTAGCATCGACGTAACCCTTTACGACGAGCTCTTCGTCACCTCCATAAACGAGAAACATATCCTTAGTCCTGTTAAGGTACTTCAGGATGTTCTTGACCGCTGTCCAGTGCTCCATACCTGGATCACTTTGGTACCTCCCCACCAAACTTATGGCAAGGTTCACATCTGGTATGGTACACAGCATGGCATACATAATAGAACCTATGGCCGAGGCATAGGGGATGACACTCATCTTTTCTCTATCTTCTGCCGAGGTCGGACATTGAGCTATGCTCTACCTTGCAATACAGGCAAGAGCCCTTTCTTGGACTGATCCATATTGAACTTCTTCAATATCTTGTCAAGGTATGTGCTTTGTGAAAGACCAATGAGGTGTCTCGATCTATCTCTATAGATCTTGATGCCTAATATGTAAGCAACTTCTCCAAGGTCCTTCATTGAAAAACATTTATTCAAGTAGGCCTTTATGCTTTCCAAGAATTCTACATCATTTCCCATCGGCAATATGTCATCCACATATAATATGAGAAATGCTATAGAGCTCCCACTTACTTTCTTGTAAATACATGCTTCTCGCCAAGTCTGTATAAACCCAAACGCTTTGATCACCTCATCAAAGTGAATATTCCTACTCCGAGATGCTTGCACCAGCCCATAGATGGAGCGCTGGAGCTTGCATACCTTGTTAGCATTCTTAGGATCGACAAAACCTTCTGGCTGCATCATATACAGTTCTTCCTTAAGGAAGCCGTTAAGGAATGCCGTTTTGATGTCCATTTGCCATATCTCATAATCATAGAATACGGCAATTGCTAACATGATTCGGATGGACATCAGCATTGCTACGGGAGAGAAAGTCTCGTCGTAGTCAATTCCTTGAACTTGTCGATAACCTTTAGTGACAAGTCGAGCCTTATAGACGGTCACATTACCATCCGCGTCGGTCTTCTTCTTAAAGATCCATTTATTTTCTATGGCTTGCCGATCATCGGGCAAGTCAACCAAAGTCCATAATTTTTATCATACATGGATCCTATCTCGGATTTCATGGCTTCAAGCCATTTGTTGGAATCCGGGCCCGCCATTGCTTCTTCATAGTTCGAAGGTTCACCGTTGTCTAACAACATGATTTCCAGGACAGGGTTGCCATACCACTCTGATGCGGAACGTGTCCTTGTGGACCTACTAAGTTCAACAGTAACTTGATCTGAAGCTTTATGATCATTATCATTAACTTCCTCTCTAGTCGGTGCAGGCACCACAGAAACATCTTCCTGCGCTGCGCTACTTTCCGGTTCGGAAGGTATGACAATCACCTCATCAAGTTCCACTTTCCTCCCACTTACTTCTTTCGAGAGGAACTCCTTCTCCAGAAAGGATCCATTCTTGGCAACAAAGATCTTGCCTTCGGATCTGAGGTAGAAGGTATACCCAATATTTTCCTTAGGGTATCCTATGAAGACACATTTTTCCGATTTGGGTTCGAGCTTTTCAGGTTGAAGTTTCTTGACATAAGCATTGCATCCCCAAACTTTTAGAAACGACAACTTAGGTTTCTTCCCAAACCATAGTTCATACAGTGTCATCTCAACGGATTTAGACGGTGCCCTATTTAAAGTGAATGCGGCAGTCTCTAAAGCATAACCCTAGAATGATAGCGGTAAGTCGATAAGAGACATCATAGATCGCACCATGTCCAACAGAGTACGACTATGACGTTCGGATACACCATTACGTTGAGGTGTTCCAGGCGGCGTCAATTCTGAAACAATTCCACATTTCCTTAGGTGCGTGCCAAATTCGGGACTTAAATATTCTCCTCCACGATCTGATCGTAAGAACTTTATTTTTCTGTCACGTTGATTCTCAACCTCGTTCTGAAATTCCTTGAACTTTTCAAAAGTCTCAGACTTGTGTTTCATCAAGTAGACATACCCATATCTACTTAAGTCATCAGTGAGGGTGAGAACATAACGATAGCCACCGCGAGCTTCAACACTCATTGGACCGCACATATCAGTATGTATGATTTCCAATAAGTTGGTTGCTTGATCCATTATTCCGGAGAACGGAGTCTTGGTCATCTTGCCCAGGAGGCATGGTTCGCATGTGTCAAATGATTCATAATCAAGAGACTGCAAAAGTCCATCTGCATGGAGCTTCTTCATACGTTTGACACCAATATGACCAAGGCGGCACTGCCACAAGTATGTGGGACTATCATTATAAATCTTACATCTTTTGGCATCCACACTATAAATATGTGTAACATCACGTTCGAGATTCATTAAGAATAAACCATTGACCAACGGGGCATGACCATAAAACATTTCTCTCATATAAATAGAACAACCATTATTCTCAGATTTAAATGAGTAGCCATCTCGCATTAAACGAGATCCAGATACAATGTTCATGCTCAAAGCTGGTACTAAATAACAATTATTGAGGTTTAACACTAAACCCGAAGGTAGATGCAGAGGTAGTGTGCCGACGGCGATCACATCGACCTTGGAACCATTCCCGACGCGCATCGTCACCTCCTCCTTCGCTAGTCCCCGCTTATTCCAAGCTCCTGCTTTGAGTTACAAATGTGAGCAACTACACCGGTATCAAATACCCAGGAGCTACTACGAGTGCTGGTAAGGTACACATCAATAACATGTATATCACATATACCTTTGACGTTTCTGGCCTTCTTATCCGCTAAGTATTTGGGACAGTTCCTCTTCCAGTGACCCGTTCCCTTGCAATAACATCACTTAGTCTCAGGCTTGGGTCCATTCTTTGGCTTCTTCCCGGCAACTGGCTTACTGGGCGCAGCAACTCCTTTGTCGTCCTTCCTGAAGTTCTTCTTACCCTTGCCTTTCTTGAACTTAGTGGTTTTATTCACCATCAACACTTGATGTTCCTTTTTTATCTCCACCTCCGCTGATTTCAGCATTGAATACACCTCGGGAATGGACTTCTCCATCCCTTGCATATTGAAGTTCATCACAAAGCTCTTGTAGCTAGGTGGGAGCAACTGAAGGATTCTGTCAACGACCACGTCATCTGGGAGATTAACTCCCAACTGAGACAAGCGGTTGTGCAACCCAGACATTTTGTGTATATGTTCGCTGATAGAACTATTCTTCTCCATCTTACAACTGTAGAACTTGTCAGAGACTTCATATCTCTCGACTCAGGCATGAGCTTGGAAAACTATTTTCAGCTCTTGGAACATCTCATATGCTCCGTGTTGCTCAAAATGCTTTTGGAGCCCCGATTCTAAGCTATAAAGCATGCCACACTGAACCAGGGAGTAATCATCACTACGCGACTGCTAGGTGTTCATAACATCTTGATTTGCTGGGAAAATAGGTGCATCACCTAGCGGGGTTTCAAGGACATATGCTTTCTTGGCAGCTATGAGGATGATCCTCAAGTTACGGACCCAATCCGTATAGTTGCTACCATCGTCTTTCAGCTTGGTTTTCTCTAGGAACGCGTTGAAGTTGAGGGCAACATTATGTGGGCCATTGGATCTACAAGACATATTGTAAAGATTTTAGACTATGTTCATGACAATTAAGTTCATCTAAACAAATTTAATGAACTCCTACTCAGATAGACATCTCTCTAGTCATCTAAGTGATACATGATCCGAATCGACTAGGCCGTGTCCTATCATCATGTGAGACGGACTAGTCATCAACGGTGAACATCTTTATGTTGATCGTATCATCTATACGACTCATGTTCGACCTTTCGGTCTTCCGTGTTCTGAGGCCATGTCTGTACATGCTAGGCTCGTCAAGTCAACCCTAAGTGTATTGCGTGTGTAAATCTGGCTTACACTTGTTGTATGCGAACGTTAGGACCTATCACACCCGATCATCACGTGGTGCTACGGAACAACGAACCTTTGCAACGGTGCATAGTTAGGGGGAACACAACTCTTGAAATTTTAGTAAGAGATCATCTTATTTACTACCGTCGTTCTATGCAAATAAGATGTAAAACATGATAAACATCACATGCAATCAAATAGTGAGATGATATGGCCAATATCATTTTGCTCCTTTTGATCTTCATCTTCGGGGCTCCATGATCATCATTGTCACCGGCATGACACCATGATCTCCATCATCATGATCTCCATCATCGTGTCTTCATGAAGTTGTCTCGCCAAACATTACTTCTACTACTATGGCTAACGGTTAGCAATAAACTAAAGTAATTACATGGCGTTTTCAATGACAGGCATGTCATACAATAAAATAAGACAACTCCTATGGCTCCTGCCGGTTGTCATACTCATCAACATGCAAGTCGTGATTCCTATTACAAGAACATGATCAATCTCATACATCACATATATATACATCATTCATCACATCCTTTTGGCCATATCACATCACAAGGCACATGCTGCAAGAACAAGTTAGACATCCTCTAATTGTTGTTGCAAGTTTTTATGTGGCTGCTATAGGTTTCTAGCAAGAATGTTTCTTACCTACGCAAAAACCACAACGTGATATGCCAATTACTATTTATTCTTCATAAGGACCTTTTTTATCGAATCCGATCCGACTAATGTGAGAGAGACAGACACCCGCTAGCCACCTTATGCAACTAGTGCATGTCAGTCGGTGGAACCTGTCTCACGTAAGCGTACGTGTAAGGTCGGTCCGGGCCGCTTCATCCCACGATGCCGCCAAATCAAGATAAGACTAGTAGCGGCAAGTAAATTGACATGATCTATGCCCACAACTATCTTGTGTTCTACTCGTGCATAGTAACTACGCATAGACCTAGCTCATGATGCCACTGTTGGGGATCGTTGTAGAAAATCAAAAAAATTCCTACGCATCACCAAGATCTATCTATGGAGATTACTAGCAACGAGAGGGGATTGCATCTTCATACCTTTGAAGATCGCGATGCGAAAGCGTTGCAAGAACACGGTTGGTGGAGTCGTACACGAATCAAATCGCGGTCGAATCCGATCTAAGCGCCGAACAACGGCGCCTCCGCGTTCAACACACGTGTAGCCCGGTGACGTCTCCCGCGCCTTGATCCAGCAAGGGGAGAGGGGGAGGTTAGGGAAGACTCCGTCCAGCAGCAGAACGATGGCGTGGTGGTGGTGGAGGAGCGTGGCACTCCAGCAGGGCTTCGCCAAGCACTGCGAGAGACGAGGAGGGAGAGGGGTAGGGCTGCGCCAAGAGAAGAGGAGACTCGTGCCTCTGGCAACCCCGAAACCCCCACTATATATAGGGGAAGGGGAGGGGTTGCGCCTCCATCTAGGGTTCAACCCCCTAGGGGTGGCGGCAGCCCCAGATCCCATTTGGGGGGCGGCCAGGAGGGGGAGAGAGGGGGTGATGCGGGGTCAACTCATTCAGGGATGATCTTTCACGAATTGGAGAGGGTCCCATGAAGAACACGAAGAACACAAAGGAATCACGGGGAAGAACACGAGAGAAAATGCTCAAATCAACACAAAGACGGTCACACAGGTGCTACATCCACGCTGCATATCAAGACACACGATCCATAGGCAACAACGGCGGCACAAAGATAGTCTTCTCCCGGAGGAGGTCTTGGGTATCCCTTGGGATCTTCTCCGTAGCGGAGGTCTTGAATCCGTGTGGATCTTCTCTGAAGAGGGCCGCAGTCACTCTCGAGGAGATGAACCACAAGAAGGTATCAAATGAGCTATCCAAAAGCTACCCTAGGAAGGAGGAAGTCTACGAGTATATAATATCCGGACGAGGGGAGGGGTACATGGGCCTCGGCCCTGTCACTTCGCGTAAGCAGGCGGGACGGACGTCCGCTGGATCACTGGACGTCTGGTAACCCTCGGTTTTCCGCTAATTACGTTCTGTAGTTGGTGTCACGGACGTCCGGTGGCCTCCGGTTGTCCGGTCGTCTGGGAGTCGCCGGTCGTCCGGGGATCGTCGGACGTCCGGTGCCTGGGGGTGACCGGTCGTCCGGTTGGGGTCGGACGTCCGGTGCCTGTAGCGTCTTCAGCGGCACTTCTTCTTGTTCCAAGAACTTGTCGATCCCGCCGCCTTGTCCATTGTGCAGAGCCGTCACGTGGCCTTCTTCCAAGTACCTGCATATGCATAGAGTTCCTGATGAGGGTAGAAGCCATGTCCCATGTGCATCGAGAGGAAATTGATAAATGAGCGAGTTCACCTCGGCTTCGAGAGCTCTTGCACGGGCTCGTGTCATTGGTCCTTTGGGCACTTGGTGAGTCGATGGTAGGTCCATGGGGATGACCTTGGGATGCTCCGCATCATCTCCCCTCCCTTGGGAAAGATCCGACCTCGGATCAAAATCTTCATCACCATGGAAAGGAGATAGGTCCTTGATGTTGAAGGTAGTGCTCACGTTGTACTTGTCGCGTGGAATGTCGATCTTGTAGGCATTGTTGTTGTAGCGTGCTAGCACCTTGAAAGGTCCGTCGGCTCGAGGTAGTAGTTTGGACTTGCGTTCGTTGGGGAAGCAGTCCTTTCAAAGATGAAGCCATACGAGATCTCTCGGTTGGAACACCATTGGTGCCTTGTCTACGTTGCGCTTGGTGGCTATGCGTTGCACTTGTCGCTCGATCGTTGCCCTTGTATCTTCGTGCACCTTCTTGAGATAGCTTGCTCGTGCACTTGCGTCCATGTTGATACGTTCTTGTAGAGGTAGAGGTAGGATGTCCAATGGGGACAACGGGTTGAAGCCGTAGACGACCTCGAAGGGGGACTTGCCGGTAGTCGAATGTCTTGTGCGGTTGTAGGCGTACTCGGCGATGGGCAAGCATTGCTCCCATTCCTTGATGTTCTTCTTGATCAACACACGAAGAAACGTCGAAAGTGTGCGATTCGTCACCTCCGTTTGTCCGTCAGTTTGTGGATGATATGCCGAAGAGAAGAGGAGCTTGATGCCGAGTTTGGCGCATAGAGTCTTCCAAAAGTAGCTCAAGAACTTGACGTCCCAGTCCGACACGATAGTCTTGGTCACTCCATGTAGACGAATGATTTCCCTACAAAAGAGAGTTGCCACATGTGAAGCATCGTCGATCTTGTTACAAGGAATGAAATGAGCCATTTTAGAGAATCTATCCACGACAACAAACACAGAATCTTTTCCATTTTGAGTCCTAGGCAATCCAAGTATAAAGTACATGCTTATGTCTTCCCATGGATGGTATGGAATAGGAAGTGGCATGTAAAGACCATGATATTGAGCTTTTGACTTAGCTTTGCGACATGTAGAGCATCGGTTGGTGAGGCGTGAGACGTCACGGAGCATCTTGGGCCAAAAGTAGTTCTTGGAGAGCGTAGCAAATGTCTGTTCTTGTCCAAAGTGTCCCATGAGTCCTCCTCCATGAGATTCCTGCAAAAGGAGCAAATGAAGCGAAGACTCGGGAATGCAAAGTTTGTTAGCTCTCATAAGATATCCATCCTTTATGTAGTAACGTTCCCAAGAAGTGTGAGTCAAACACTTAGCAAAAGGATTTGCAAAGAAAGGATCATGCTCATATAAATCTTTTATGTGCTCAAAGCCAATAACATTCAACTCAAGTTGTGTAACAAGCATGCATTTGCGGGAAAGCACATCCGCCACAACATTCGCTTTGCCTTTGATGTATTTGATGACATAGGGAAAAGACTCAATGAACTCACTCCACTTAGCATGACGCTTGTTCAACTTAGTTTGACCCTTGAGATACTTGAGAGTCTCATGGTCCATATGAAGAATGAATTCTTGAGGTCGAAGATAATGTTCCCAAACACGCAAAACTCGCACCAAGGCATAGAGCTCTTTATCATATATGGGGTAGTTAGGTTGCACTCCGGCTAGCTTCTCGCTGAAGTACGCAATTGGGTGTTTTTCTTGCATTAGCACGCCACCTACGCCGGTACCGCTAGCATCACAATGAATCTCAAAAGGTTTGTCAAAGTTTGGTAGGGCAAGAAGTGGTGCGTGCGTAAGCAAGCGTTTTAGCTCATTGAACGCGGTGTCTTGCGAAGGATCCCAAATGAAGGGTGCGTTCTTCTTGCTCAAGGTGTGTAGAGGCATAGCAATTGTGCTAAAGTCCTTCACAAAATGTCGATAGAAACCGGCTAAACCAAGAAAGCTACGCACTTGTTGGAGATTCGTTGGTTGTGGCCAAGTTTTAATTGCTTCAATTTTAGTTTCATCAACGTGAACAGCTTGTGAAGAAACGACAAATCCTAGGAAAACGACCTTGTCAACGCCAAAAGTGCATTTATCCATGTTATCATATAAGCGCTCTTTCCGAAGGGTTTGTAAAACCATACGGATGTGTGTCACATGGTCCTCAAGTGACTTGCTAAAAACGAGGATGTCATCAAAATAAACCTCTACAAAGATGCCTATGTAGGGTCGGATAACGAAATGCATGATACGCATAAATGAACCGGGAACTTCCGATAAACCCATTGGCATGACCAACCACTCATATAACCCAAACTTGGTTTTGAAAGCCGTTTTCCACTCATCACCCTCTTGAATGCGAATTTGGTAGTAGCCACTTTTAAAATCAATTTTCGAAAAGATAGTGGCACCACATAATTCATCAAGCATGTTGTCTAAGCGTGGAATAGGGTGACGATATCTAACGGTGATATCATTTATCGGGCGACAATCGGAACACATGCAAAAACTTCCATCTTTCTTAGGCACGAGAATAACCGGAACAGCACAAGGGCTCAAGCTTTCACGTACATGACCTTTGTTGATGAGTTGTTGCACTTGCCGTTGTATTTCCTTGGTTTCCTCGGGGTTGACGCGGTAAGGAGCCTTGTTCGGAGGTGGTGCACCGGGTATGAGGTCGATGCGGTGTTCGATTCTGCGAAGTGGAGGTAGACCCGGAGGTAGCTCACCGAGAAAGACGTCCGAGAATTCCTGCAACAATTGAGACAACACTAAAGGTAGAGGTGGTGAAGTGTTAGTAGGTTTGGCTTCCCCTTTACATAAAAGCACGAGGTGAAAGACACTCGAGGGGTTCTCACACACTTCTCTCATCTCACTTTTGGTGGCAAATAGCACTAGTTACTTCTTGTCACTCACCGTGGAATCGCTCATATTTGTCTTGTGGCTCTCACTCTCCTTTTGGTGGCTCACTCTCTCACCATTATCTCCATGATGGTTGGTAGGTAAGTGTTTGTCGGCGGCTACTTGACTTGGTGACATTGGACGTTGCACGAATTCCTTGCCCTTCATCTTGAAGCTATAGTGGTTGGTCCGTCCATTGTGTGTGACTCCACGATCGTATTGCCATGGTCGTCCAAGTAGAAGGTGGTGCACAGACATAGGGACCACATCACACTCAAGTGTGTCCTCGTAGGCGCCTATCTTGAAGGAAACTTGCACGGTATGCTCGACTCGTAGAATTCTGGCGTCGTTAAGCCATTGGACCTTGTAGGAATTAGGGTGCTTCGTCTTGACCAATTGTAGCTTGTCGCATAGCTCTTCGCTTGCCAATTTATGACAACTTCCTCCATTGATGATAACCTTGACGGAGCGTCCGTTGATGCCAGCCTTGGTATGGAAGATATGACATCTTTGATCGTCATTTTGTTGATGTTGAAGTGTCAAGACCTTGGATACAACGAGATTGGGACTCGCGTCATTGTCGCAAAACACTTGATTGTCTTCATCTTCATTCACTTGGCGATGCATAGCTACGTGCTCAAGGGCTTCCATCTCATCGTCGCTCATTGAGTCATAGGATCCGTCATCATTGATGATCATGGTATGAACGGTCTTGCACTCAAATGACTTGTGACCTTGCCCTTGGTACTTGAAACATTTGATGGAACTCGTCTTGGAGTTGTTCTCGGTTGGAGTTGTAGAGGATGAAGCTCTTGGCTTGAAGTTGCTCGTAGAAGGTGGACGACTTGATGTAGTCGCATTCTTGTAGCTTGACTTGTCGCCGAAGTTTGTAGATGGCTTGGTAGAGGTAGGAGGAGCCAAATTTGTTGAAGCTTGGTTGTAGGAGCCGAAGTTCTTGGAGGTGAACTTGGAGTACTTGTAGTCCTCTTGAACTTGTCGCTCCGCTTTGGTTGCTTGGTGTACTAGCTCAATGTGCTCTTGCATAGCTTCACTTTATTGATGTAGAGCTCGTTGGACACCGAAGAGATGTAGTTTGGTGACGTAGTTGTTCGATTCTTGAGGATTATCGAAGAGCGGGTTCGAGGATGTACTTGGCCTATCCATCATTGCAAGCAAGAATTGTGAGTGGGAGAAAGGTGAAGACAATACCACCGAAGTTGAAAATGGATCAATGATCACTCAATAATGTAACCCGGAAATATCACTATTGGTACCACTTCGTGTCGATTCTCACACCTACACAAGTAAAGCTTTGAGAGGAGCTTGGTTAGGATGGTGGCACAAATTCAATGCAATTGTCAAAGTGACCCAATGATGTTGAAAATGATTCACAATTTGCTCATGCAACAAGTAGATCACAAGCAATAAGTAGCACACGGAACACACGCACGGATAGATAAATGTGGCTGTGCAACCAAGGATGAGCGAAAATGTGAAATCCACGGAAAATGCTCTTGTTGCACAACACTAGAGAGATGCTAACCGATTGCTTAATAGGCGGATACGCACTTGTGCATGACCTATAAGAGGCAAACGTAACGACTTCCTATCACAAGTATGCTATGAGTGTATGATGTGCCGATGCTTGAGCACAAGATGATGTATCGCTATCTCATATGATCTCTTGGATGCAAGGCGTATGATGCTATTTTCATTTTGCTTATAAGCATTGGGTGGCTCTTTTGCTTAAAAGCTTGTGAGCTCTTTCTTTGGCCACTTATGCATGCTTCACATATCAAGGTAGCTATTGTGTATGCGGATCTGCTACCTCTTGAGCTTGCATTGTATTCCCTCGAAGAGGAAAGGGACATGCAGCACAGTAGTGAAAATATTTCCCTCAGTTTTTGAGAACCAAGGTATCAATCCAGTAGGAGACCACGCGCCAGTCCCTCGCACCTGCACAAACAAATAAGAACTTCGCAGCCAACGCGATAAGGGGTTGTCAATCCCTTTAAGGTCACTTACGAGAGTGAGATGTGATAGAGATGATAGTTATATTTTTGGTATTTTTGGTTTAATAAAACAGCAAATAAAAGCAAGAAAAGTAAAGTAGATGTAGATTGATATGTTGAGAATAGACCCGGGGCCATAGTTTTCTCTAGTGGCTTCTCTCATGATAGCGGTATTCTACGGCGGGTAAACAAATTACTGTCGAGCAATTGATAGAAAAGCGAATAATTATGAGACTATCTAGGCATGATCATTGTATATAGGCATCACGTCTGAGACAAGTAGACCGAAATGATTCTGCATCTACTACTATTACTCCACACATCGACCGCTATCCAGCATGCATCTAGTGTATTGAGTTCATACAAACAGAGTAACGCTTTAAGAAAGATGACATGATGTAGAGGGATAAACTCAAGCAATATGATGAAAACCCCATCTTTTTATCCTCGATGTCAACAATACAATACGTGCCTTGCTGCCCCTACTGTCACTGGGAAAGGACACCGCAAGAGTGACCCCAAAGCCAAGCACTTCTCCCATTGCAAGAACTATAGATCTAGTAGGCCAAACCAAACCAATAATTCGAAGAGACTTGCAAGGATATTATGAGCAAACATAAAAAGTTCAGAGAAGAACCAAATATCTTTCATAGATAACCTTGATCATAAACTCACAATTCATCGGATCTCGACAAACACACCGCAAAAAGAGATTACATCGAATAGATCTCCTCAAAGACCGAGGAGAACTTTGTATTGAGATCCAGAGAGAGAAGAAGCCATCTAGATACTAGCTATGGACCCGAAGGTCTGTGGTAAACTACTCACAACTCATGGTGAGGGCGATGATGATGATGATGATGATGAAGGCCTCCGCGATGGATCCTCCTCCCAGAACAGGCTCCAAGATGGGATCTCCACGGGAACAGAAGCTACGACGGTGGAATTAGGGTTTTCTCTCTGCGTATGGAGTTTCTGGGGTACGTAGGTATATATCGGAAGAAGGAGGGCACTGGGGGCCGTGTGGGCCAGCCTCGAGGCAGGGGGCGCGCCCTGGGAAGGGGGGCACGCCCCCACCCTCGATGGCAGGCCTTCCGTCCCCTAACTTGGTCCTGAAGTTTCCCGAGCGTGATTTCCTCCAAAAATATCTCTCGCGAAGGTTTCATTCCATTTGGACTCCGTTTGATATTCCTTTTCTGCAAAACCCTAAAATAGGCAAAAAACAGCAATCTGGACTGGGCCTTTGGATTAGTAGGTTAGTCCCAAAAATGATATAAAAGTGAATGATAAAGCCCATTAAACATCCAGGACTTCATAAATAATAGCATGGAACAATAAAAAATTATAGATACGTTGGAGACGTATCAAGCATCCCCAAGCTTAATTCCTGCTCGTCCTGGAGTAGGTAAATGATAAAGAAAGAATTTTTGATGTGGAATGCTAACCAATATAGTTTTTCAATGTAATTCTCTTAATTGCGGCATGAATGTTCAGATCTGAAAGATTCAAGATAAAATTCTATATTGACATAAGAAATAACAATACTTCGAGCAATACTAACAAAGCAATCATGTCTTCTCAAAATACCATGGCTAAAGAAAGTTATCCCTACAAAATCACATGGTCTGGCTATGCTCCCTCTTCATCACACAAAATATTCATATCATGCACAACCCCGATTTCAGCCAATCATTTGTTTTCATACTCTATTTTTTTCAAACCTTTCAACTTTCACGCAATACATGAGCGTGAGCCATGGATATAGCACTATGGGTGGAATAGAGGTGGTTGTAGAGAAGACAAAAAAGAGGAAGATAGTCTCACATCGACTAGGCGTATCAACGGGCTATGGAGATGCCCATTAATAGATAGCAATGTGAGTGAGTAGGGATTGCCATGCAACGGATGCACTAGAGCTAAATATGAATGAAAGCTCAACAAAAGAAACTAGTGGGTGTGCATCCAACTTGCTTGCTCACGAAGACCTAGGGCATTTGAGGAATCCCATTGTTGGAATATACAAGCCAAGTTCTATAATGAAAATTCCCACTAGTATATGAAAGTGACTAATCATGAGACTCTCTACAATGAAGATCATGGTGCTACTTTGAAGCACAAGTGTGAAAAAAGATAGTAGCAATTGTCCCTTCTCTCTTTTCTCTCATTTTTTTGGAGGGGCTTTTCTCTTTTTTTCTTTATTAGCTCCTCTCTATTTTTTTGGGCCTTCTCTTTTTTATTGTCCTTTCCTCACACGGGACAATGCTCTAATAATGACGATCGTCACACTTTTGGTTACAACTCGATACTACAACAAGTATGACTCTACATGAATGCCTCCGGTAGTGTACCGGCATAAGCAATGAATCAAGAGCGACATATATGAAAGATTATGCATGGTGGCTTTGCCACAACTACGATGTCAACTACATGATCATGCATGGCACTATGACAATATGATGCGTGTCATATGAACGGAACGGTGGAAAGTTGCATGGCAATATATCTCGGAATGGCTATGGAAATGCCATGATAGATAGTTATGGTGGCTGTATTGAGGAAGGATATATAGTGGGTTTATGGTACCGGCGAAAGTTGCGCTGTACAAGAGAGGCTAGCAATGGTGGAAGGGTGAGAGTGCGTATAATCCATGGACTCAACATTAGTCATAAGAACTCATGTACTTATTGTAAAAATCTAGAGTCATCAAAAACAAAGCAATCAACGCATGCTCCTAGGGGGGAGATTGGTAGGAGTTAACCATCGCGTGCCCCCGACCTCCACACAAAGGTTGGCACTCTACAAATACCTCATGCTCTAACTTCGTCACATAGCGGTTCACCATACGTGCATAATACGGGAATCACTAATCCTAACACAAGTATTTATCAATTTCATAATAAATCCACTAGCATGACTCTAATGTCACTATTCTCATGTCTCAAAACAATTATCAAGCATCCAACATCTCATTCTATTCAATGCACTTGGTGTGAAATTTTTACTACATTGACATTGGATGTTTATCATGTGAAGACTAGTTTCTTTAGCCTAAACACATTACCATGCTGTTTTAATGGACTCTCAAATAGATATAAGTGAAGCATGAGAGTTCAACAATTTCTACAAAATATTACCACCACCGTGCTCTAAAAGATATAAGTGAAGCACTAGAGCAAAAACTATTCAACTCAAAAGATATAAGTTAAGCACATAGAGTGTTCTAATAATTTCTAGGACATATTTAAATATCTAAAATAGGTGTGTCCAGCAAGGATGATTGTGGCAAACTAACAATCGAGACTAAAATTATACAAGACGCTCCAAGCAAAACACATAGCATGTTGCGAATAAAAATATAGCTCCAAGTATAGTTACCGATGGATGAAGACGAAAGAGGGGATGCCTTCCCGGGGCATCCTCAAGCTTAGGCTTTTGATTATCTTGATTTTACTTGGGGTTCCATGGGCATCCCCAAGCTTAGGCCTCTGCTACTCCTTGTTCCATAGTCCACAGAAGCAATACTCAAAACTTGAAAACTTCACAACACAAAACTTAGACAAAAATTCTCGTGAGCTCCGTTAGTAAGAGAAAGCAAACCACTACTCAAAGGTACAGCAAGGAATTAATTATTTGTTTATATTGGTGTTAAACCTACTGTACTCCAAGTTCTCTATGATTCATATCCTCCAATATTACTCATAGATGCATCGGAATAAGCAAACAACACACGAAAAACATAATCTGTCAAAAACAGAACAGTCTGTAGTAATCTGCTGGGTTCGCCTACTTATGGAACTCCAAAAAATTCAAACTAAATTGTTAAATTTGCTAAATTTGTCTACCAATAATCAGCAAAAATAATCAACTAAAAAGCATGCTCCAGTAAAATCTGAAGACTAATTTAGCGAGCGCTAACGATGCTGTTTTTCACAGCAAGATCAAATAAACTTCACACAAGTCTTACCAAAGGTTCTACTTGGCACAAACACTAAACAAAACATGAAACCACATGTAATCAGAGGATAGATGCAATATTTATTCCCTAACAGAAACAAAAACAAAAACATAAAATTGGGTTGCCTCCCAACAAGCGCTATCGTTTTACGCCCCTAGCTAGGCACGATACAAGATAGATCTAGGCATTGCCATCCTTGGAAGGCAATCCATAAGTGGCTCTCATTATAGATTCATATGGTAATTTGATTTTCTTTCTAGGAAAGTGTTCCATGCATTTCCTTAATGGAAATTGGAATCTAATATTTCCTTCCTTCATATCAATAATTGCACCAATCGTTCTAAGGAAAGGTCTACCAAGAATATTAGGACATGAAGGATTGCAATCTATATCAAGAACAAGGAAATCTACAGGCACATAATTACTATTGGCAACAATAAAAAATCATTAATTCTTCCCATAGGTTTCTTAATAGTAGAATCCGCAGGTTGCAAATTTAAAGAACAATCATCAAGCTCATGGAACCCTAGCAAATCACACAAAGTTTTTGGGATAGTGGAGACACTTGCACCCAAATCACACAAAGCATAGCATTCATGATCTTTTATTTTTATTTTGATAGTAGGTTCCCATTCATCATAGAGCTTTCTAGGTATAGAAACTTCCAACTCAAGTTTTTCTTCATAAGATTGCATCAAAACATCAACTATATGTTTAGTGAAAGCTTTATTTTGACTATAAGCATGCGGAGAATTTAGCACAGATTGCAACAAGGAAATACAATCAATCAAAGAGCAATTATCATAATTGAATCTCTTGAACTCCAAAGTAGTGGGTTCATCACTATGCAAAGTTTTAATCTCTTCACTCCCACTTTTAGCAATTTTAGCATCAAGATCTAAAACTCCGAATTATTGGGACACCTCAAAGCAGAATCATCTCCAATCCTATTCTCATCAAGATTAATACTAGAAAACAAGGATCTAATAGGAGACACATCAATAACTTTCAGATCTCCATCTTTATTTTCACGGTAACTAGAAGAACACGATTTAATATAATTTTCTCTTTTAGCACGCATTCTAGCGGTTCTTTCTTTGCATTCATCAATGGAAATTCTCATGGCTTTGAGAGACTCATTGATATCATGCTTAGGTGGGATAGATCTAAGTTTCAAAGAATCAACATCAAGAGTAATTCTATCCACACTTCTAGCCAATTCATCAACTTTAAGCAATTTCTTTTCAAGCATAGCATTGACATTCTTTTGCGAGATCATAAACTCCTTAAGACTAGTTTCAAATTTAGAAGGCATCTTTCCACAAGAGTTGTTGTAGGAATTACCAAAATTATTAGAGGAATTACTAGGAAAAGGCCTAGGATTAAAATTACCTCTATAAGTATTGTTACCAAAATTATTCCTACCAACAAAATTCACATCCAAAGATTCATTGTTATTCTCAATCAAAGTGGACAAAGGCATATCATTAGGATCAGAGGAAGCACTCTTAGCAGCAAACAATTTCATAAGTTCATCCATCTTTCCACTCAAAACACTAATTTCTTCGATATCATGCACTTTTTTACAAGTAGATCTTTCGGTGTGCCATTGAGAATAATTAACCATAATATTATCTAGGAGTTTGGTAGCTTCTCCTAAGGTAGTTTCCATGAAAGTGCCTCCGGCGGCCGAATCTAAAAGATTTCTAGAAGCAAAATTCAAGCCAGCATAAAAGTTCTGAATAATCATCCATAGATTCAAACCATGTGTAGGGCAATTATGTGTTTCATTCTCTCCCAAGCTTGTGCAACATGCTCATGATCTAGTTGCTTAAAATTCATAATATCATTCCTGAGAGAGATGATCTTAGCATGTGGGAAATACTTAGAGATAAAAGCATCTTTGCACTTATTCCACGAATCAATAATATTTCTAGGCAAAGAGGAAAACCAAGTTTTAGCACGATCTCTAAGTGAAAACGGAAATAACTTCAATTTAACAATATCGTTATCCGTATCCCTTTTCTTTTGCATATCACACAAATCAACAAAGTTGTTTAGATGGGTAGCGGCATCTTCACTAGGAAGGCCGGAGAATTGATCTTTCATGACAAGATTCAACAAAGCAGCATTGATCTCACAAGATTCAGCATCGGTAATAGGAGCAATCGGAGTGCTAATAAAGTCATTGTTGTTGGTATTGGAGAAGTCACATAAATTGGTATTGTTCTGAGCCATAGTGACAAGCAAGCAATCCAACAAACAAGCAAACAAGAAGCAAGCGAATGATAAACACACGGCGGAAGAAGGGCGAATAAAACGGCAAGGGTGAAGTGGGGGAGAGGAAAACGAGAGGCAAATAAATGTAATGCGAAGGATAAGGGTTTGTGATAGGTACTTGGTATATGACTTTTTTGCGTAGGCCTCCCTGGCAACGGCGCCAGAAATTCTTCTTGCTACCTCTTGAGCTTGCGTTGTATTCCCTCGAAGAGGAAAGGGAGATGCAGCACAGTAGCGTCAGTATTTCCCTCAGTTTTTGAGAACCAAGGTATCAATCCAGTAGGAGACCATGCGCCAGTCCCTCGCACCTACACAAACAAATAAGAACTTCACAACCAACACGATAAGGGGTTGTCAATCCCTTTACGGTCACTTACGGGAGTGAGATCTGATAGAGATGATAGTTATATTTTTGGTTTAATAAAACAGCAAATAAAAGCAAGAAAAGTAAAGTAGATGTAGATTGATATGTTGAGAATAGACCCGGGGGCTATAGTTTTCTCTAGTGGCTTCTCTCATGATAGCGGTATTCTACGGCGGGTAAACAAATTATTGTCGAGCAATTGATAGAAAAGCGAATAATTATGAGACTATCTAGGCATGATCATTGTATATAGGCATCACGTCCGAGACAAGTAGACAAAAACGATTCTGCATTTACTACTATTACTCCACACATCGACCGCTATCCAGCATGCATCTAGTGTATTGAGTTCATACAAACAGAGTAAAGCTTTAAGAAAGATGATATGATGTAGAGGGATAAACTCAAGCAATATGATGAAAACCCCATCTTTTTATCCTCGATGGCAACAATACAATACGTGCCTTGCTGCCCCTACTGTCACTGGGAAAGGACACCGCAAGATTGAACCCAAAGCCAAGCACTTCTCCCATTGCAAGAACTATAGATCTAGTAGGCTAAACCAAACCAATAATTCGAAGAGACTTGCAAGGATATTATGAGCACACATAAAAAGTTCAGAGAAGAACCAAATATCTTTCATAGATAGCCTTGATCATAAACTCACAATTCATCGGATCTCAACAAACACACTGCAAAAAGAGATTACATCGAATAGATCTCCTCGAAGATCGAGGAGAACTTTGTATTGAGATCCAGAGAGAGAGAAGAAGTCATCTAGATACTAGCTATGGACCCGAAGGTCTATGGTAAACTACTCACAACTCATGGTGAGGGCGATGATGATGATGATGAAGGCCTCCGTGATGGATCCCCCTCCCGGAACAAGCTCCAAGATGGGATCTCCACGGGAACAGAAGCTACGGCGGTGGAATTAGGGTTTTCTCTCTGCGTATGGAGTTTCTGGGGTACGTAGGTATATATAGGAAGAAGGAGGGCACCGAGGGCCGTGTGTGCCAGCCTCGAGGCAGGGGGCGCACCCCCCACCCTCGAGGGCAGGCCTTCCGTCCCCTGACTTGCTCCTGAAGTTTCCCGAGCGTGATTTCCTCCAAAAATATCTCTCGCGAAGGTTTCATTCCGTTTGGGCTCCGTTTGATATTCCTTTTCTGCAAAACCCCGAAATAGGCAAAAAACACCAATATGGACTGGGCCTTTGGGTTAGTAGGTTAGTTCCAAAAATGATATAAAAGTGAATGATAAAGCCCATTAAACATTGAAGACTTCATAAATAATAGCATGGAACATAAAAAATTATAGATATGTTGGAGACGTATCAGGATCACTCTTGTGTCACACAGAGATATGATGATGTAGTATGCAATATCTATGACTATCACTAATGTGCACAAGTGTCGTGGCCCGGCAATACTCAAATGGCTAGTCTCAAAGGGAAAGCTACGCGAAAATGGTCTATAGGGTGACAAACCAATTGCAAGGTAGAATGAAAAAGTGTCGACGATGTTACCGTCCTTGTCGAGGTTGAGAGGTGGTCTTGCGATGTCGTTCCGTTCCGAGATAGCCGAAACACACAAGGAAACGGGAAAACCACAACTCAAAAGATCCAAGACACAAAGAGGTAAGACCGTAGTGATTTTGGTTAGGCAATGGTGGTGGTTGAATGGTAGATGTGGGTGTATGAATGGGTAAGTGGGTGCGGAAGGTGGAACAAAACTGAGTGAATTCAGTTTCTTCAGGGTACAACGGACGTTCGGTGGGTCACCGGTCGTCCGGTCGCCGGATATCCGGAAGGTTCTCGGAATTCCGGGAAAAACTTCTGTGGAGGAGGTGCCGGTCGTCCGGTGGGTGACGGACGTCCAGTAGTTCACGGGTGTCCGGACGTCCGGTAGGTCGCCGGTCGTCCGGTGGGTCGGGGCTAGGCTTCTAGGGTTCGAGGAATGCGTGGACAAATTGGTCAAATTTGGCCACATTTGCGGAAGAAAATTGATGAAAAGGTGGGGAAACTCGAGATCCACTCGTGACACAGCAAATCCATGGAACAAAATCAACACAATCTCGCAAAATCAATTGATAAACAAAAAATTTGGGGCTGTTTTTGGTGGGGAATTTTCGAAATTGGGAAGAACACAACAAAAACAAGCTAGAAAACACGGGCAGGGGCTCCAATTTTGTGAGAAACCGTGGCTCTTGATACCATATGATGCGGGGTCAACCCGTTCTAGGCCGATCTTTCACGAATTGGAGAGGGTCCCACGAAGAACAGGAAGAACACAAAGGAACCACGGGGAAGAACACGAGAGAAAACGCTCAAATCAACACAAAGACTGTCACATAGGTGCTAGATCCACGATGCATATCAAGACACATGATCCATAGTCAACAACGGTGGTACGAAGATAGTCTTCTCCCGGAGGAGGTCTTGGGGTATCCCTTGGGATCTTATACATGGCGAAGGTCTTGAATCCGTGTGGATCTTCTCCGAAGAGGGCCGCAGTCACTCTCGAGGAGATGAACCACAAGAAGGTATCAAATGAGCTATCCAAAAGCTACCCTAGGAAGGAGGAAGTCAACGGGTATATAATCTCTGGACGAGGGGAGGGGTACATGGGCCTCGGCCCTGTCACTGCGCGCAAGCCGGCGGGACAGACGTGCATTGGATCACCGGACGTCCGGTGGCTCGGGAGGGACCGGATGTCCGGTAACCCCGGATTTCTGCTAATTACGTTCTGTAGTCGGTGTCACGGACGTCCGGTGGCCTCCCGTCGTCCGGTCGTCTGGGGATCGTCGGACGTCCGGCGCCTGGGGGTGACCGGTCGTCCGGTAGGGGTCGGACGTCCGGTGCTTGTAGCGTCTTTAGCGGCACTTCTTCTTGTTCCAAGCACTTCTTCTTGTTCCAAGCACTTGTCGATCCCGCCGCCTTGTCCACTGTGCAGAGCCGTCACGTGGCCTTCTTCCAAGTACCTGCATACGCATAGAGTTCCTGATGAGGGTAGAAGCCATGTCCCATGTGCATCGAGAGGAAATTGATAAAGGAGTGAATTCACCTCGGCTTCGAGAGCTCTTGCACAGGCTTGTGTCATTGGTCCTTTGGGCACTTGGAGTGTCGACGGTAGGTCCATGGGGATGACCTTGGGATGCTCTGCTTTAGGGGGGCGCCCCTAGGGTTTGTCCCCTCTCCTCTCCCTTGCGCCCTGGGCCTTGGTGGGGGGGGGGGGGCGCACCAGCCCACCTAGGGGCTGGTCCCTTCCCACACTTGGCCCACGCAAGCCTCTGGGGCTGGTGGCCCCTCCCGGTGGACCCCCGGAACCCTTCCGATGGTCCCGGTACGTTACTGATAACGCCCAGAATACTTCCGGTGACCAAAACGGGACTTCCCATATATAAATCTTTACCTCCGAACCATTCCGAAACTCCTCATGACATCCGGGATCTCATCCGGGGCTCCGAACAACATTTGGTAACTACGTACTACATTCCCTATAACCCTAGCGTCATTGAGCCTTAAGTGTGTAGACCCTACGGGTTCGGGAACCATGCAGACATGACCGAGACATCTCTTCGGCCAATAACCAACGACGGGATCTGGATACCCATGTTGGCTCCCACATGTTCCACAATGATCTCATCGGATGAACCACGATGTCAAGGATTCAATCAATCCCGTATACGATTCCCTTTGTCTAGCGGTATAGTACTTGCCCGAGATTCGATTGTCGGTATACCGATACCTTGTTCAATCTCGTTATGGCAAGTCTCTTTACTCGTTCTGTAACTCATCATCCCGTGACCAACACCTTAGTCACACTGAGCTCATTACGATGATGTATTACCGAGTGGGCCCAGAGATACCTCTCCGTCATACAGAGTGAAAAATCCCAATCTCGATTCGTGCCAACCCAACAGATACTTTCGGGGATACCCGTAGTGTACATTTATAGCCACCCAGTTACGTTGTGATGTTTGGCACACCCAAAGTACTCCTACGGTATCCAGGAGTTGCACAACCTCATGGTCTAAGGAAAGGATACTTGACATTGGAAAAGCTTTAGCATACGAACTACTTGATCTTGTGCTAGGCTTAGAATTGGGTCTTGTCCATCACATCATTCTCCTAATGATGTGATCTCGTTATCAATGACATCCAATGTCCATGGTTAGGAAACCATAACCATCTATTGATCAACGAGCTAGTCAACTAGAGGCTCACTAGGGACATGTTGTGGTCTATGTATTCACAAATGCATTACTGTTTCTGGATAATACAATTAAAGCATGAACAATAGACAATTATCATGAACAAGGAAATATAATAATAACCATTTTATTATTGCCTCTAGGGCATATTTCCAACAGACAACACTTTGACATTATCCGTAGCTTTGGGGGAGGAGGCCGGTGGAGGCGACTCGCTATCCATCATGTTTGGATCCAGCAAATCCCACGAAGACGAGGATCGCTGGGGGAGGGGGGACGCGAGCTAGACTGCAACACGTAATTCAGTACATTACAATTATAAGGCAGAAAGGTATATGAGTACAAATACCTTCAGGGGCACTTACGATTCTGCTAGGAGCTTCGACCTAGGGCTCCAATCATCTGCGCCTGATTCAGAGTCGTCTGTGAGGGAGATCCTCCCTTTCTTGGACACCTCCGCCTCCAGACCTACGGACGCCCCCTTTTTCTTCTTTCCCCCCTTAAGGGGAGAATTACTCTCTTCTTCCTCCCCTTCTTCTTCGTCGGGGGAGCAATGAGTCTCGGTGTCTTCGGACGCTACGCCCGAAGCACCTTTACGGCTTAGGCCGCTTTTGTCCTTCTGGCCCTTCTTCTCGGCCTTCTTTTCCAGTGCCTGATATGGCGCCGGAACCAGCATCCTCGTTAGCAGAGGGATGGCTGGGTCTTCGGGTAGCGGAGCCGGACAGTAAATCCACTCCGCTTTCTTCGTCCACCCCTATGGGAAGAATGGAAAGCTTAGTATGCCCCTTGGATTTACCAATAGTGACATTATCATGAAAACTTACTGTAGGATCGAAAGTATGTCTAGAGAGGTGGGGGGGGGGTGATTAGACTACATGACCAAATAAAAATCTAGCCTTTTCCCAATTTTAGTTCTTTGCAGATTTTAGCAACTTAGCACAAGTCAAGCAATCAACCTACACATGCAATTCTAAGAGTATAGCAGCGGAATGTAAAACAGTTGCATATGAAGGTAAAGGGAGGAGTTTGGAGGGAGCAAACGCAAGTGTAGACATGGATGTTTTTGTCTTGGTTCCGATAGGTGGTGCTATCGTACA
The DNA here is from genome assembly GCA_902687465.1 of Secale cereale. Lineage (NCBI taxonomy): Eukaryota > Viridiplantae > Streptophyta > Magnoliopsida > Poales > Poaceae > Secale > Secale cereale. Next base: position 255,842,532 of record LR738710.1, on the reverse strand, counting down.
TCCATGTTGATGGTGACTTCAACCCACGAAGGGTAAAGACCGCGCGAGTCCATGGAGGGCTCCACCCACGAAGGGTCCACGAAGAAGCAACCTTGTCTATCCCACCATGGCCATCACCCACGAAGGACTTGCCTCACTAGGGTAGATCTTCAGGAAGTAGGCGATCTCCTTGTCCGTACAAACTCCTTGGTTCAACTCCACAATCTCGTCGGAGCCTCCCAAGTGACACCTAACCAATCTAGGAGACATCACTCTCCAAAAGGTAATAGATGGTGTGTTGATGACGAACTCCTTGCTCAAATGCTTCAAATGATAGTCTCCCCAACACTCAAAGAGCTCCTCATAGATTTGGATATGGTGGAAGAATGATTTGAGTGGAAAGCAACTTGGGGAAGGCTAGAGAACAAGATTTGTATGGTAGCAATGGAATATCTTGATCTCAACACTTGAGTAGGTGGTTCTCTTCTCAGAACATATACGATGGAAGTGTAGGTATGTTCTGATGGCTCTCTCCACGAATGAAGAGTGGGTGGAGGTGTATATATAGCCTCCACACAAAAATACACGCAATTTACCAAACTCGGTGGGACCGATTCAGAGAACTCGGTCAGACCGATTTAGTTCATAATGTGACCATTAGGCATTTCAGTGGGACCGATATAATCAACTCGATGGGACCAATTTCATTAGGGTTAGGGCATAACGTAATCCCGGTGAGACCGATTACACAAACTCGCTGGGACCAATTTTGGTAATAAGCACACCAGAGAGTTGGTCATGCAAACTCGATGGGACTGATTCGCTCGTTTTGGTGGGACCGAAACGTTACGAAGAGGAATCAGAGAGTTTGCATTGCGAACTTGGTGGGACCGATCACTCATCTCGGTGAGACCGAAATGTTACAAAGGGAAACAGAGAGTTTGCAATCCCATGTCGGTGAGACCGAGATCCCTTTTGGTGAGACCGAAATGATTAGGGTTTAGTGGCAGTGGCTATGTCGAATGAACTCGGTGGCGCCGGATAGAACTTTTCGGTGGGGCTGAGTTTGACTTTTGGTTTGGGACATATGTGGATGTGAGAAAGTGGTTGATGGTTTTGGGGCAAATAACTAAGAATTTTGAGCAAGAAACCCATTAAGCAACACCTCATCCCCTTTTAATAGTATTGGCTTTCTTATGGACTCGATGTGATCTTGGATCACTAAAATGGAAAATGTAGAGTCTTGAGCTTGAGCCAATCCTTTGTCCTTAGCATTTTGAGGGGTCCACATTCCTAGTCCATGCCATTCCAATCATAGAACTTTCCTGAAATATTTATCTTGTAATAGCATTAGTTCAATGAGCTATATGTTGTTAGGAATTACCAAAACCAGCCAGGGATAGTTGCACTTTCACTTGCGGGAGACGCTGCGTGAGTACAATCAAGGCTGATGTCTTCGGTCGTCTTCGGCCACGTCTATTGGGTCTTGAATAGTAGTTTCCACATGTCTTTGTGCTTTGTGCCGAAGAACCGTTGCAGGGTTCGGGGGGCCGGGTCGAACTCCCACATGCGCTGAGTCCGGCCTTAGCAAGGCAGAATCCAGCGGGAAAGCATTATCTGTATCACGCTAGCAAGACTGGTATTCTTGTCTACCATTCTTGATGCATTTCTGTAGCATCGTCACCTCATCGGATGATGCCCAGTCTAGGCCCTTGTTGAGCCAGGATGTCAGCCGCAGGGGAGGCCCGGACTTGAATTCGAGGGGAGCGGCCCATATGGAGTAACGGGGTTTCGTGATGTAGAACCACTTCTGCTGCCACCCCATCACGGTCTCCACGAAGGTTCCTTCGGGCTAAGTGACATTGGGGAGCTTGCTCACCATGGCGCCGCCGCACTCCGTGTGTTGTCCGTCCACCACTTTTGTCTTCACATTGAAAACCTTGAACCAAAGGCTGAAGTGGGGAGGGATGCGGAGGAATGCCACACACACGACGATGTACACCAAGATGTTGAGAAAGGAATTCGGGGCTAGATCTTGAAAATCTAGCCCATAGTAGAACATAAGGCCGCGAACAAAGGGATGGAGGGGAAACCCTAGTCCACGAAGGAAGTGAGGAATGAATACTACCCTCTCATGGGGCTCCGGAGTAGGGACGATCTGTTTCTTGGCTGGAAGCCGGTGGGTGATTGCCTCGGCTAAATACCTCGCTTCCCGGAGCTCCTTGATGTTCTCCTCTGTGACGGAGGAGGGCATCCACCTGCCCTGCGATCCGGATCCAGACATGGCTAGAATGTTTTCCGGGATGGAGGGAGTCGAAGCTTGGGTGCTGGAGCTCGAGGGCGGATGGGCTGAGGAGGAAGAAAGGCGTGGGATGAAAAGGTGGATTGTTATCGCCTTATAAAGGTCGTGAATATAGAGCGTCCCTCCCACGAGCCTTAAAACTCGCCTATTCCCAAGGGGTCGCGCGGACGGCGCTGTTAGATTACCCAAGCCCGTATTGATGAAAATCCCGTGATAAGGGGACACGATCTCTGTTTTAATAAGACGTGTCCCCGGAGGCTGCGTCTCGAAACGCGAAACGGGAAGTTGAAAAACGATTCGAAATAATGAAAAGGCCAGACGTGACTGAGGGAGTCCTGGATAGAGGGGTCCTCATGTGGCCGGATAACTCGTGATGGGACGGACTGGTGGGCCATGAAGATCATTATTGAAGATCATCTCTTGTATCCGGATAGGACTCATGTAGACGTATAATGGAAGGTTTTAGGTTCGGGTGTAATCTTTCCTTCCTCTACAAAACCCTAGGGCCCTCCGGTACATATATAAACTGGAGGGTTTAGTCCGTAGAGGCTAAGGTAGAAAAATAACAGAATCATAGACTAGGCTCCTAGGGTTTAGCCATTACGATATCGAGGTAGATCAACTCTTGTAATCATATTCATCAAGATCAATCTAGCAGGAAGTAGGGTATTACCTCGATCGAGAGGGCCTGAACTTGGGTAAACATCATGTCCCCATTCTGCTGTTACCATCGATCCTCAGACGCATAGTTCGGGACCCCCTACCCGAGATCCACTGGTTTTGACACCGAAATTGGTGCTTTCATTGAGAGTTCCACTATGTCATCGACCGAAGGATTGATTGATCGCTTCGTCAACAATGACGGCACCGCCGAGGGAAAATTTTCTCCCGGCCAGCTTTTCGTGTTCGGCAGCTTCATGCTCCGTGCCAACACAGAAGGCCTCCTCGAGCAGATTGAGAGCTACACCCCTGACCATCAGGTCAGGTTTGGAAGCTTGAACTACGTTGCTGATATGCGCGGAGGCTTGATCTTCGACGGATTCGAGCCCACGGCGATTGCTCCCTGCCACCACGATTAACATGACCTCACTCTATCATCGGACCACCTCCAGGAAATAGCACATGTAACCGTTCCGGCCCTAGATCTGGAACAGATCGCGTCATCCGAGGACGGGAAGCTCAACCCCGTCACGGAAGCCGCAGACTCAGCGGCGCTGGAGCCGCACACAGAGCCAACTCTGAGCGGGATCTGTGTCACCGGAACTCCGGACTCGTCTCCTGCTGCAGGTTCCGAACCATGTACATTTGCGCCCTTCAAGCTTGATTAGGCGTCTATTGCCGAATTCAGCACTGCAGAAATCTTCCGGCACTCACCTTTTGGCGATGTGCTAAACTCATTAAAATCTCTCTCCTTTGCTGGGGACACACAATCAAATTATATCCGGTTCAAACTGGAGGCCGATGATGGAGAATTTCACTTCCCACCCACCACCCACTTGGTAGCCACGGTCGAAGATCTAACTGATCTACTTGACTACGCTTTTGAAGACTTCGAAGGGATGGACATCGAAGCCGAAGCAGATCTAAACCAAAACCCGTCCGTAACCGGGCGACAGACATCTACGTCTTCATACGACGTGTATATGGTGGATACACCTAAGGAGAAGGAGGGCGACGGTGAAAACGATCCCACAAAGGACAAGCCTGTCGATGAACCTCCCAAGCGTCGGCGTCCGAAGCGCCAAACTAAAACCTGTAAAGGGAAAGATAACAACACTATCACTAACGACGCTGACAGTCCGGAGCAAGCCGAAGACCCCGCAGATCTAGCGATGGAGAAGGACGAGCGAGAGGACGATGAACATAGCCCAAGACCGCTGTCTAATGACAGTGATGCTGAAGATAGTAATCATTAACCTGTCTGTGAAGAGGATGTTACCCTGGGCGACGACGAATAGATCGTCCCAGAAGAACCCTTAGAACAAAAGTGCTTCCATCGGAGGCTTATTGCCACCGCAAGGAGCCTGAAAAAGCAGCATCGACGGCTTCGAGCCGCACATGATACGCTCAATGATAGATGGAACGAAGTGCTGGACGCTGAGCAAAAATATGGCTGTAATCGCCAAACCAAAGGCTATCCTAAGCGTAAACTGTTGCCCGAATTAGACGACGAGGCTACTGCGCCTATACCGTTGAAGAATAACACCGCCGACAAGCGGGACCGACCACCTTGTGGATGGGACAGAGTGGCTAGCAACGGCGTACACAAGCCCGCACCCACGCCCCGTAAAGGAAAGGAGGATGCGGCTCAGGGCCGGAGACACGATCTGTGTGAGGACATGAACAAAAAAGGCTGGCAAAACCAGATCCATCTACGGATCCAGGGACCATGCTCCCGCACGGGACAACGGCTATCAAGCTAGTCATATCGGTCATATACCAGTTCGGGGTCACTACCGAACATCACAACCATCGGACATACGCCATGACATAGAAAAATACAGGGGTGCCGCACACCCTCTGTGCTTCACCGATGAGGTGCTTGATCACGATTTTCCAGAAGGGTTTAAACCTGTAAATATCGAGGAATATGATGGAACGACGGATCCTGCTGTCTCGATAGAAGACTTTATTCTTCACATCCACATGGCTCGCGAAGATGATCTCCACGCCATCAAATACCTACCCCTCAAGCTGAAAGGACCAGCTCGACACTTGCTAAACAGCCTCCCAGAGAACTCCATTGGAAGTTGGGAAGAACTTGAGGATGCTTTTCGGGCCAATTTTCAAGGGACCTATGTCCGGCCCCCGGATGCTGATGATCTAAGTCACATCATCCAACAACCCGGGGAGTCAGCCCGCAAGCTTTGGAATCAGTTTCTCACTAAGAAGAACCAAATCGTCGACTGTCCGGACGCTGAAGCCTTAGTGGCCTTCAAACATAGTGTCCGGACAAATGGCTAGCTAGACACCTCGGACAGGAAAATCCGAGGACAATGGCAGCCCTAACTACACTCATGACACGTTTTTGCGCGGGCGACGACAGCTGGCTAGCTCGTAGCAGCACCAGCGACCCTGGAACATCTGAAGTCAGGGACGGTAATGGAAAGCCACGATGTAATAAACACAAACGTCGAAATAATGGTGGAAGCCCAGATGATACATCGGTAAACGCCGGATTCAGTGGCTCCAGACCCGGTCAATGGAAGAAGCAATTTAAAGCCAACAAAGACGGTCCATCTAGCCTGGAAAAAATATTAGATAGGCCCTGCCAGATCCATGGCACCCCAGATAAACCTGCAAACCATACTAACCGTAATTGTTGGGTCTTCAAGCAGGCCGGCAAGCTCAACGCCAAACACAAGGGAAAGGGACCTCAGAGCAAAGACGAGCATGAACCTCACCAGCCGAACACAGGGGGATAGAAGAAATTTCCATCGGAGATCAAAATAGTGAACAAGATCTACGCCACTCATATCCCAAAGAGGGAGCACAAGCGCGTACTCCGAGATGTTTATGCCGTCGAGCCTGTTGCCCCCAAATTCAACCCATGGTCGGCCTGTCCGATCACTTTCGATCGCAGGGATCATCCGACTAGTATCTGTCATGGGGGTTCGGCTGCCCTGACCCAATAATCTATGGATACCATCTCACTCGAGTCCTTATTGACGGCGACAGCAGTCTCAATCTGATTTATCAGGACACTGTCCGCAAGATGGGGATAGACCCGTCAAGAATCAAGCCAAGCAGCACGACCTTTAAAGGAGTGATGCTGGGCATAGAAGCCCGTTGCACAGGCTCTTTAACATTGGAGGTCGTATTCGGCTCTCCCGATAACTTTCGAAGCGAAGAGCTAATCTTCGACATATCTCTGTTCGAAGTGGCTACCATGCCCTGCTCGGAAGACTGGCCTTCGCTCGCTTTAATGCAGTCCCGCATTATGCTTATTTAAAGCTCAAAATGCCTGGACCACATGGCGTCATCACGGTCAACACAAATATGGAGCGCTCTCTCCGTACGGAGGAGGACACTACGGCCCTAGCAGCCGAAGTCCAAAACGGCCTATTCAAGCCGAACAACTCACCGGTTGTCAAGATCACAGACACAGCTAAACGTGTCCGGCATTCACCTCAGTGCGGCAGCTTAGATGAATCTGAACTCGGTTAGCAGCTACGCCCCCATCGACTGCCCCACAAGGTAGTAGCATACGTGCCTCGTGTACACAATTATGCCCTTAAAATTCCTTAGGCGGCGCTGGGGGCACACTGCATACAAATAGTCCATAGTTCGGCTCGACCCTATTCGGACTCTAAAAATTATATTTCAAGGTTCATTAAACGAACCAGCCTTGTTTACGGCCACACTGGATTTCTTTTCTTTTCCAGGTTTTTCTCTCTTTCTTTTTCTTATTTTACAGATGGCCATCACACTCTCGCTGCAAGGACACATAACAAAGGAGAAAACGGCATAGACGTGCAGCAGGGACTAGCGCTAAGGTTTCTTTTTAGATTAACACCCTGTATTAACCTTTTTTCTCTTTTACGTTTTATACCTTTCTGGCATGTAAAATGTCCAAGGAAGTTATCAGCATTATCTGTAAACATACGTCTCGCCGTACTATAACGGGATATTATAGAAACATCTTGGTTTATATTATAATTAGAGTTTTATTCTCTCACCACCAGTGTTCTGTCCCCACGTCAGATTGCCACATGTGCCTTGATAACAGGATCCATTACCAGGGGCTGTGTCCAGCATAGTATATGTCAAAAAGCCCGAACACCATTAGGGAGTGTTCGGCGTCCTAGATATTTGCTTTATATGCATCAGTTCCGAATCATGTCTTGGGTCAATAGTTGGGTTTCCTGGCTCCTGTGCTTACCCCTACGTTCCCAATTGTTCGGCTAGGGTGTAAAGGGAGAACTACTCCAATTGTACTTCTAGCTTGTCCGGTCAAGTACCTCAGTAGAGAAAGCCGAAAACTGGCCGTCATGATATGCGAGAACCTGGTCCGCGATCCGGTGACTAAGTGTTATACTAAAATAGATAGAGATCTAACCCATGTTATATGAAGGTTTGGTTTTTGCCCAGCCGCGTACAAATGGATACCTTAATTCGGAAATACCATATACACATGAGGGACTAGTACCTAGCCCCACTTGTCAAACTCCTATGGCTAAGTGAAAGCAATAACGTAGCATAGTCTGATTGCCTGGTTCGCTCCACATACACCTCCTACACGGACCAAGATGTTGGATAAAGAGTGTCTATGCATATAACCGAACACCCCAGTACTATTCACATGGGGGTTGAAGCCAACGACTGGAAACTTTCAGAATTAAATAAATGGCCGCACAGGAGGTAAAAGTCGCTCACATTATAATAGCGCAAAAGTCATATACATCTGTTCATAAGCTCAAGTCTTTATAACCGAATACAATTAATAAAAGATAATATATTTTGAGCACTGGCCTTCTACAAGGCGGGCGCCTTCTATGACGTCCTCAAAGTATCTTTCCGGCTTGCGGTGCTCCTTGCCTTCGGGCAGGCCAGTAGTAGCTATATCACGTGCCTTCATCTTTGCCCAGTGCACTTTTACACGGGCGAAGTCCATCCGAGCACCCTCTATGCAGGCCGAATGCTTGAACACGTCGACCCGCGGACTTGCTTCGACGAGCCGCTTCACCAATCCAAAGTAACTACTTGGGACTGACTCAGCGGGCCATTGCCGGATTATCAAGTCCTTCATGGGTGAACCTGCCATATTGTGAAGCTCGGCCAGCTACTTCATCTGGTCATTGAGGGGCACCAGATGTTTTGGCGCATAGAACTATGACCAGAACAGCTTCTCCGTGTCGTTCCCCTCCTGGGCTCGGAAGTATTGAGCGGCGTCAGCACTGCTCCTCGGAGATCAGCAAACACGCGTGGAGAACTCCATAACTGTATCAGCCCAAGGTACTTCCAGCTCCGAAGATGCTCTGTAAGAGAAAAGTCTTACCAGATGCTATCTCCCGCGCCAGCTTGATTTCTTCACAGGCACTGCGCGACTCGCTTTGCGCATCTTGGGAAGCTTTAACTGCCGCAGTAAGCTCGGATGCTTGTTCCGAAGCCTTCAACTCCAATGCCTCGCAGTTGCGAATATCATATTTGAGTTCGTCCTCAACTTCGGACACCCGAGCCACGTGTTGTTTGCACGTGGCCTTTTCGGCCTGTAGATCGGCAACCGCTTTTTCAGTGATTGCCCTACTCGCCTTAGCCGCCTTCTTGGCCTTTGCGAGTTTGCCCTTGAGGGCTTCAAGCTCAGTGGCGCCAAGTGTTTAATACAGAATATCATAAAGAGTTTATACTCATACTCAATTTATTAGTCTTCTTGACATCTCAATTTTTCAAATCCGCATACCTTGCATTTCATCTAAACGTTGGTTGACGCGGTCGAGGTCCGCATTGGCCAACAACAGCTTCCGATTTAGTTCGGCAACTTCGACATCTCGTGCAGTTGCCGCAACTAGTGAAGCATGTTCAAATACAAAAGCATACAGTTCAGCTCTATAATATGCTATACTATGGATACTTCATCCGATTCTGTTGAGAATCACACAAAGCATCAGGGGCTACTGGCTATATATGTGCATATAAAACAAATAAAGTTCCATAAAGAACATTACATTGCTTACCTCAAACCCTATTAGCAGTCTGTTGAAGGCTTCATTTAGTCCGCCTTTGACGGACTGAATCTTCTTCATCACCACACCCATCACGGTGCGGTGCTCCACCACAACGGAGGCACTCTATAGTGCTCCCTCCAGAGGGTCCGGCACCTCCGGATTGACTCCGGGCGCCGTTGTATCCTCCCCCGCCTTGGGGGCCTGGTCTTCGAACCCCAGAGCCGTGCTAGGCTCCATATTAGTATTCGGCGGGGCCCCGGATTGTTTGGGCCCCCCGTCTTCGGTCTCCATGGGGATTGTTTCCCCATGGTCAGCGGCACCCGAGGTGTTACCCTCGGTCGCCCTGTCACTTGCCCCGTGTCAGGCCCAAGATGCGATTCTATCCCGATCACGTGACACTTACGTGATTGGGGCACAACCGCATTTCGGGCGCTTAGCAAGATGGATATCATTACATCGTACCATTACATACATACATGGGGGATACAACAATACTGCAAGTCACATGAATACAATATCATCAATACAAGGCGTCCGACTACGGATGCAAACATGAAAAGCACAACGACATCCATCTGCTATCCCAGGCTGCCAACCCGGAACCTAACCCAAGAATGAAGAAGAAGAAGAAGAAAGAACTCCAACACAACAAACAACGCTCTCACGTCAAGTCATCGGAAACCTGCACCTTCAACTGTTGCTGTAGTATCTGTGAGCCACGAGGACTCAGCAATCCCATAACCATGGGTAACAAGACTAGCAAAGCTTAAAGGGAAGGAAGAGGTAAAGTTGTGAGGTTGCAGCAGCGGCTAAGCAATATGTATGGTGGCTAACTTACGAGTACAAGAATAAGATGAGCATCTACGCAAACGGTCGCAAACTAGTATTGATCGCTAAAGATCCTGAACTACCTACGAGTCAAACATAACCCCACCGTGTTCTCTTCTCAAAGTGAAAAGAGACAATCACGGTTACTCACACAGTTGTGTGTTTTACTTCGGATCCTCTGTCAAGTTTGCTACAACCGGACATTAACAAATTCCAATCTGCAACATAACCGCGGGCACGGCTTTCGAAAGATCATAACCCTGTAGGGGTGTCCCAACTTAGCCCATCACAAGCTCTTACGATCAGCAGAAGTAATAATAATATCACCCCTTATCTTAGGGACAATCCGATTAGGCTCGGTATCCCGGTGCACAAGACATTTCGACAATGGTAAAACAAGTCCAGCAAGACCTCCCGGCATGCCGACACCTTGATAGTAGCCGCGCGTATCTCGTCCCAGGCCACGTCTGGATGAGCGAAGCGTACAGGAGCCAGATACCCCAAGTTGCCCAGGGGCGGTCCCGCACAGTGCTCTATTTGGGACCAACACCGTCGGCACTGGCCCCCCCTATATGTAGAAAGAATCCACGGGTAGCGCTAACTCCCTATGCAATTAATTAATTAATTAAGTTTTTCTTATGTTGCAATAAAACCAATGTTGGGCCTTGCTGGAGGAGTTTTATTCAAAGACGAAGTGTCAAGGGGTCCCCATATACCCAACCGCGTAAGGAACGCAAAATCAAGGAACATAATGCCGGTTTATCGGCTCCTAAGGTGGCATGAGTGGAACAAAACACCGAGCAAAATGCCAAGCCTTCCACCCATGCCCAGTATATAGGTGTGTTAATATATATAAGACATATTGTGATATTTCAACAACAAGTTCCAACATGGAACGATCTTCATCTTCACCTGCAACTAACAACGCTATAAGAGAGGCTGAGCAAGCGGGTAACATAGCCAACCAACGGTTTGCTGGGAAGGTGTCAAAGGTTAGAGGTTTCATGGCAACAAGTAGAGGGGCTGACAATAAAGATGGGTAGCGCGACATGTAACGATAGCATTGAGACACTAAGCATGGCAATGATAGTAAATGTATCCAAGGTGATGGTCATCTTGCCTGAGATCCCGCTAGGAAGAAGAACGAGTCCATGAAGTAGATGACACCATGAGGACGAACCAAGCGTAGTCGAACGTATCCTCACGATCGCAACGAAACAAGAACTATCGAGAAGAAGCACAACACGGTAAACACACAACACAAGAACATGACAATATGCTCATCCAAGTATGATGCAAGACAAGTCTATATATGATGCAAAACATGGCAAGAGATGAAGCACACAAGAACAACACAAACCAACAAGTTTAAATGAGGCCGGAATCAACACATAACAAATCCGGTAAGCCCTCTTATGCACGTTTTGAAATTAGTCCAGATCTGAACAAACCTTAAGTTAAAGTTGTTAAACAGCAAGTTAAAATGCACCATGATGATCTACACGAAATTCTAGTCAAGTTTCATATAAATTTTGTTTAATTCGGAGCTACGGCCTAGATGATATGAACAAAACAAGACAAGCATGGCAACGGTGCAAGATGCACCCAAACATCAAGAAAACACACTCCAAGCATGTAAACAACATGATATTATGATTCTACATGCAAAATCAAACAAGTTTCATATAGGGCACACTCAAAACGGAGCAACGGTCCAACACATACACATGAAACAAGATATAACAACAAGCTGAAGTTAACAGCCACATAGCAACTTTGGAGCAAGGTAAATATAAGCTACAACACCCAAACATGATAACAAGAAGCATGGATGGGAAGTAGACATGTTACTTAACAAGTATGAACTTAGAACACACCCAAAAGCTTGCTGGAACACATTTAAACAAGCATGAAAAGTTGCAATAAAATTATCCACACTTAGTCAAAATCTGGGAAGGCAAAAACATCATCACGATGCTGCCTTCGGAGGCACAAAATAACAAGCATATCAACTCTAGTAAGAACATAAAGATCATGGGCATGTAGTACCCATATCATACAGCAAACAACTCCATTGGAGCATCTCCATAGGAGGCATGGATCAATTGCAACAAGCTTCACCTAAATGAACATGCTGATAAAATCCTGACAGGTATAATTTATAGCAACTTGAGAGCAAGAAATAACTAAGCTACAACAGGTCATATGAGCGAGTAAGGGCATGAATGGATAAACAATAACATGGACAACAAGATATGATCATTGGCCACTCCAAAACAAGCATGGATTTGAGTGGGCCATCAAGCAAACATAGCATCAGGTTATAACACATTCCAAACTTAGCAGTTTTTTTCACTAAGTATAAAACAGCAACAACAACATGTCATGTTTTCAAGCTTGTTTAAGTCACCTCAAGGCACATCATGGAAAGATGATTGCACCACAGCAAGGACCATGTGAGTGTGCTTCTAAAACATCTAGACATGGGGCATGAAGACAAACACATCAATAGCAATGAGCAAGTGACATCAACATCTCATAACAAGTTCCAGCACTTAACAGCCACATGCACTTTTGCAACATAGATTAACATGGCAATATGGCACCTAACATGAATGCGACAGCAACCAACATGTAGAGCATTTCACAATGAACATTTTGACATATCATATGCTCCATTTGGATAAACATGCACCAAGTTATCATATCTCTAACATGGCAACAAAATAATAAGTAACAACAGTTTATAACAAGTAGCACTCTTGCAATAGAGATTAGGGCATCTAGATGGAGTCAAACAAGCATGGCACAATGGGAAAAAGTGTAGACCATATCACCACGATCATTTTGACATATTATTCACTCAATTGGGATCACCACACAACAAGTTACAAGCACTCGAAGATGCAACAAAATTAAGGCAGAAAAGGACTTAGCAGTTTGAAGAAAAACACAAACGGGCGCTAGATAGCTAAATTACACCCAAAGCAGGACTTAGGCTGGTGGTGCTCACCTAGGGCCCATGGGCCAGAGGGGAAGGCAGAGGCGGGCTGGAGCGGTGGGCCTCGAGGCCTGGCGCGGCCCACGACGCGGAGGAGGCCGGAGGCTGGAGCTGGGCCCGGAGCCGCCACACAGTTTGGCCGCGGCTGGAGCTGAAGCTAGGCCCGGGAAGGCTTCGGCCCATGAGGCCCTGGGGTGGCCGGCCCAGGAGAGTGCTGGGCGTCATCGTCGATCCCTTGTCCTCCCGCACGACAGGAGGGAAGCCGCCATGGTAGGGGACGACGAGGTCCGGATGCCGGGGAGGAGTGGCCGGAACGGCGGGATCCGTGCGGGGATGTTCGGATCCGTGGCCGGCGTGGAAGGATCCGGCCGGACCCGGGCGGGGCGAGGCCGGCGGCAACTCTGCGGGCGGCTGGGCTCGCAAGGGAGAGAGAAGGTGAGAGGCGAGGCGCGACCTGCTGGTCGAGGTCGCCGGCGGCGGCGGGGTCGCCGGACGGGGCAGCAAGGCGGCGAGGAGGCGCGGGGAGGCGAGGCGCCCGGGCAGGGAGCTCGGGGACGAGGGAGACGCTGCGGGGCGGCGGCGCGCGGACGGGCTCACGCGGGCCCGTGATACGTCCAAAATGTATCTATAATTTCTGCTTGCTCCATGCCACTTCTGGGTGATATTGCTATGATATTCATACACTTCCATACACTTTTGATCATATTTGGACTAACTTACTAATCCAGTGCACCCCAGTGCCAGTTTCTGTTTTCGGCTGTTTTTGTATTTCAGGTTTTCACGTTTCGAGAACTGCCCAGAAAAATCCGGAAAAATTATATAAAAAATCAGCGAACCGGAAACAACACTGCGTCCGAAGGGCAGCCTGGGGGGGGCACAGGGGCTCCAGGCGCCCTGTGGGCGCGCCCCCCCCTGGGCCGCGCCGGGGGGCGCCTGGGCCCCCCGAGGCTCCCCCGGTGCCCTACTTTGGCATATATTTAAAGGGTCCTCCGTAACCCTCAGAACAGGACTTCTTTTCGCGATCCCATCTCTGTTCCGCCGCCGCAGCCGCTTCCAAGATCGGGAGCACCAGGAGAACTCTTCCCGGTACCCTGCCGGAGGGGAGGATCACCACCGGGAGCTTCTCCACCACCATGGACGCCTCCCGGATGACTCGTGAGTAGTCTCCCTTGGACCATGAGTCCATGACCAGTAGCTATGTGATGTTCTCCTCCCGTTCTTGTGCTTCACTAATTAGTCCTCGTGAGCTGCCCTACATGATCGAGGCACCTATGTAATCCTTATGCTGTTGCTATGTTGAGTCTGCTGGGATCCGATGGATTATGAGATTATGTTCAGATTGATCTTGAGTAATATATTTGATTCACCTCTTTTATATTTTAGTTCATAAGTAATTCTTGCATGTTCTCCGTTGTTATTTATTGCTTTGGCCAAGTAGTAGGTAGTGACTCCAAGAGGGAACGTTATGCTCGATTGTGGGTTCATGCCCCTCGATGACTAGCTTGAGTGACAGAAACATGAGTCTAGGGGATGTGCTGTTGCCACAACGGGGAAAACAACGGTGCTTGTGCCCGCGGGTGCAAGGATTGTTTACTTTACGCAAAGTTCTTTTAATGCAGTTGTCTGTTGCATTGAGTTTACACTATGGGTGGGACTCGCAACTTTACCAGCGAGATGTTCTGGATAGATATCTCAAGGTGGATGATTAGTACTAGATATTGATGGATTTCGGTCTACTTACTTTGGCGTACCGCCCATGCTTTGAACCTCAACCTTTCTTGCAATGTAATCAGCATTGGTTTGCGTTCGTGGTCCTGTCAATTGCCCAGCTGTAATTTGTTTACCTCACATAGCTGTTTTATCGTCTTTTGGGAGAGAGACATCACTAGTTAACATCATGAGACTCAGGTCCATATTACCATCATTGATCACATCTACTATTTACTTTTCGCTATTTACTTACTATTGCAAAACACTATCTATCACTACTATCATATTACTTTTAACCCTTTGTGAACCACAAGGCCGGAGAGATTGACAACCTCTCTGTACTCGTTGGGAGCAAAGTTATTTGTATATGTGTGCAAGTCCACGTTGATTGCTAATTGCGCCGTTAGCAATTGACACCTACTTGTTGAACCTAGGAGTCTCTGGGGATTCGATCCTTGGCATCTTTGCTAGGGGAAAACATTTCTACTTACTGCATCTTACACCTTCCACTTGGGGTAACCAACGAGGGGTTCGAGGCCCATCAAGGAGTATTTTCTGGCGCCGTTGCCGGGGACGCCACTCTTCAGGATAGGGGAGTTGCATGCTATCTTTTACCTTTGCTTTTTAGTCTTGTTAGTTTACCTTTCATTTTTGCGTTAGTTCCTTTTTATCGAAAATCACAAAAATAGTTATCTTGCTTGCTTGCTACTATGGGTTCTACCAAAAACACTAAATGGGAGGAGTACACCCCTACTTCCATTGCCCCACTTATCTCTGACGGGATTTACAAAAAAAAAACCTTGTGATTACACTAGTTATGACGGAGAGTTATGCCCATGGCATGGTCTTCCAGGAAAAAAGTATGAGCCTCAGTTTAAAATTGCTCCTAAGCTTCCCGAAACTTGGGAACATGTTCAAACTCTTATAATAGAGAGCGAATTAAACAAAGAGGATGACACTACAATTCTGCCCACTAATGATAAAATTGATTTTGATAATTGTAGTATTTCAGAAGTTGTCACCTTTCTACAAGGAATGGCTAAAGATCCCAACACTAGCACGCTTAATCTTGCCTTCATAGAGCATGTCACTAATGCTCTGATCAAAGCTAGGGAGGAGAAACTTAGAGTAGAAGCCTCCATACCTAGAAAGCTAGAAGATGGTTGGGATTCTATGATTAAAATTAAGATAAATAACTTCTCATGCTTTGCTTTATGTGATATTGTAGCTAGTACTTCCATTATGCCCAAAAGACTATATGATATGCTTAAATTAAAATCTTTTGATTCTTGTTCTTTTGGTAATGCTCTCGTTGATTCTTCCATAAAGAAACCTTTTGGGAGGATCGACGATGTTCTTATTGTTGTCAATGATAATTATGTGCCCGTTGATTTCACTATTATGGATATTGAATGTGATCCTTCATGTCCAATTATTTTGGGACGTCCCTTTTTGCGCACCGTTGGTGCTGTCATTGACATGAAAGAGGGTAATATAAAATTTCAGTTTCCTCTCAAGAAAGGGATGGAACACTTCCCTCGTAAGAAGGTCAAGTTACCTTTTGAGTCCGTTGTACGGGCTAGTTATTCTTTTACTCTTGATAAAACTTGATCTATGCATTATGCCTAGCTTAAAGGCATAAAAGAAAGCGCTTTTGGGAGGCAGCCCACATGAATAAATTTTTTGCTTTTGTTGTGTCTTGATGTTGTTTACTGCTGTAGCATCATCATTGTATCTTTGCTTTTCATATTTGTGCCAAGTATAGCCTCTGATTGCTAGAAAGTTCAAAAGTTGTGAGGTGCTGTCCAGGAAACAGATTCTGTCCTTGGATAGAAAAATTCGTATAAAATCACCAGGTCATCTTTTTGGTCAGAATTTTTTCGACAGCGTTTTCTATATAATTGTCTTTCGTGCGTAAGTTCTGAGTTTTTTGATTTGAGTTGCAGAAGTATCCCGAACAGATCAATTACTGCCTGCTGTTCTGTTTTTCACAGATTCTGTCATGTTTTGCCTTACCTTCACTTTGCAAATTAAGAACTTGCTTTTTCTTTGCAAAAACCTTTTGGCAATCTTGAGAAACAGTAGAACTTCAAGAATATCCTCATTTCCATCAAGGTATAATTATTTTATTAAGGGTACTAACCTCGCTAATCAGATTATGATGAGTTATGTATGAAGGGAGTTTTCAAGTGTGCGAGGGAAGATGATAAAAAGATTCAGGAGTGTCAAGCGCTCAAGCTTGGGGATGCCCCCGTGCACCCCCAAGAAATATTCAAGGAGACTCAAGCGTCTAAGCTCGGGGATGCCCCCCGTGCATCCCCTTCTCCATCAACATTATCAGTTCATCTTTCGTTTCGCTATATTTTTATCACTTCATGTGTTATATGCTATGCTTGGAGCGTCTTGCTTTTAGTTTTCTTTTTAGGTTTTCATAACGAGTCGGAACTCAGCATTCCTTTATGTGCGAGAGAAACACGCTCCACCTCTACCTAGAACATTACATAGAATTTTCATGACTATCTATGCTGTGTGTGTTCTTTGTCTTTTAATAGCTACTATCGTGCTCTGCTCTTAGTATTCATGCTTATCTTTTCAAGAGCTTTTATTTAGTTGGTTACTTGAACTCTCTTTAATTACCATGCTCACCTTATTAAGAGAGTTTGCTTCCATTGCATGGGTTAATGTGTCTATGATAAAGATGCTACTTTCATGATGGTGCTTAGTAGTTCAGGTTTTCTTTTGGTTAATCTCAAATAGCTGGGGGGTTCCCAATGTGTTATTGGAGTACCAACTTGGTTTGTTTGCCTATGATATGGTATGGTTTAGTAATATCTTCCTTCGAGAATTTATTTTGATTGACTTGGCGTATGCTCACGCATATTCAAGACTGTAAAGAAAGTCTGTCAAGCCTTGATGATCTTTTGTTTCTAAGTAGCGATATAACTACCATGCCTGATTCAATATTGCTTTGTCGCTCTGCATGATTATGACCGTCATTGCTCTCTTAGTTGGTCGCTCCCAGTCTTTTGCTAACCTCCACCTGCACTAAGCAAACTAACCATGCAATACATAGCTCATGGGAAAGTAGCCTAAAAACTATTGTGGTAAAGAATATGTTGCCTATGTATCTTATTTCTTATAAGTTGCTTGCTGAGCGGTAACCATATTTCTGGGGACGCCATCAACTGTCACACTTTTGTTGAATATCATGTGAGTTGCTATGCATGTTCGTCTTGTCTGAAGTAAGGGTGATTTACCGTGGGTTGAATTAATATGCATATTGTTAGAGAAGAACATTGGGCCGCCAACCAAAGCCATGCATCATGGTGGAAGTTTTAGCTTGGACCTTAATCCTCAATCTCTCATGAGAATATGCTTATGCATTAAAGAGGAGTCCATCATCTATTTTCTATGTTGTCCCGGTATGGATGTCCTCAAGTTGAGATTTATCAAAAACGAGAAATCAAATGCGATCTATCTCCTTGGACCTTTGTACAGGTGGCATAGAGGTACCCCTTTGTGACACTTGGTTAAAACATATGCAATGCAATGATAACCCATGGGGATCCGAGCTAATTAGGACAAGGAGCGAGCACTATTGGTATTCGATGCATGAGGCTTGCAACTTATAGGATGTTTTATACATGACACATATGAAGTACTACTACCGTTGACACAATTGCTTCCATGTTTTGAAAATAAAAAGCTCTAGCACTTAACCTTTCTTTTATCTTTATGTTGAAGCACCAACTACTGAGAGCATGATTGTCATTCTGAGTGTAATGTGCATTGTCCCAAAGTAGCATTGTCTTTTGCATGATTGTGATATCGTTTATTCTGAAATGATTGTATCTAGTCATCACATAAACCTTGAAGGTGCCCTTGCATTTATGTTTTGCATCACTAAAGGGGGCAAGCTAGATATCACTTTATCATATTTGCACATCATGTTCATTGCAAATCTTTTTGATGTTTCAGTTTCATGTTGTAAAACTTTCAGTCATTTGTGATTTTCTCTTGAGACAACTTAATTACTATAGAATCATTGTCTCAGTAAGCTTTTGTCATATGACTATGAGAAAGTCCTATATGGTTAATAGCATGTCACCACAGAAATTATTCTTGTTATCATTTACCTACTCGAGGACGAGCAGGAATTAAGCTTGGGGATGTTGATACGTCCAAAACGTATCTATAATTTCTGCTTGCTCCATGCCACTTCTGGGTGATATTGCTATGATATTCATACACTTCCATACACTTTTGATCATATTTGGACTAACTTACTAATCCAGTGCACCCCAGTGCCAGTTTCTGTTTTCGGCTGTTTTTGTATTTCAGGTTTTCACGTTTCGAGAACTGCCCAGAAAAGTCCAGAAAAATTATATAAAAAATCAGCGAACCGGAAACAACACTTCATCCGAAGGGCAGCCTGGGGGGGGGGGGGCACAGGGGCTCCAGGCGCCCTGTGGGCGCCCCCCCTGGGCCGCGCTGGGGGGGCGCCTGGGCCCCCCGAGGCTCCCCCGGTGCCCTAGTTTGGCATATATTTAAAGGGTCCTCCGTAACCCTCAGAACAGGACTTCTTTTCGCGATCCCATCTCTGTTCCGCCGCCGCCGCCGCTTCCAAGATCGGGAGCACCAGGAGAACTCTTCTCTGGTACCCTGCCGGAGGGGAGGATCACCACCGGGAGCTTCTCCACCACCATGGACGCCTCCCGGATGACTCGTGAGTAGTCTCCCTTGGACCATGAGTCCATGACCAGTAGCTATGTGATGTTCTCCTCCCGTTCTTGTGCTTCACTAATTAGTCCTCGTGAGCTGCCCTACATGATCGAGGCACCTATGTAATCCTTATGCTGTTGCTATGTTGAGTTTGCTGGGATCCGATGGATTATGAGATTATGTTCAGATTGATCTTGAGTAATATATTTGATTCACCTCTTTTATATTTTAGTTCATAAGTAATTCTTGCATGTTCTCCGTTGTTATTTATTGCTTTGGCCAAGTAGTAGGTAGTGACTCCAAGAGGGAACGTTATGCTCGATTGTGGGTTCATGCCCCTCGATGACTAGCTTGAGTGACAGAAACATGAGTCTAGGGGATGTGCTGTTGCCACAAGGGGGAAAACAACGGTGCTTGTGCCCGCGGGTGCAAGGATTGTTTACTTTACGCAAAGTTCTTTTAATGCAGATGTCTGTTCCATTGAGTTTACACTATGGGTGGGACTCGCAACTTAATACCAGCGAGATGTTCTGGATAGATATCTCAAGGTGGATGATTAGTAGTAGATATTGATGGATTTCGGTCTACTTACTTTGGCGTACCGCCCATGCTTTGAACCTCAACCTTTCTTGCAATGTAATCAGCATTGGTTTGCGTTCGTGGTCCTGTCAATTGCCCAGCTGTAATTTGTTTACCTCACATAGATGTTTTATCGTCTTTTGGGAGAGAGACATCACTAGTGAACATCATGAGACTCAGGTCCATATTACCATCATTGATCACATCCACTATTTATTTTTCGCTATTTACTTACTATTGCAAAACACTATCTATCACTACTATCATATTGCTTTTAACCCTTTGTGAACTACAAGGCCGGATAGATTGACAACCTCTCTGTACTCGTTGGGAGCAAAGTTATTTGTATCTGTGTGCAGGTCCACGTTGATTGCTAATTGCGCCGTTAGCAATTGACACCTACTTGTTGAACCTAGGAGTGTCTGGGGATTCGATCCTTGGCATCTTTGCTAGGGGAAAACACTTCTACTTACTGCATCTTACACCTTCCACTTGGGGTACCCAACGAGGGGTTCGAGCCCCATCAGCCCGCGATGTGCTCGGCGGGCCGCGGCGATGTGGGGCGCGGGGAGGCCACAAGGCGGCGCGGGAGTGGCTGCGGGCGGCGGTGGAGCTGATGTGGCGGCACGAGATTGGCCAGAGTGAGGTGGAGGGGCCTGGACATGTCCGGCGGCGGAACGGACATGTCCGGCTGCGGGGAGGGAGAATTTTTAGGGTTTCATCTGCGCGAAAATGGAGGGAGAGGCACATATTTATAGGTAGAGGGAGCTAGGAGTGTCCAAATGAGGAGCGGTTCGCGGCCACGCGATCATGATCGAACGGCCAAGATAATGGAGGGGGTTAGGATGTGTGAAAGGGGTGGTGGGACAAAAGAGAAAAGGCTTCCCGCGGTTAACGCGGTTAACCGTTGGGCTATCAAACGATCTCCGAATGCGACGAAACTTGACAGGCGGTCTACCTATGCTATAATATGACCACATGCCAAGTTTCCACCCATTCCGAGGACATTTTTCGGCCACTCATAAAATAAATATTCGGAGGCGCCGCGGGCGCGTGCAAGTTTGTCTGGGCTCAGAACGGACAACGGAGAGGACGAGGGAACTCGGACGGATGCAAGTTTTGAAAACATGATGATGCAACACACATGATGACAAAGCAAAGATGCAGACGCAAGCAGATGACATGGCAACGGCGACGAATAACTGACTGACATTTGGCGCACCGGTCTCGGGGTGTCACAACACTCCCCTACAAACAAGAGATCTCGTCCCGAGATCTTAGGAACGAGACGGAAGGTAAAAGGAACAACAAAGTTCTTCGAGGACAAAAGAGTGAAACCAAAGAACCTTGAGAGGTTGAACAACTCGAAAGAAGGAACACAACGGAGATGAACGAAGTTGCAAAGACTTCGTTAAACAAGAGGAACAAGGTATACGACGAGAACCCGAAAGGTTGAAGGATATGAAGCACGGTTTGTAGGAAGAAGAATGAAGTCGAAACCACTCTGGTTAAAAAAAGAGATAAAAAGGAATCTCCACGAAGGAATTCGGGGTAGCACTTCGGCTGAAAATGGAAAGAAAAGGACTTGAACTTGACGAGATGAACAACACGATGCCTCCGGAAGAAATGAAAGAGTGAAAATGAAAAGAACGGATAAGAGAAGAACAACTTCGAGCGCGAATGAATTTGAAAAAGGATCTTCAAGAGAAAGACTTGAGCAGAGTTGTTGAGATGATCAACAACAAAAGAATAAGATTGTTGTGAACTTATTAAAACATCTCAAAGCTTGAGGTGAATTATGCCACAACCAAAATATTGATGAGCTGAGAAGAGCAAAGAATGCAAAACTCCACTTCAAAAGAATACGGAGAATTATTTGCATCTCGATATACAAAAGAATAAAGTTTGAGCTGCTCCAGAAGAATTAGATGAATATTTGAAGAATGAATTTAATCGTGATGAACCACCAAGAGGAACTCCGGTAACAAAAGGATGATGATAATAAATGACGGTCGAAAAGAATAAGATTAAGCTTGCGATGATTTAGACGAGGGTCCGGCGAAAAAGCTGAGGAAATTTGAACTCCGGGAAAGAAAAGATGAAAGGACTTGAAACTAGAATTTATTCATCAAGAATAAACTCTGAAGGTAGGAATAAAACAACTTGGTGAGTATGAGTAAGGATTATGTTATGCTTATCCTCCATGAATTAAATTGATGAACAATGGATTTGCTACTACTTATTCTCGTTGAAAAGATTAAAGAGGAATTTATCGCGAACTTGCGAAAATCTTGATGAAACACCGGTAGGATTGGAAAGAACAAATGAATTGATATGATAGCACCGGAAAAGAACTCTTGAGCGAACCACCGTGAGAATTGAAGCCGAGTGAAGAAAAGGAACGAACCAGCGGGAAGAATTAAAATCGAATGATGAAAGAGAACAAACCACCGTAAAGAATTAAAATTGAGTGAATACAAGAGAATGAATCACCGGAAGAATAAGAACTTGGGGAATTAGAATAACGAGCATGAAGAGATCGTGAACTGATTAAAGAACACTTGAACGAAGCACCAGAAGAATATGAGATGAACGAAGGGCATCAATGACAAATATTTGGAGGACGAAGCTGAAAACTGAGAACGAAGAAATCTTCTGAAATGATGGCCTTCGGAGGAACACAATGAAAAAGAATTGATGAAATACTCCGGAAGAATGAAAAGAAGAAGGGTTGAACCACACAAGAAAAGAATATAATAATATTCCGGGAAAATAGAAGAGTCAGGTAAGATCCTGGAAAAAGACATGTGGGTTATGAGCCCACCAAAGAGAAAACACCGTTGAAATGATTGAAAGGAGATGATGCACCGGGCTGATTGAATCACTCGAATGAGGTGAGAATCTCGAATTAATTAGAATACAAAACGAATCACCTGAGATATCTTCGGAACTCCGGAATGATTAAATGGCGAGAGGCGAACGAGCAAGGTGAAGCAATTGAGTCCAGGAAAAAGATTATGATGAACACTGAATACAATTTGAATCCATCGGAAAAGAAAAGAGATGAATAGATGACGACGAGACGAGAATTCACCGGTTGAAATAACTGGGGAAATAATGCAAAGGATTTTCACGAGTAGGATGGATACTCGATTAAGGACTCCGGCTCTGAGAAGTAAAAGGGTGGGCGGGTGGGAAAAAGAAAGACCACTTCGGAAGGTGAAACAGCACCGGTTGA
This sequence comes from Secale cereale, assembly GCA_902687465.1. Classification (NCBI taxonomy): domain Eukaryota; kingdom Viridiplantae; phylum Streptophyta; class Magnoliopsida; order Poales; family Poaceae; genus Secale; species Secale cereale. The sequence goes on along the minus strand of LR738710.1, from coordinate 255,819,508 downwards.
AAGGAATTGAGGTTGAACTTGCTAGAAGACGAGGGTCGAGCCACTTGACGAGAGATGCACCAGATGAAAGACTGACAACGCAATGAACGAAAACTAAACATGTGATCCTAAAAAAATTTGAAGGGGAAGAGGAGTAATTCAAAACACCTACGTCAAGATTCCTCACCAGAGCGACGAAGGGACTGAGAAGTAAAATGAAATCCTACTCTCCGATATAACTAGACTCCGAAAAAGGAAAGTTTTCTGCTAGACTCAACAGCGGCCAGACTACGATCAATCAAGGGGGCTCCTATGGTCGGTCGAGGCTCTGGTACCAACTTGTCAGGCCCAAGATGCGATTCTATCTCGATCACATGACACTTACGTGATTGGGCACAACCACATTTCGGGCGCTTAGCATGATGGATATCATTACATCGTACCATTACATACATACATGGGGGATACAACAATACATACAAGTCACATGAATACAATATCATCAATACAAGGCGTCCGACTATGGATGCAAACATGAAAAGCACAACGACATCCATCTGCTATCCCAGGCTACCGACCCGGAACCTAACCCAAGACCGAAGAAGAAGAAGAAGAAAGGACTCCAACACAACGAACAACGCTCTCACGTCAAGTCATCGGAAACCTGCACCTGCAACTGTTGTTGTAGTATATGTGAGCCACGAGGACTCAGCAATCCCATAACCATGGGTAACAAGACTAGCAAAGCTTAAAGGGAAGGAAGAGGTAAAGTGGTCAGGTTGCAGCAGCGGCTAAGCAATATGTATGGTGGCTAACTTACGAGTACAAGAATAAGATGAGCATCTACGCAAACGGTCGCAAACTAGTATTGATTGCTAAAGATCCTGAACTCCCTACGAGTCAAACATAACCCCACCGTGTTCTCTTCTCAAAGTGAAAAGAGATAGTCACGGTTACTCACACAGTTGTGTGTTTTACTTCGGATCCTCTATCAAGTTTTCTACAACTGGACATTAACAAATTCCAATCTGCCACATAACCGCGGGCACGGCTTTCGAAAGATCATAACCCTGCAGCGGTGTCCCAACTTAGCCCATCACAAGCTCTCACGATCAGCAGAAGTAATAATAATATTACCCCTTATCTTAGGGACAATCCGATCAGGCTCGGTATCCCGGTGCACAAGACATTTTGACAATGGTAAAACAAGTCCAGCAAGACCTCCCGGCGTGCCGACACCCTGATAGTAGCCGCGCGTATCTCGTATCAGGCCACGTCCGGATGAGCGAAGCGTACAGGAGCCAGATACCCCAAGTTGCCCGGGGGCGGTCCCGCACAGTGCTCTATTTGGGACCAACACCGTCGGCACTGGCCCCCCTGTATGTTGAAAGAATCCACGGGTAGCGCTAACTCCCTATGCAATTAATTAATTAATTAAGTTTTTATTATGTTGCAATAAAACCAATGTTGGGCCTTGCTGGAGGAGTTTTATTCAAAAACGAAGTGTCAAGGGGTCCCCATATACCCAACCGTGTAAGGAACGCAAAATCAAGGAACATAATGCCGCTTTATCGGCTCCTAAGGTGGCATGAGTGGAACAAAACACCGAGCAAAAGGCCAAGCCTTCCACCCATGCCCAATATATAGGTGTGTTAATATATTTAAGACATATTGTGATATTCCAACAACAAGTTCCAACATGGAACGATCTTCATCTTCACCTGCAAATAACAACGCTATAAGAGGGGCTGAGCAAGCGGGTAACATAGCCAAACAATGGTTTGCTGGGAAGGTGTCAAAGGTTAGAGGTTTCATGGCAACAAGGAGAGGGGCTGACAATAAAGATGGGTAGCGCGACATGTAACGATAGCATCGAGACACTAAGCATGGCAATGATAGTAAAGGTATCCAAGGTGATGGTCATCTTGCCCGAGATCCCGCTAGGAAGAAGAACGAGCCATGAAGTACATGACACCATGAAGACAAACCAAGCGTAGTCGAACGAATCCTCACGATCGCAACGAAACAAGAACTATCGAGAAGAAGCACAACACGGTAAACACACAACACAAGACAAGTCTATATATGATGCAAAACATGGCAAGGGATGAAGCACACAAGAACAACATAAACCAACAAGTTTAAATGAGGACGGAATCAACACATAACAAATCCGGTAAGCCCTCATATGCACGTTTTGAAATTAGTCCTGATCTGAACAAAACTTAAGTTAAAGTTGTTAGACGGCAAGTTAACATGCACCATGATGATCTACATGTAATTCTAGTCAAGTTTCATATAAATTTTGTTTAATTCGGAGCTACGGCCTAGAAGATATGAGCAAAACAAGACAAGCATGGCAATGGTGCAAGATGCACCCAAACATCAAGCAAACACACTCAAAGTATGTAAACAACATGACATTATGATTCTACATGCAAAATCACACAAGTTTCATATAGGGCACACTCAAAACGGAGCAACGGTCCAACACATACACATGAAACAAGATATAACAACAAGATGAAGTTAACAGCCACATAGCAACTTTGGAGCAAGGTAAATATAAGCTACAACACCCAAACATGATAACAAGAAGCATGGATGGGAAGTAGACATGTTACTTAACAAGTATGAACTTAGAACACACCCAAAAGCTTGCTGGAACACATTTAAACAAGCATGGAAAGTTGCAATAAAATTATCCAGACTTAGTCAAAATCTGGGAAGGCAAAAACATCATCATGATGCTGCCTTCGGAGGCACAAAACAACAAGCATATCAACTCTAGTAAGAACATAAAGAGCATGGGCATGTAGTAGACATATCATACAGCAAACAACTCCATTGGAGCATCTCCATAGGAGGCATGGATCAATAGCAACAAGCTTCACCTAAATGAACATGCTGATAAAATCCTGCCAGGCATAATTTATAGCAACTTGAGAGCAAGAAATAACTAAGCTATAGCAGGTCATATGAGCAAGTAAGGGCATGAATGGATAGACAATAACATGGACAACAAGATATGATCATTGTCCACTCCAAAACAAGCATGGATTTGAGTGGGCCATCAAGCAAACATAGCATCATGTTATAACACATTCCAGACTTACAGTTTTTTCACTAAGTATAAAACAGCAACAACAACATGGCATGTTTACAAGCTTGTCTAAGTCACCTCAAGGCATATCATGGAAAGATGATTGCACCACAGCAAGGACCATATGATTGTGCTTCTAAAACATCTAGACATGTGGCATGAAGACAAACACATCAATAGCAATGAGCAAGTGAAATCAGCATCTCATAACAAGTTTCTGCACTTAACAGCCACATGCACTTTTGCAACAGAGATTAACATGGCAATATGGCACCTAACATGAATGCTAATACAACCAACATGTAGAGCATTTCACAATGAACATTTTGACATATCATATTCTCCATTTGGATAAACATTCACCAAGTTATCATATCTCAAACATGGCAACAAAATAACAAGTAACAGCAGTTTATAACAAGTAGCACTCTTGCAACAGAGATTAGGGCATCTATATGGAGTCAAACATGCATGGCACAATGGGAAAAAGTGTAGAGCATATCACCACGATCATTTTGACATATTATTCACTCAATTTGGATCACCACACAACAAGTTACAAGCACTCGAAGATGCAACAAAATTAAGGCAGAAAAGGACTTAGCAGTTTGAAGAAAAACACAAACGGGCGCTAGATAGCTAAATTACACCCAAAGCAGGACTTAGGCTGGTGGTGCTCACCTATGGCCCATGGGCCAGAGGGGAAGGCAGAGGCGGGCTGGAGCGGTGGGCCTCGAGGCCTGGTGCGGCCACGACGCAGAGGAGGCCGGAGGCTGGAGCTGGGCCCGGAGCTGCCACACGGCTGGGCCGCAGCTGGAGCTGAAGCTGGGCCCGGGGAGGCTTCGGCCCATGAGGCCGTGGGGTGGCCGGCCCAGGAGAGCGATGGGCGTCGTCGTCGATCCCTCGTCCTCCCGCACGACAGTAGGGAAGCCGCCATGGTAGGGGACGGCGAGGTCCGGATGCCGGGGAGGAGTGGCCGGAATGACGGGATCCGTGCAGGGATGGTCGGATCCGTGGCTGGCGGGGAGGGATCCGGCCGGACCCGGGCGGGGCGAGGCCAGCGGCAACTCCGCGGCGGCTCGGCTCGCAAGGGAGAGAGAAGGTGAGAGGCGAGGCGCGGCCTGCTAGTCGAGGTCGCCGGCGGCGGCGGGGACGCTAGACGAGGCAGCAAGGCGGCGAGGAGGCGCGGGGAGGCGAGGCGCTTGGGCAGGGAGCTCGGGGACGAGGGAGACACTGTGGGGCGGCAGCGCGCGGACGGGCGTGCGTGGGCCCGCGATGGGCTCGGCGGGCCGCGGCGATGTGGGGCGCGGGGAGGCCACGTGGCGGCGCGGGAGTGGCTGCGGGCGGCGGTGGAGCTGATGTGGTGGCACGGGATTGGCCGGAGTGAGGTGGAGGGGCGCTGGACATGTTCGGTGGCGGAACGAACATGTCCGGCTGCGCGGAGGGAGGGTTTTTAGGGTTTCATCCGCGCGAAAATGGAGGGAGAGGCACATATTTATTGGTAGAGCGAGCTAGGAGTGTCCAAATGAGGAGCGGTTCGCGGCCACGTGATCGTGATCGAACGGCCAAGAGCATGGAGGGGGTTAGGATGGGCTTGGTGGGCTGTGTGAAAGGGGTGCTGGGCCAAAAGAGAAAAGGCTTACGGCGGTTAACGCGGTTAACCGTTGGGCTATCAAACGAACTCATAACGCGACGAAACTTGACAGGCGGTCTACCTATGCTATAATAAGACCACATGCCAAGTTTCCACCCATTCCGAGAACATTTTTTGGCCACTCACAAAATAAATATACGGAGGCGCCGCGGGCGCGTGCAAGTGTGTCTGGGCTCAGAACGGACAACAGAGAGGACGAGGGAACTCGGACGGATGCAAGTTTTGAAAACATGATGATGCAATACACATGATGACAAGGCAAAGATGCACACGCAAGCAGATGACATGGCAACGGCGACGAATAACTGACTGACACCTGGCGCACCGGTCTCGGGGTGTCACACCCCGCCCCATCTCCTTGAGTGGAAGACACATGCCGGGAGGACACTTCAGTGTCCACGCAGGCCACGGGCGATGGAGCTCGGACCAGCGGGTCACTCTTCGTCTCTCCAGGCGCTAGAGAGTTCCCCTCCAATAAGGAGGCGTCGGGGTGTGCTCGGGGAGGGCTGTAGGTGAGCAGGTGAGAAATACTTAGGAAGCATTAAAATGCTAAGATAAGCAAGGTGCGGCAATTAACATATCCGAACAACTTACGGTTCATTCGGGGGCTTCTCCCTGGGCTTCACCACAAAACTACATTCGGACCATGAGTCCGAACTGGCGGGGAGGTTTAGCTTCCTCCGGGGTGCGGCCTTGCCTGCGCCTGCCGGGGCCACCCTCTTCTTCCCCCCGCCTTGCGCGGGGGAATCTTCTTCTTCGTCATCCTCCTCCTCTTCGGAGGAGAGGATGTTGATCTCCTCGGACTTCACGTCCGCAGGGCGGGGGCCACCCTCGGCCTCCTTGCTCTTCTTCTTGGACTTCTTGTCCGGTGCCTTGTACGGCGCCGGGACCAACATCGCCGTCAGTTGAGGCCTCTCTGGGTCTACTAGCAAAGGCGTCGGACACTTAATCTGGATTGCCTTCTTCGTCCAGCCCTGTTTACAACGCAAAAACTCCGATTCCTATTATTGTTAATGTTCGGCAGAATTTTTTGATTACCTCTTGTGCGGGAAACGCTGTGTTGTAGCCTGCGTCCTCCGTTTCCTTTGGCCACTCCTTCTGGCTCTTGAAGAGATGCTTCCAGAACTCTTTGTGCGTGAAGCCGAAGAGATGCTTCAGGGGCCAGTCTCTAGCTGGATCGAACTCCCATAGGGAGGAGCCCCGGTGTTGACAGGGAAGAACAAGTTGGGCCAGCATTACCTAAACCACGGTTGTGAGTTGGTAGCCCTTCTAGATCATGCCAGACACACGGCCTTGGAGTGCCGTCACCTCAGTCTGAGACCCCCAGTTCAGACCCTTATCGGTCCAAGAGGTTAGCCTCTCCGGGGGTCCAGATCTGAAGGCAGGCACCGCCGCCCATTTGGCATTACGGGGCTGAGTGATTTAGAACCACTCCTGCGGCCAAACCTTGTTCGTCTCCACAAACGACCCTTTTGGCCAGGTTGTATTCTGGAGCTTGCTTATCACAGCGCCCCCGCACTCCGTGTGTTGCCCATCCACCACCTTCGGCTTCATGTTGAAGGTCTTGAGCCATAGGCCGAAGTGTGGGGGAACGTGGAAGAAATCTTCACACACCACTATGAAAGCGGAGATGTGAAGAATGAAATTCGGGGCTAGATCATGGGAATCTAGCCCGTAGAAAAATAGCAAACCCCGTACATAGGGGTGAAGACAAAATCCTAGCCCCCTAATGAAGTGCGAGAGGAACACAACTCTCCCACCCGCCTCGGGGACGGGAACCACCTGGTCCTTGGCGGGGACTCATTGCGCAATATTGGCAGCGAGATAGCCCGCACTCCGGAGATCCTCCACGGCTTTCTCAGTAACCGTGGAGGTCTCCCACTTGCCCTTGGTGCCGGATCCGGCCATTGTTGCTGAAGGAAGTGGAGATTGAGGAATGGAGAACTGCGGGCGCAAGAGATGAGGATGCTGGGGCTAGGAAGATTGGAGAGCATGAGCTTGAGGAAGGTGTGGGGTTGATAGATGGGATTGATATCCTTTTATAACGCTACGAATACAGAACGTCCCCCCACTTTAGCCGCAGACCTCAGCGGTTCCCAAAGCAGTCGTGCGTAATGAGCGGTTTGGATGCTCACGCCACATTAATAAGGATCCCCTAATAAGCGGGCACGATCTCTGTACTGATAAGATGTGCTGAGTGCGGTTATATCTCGAAACGAGAAACTAGGGCCATATAAAATGGTCTGGTATATTAGTGGGATCGACGCGGCGCTTCACCAAAAAGTAGTCAGTAAAGACACATTATTCATTTTCTTTTAATGCCTTGCCTTCGAGGCTAAGGGTTGTATTAACCATGCAGAGCCGAGCACAATACACTTTTGGCAGAAGATATATTCGAAAGAAGGAACCCACCTTGCAATGCCAAAGATAATACGGAAGCCGAACTCATCATCATCGAAGACAGGTTTAGGGGCTACTGAAGGAGTCCTAGATAGAGGGGTGCTCATGTGGCCGGATAACTCGTGATGGGCCGGACTAGTGGGCCGTGAAGATCATTGCTGAAGATCGTCTCTTGTATCCGGATAGGACTCATGTATACGTATAATGGCAAGTTTTAGGTTTGGGTGTAATCTTTCCTTCCTTTGCAAGATGATTACGTACAAACTCTAGGGCCCTCTGGTACATATATAAACTGGAGGGTTTAGTCCGTAGAGGCTAAGGTAGAAAAATAACAAAATCATAGGCTAGGCTTCTAGTGTTTAGCCATTATGATCTCGAGGTAGATTAACTCTTGTAATCATATTGATCAAGATCAATCTAGCAGGAAGTAGGGTATTACCTCGATCGACAGGGCCTGATCCTAGGTAAATATCGTGTCCCCAGTCTCCTGTTACCATCGATCCTCAGTTGCATATTTCGGGATCCCCTACCCGAGATCCACCGATTTTGACACCGACAGTGACGTCTTGCTAGCAAAAGCTGTCAATAAAGGCATATTATGTTTTTTTAATTAAGTGTTATACACTTGTGGTAGTGGGTTGTAACTGTTACACAGAGCCAGACATAGTTAATGTTGATAAGCTATTCTGAAGTATTCGGAGGAGGAACCCGCCTTGCAAGACCGAAGACAATTTGCGCGTCGGACACATCGTCATTGAAGATTGGTTCAGGGGCTACTGAGGGAGTCCTGGAATACGGGGTCCTCGGGCGTCCGGGCTACATAACGTGGGCCGGACTAATGGGCCATGAAGATACCAGATGGAAGGTTCCCCTCCGTGTCCAGATGGGACTCTCCTTGGCATAGAAGGCAAGTTGGGCGTGCAGATGTGAAGTTTCCTTTCTTTGTAAACCGACTATGTACAACCCTAACCCCCTCCCATGTCTATATAAACCGGAGGGTTTAGTCCGTAGAGGGGAGAATAATCATACATACTAGACATCTAGGGTTTAGTCATTACGATCTCGAGGTAGATCAACTCTTGTAACCCCTATACTTATCAAAGTCAATCAAGCAGGAAGTAGGGTATTACCTCCATCAAGAGGGCCCGAACCTGGGTAAAACATCGTGTCCCCTGCCTCATGTTACCTTCCATCCTTAGATGCACAGTTCGGGACCCCTTACCCGAGATCTGCAAGTTTTGACACCGACACCTGCTTCTTCACCATTGCTGGTGCAGGCCATCGTGTGGCCCTTGCAGGCAGTGGCCGACGCCTGCACCGGGTCCGGACCGTGAGTTGACACTGGCTCCGCCCCCC
>LR738710.1:255767244-255810882 GCA_902687465.1 Secale cereale | reverse complement strand
CCCCCCCCCCCCCGCCTCTTCGCTTGCCGTGTGCGTGCTGGCAGCTGTGGTGGTTACCATGTTGGGGAACGTTGCATGGGAAACAAAAATTTTCCTACGAACACCCAAGATCAGTCTAGGAGATGCACATCTACGAGAGGAGAGTTGGATCCACATACCCTTGTAGATCGCTAAGCAAAAGCGTTCAAGAGCGCGGTTGATGTAGTGGTACGTCTTTGCGATCCAATCACGATCCGTCCCGCGAACTCCGATCTAGTGCCCAACGGACGGCACCTCCGCGTTCAACACACATACGGCTTGATGACGCCTTCACCTCCTCGATCCAGCGAGCAATGGTGAAGTAGTAGCTCGAGTCCTCTGGCAGCACGACGGCGTGGTGGCGGTGGTGGTGGAGAAATGTCAGTAGAGCTTCGCTAAGCGCTACGGAAAGGAAGAAGGCTACGAGAGAGAGAAGGGGCAACACCGTGGCGTATTAGGGTGCGGCTTCCCTCTCTCTACCTCTCTACATATAGGGGAAGAGAGGAGAGGAGGGGGAGCCCCTAGATCCAATCTAGGGGTGGCGGCCACAAGGGGGAAACCCTAGATGAGTTTTCCTCCCTAGAAGACTTGCCCCCCAAGCCAAGGGGTGGGAACCCTAATGGTGGCACCCCCACCTCCTCTGGCAACATGGGAAGGGGTGAGGGGGGCACACAAGCCCTTAGTGGGATGGTTTTCCCCCTCCCCTTGTCCCACGAGCCCCCCAACACTTGTCGGGGCCCCTGAAACCTCTATCGGTCATGCTGGCCATCACCCGGTACCTCCGGAACACATGTGGACTCCAATACCCTTCGTCCAATATATCGATCTTCACCTTCGGACCATTCCTGAGTTCCTCGTCACGTCCAGGATCTCATCCGGGACTCCTAACAATCTTCGGTGACCACCATAATGACTCAACTATACTTATATCGTCACCAAACGTTAAGCGTGTAGACCCTGCGGGTTCGAGAACTATGCAGACATGACCGAGACACCTCTACGGTCAATAACCAATAGCGGGATCTGGATGCCCATATTGGTTCCCACATATTGTATGAAGATCTCATCTATTGAACCTCGATTGTCAAGGATTCAGATAATCTCGTATGTTCTTCCCTTTGTCTATCGGTATGTTACTTGCCCGAGATTCAATCGTCGGTATCTCCATACCTAGTTCAATATCATTACCGGTGTGACGCCCCCGATTTGACCATACACTAATCATGCATGCAAATGTGTACGACCAAGATCAAGGACTCACTAGAAGATATCACAACACAACTCTAGACACAAATTAAAATAATACAAGCTTTATATTACAAGCGAGGGGCCTCGAGGGCTCAAATACATAAGCTTGAAAACACAAGAGTCAATAGAAGAAAAAATATCTGAGTACAGACATAAGTTAAACAAGTTTGCCTTAAGAAGGCTAGCACAAAACAACACGATCGAAAAGGCAAGGCCTCCTGCCTGGGACCTCCTAACTACTCCTGGTCGTCAGCTGTCTCCACGTAGTAGTAGGGTCTGTCGGGGTAGTAGCAGTCATCAAGTGTGGCATCTGGCTCCTAGACTCCACCATCTGGTTGCATCAACCAGCAAGAAGAAAGAAGGGGGAAAAGGGGGAGCAAAGAAACCGTGAGTACTCATCCAAAGTACTCGCAAGCAAGGATCTACACTACATATGCATCGGTGTCAATGAAAAGGGGTAATATATGTGGACTAAGCTCCAGAATGCCAGAATAAGAGGGGAGAAGCTAGTATCTTCTGGAAACCACCGTCTTGCAGCAAGAGGGGGAAGTAGAGTAGTATAACATAAGTCATATTTATGTTGTTGTTCCAACGCTCCGGGATCCTTTCTCGACTCCCGAAGCAACATATCCAAACTATGCCTCAGCATCCAGTTCTAGTTGTAGCGATCGGGATACAACTCCAAGTGTCCGTTACCGTAGGACAGGCTATCTATAGATGTTTTCTTCCCTGCAGGGGTGCACCAACTTACCCATCATGCTTGCTTAACTCCGGATGGACACACCATCAGGTCATGCCCGCCCTCGGCCAAACAATACACCGCAACCTGACCTAGGCTTAATAGAGAGGTCATGCACGCCGGACTAAACCCTATGCCCCCAGGGGTCATGGGCCAATCACCCAGGGAACTCCTGCATGTTGCGTGGGCGGCCGGTGAGCAGACCTGGGCAACCTCCTTAAAAAGGTAGGTGCTTACGCGGTCCAACCCGGCGCGCGCCGCTCAGTCGCAATGATGTCAGTTAAGCTTCGGCTGATGCATACGACGCAGAACGCCCATACTATGCCCACGTGATGGTTAGCGCTATCAGGCCAGAGGCCCCTTGGATCAAATATCCAAACCATTTAGTGTCTTGGGAACGCGCTTTAACGAGCAGAGACTCACGAACATGTGACCCCATCGCCCCGTCTCGAGAACTTGCGGCAAGGGCGAGTGCCCGGCCACGCCTCGTATTATCTCGCGGGCAGCTTCCAGGTCAACCCGACTACACATCACTCGCAATTAAGCTCGCGCGGGTACCCCTCTGGGTCGACCCGTCTTTAGTAACCAGGTCTAGTGTAAAGTCATAGTAACCATAGTAACTGTGTGTCTAACACCAAAGGGAAAACCTGAGGAAATCACCCTCGATGGAATTCCACCTGATGTTATCGTCAAGGTGAACGAAAGAGGAGTCACCCTCGAGGTCCACTCTTGAGGAGTTGCACGACAGTGTCGTTATCGGGAGTGGAGAAAGAGGAATCACCCTCGATGAACACAACCGATGAACTATCCTGCAAGGTTAACATCAGAAGTGCTGATGAGGTCTCACCCTCGGCACTCGATAGTAACCCAGTAGTGTCGAGCAACTAAGGGGAAAGTGATGTGCGGTGCCGGGTCCTAGTCTTCGATCTCGTTGATCGGGTCTTCTGATAATCCAGCGGGGCAGTCAGGACAAGGTAGGGGGTCACTGGTGGATCTCTAACCAGCCTACACTAAGAAGTTTAGTATAAACATGTAAGGTATGAAATCAGGTATCAACAACAGGCTATGCATCATAATAGGATCATACAAAAAGCAGTAGCAGTTCTAATGCAAGCATAAGAGAGAAGGGAATGGGCGATATCGGAATGATCAAAAGGGGGGGTTGGCTTGCCTGGTTGCTCTGGCAAGAAGGAGGGGTCGTCAACACCGTAGTCGATCATCGGGGCATCATCGGTCTCGGGGTCTACCGGAGAGAAGAGGGCGAAGAAACAGTAAATATAAAGCAAACAGTTGCAACAGAGAAGGGGGGATATCACTCGGGAAGTAACCCGTAGTGCTAGGGTGCTCTAACGCGGTGGTACACGGTACCGGCGAAGGGGGGATATCACTCGGGAAGTAACCCGAGTGTTTCGTGTTTTCGGACAGATGAATCGGAGGGGAGAAAGTTGCAGGTTCACTATGCTAGGGACGTGTGGCGAACGAACGGACCGCATATTCAGATTCGTCTCGTCGTTCTGAGCGATTTTCATATATAAAACATTTTCATCCGAGTTACAGATTATTTTATATGATTTTCTAAAGTTTTAACAATATTCTGAAATTATTATTAATCGAAAATAAATAGCTAAATGCTAGGGGTACCCAGAAACGTACCCAACAGTTGACAAATGGGGCTGACAGTGGGTCCGGGGTGTCCCAGTTGACCAGTCAACGTTGACTGGTCAACACGGGGTGGGGACCCCCTGTCATTGTCTGTTTATTTACTTAATTAAAGTTTTCTACTAAACTATTGATTAGTCTAATTAATCCTAGTTAATTAGGCTAATTAATTACTGAATTAATTAATTAATTAATATATATTTATATTTATATTTTATTTTACAAATTCTTTTTTTTTACACGGGGCGGGCCCCATGTGGCAGTGGCCCAAGGCCAAAGGGGCGGGGCGGGTTAACGGGCGCTGGGGCGGGGCGCACCCAGGCCCCATTGCGCGCGCGGGGATAAGGGGAGGCGAGATCAGCCGACCGGGCCGTGCCCGGTGGCGGCGTGGCCACGGTGGGCCGGCGGCGAGGCCACGGCGGGCCGGCGTCGGGGAGCGGGCACTGCAGGCGGCCTGCGTCGGAGCGAGGGCCGGCGGCTGGAGCTGGCGAGGGCAGCCGCCGGCGCGAAGCAGAGGCAGCCGGGAGGAGCGGCGCGGCGTGGACGTGCGGGTGGCGCTGGTGTGAGCGAGTGGTGGCGAGCGGGGGCCTAGGAGGGCGGCGAGCAGCGCGAGGGCCGCCGAGTGTATGCGAGCGCGGCGGCCGGAGGTGGTGGGTCGCGCGCGGGTGTGGCGTGGCGGCTACCGCAGCCGGTAGCGTCAGCGGCAGAGGATAACAGCAGCGGGGGCGCGGGGCGGTAGGTACGGCGAGCATGTGCAGGCACCGAGTGGGACCGAGGAGAGGGCGGCCGGGTGTGAGGCCGACGCGAGCAGGAGCAGGAGCAGTGGCGGTCGGGGCAGCGGACTAGGGGCGTGGGGAGCACGGGCGGAACCGCGGCGACCGCGAGCGGTGATGGCTCCACGCACGGGGTGATAACGGCCTACGACGATGTTCCGAGGCGAGAAAGGAGAGGGAGGGAGTTGCGTTCACCAAGCAGGCACAAGGAGGCCCGTCGAGTGGCTTAGGAGCAGTAGAGGTGGTCGGCGTCGACGGTGATCGTTGGTGATGCAAAAGACGGGACCGGCTCGATCCGCGCGTTGTGGCGTCGCCCGACTCGAGTTCGCGGTCGAGGACGAGGTAGCGGAGGCCGGCGAAGCTTTAGGACAGGTCGGGGGCGCCTAGGGACAACAAGGGCTGCGGTGGTGGTGCGACGACGACGATGACATCGCATCGGGGAGGTGGAGGGAAGGAGATCTGGTGTGGAGAGAGAGGGTTATTAGGGGGAGGGGAATGGGGTAGCTAGGGTTGCGTCGGTGAGGGGCGCCAACCATATAGGCCGCGGGAAGTCGGCGGATGGCCGACACGGCGATGGCTGCGGCCGTGGTAGCCATCGGCTCTGTCCACGATCCCCTGTGAACAGAGCGGAGGGGGCAGCGGGAGCAAGTGGGCCGGCCTGCTAGGTAGATGGGGCGGGTGGCCCAAGGGAGGGGGGCTTTGTTTTATTTATATTTAGTTTTCTTTCAAACAATTCTATTTAAATTTTGTGCACTTAACCACTTTACAAAAATGCTGGCTCAGCACCATTATGACTTATGGAAATTTTGCCATAGTTTGGACATTTTAGTTTTGATAGATAAAAACTTTTATTTTTGACTTTAAATTTAAATTTGAATTTGAACGGAGTTTGAATCAACACGAGTTTATCAACAGTAACAATGGTGACGCAACGTCATTAGCAGAGGTTTACTGTAGCTTGATTACCCGAGCGTTACAAATCTCCTCCACTACAAGAAATCTCGTCCCGAGATTTAGGAGGTAGATTAAGGGGAGAAGGACTCGGGAAGGACGGAGATCAACACGAGATAGGTTCCTGGGGACTATCTCAGTGAACGTGGCATCGAGAAATCTCTCGAGTTGAAATTCAAGAAAGCCATCGAGAGCAATGTAATGAGGTGCAATTAGAAGATTCAACCGGGTAAGCAATCATTCGTTGTGTGAAGCAGAGGTTGAAAAGGGTTCAGACACCCTCGGAGATACGTGTAGAGCACCTTTATAGTCACCCAGTTACGTTGCGATGTTTTGTACACACAAGGTATTCCTCCGGTGTCAGTGAGTTGCATGATCTCATGGTCATAGGAACATATATACTTGACATGCAGAAAATGATAGCAATAAAGTGACATGATCATATGCTACATTCAAAGTTTGGGTCTTGTCCATCACATCATTCTCCCAATGATGTGACCTTGTTATCAAATGACAACTCATGTCAATGGCTAGGAAACCATAGCCATCTTTGATTAACGAGCTAGTCCGGTAGAGGCTGACTAGGGAAATCTTGTTGTCTATGTATCCACACATGTATTTGAGTTTCCGATTAATACAATTTTAGCATGGATAATAAACAATTATCATGAACAAGGAAATATGATAATAACCAATTTATTATTTCCTCTAGGGCATATTTCCAACAGTCTCCCACTTGATCTAGAGTCAATAATCTAGTTCACATCGCCATGTGATTAACACTCATAGTTCACATCGCCATGTGACTAACACCCAAAGAGTTTACTAGAGTCAATAATCTAGTTCATATCATCATGTGATTAACACTCAATGAGTTCTGGGGTTTGATCATGTTATTCTTGAGAGAGAGGTTTTAGTCAACGGTTCTGCAACATTCAGGTCCGTATGTACTTCGCAAATCTCTGTCACATTGTAGATGCTGCTACCACGCTCCACTTGGAGCTATTCCAAATGGTTGCTCTACTTATACGTATCTGGTTTGCTACTCAGAGTCATCCGGATAGGTGTTAAAGCTTGCATCGACGTAACCCTTTACGCCGAACTCTTTATGATCTCCATAGCCGAGAAATATTTCCTTATTTCTTAAAGGACAATTTTGACCGATGTCCAATGATCCACTTCTGGGTCACTTTTGTACCCCATTGCCAGACACGTGGCAAGGCACACCGTAGGTGCGGTACACAGCATGGCATACCGTATAGAGCCTATGGCTAAGGCATAGGGGACAACCTTCGTCCTTGCTCTTCTTCTGCCGTGGTCGAGCTTTGAGTCTCACTCAACTTCACACCTTACCACCAAGGCAAGAACTCCTTCTTTGACTGATCCATTTTGAACTCCTTCAAAATCATATCAAGGTATGTGCTCTGTGAAAGTCTTATCACGCGTCTTGATCTATTTCTATATACCTTGATGCCCAATATGTAAGCAGTTTTACCGAGGTCTTCCTTTGAAAAACTCCTTTCAAACAACCCTTTATGATTTCCAGAAATTCTTCATCATTTCAGAGCCTTCTTCCTCTCCTGCAGCATGACGGAGTGGTGGCGGTGGTGGTGGAGAAATCTTAGCAGAGCTTCGCTAAGCGCTACGGAGAGGAAGAAGGCTACGAGAGAGAGAAGGGGCAGCGCCGTGGCGTATTAGGGTGCGGCTGCCCTCTCTCTACATCTCTATATATATGGGGAAGGGAGGAGAGGAGGGGGGAGCCCCTAGATCCAATCTAGGGGCGGCGGCCACAAGGGGGAAACCCTAGATGGGTTTTCCTCCCTAGAAGACTTGGCCCCCAAGCCAAGGGGTGGGAACACTAGGGGTGGCGCCCCGCCTCCTCTGGCAACGTGGGAAGGGGTGAGGGGGGGGGCGCACATCCCCTTAGTGGGCTGGTTTTCCCCCTCCCCTTGGCCCATGAGGCCACCCAACACTTGTCGCGGCCTCTGAAACCTCTTCCGGTCATGCTGACCATCACCCGGTACCCTTGGAACACATCCGGACTCCAATACCCTTCATCCAATATATCCTCATCATGTCCGGGATCTTATCTGGGACTCCGAATAACCTTCGGTGACCACCATAATGACTCAACCATACTTATATCATCACCAAACGTTAAGTGTGTAGACCCTAGGGGTTGGAGAACTATGCAGACATGACCGAGACACCTCTACGGTTAATAAACAATTGCGGGACCTGGATGCCCATATTGGTTCCCACATATTCCATGAAGATCTCATCGGTTGAACCTCGATTGTCAAGGATTCAGATAATCCCGTATGTGGTTCCCTTTGTCTATCGGTATGTTACTTACCCGAGATTCGATCGCCGGTATCTCCATACCTAGTTCAATCCCATTACTGGCAAGTCTCTTTACTTGTTCCATAATACAAGATCCCGCAACTAACTCCTTAGTCACATTGCTTGCAAGCTTCTTGTGATTTTGTATTACCGAGAGGGCCTAGAGATACCTCTCCGTCATACGAAGTGACAAATCCCAGTCTTGATCCATGCCAACTCAATAGACACCCTCGGAGATACCTGTAGGGCACCTTTATAGTCACCCAGTTACGTTGCGACGTTTGGTACATACAAGGTATTACTCCAGTGTTAGTGAGTTGCATGATCTCATGGTCATAGGAACATATATACTTGACATGCAGAAAACGATAGCAATAAACTTACACGATCATATGCTACGTTCAAAGTTTGGGTCTTGTCCATCACATCATTCTTCCAATGATGTGACCTCGTTATCAAATGACAACTCATGTCAAAGGCTAGGAAACCATAGCCATCTTGGATCAACGAGCTAGTCCGGTAGAGGCTGACTAGGGACATCTTGTTGTCTATGTATCCACACATGTATTTGAGTTTCCGATCAATACAATTTTAGCATGGATAATAAACGATTATCATGAATAAGAAATATGATAATAACCAATTTATTATTGCCTCTAGGGCATATTTCCAACATACCACTCTGGTGGCAGCCCCCCATTACCGTCGCGGACGATGGCATTCACGTGGCTGGGATGGTCGACCTCCTCAACGGCGACGGCATCGTGGCGCTGCGCTCGGATAAACGCGGCTAGGTTGGCAGGCAGCCTGGCACTGCCCATTCTAGAGCGGATGACACTTTGGGCCACTGCCCGAAACCTCGAGCCAGGTACCGATGTCACCCCAGCCTCTTCCTCTACATGGTCGTTCTCTACCCTCGAGTTGGCGCCGCTTGGTCATCTTGCAAAGGTGACGGCTGACTCGGCGATCGTGCTCCGTGGTGAGGTCGCTCCTCCGCTCGTCCAGCTAGAGGCCATTAGGTCCCGTGAGATCCTGGAGGGGCGGTTGGCGGAGGCCCGGTCTCGCTTGGCGTCCCCGGCGAAAGTCGGGCCAAACGGCCCGACCGCCCTACGGGGTTCGGTCAACCCCCCTCCCCTCGAGGATGACGGGGTTATCCGTAGCTGCACCTGATCTCATACTGCCGCCATTCACGCTTTGAGTGCCTCCCGTGTTCTGGGGTCAAGCAGCCCCTCGATGGCGGTTTAATGCGGACCCTCTTTTGGAACATCCGCAGTTTCGGCCAAGAGGTCCTCCTCCGCCAACTTATTGAGTATATCTGTGACGAGCACATCGACATAGTTTCTATCAAGGAGACCATGCACATGGATTTTTCCCTTGTGGAGCTTGAGCACTTGTGTGCTCACCTGTTCGCCTGGCATCCGCTCCCTTCTAGTGGGATTGTCGGCCGCTCGGGTGGCATCCTTTTAGGTGTGAAGGATGCCACCTTCGTGGTACGTAGTATGGATCGGGACAAATTTTTCGTCAGTATGGAACTTTTCGAGCCGGCGATCAACTTCAAATGAGAGATCATCATTTTATAAGGCCCCGCTAACCATAGCCGTTCGGCGACCTTCCTTGCCAAGCTCTCGAGGAAGGTCTCGGCTGCCCAGCTCCCAGTCCTCATGGGCGGAGACTTCAACCTCCTCCGTTACGCGGAGGACAAGAATAACGACCTAGTCAACTACCCTAGGATGCAAATGTTCAACGATTGCATCGCAGACCTCGGTCTTGGTAGTTGAACCGGGTCGATGCGAGGTTCACTTGGACCAATCACCAAGAGAACCCGACTATATCCGTCCTGGACCATTTGTTGGTCTTGCCGGAGTGGGAGCTGCAATGCCCTCTTTCCTCCCTTCGCGCCATCACTAGGATCGGCTCTGATCATGTCCCGCTTCTTCTCTCCTCGGAGAATGAACGTCCACCTATTCCCCTAGATTCCGCTCAGAGACATTCTGGCTCAATTAGAATGGCTTCGTCGAGGTTGTACGGGCGAAATGGGTGGAGGCTCGCCTTGCCCATCACGGATCCCTTTCAGCCGTCGACGACTAGCACTTCTATGCCAAGTGTGCCAGACAGTTCATGAAATGATGGGGCGCAAACCTGGGTCATGACTTGCGCGAGAAGTCCATCCTCGTAGCCATTCAAGCCCTAGACTTGGGGGCCGACTCGGTCGGCCTCGACCCCGATGAGTGGTTGCTTTGCTATGACCTTGAGGATCAGCTCATGGTCATCTATATTGAAGAGGAGGCGTACTTGTGGATCCGTGGGACCCAAAATGGGTCCTCAAGGGGGATTCCAACACGGCCTAATTTCAGGCCATTGCTAATTGTTGGAGATGCCGAAACACGATTGCCTTGCTCTGGGATGGCGATTCCCTTCTCCAGGGGGGCACTTGAGATCCGCGCCCATGTCGATGGATTCTATAACGACATCTTCTTCGCCTCCCCTCGGGGAGGCTTAGCCCTCGCGATGGACCTTTGGTCTGGCCCCCAGTGTGTGTCTGTCACGGAAAGCACGGCCTTAACGGCCCCCCTTATCTGAGGCCGAGATTTGGGCAGCCATCCGCGGCATGAACCCGTCCTCCGCCCCGGGCCCTGACGGCCTCCCTGTGAAGTTATTCTAGACCTTTTGAAATGTGGTTAAACCCGAGATCATGGCCCCTTTTGAGGAATTCTATGTCGGGTCCTTCGATCTTCGCCGCCTCAACTTCGGGATCGTCTGCATGATCCCCAAGGACCCCGGCGCAATGGATTGGAGGAAATATGCCCTAGGGGCAATAATAAAGTTGTTATTTATATTTCCTTATATCATGATAAATGTCTTTTATTCATGCTAGAATTGTATTAACCGGAAACTTGATACATGTGTGGATACATAGACAAAACACAGTGTCCCTAGTAAAGCCTCTACTAGACTAGCTCGTTAATCAAAGATGGTTGAGTTTCCTAACCATAGACATGTGTTCTCATTAACGGGATCACATCATTAGGAGAATGATGTGATGGACATGACCCATCCATTAGCTTAGCATATTGATCGTTCAGTTTTATCGCTACTTCTTTCTTCATGTCAAATACATATTCCTCTGACTATGAGATTATGCAACTCCCGGATACCGGAGGAATGCCTTGCGTGCTATCAAATGTCACAACGTAATTGGGTTATTATAAAGATGCTCTACATGTATCAACAAAGGTGTTTGTTGGGTTGGCATAGATCGAGATTAGGATTTGCCACTCTGAGTATCGGAGAGGTATCTCTGGGCCCTCTCGGTAATGCACATCATAGGAAGCCTTGGAAGCAATGTGACTAATGAGTTAGTTGTAAGATGATGCATTATGGAACGAGTAAAGATAGTTGCCGGTAATGAGATTGAACTAGGTATAAAGATATCGACGATTGAATCTCGGGCAAGTAACATACCGATGACAAAGGGAATAACATATGTTGTCATTATGATTTGACCGGTAGAGATCTTCGTAGAATATGTGGGAGCCAATATAAGCATCTAGGTTTGGCTATTGGTTATTCACCGGAGAAGTGTCTCGGTCATGTCTAATTGGTTCTCGAACCCGTAGGGTCTGCGCGCTTAAAGTTTGAGGACGATTTGTATTAAGAGTTATGTGGTTTTGGTGACCGAAAATTGTTCGGAGTCCCAGATGAGATCACAGACATGATGAGGAGTCTCAAAATGGTTGAGAGGTGAAAATCGATATATTGTATGATGGTATGTGGACACCGGAATGGTTTCGGGACGTTTCAGATATTTATCGGAGTATCGAGGGGCTACCGGAACCCCTCGGGGAAGTATTGGGCCTACATGGGTCATAGGGGAGAGGGGAGGCAGCCCACAAGGGGTGGCCGCGCCTCCCTCCGATAGGGATTCCAAATTCGACTAGGGGAGGGGGCGCGCCCCCTTTCATTCTCCACTTCCCTCTCCATTCACTAGTATGCGTTGGTGCTATACAAACGGTTTTAAACCCCTTTCTGCGACGACATTTGGAACCGTCGCCTAGTGAGTGTGGGCGATAGAGGGGTCCTTCCTAAATGACCCAGAAATCATCGGGGATAGGCCCTCCTAGGACATCAAATGAGCTCGTGTGCGATCGGGTGAGGCATCGAGACCCAATCATTTCCGTACATATGTACATCCCACACGGTGAATCCCAGAAAAACATTTCTGTAGGCATGTATATCACAGATAGTCAATCCAATGAATATGTTTCCGTTCTTATGTACATCCCACACAGTCAATCCAGGGAAAATGTTTTCGTTCGTATGTATATCGCACACAATCAATCCAAGGAATACGTTCTTATGTACAACCCATACAGTCAATCTTGGGAAAACGTTTCCGCTCGTATGTACATCCCACACAGTTTTATGTGTAGGCTCATGTGTGAAAGGTGTAACTATCACACACGCTCTGCCTTGGTTAACTCTTTTCTTTTATCAACTACATCACACACGATTAGATGAAGAAAACTGTGTGGCATTGGGCTATCCATCACAAGCGCTTTTACTACTAGAACCGTTTGCAAAGATCCATGACACATTTAGCAGGTTTATTAGTTTACAATTAATAATTATAGTATTACATAAATTCACATTTCATATCGAACAACTATTTTCCAATTTCATACCAGGCACATAAATATATTATAACATCACAGTAAGATGGCTACATGAGAAACAGCACAATACAACATATAACTAGTTCAATTTCATAAGAACAATATATTCATTTCCCTAATTGAGATCATCAAGGCTCGTCTTATCCACCTCTGCTTCCTGCTCCTTCTGTTGGGGAACATAGTATTTCAAAGAAAATCCTACGATCACGCAAGATCTCTCTAGGAGAAGCATAGCAACGAGCGAGGAGAGTGTGTCCATGTACCCGCATAGACCGAAAGCGAAAGCATTTAGTAATGCAGTTGATGTAGTCAAACGTCTTCACGATCCAACCGATCCAAGTACCGAATGTATGGCACCTCCGTGTTCAGAACACGTTCAGCACGATGACGTCCCTCAAGCTCTTGATCCAGTTGAGGACGAGGGAGAGTTCCGTCAGCACGACGACGTTGTGATGGTGTTGATGATGTGATCCGCGCAGGGCTTCGCCTAAGCACTATGACAATATGACCTGAGGTGGAATGTGTGGAGGGGGCACCGCACATGGCTAAAACAATTGTCAAATTGTGTGTTCTAGGGTGCCCCCTGCCCCCGTATATAAAGGAGCAAGGGGGAGGCATGCCAGGCCTCATAGGGCGCGCCCAAGGGGAGCAATCCTACTCCAAGGAGGAGTTGGACCCCCCCTTTCCTAGTCCAACTAGGAGAAGAAGGAAGGAGAGGGAGAGGGAGAGGAAAAGAGGGGGCGCCGCCCCTCCCCCTAGTCCAATTCGGACTAGGCGCATGGGGGCGCGCGGCTAGCACTTGTGGCCTCTCCTCTCTCTCCCCTAAAGCCCACGAAGGCCCATTACTTCCCGGGGTGGTTCTGATAACCCTCCGGCACTCCGATATTTATCCCGTGACCCCCGGAACTCATCCGGTGTCCTTATAACATTGTGCTCGACCATTTTGAGACTCCTCGTCATGTCCATGATCTGACCAGGGACTCCGAACAATCTTCAGTCATCAAAAACACATAAACTCATAATACAAATCGTGATCGAGAGTTAAGCGTGCGAACCCTACGGGTTCGAGAACTATGTAGACATGACCGAGACACATCTCCAGTCAATAACCAATAGCGGAACCTGGATGCTCATATTGGCTCCTACATATTCTTCAAAGATCTTTATCGGTCAAACCGCATAATAACATACGTTGTTCCCTTTGTCAACGGTATGTTACTTTCCCGAGAATCGTTAGTCGGTATCATCATACCTAGTTCAATCTCATTACTGTCAAGTCTCTTTACTCGTTCTGCAATACATCATCCTCTGACTAACTCATTAGTCATTTGCTTGCAAGGCTTATTATGATGTGTATTACTGAGAGGGCCTAGAGACGCCTCTCCGACACTCGGAGTGACAAATCCTAATCTTGATTTATGCCAACACCACAAACACTTTCGGAAACACCTGTAGAGCATCTTTATAATCACCCAGTTACGTTCTGATGTTTGATAGCACACAAGGTGTTCCTCCGATATTCGGGAGGTGCATAATCTCATAGTCAGAGGAACATGTATAAGTCATGAAGAAAGCAATAGCAATAAAACTAAATGATCTTAGTGCTAAGCTAACGGATGGGTCTTGTCCATCACATCATTCTCCTAATGATGTGATCCCATTGATCAAATGACAACACATGTCTATGGTTAGGAAACTCAACCATCTTTGAATTACGAGCTAGTCAAGTAGAGGCATACTAGGGACACTTTGTTTTTGTGTATGTATTCACACATGTATCAAGTTTCCGGTTAATACAATTCTAGCATGAATAAACGACATTTATCATGATATATAAGGAAATATAAATAAAAACTGAATTATTGCCTCTAAGGCATATTTCCTTTAGTCTCCCACTTGCAGTAGAGTCAACAATCTAGATTACATAGTAATGATTCTAACACCCATGGAGTCTTGGTGCTGATCATATTTTGCTCGTGGACGAGGCTTAGTCAACGGGACTGCAACATTCAGATCCATATGTTGCAAATCTCTATGTCTCCTTCATTGACTTGATCGCGGATGGAGTTGAAGCGTCTCTTGATGTGCTTGGTTCTCTTGTGAAACCTGGATTCCTTCGCTAAGGCTATTGCTCCAGTGTTGTCACAAAATATTTACATTGGACCCGATGCACTAGGTATTACACCTAGATCGGATATGAACTCCTTCATCCAGACTCCTTCATTTGCTGCTTCCAAGGCAGCTATGTACTCCGCTTCACATGTAGATCCCGCCATGATGCTCTGCTTGGAACTGCACCAACTGACAACTCCACTGTTCAACAAAAATACGTATCCGGTTTGTGACTTTGAGTCATCCGGATCAATGTCAAAGTTTGCATCAACGTAACTGTTTACGACGAGCTCTTTGTCACCTCCATAAACGAGAAACATATCATTCGTCCTTTTCAGGTATTTCAGGATGTTCTTGACCGCTGTCCAGTGATCCACTCCTGGATTACTTTGGTAACTCCCTGCTAGACTTATAGCGAGGCAGACATCAGGTCTGGTACACAGCATTGCATACACGATAGAACCTATGGCTGAAGCATAGGGAATGACTTTCATTTTCTCTCTATCTTCTCCAGTGGTCAGGCATTGAGTCCGACTCAACTTCACACCTTGTAACACAGGCAAGAACCCTTTCTTTGACTGATCCATTTTGAACTTCTTCAAAACTTTATCAATTTATGTGCTTTGTGAAAGTCCAATTAAGCATCTTGACCTATCTCTATAGATCTTGATGCCTAATATATAAGCGTCTTCACATAGGTCTTTCAATGAAAAATTCTTATTAAAGTATCCTTTTATGCTATCCAGAAATTCTACATCATTTCCAATAAACAATATGTCATCTACATATAATATCAGAAATGCTACAAAGCTCCCACTCACTTTCTTGTAAATACAGGCTTCTCCAAAAGTCTGTATAAAACTATATGCTTTTATCACCACATCAAAGCGTATATTCCAACTCTGAGATGCTTGCACGAGTCCATAGATGGATCGCTGGAGCTTGCACACTTTGTTAGCACCTTTAGGATCGACAAAACCTTCTGGTTGCATCATATACAACTCTTCTTTGAGATATCCATTTAGGAATGCAGTTTTGACATCCATTTGACAGATTTCATAATCATAAAATGCGGCAATTGCTAACATGATTCAGACAGACTTAAGCGTCACTACGGGTGAGAAAGTCTCATCATAGTCAACTCCTTGAACTTGTCAAAAACCTTTCGCAACAAGTCGAGCTTTGTAGACAGTAACATTACCATTGGCGTCAGTTTTCCTCTTAAAGATCCATTTATTTTCAATGGCTTGCTGATCATCGGGCAAGTCAACCAAGGTCCACACTTTGTTCTCATACATGGATCCCATCTCAGATTTCATGGCCTCAAGCAATTTTGCGGAAACTGGGCTCATCATCGCTTCCTCATAGTTCGTAGGTTCATCATGGTCTAGTAACATGACTTCCAGAACAGGGTTACCGTACTACTCTGGTGCGGAACGTACTCTGGTTGACCTGCGAGGTTTAGTAGTAACTTGATCTGAAGTTTCATGATCATCATCATTAGCTTCCTCACTAATTGGTGTAGGAATCACTGGAACTAATTTCTTTGATGAACTACTATCGAATTCGGGAGAAGGTACAATTACCTCATCAAGTTCTACTTTCCTCCCACTCACTTCTTTCGAGAGAAGCTCCTTCTCTAGAAAGGATCCATTCTTAGCAATGAATATCTTGCCTTCAGATCTGTGATAGAAGGTGTACCCAACAGTTTCCTTTGGGTATCCTATTGATACGTCTCTGTCGTATCTATAAATTTTGATTGTTCCATGCCAATATTCTACAACTTTCATATACTTTTGGCAACTTTTTATACTATTTTTGGGGACTAACATATTGATCTAATGCCCAGTGCCAGCTCCTGTTTGTTGCATGTTGTTTGTTTCGCAGAATATCCATATCAAACGGAGTCCAAACGGGATAAAATGGACGGAGATTTTTTTGGAATATATGTGGATTTTGGGAAGAGGAACCAATGTGAGACGATGCCCGAGTGGCCCACGAGGGTGAGGGGCGCACCTAGGGGGGCAGGTGCACCCTGGGCCCTGGGCCCTCGTGGCCACTCCGTAAGGCGGGCCCACACATGATAGTCCTGTTATCCTTTTGAATTCTCCAAACTACACTATATTGGAGAAGTTTAACCTTATTAAGGATTATATTGATGGGTTGCGTTCTACTACTACACATGATGTTTTTTATGAATATAATATGCATGTGCTTGCTGCTCCTACTTGCAATTATTATGAGAGAGGAACTACATCTCCGCCTCTCTATGTTTCCAATATGATAAAATTGCAAGAAACTGCTTATACTATGCATTGTCCTTTACTTGATGTGCATGAATTGTTCTTGTATGACATGCCTCTGCATAGGAAGAAAGTTAGACTTTGTTCTTGCATGACACATATCACTTTGTGCTCACTACTAAATGCCAAATCATTGCTAATTAAAATTGGCTTTGATATACTTTGGGATCCGGGTGGATCCATTACTTGAGCACTATATGCCTAATTGAATGGCTTTAGAAAGCGCTGCCAGGGAGACAACCCGGAAGTTTTAGAGAGTCATTTATTTCTATTGTGTGCTTTTATAAAGTTTAAAAACAAAAAAAAAATAAAGAGGGAAACCTAAAACTTTTTCAAAAAGAAAAGTGAAAGTAAGAAGGACGAGCACCGTTGAAATGGGGGAGCTCCTTGAACTTAGTTCATGCCCATGGAAACTTTGCAAATCTTAATTACAGAAACTTTTCAACAAAAATAATTATCCCCTTGTACAATTCCATTGTATTATAAAAATAATGTGCCAAGATTTGCCTTTAGGATGATTAAACTACTTGTTGGTTTGTGCGGTGCAAAAACAGAAACTTTGGCTGAAGTGCGCGATTTTACATTTTTTGCTGGAACATCAAAAGGATCTGAAACTTTTTGCAAAGACTTTCTATACAAATTTTAGATTTTTACTAATTTGGCCAGAATTTTAAGAGTTAAAGAAGTATGGTTAATGTTCAAATTACTACAGACTTTCCTGTTTTGACAGATTGCTGTTATAGCTTCATTATTTGCATATGTTTGAATTCTTGTTGAAGCCTCCTTGAATTGGGGCCATAGAATTGTGATAGATTATAGTGGTTAATGTTTGTTCATAATTATACAATATTGTTAGAGCAGTACATGATGGTATTTTATTGATCATATGCACTAACCCCGCCACTAAAAGTTTGGTTAAGTTTTGTGTGGATGAAGTGTTCGAAGATCGAGGAGGTCTCAATATGAGGAGAAGGAGGAGAGGCAAGAGCTCAAGCTTGGGGATGCCCGAGGCACCCCAAGTAAATATTCAAGGAGATTCAAGCGTCTAAGCTTGGGGATGCCCCTGAAGGCATCCCATCTTTCTTCAACAAGTATCGGTATATCTTCGGATTCGTTTCGTTCACATGATATGCGTAAACTCTTGGAGCGTCATGTGCTTTTTTATTTTTATTTTAATAAATGCACCATGCTCGTACGAGATAGTGCTTGGTTGATTTATAGAATGCTTTTTGCAATTCACTTATATCTTTTGAGTATGGCTTTATAGAATGCTTCATGCGCTTCACTTATATCATTTGAATTTTGGATTGCCTGTTTCTCCTCACATAGAAAACCGCCATTTGTAGAATGCTCTTTTGCTTCACTTATATTTGTTAGAGCGTGGGCATATATTTTGTAGAAAGAAACTAAACTCTCTTGCTTCACTTATATCTATTTAGAGAGTTGACATGAATTGGTCATTCACATGGTTAGTCATAAAATCCTACATAAACTTGTAGATCGCTGAATATGATATGTTTGATTCCATGCAATAGTTTCATGATATAAAGATGGTGATATTAGAGTCATGCTAGTGGGTAGTTGTGGATTGTATAAATACTTGTGTTGAGGTTTGTGATTCCCGAAGCATGCACGTAAGGTGAACCGTTATGTGACGAAGCCAGGGCATGATTTATTTCTTGATTGTCATCCTTTGTGTGGAGGTCAGGATCGCGCGATGGTTAACTCCTACAAACCCTTCCCCTAGGAGCATGTGTGTAGTACTTTGTTTTGGTGGCTAATAAATTTCTGCAATAAGTATGTGAGTTCTTTATGAATAATGTTGAGTCCATGGATTATACACACTCTCACCCTTCCACCATTGCTAGCCTCTCTTGTACCGCACAACTTTCGCCCGTTTCATACACCCATCATATACCTTCCTCAAAACAGCCACAATACCTACCTATCATGGCATTTCTATAGCCACTCCGAGATATATTGCCATGTAACTCCACCATTCCGTTTATTATGACACGCACCATCATTGTCATATTGCCTTGCATGATCGTAAGATAGCTAGCATGATGTTTCCATGGCTTGTCCATTTTTTGATGTCATTGCTACGCTAGATCATTGCACATCCCGGTACACCACGGGAGGCATTGACATAGAGTCATATTTTGTTCTAGATTTGAGTTTTAATCTTTGAGTTGTAAGTAAATAAAAGTGTGATGATCTTCATTATTAGAGCATTGTCCCGTGTGAGGAAACAAAAAAAGAGAACGGCCAAATAAAAAAAAGAGATGCCCCCCAAAAAAAAGATGGGGGCTAAAAAAAGAAAAGCCCCTCCAAAAAAATGAGAGAAAAAGAGTGAAGGGACAATGTTACTATCCTTTTACCACACTTGTGCTTCATCATAGCACCATGTTCTTCATGATAGAGAGTCTCCTATGTTGTCACTGTCATATACTAGTGGGGATTTTTATTATAGAACTTGGCTTGTATATTCCAACGACGGGATTCCTCAAATGCCCTAGGTCTTCATGAGCAAGCAAGTTGATGCACACTCACTAGTTTTCTTTTTGAGCTTTCATACACTTATAGCTCTAGTGCATCCGTTACATGGCAATCCCTACTCACTCACATTGATATCGATTGATGGACATCTCCATAGTCCATTGATTTGCCAAGTTTATGTGAGACTTTCTCCCTCCTTTTGTCTATCACCACCTTCTATTCCACCCATAGTGCTATGTCCATGGCTCACGCTCATGTATTGCGTGAAAGTTGAATTTTTTTGAGAATACTAAAGTATAAAACAATTGCTTGGCTAAAACCGGGGTTGTGCATGATTTAAATACTTTGTGTGGTGAAGATGGAGCATAGCCAGACCATATGATTTTGTAGGGATAACTTTCTTTGGCCATGTTATTTTGAAAAGACATGATTGCTTTATTAGTACGCATGAAGTATTATTGTCTTAATGTCAAATGATAGACTATTGCTTTGAATCACTCGTGTCTTAATATTTATGCCATGATTAGATTACATGATCTAGATTATGCTAGGTAGCATTCCGCATCAAAAATTATCTTTTTTGTCATTTACCTACTCGAGGACGAGCAAGAATTAAGCTTGGGGATGCTGATACATCTCCATAGTATCTATAATTTTTGATTGTTCCATGCCAATATTCTACAACTTTCATATACTTTTGGCAACTTTTATACTATTTTTTGGGACTAACATATTGATCCAGTGCCCATGCGGCAATTGATAACATGATTCCAACAGACTTAAGCATCGCTACGGGTGAGAAAGTCTCATCATAGTCAACTCCTTGAACTTATCAAAAACCTTTCGCAACAAGTCGAGCTTTGTAGACAGTAACATTACCATCGGCGTCAGTCTTCCTCTTAAAGATCCATTTATTTTCAATGGCTTGCCTGTCATCGGGCAAGTGAAACAAAGTCCACACTTTGTTCTCATACATGGCTCCCATCTTAGATTTCATGGCCTCAAGCCATTTTGCAGAATCTGGGCTCATCATTGCTTCCTCATAGTTTGTAGGTTCATCATGGTCTAGTAACATGACTTCCAGAAAAGGGTTACCTTACCACTCTGGTGCGGAACGTACTCTGGTTGACCTACGAGGTCCAGTAGTAACTTGATCTAAAGTTTCATGATCATCATCATTAGCTTCCTCACTAATTGGTGTAGGAATCACTGGAACTAATTTCTGTGATGAACTACTTTCGAATTCGGGAGAAGGTACAATAACCTCATCAAGTTCTACTTTCCTCCCACTCACTTCTTTCGAGAGAAGCTCCTTCTCTAGAAAGGATCCATTCTTAGCAATGAATATCTTGCCTTCAGATTTGTGATAGAAGGTGTACCCAACAGTTTCCTTTAGGTTTCCTATTGATACGTCTCTGTCGTATCTATAATTTTTGATTGTTCCATGCCAATATTCTACAACTTTCATATACTTTTGGCAACTTTTTATAATATTGTTTGGGCCTAACATATTGATCCAGTGCCCAGTGCTAGTTCATGTTTGTTGCATGTTTTTTGTTTCGCAGAATATCCATATCAAACGGAGTCCAAACGGGATAAAAACAGACGGAGATTTTTTTGGAATATATGTGAATTTTGGGAAGCGGAACCAACATGAGACGATGCCCGAGTGGCCCACGAGGGTGAGGGGCACGCCCTGGGCCCTCGTGTCCAGTCCGTAAGGCGGTTGATGCCCTTCTTTCGCCGCAGGAAAGGTAATATCGTGTCCAAAATTCAGCCCAATCGGAGTTACGGATCTCCGGGAATTTAAGAAATAGTGGAAGGCCAAAATTTGGGAACGCAGAAATAGAGAGAGACAGAGAGACAGATCCAATCTCGGAGGGGCTCTCGCCCCTCCCACGCCATGGAGACCATGGACCAGAGGGGAAACCCTTCTCCCATCTAGGGTGAAGGTCAAGGAAGAAGAAGAAGGAGGGGGGCCTCTCTCCCCCTCGCTTCCAGTGGCACCAGAGTGCCGCCGGGGCCATCATCGTCACCGCAATCTACACCAACAACTTCACCGCCGTCATCACCAACTCTCCCCCCTCTATGCAGTGGTGTAACCCCTCTTCTACCCACTGTAATCTCTACTTAAACATGGTGCTCAACGCTATATATTATTTCCCAATGATGTATGGCTATCCTATGATATTTGAGTAGATATGTTTTGTCCTATGGGTTAATTGATGATCGTGATTGGTTTGAGTTGCATGTTTTATTATTGGTGTTATCCTATGGTGCTCTCCGTGTCGTGTAAGCATGAGGGATCCCCGCTGTAGGGTTTGCAATATGTTCATGATTTGCTCAGGGTGGGTGGCATGAGTGCAAAAGCACAGACCCGAGTAAGTAGGTTGTTTGCGTATGGGAATAAAGAGGACTTAATACTTTAATGCTATGGTTTGGTTTTACCTTAATGATCTTTAGTAGTTGTGGATGCTTGCTAGAGTTCCAATCATAAGTGCATATGTTCCAAGAAGAGAAAGTATGTTAGCTTATGCCTCTCCCTCAAATAAAATTGCAATAGTGATTACTGGTCTACTTATCGATTGCCTAGGGACAAATAACTTTCTCGTGACAAAAAGCTCTCTACTAAAACTAATTTAGTTGCTTCTTTATCTAACAGCCCCTAGTTTTATTTATGTGCTCTTTATATTCTTGCAAACCTATCCCACAAAAACCACAAAGTACTTCTAGTTTCATACTTGTTCTAGGTAAAGTAAACGTCAAGCGTGCATAGAGTTGTATCGGTGGTCGATAGAACTTGAGGGAATATGTGTTCTACCTTTAGCTCCTCGTTGGGTTCGACACTCTTACTTATCGAAAGAGGCTACAACTGATCCCCCACACTTGTGGGTTATAACCTATGAAGACACATTTCTCTAACTTAGGTTCGAGCTTATCAGGTTGAAGCTTTTTCACGTAAGCATCGCAATCCCAAACTTTAAGAAACGACAACTTGGGTTTCTTGCCAAACCACAGTTCGTAAGGTGTCGTCTCAACGGATTTAGATGGTGCCCTATTTAATGTGAATGGAGCAGTCTCTAAACCATAACCCCAAAATGACAGTGGTAAATCAGTAAGAGACATCATAGATCGCACCATATCTAATAAAGTATGGTTACGACGTTCGGACACACCATTACGCTGTGGTGTTCCAGGTGGCATGAGTTGTGAAACTATTCCACATTGTTTCAAATCAAGACAAAACTCATAACTCAAATATTCGCCTCCGCGATCAGATTGTAGAAACTTTATTTTCTTCTTACGATGATTCTCTACTTCACTCTCAAATTCTTTGAACTTTTCAAATGTTTCAGACTTGTGTTTCATCAAGTATATATACCCATATCTGCTCAAATCATATGTGAAGGTCAGAAAATAATGGTACCCACCGTGAGCCACAACACTCATTGGACCGCATACATCAGTATGTATGATTTCCAGTAAGTCAGTTGCTCGCTCCATTGTTTCGGAAAACGGAGTTTTAGTCATCTTGCCCATAAGGGATGCTTCATGAGCACCGAGTGATTCACAATCTAGTGATTCCAAACGCCCATCAGCATGGAGTTTCTTCATGCGCTTTACACCAATATGACCTAAACGGTAGTGCCAGAAATAAGTTGCACTATCATTATCAACTTTGCATCTTTTGGCTTCAATATTATGAATATGTGTATTACTATGATCGAGATTCAAAAAAATTAGACCACTCATCAAGGGTGCATGACCATAGAAGATATTACTCATATAAATAGAACAACCATTTTTCTCTGATTTAAATGAATAACCGTCTCACAACAAACAACATCTAGATATAATGTTCATGCTCAACGCTGGCACCAAATAACAGTTATTTAGGTCTAAAACTAACCTCGAAGGTAGATGTAGAGGTAGCGTGCCGATGGCGATCACATCGACTTTGGAACCATTTCCCACGCGCATCGTCATCTCGTCCTTAGCCAATCATCGTTTAATCCGTAGCCCCTGTTTCGAGTTACAAATATGAGCAACCGAACCAGTATCAAATACCCAGGCGCTACTACGAGCATTAGTAAGGTGCAAATCAATAACATGTTTATCAAATATACCTTTGTTCACTTTGCCATCCTTCTTATCCGCCAAATACTTGGGGCAGCTCCGCTTCCAGTGACCAGTCCCTTTGCAGTAGAAGCACTCAGTTTCAGGTTTGGTTCTAGACTTGGGTTTCTTCCCAGGAGTAGCAACTGTCTTGCTATTCTTCTTGAAGTTCCCATTCTTTCCCTTGCCCTTTTTCTTGAAACTAGTGGTCTTGTTAACCATCAACACTTGATGCTCCTTTTTGATTTCTACCTCCACAACGTTGAGCATAGCGAAGAGCTCGGGAATTATCTTCTCTTCTGCATCACGTGCATATGTTCATCATGAAGCCTTTATAGCATGGTGGCAGTGATTGAAGAATTCCATCAATAACACTATCTTCATCAACTTTGACTCCAAGTTGAGTCATGTGATTGTAGTACCCAGACATTCTGAGTAAGTGTTCACTGATAGAACTGTTGTCCTCCATTTTGCAGCTATAGAACTTGTTGGAGACATCATATCTCTCAACTCGGGTATTTGCTTGAAATATTAACTTCAACTCTTGGAACATCTCATATGCTCCATGACGTTCAAAATGTCTTTGAAGACCTGATTCTAAGCCGTAAAGCATGGCACACTAAACTATCGAGTAGTCATCAGATTTGCTCTGCCGGATGTTCATAACATCCGGTGTTGCATCTGCAGCGGGCTTTTCACCTAGCGGTGCTTCCAGGACATAATACTTATGTGCGGCAATGAGGATAATCCTCAAGTTATGGACCCAGTCCATGTAGTTGCTACCATCATCTTTCAACTTAGCTTTCTCTAGGAACACATTAAAATTCAAGGGAACGGTAGCACGGGCCACTGATCTATAACAACATAGATATGCAAAAACTATCAGGACTAAGTTCATGATAAATTAAAGTTCAATTAATCTTATTACTAAAGAACTCCCACTTAGATAGACATCCCTCAAGTCATCTAAATGAGCACGTGCTCCAAATCAACTAATCCAAGTCCGACCATCACGTGAGATGGAGTAGTTTTCAATGGTGAACATCTTATGTTGATCATATCTACTATATGATTCACGCTCGACCTTTCGGTCTCTAGTGTTCCGAAGGCATGTCTGTACATGCTAGGCTTGTCAAGTTTAACCCGAGTATTATGCATGTGCAAAACTGTCTTACACCCATTGTATGTGAACGTAGAGCTTATCACACCTGATCATCACGTGGTGTCTCGGCACGACGAACTTTTGCAACGGTGCATACTCAGGGAGAACACTTGTACCTTGAAATTTTGTAAGGGATCATCTTATAATGCTAATGCCGTACTAAGCAAAATAAGATGCATAATAAGATAAACATCACATGCAATCAAAATATGTGACATGATATTGTCACATCCCTAGTTAGCACTTGCATTAGGACTAGCTAGAGTGTGCATCATGTTTACTTATCAAAGAAACTTGAAATGGGAATGACAGAAGCCCCAGCACCCCTCTTCTAACAACTAGGGTTTGATAAAATCTTTTCCAATGTACCCAAAATGCCCTTCAAAAATGTCCATCATTTTTGCCTTGGTCTTAAACCTCTGCCAAAAATGGTGCACAATTTTCTAGGACATCCAAGGTCTCTGGATTAAATCATATGGTACTTGCATTTGGGCATTTAAATGCTATAAAATATTTTAAATGCTCAAATAATCATAAACTATAATGTTCCATGCTGTTCATATTATATACAGTGGGCATGACAAGTTTTATGAGTTATAAAAATGTTCTGGCATTTTTATTAATTAAACAAAGTTGCAAAAGAAATGAAACAGAAAAAGAAATAGGAAAAGGGAGAGAGAGAAAGGTTACCTGACGCCCCACCCGGCCCACCTGCCGGCCCAGCCCAGCTGCCGCTCCAGCGAGCTGCTTGGCTCGGCCAGGCAGGCAGGCAGGTGCTCGACGGCGGCCGTAGCGCGCGCCACGCAGCTACCCGCCGCCCTGCTTCCTCCCCTCGCCGCCCTGGAGGCTTGGATCGGTCGTCCACCTCACCCCCGGCCTCGCAGACACACCCCACTCTCCCCAGCTCCTCCCCTTCGCCCTCCCCGCACCATGGCTGACGCCGCCGTGCTCGCACCGTCGTAGTAGCCGCGCCCACCGTCGTCCCTGAGCCCCGTCGCCGTGTCCGTCGTCTCCGCCGTCCTCGACTCCTTCGAACAGACCGAGCCCCGAGCGCTCGCCCGCCCTGGAGACGCCCCCGACCCCTTCTTCCCCAACTCCGGCCGCGGAGATCCCCCTCGCCGTCCCTCTCAGCTCCGACCACCCCCAAGCTCGCTCCGGCGTCTGCTGCAACCCCTGTGAGCCCAGCTTCGTCCTCCCCCTCTCCGTTGGCTCTCTACTACCCTGGAACGCACCGCACGAAGCTCACCTGCACGCACCGCCGCGGAGCTCGTCGCGGACGAGGCTCCGGCCATCCAATGGTCCGGCCACCGTGCCTATCAGCTTCACCGTCACGCGTTGGTGCTGTAGGACCACCCCACACTCCTCTACGAGCACCGCACCGTTGTTTTCGACTTCGCCGAACTCCGGCAGCCGCTGGACTCGTCGCCGGCGTCATCTCCGGCGACCCCGAGGCCAGCCACCACCTCCATTCGATGCGGTTTGCCTCCAGCTACCCGTAGGTGTGCTCCGCCGTCGTTTTGGCAACCGGAGCACGAAACTCGCACCTCACCGCCGTGTTTGGCCTCGCCGGCGGCTAAACACCGGCGAGTTGGGCCTGTTTGACCACGGGTTTGACCCCCCTGGGTCACTGACATGTGGGCCCTGCCTGCTAGTCAAACGTAGTTTAGGTGTTAATTTAATTCTAATTAGTTAATTAGTTAACTGTGACACTGACCAGTGGGTCCCACTGGTCAGGTTTGACTTGGGCCGCCCTGTTGACTGACTGACGTCAGCATGATGTCATGCTGACACAGTAAAGGATTTTCTGGGATTTTTATATTTAAAAAAATAATTCAGGAAATTCCAGAAAATGCCTAAACTTCAAAAAATCATTTAAATTCAACAGTAGCTCAGATGGAAAAGATTTATATATGAAAAATGATCAGAAAAATCCAATCTTTCCAATGGAACTTGTTTCATGCATGTTTGAGCAAGCTAACCTTGCTGTATACTTTAAAACATGATAATGCACTTAATTAAATAATAGCTAAAGTGCCAATTTGAATCTTTGATTCAAATATGCTCAAACCCTTCTGGTTATAGTTGCATTAGCCCAAAACACATGCATCTTGCCATGTCATGAGCATGCATCATATTGTTGCATTTGTTTGTTAATGTTTGTATCGCCGGTATTCTCTGTGTTAGGTCCTACTCCCGAGGATACTGCTGCGTATCCAGTTGAAGAGCAGTACCCGACAACCACTTTGTCAGGCAAGCAATCATTCATCATTCCGATACAAACCCAATCTTCTTGCTCCTGCTCTCTTTTACTGCATTAAGGCAACAGCGTGTGAACTGCTACTTGCTGCGGTAGTTGAACCCTATTCCCTTGCATGACCTGTCATTGCCACAGTAAATAGTTGAAACCCACTAGCATGTGTAGGAGTTGATTGAGCCATGTGATGTGTGATCCACCATGCTATTTGTTTATGTTGCCTGCTATGCTTAGAGTTGTGTCAGGTCTGGTTCATCTGGGTGATGGATCAGAGTGAAATGATCATACCGATAAAGAGAAGGAAGTGTGGAATACGTTTGGTTAAGGTATCGATGAAAGGCCATGTAGGAGTACGTGGTGGGTTGTTTCATTGGAACCGTCCATAGGACCCGAGATCTGTATGTGTGGTTCAAGTTCTAGTTACTACCATGCATTGGGCCCGAAACCAATGGACCCTCTCGGCTTATTAATTACCCTCGATCTCTGTCCAGGAGTTGCAACTAGTTTCTGGTGTTTATAGTTTACTGGAGGTCGTGCACAGCGCTGATCCTCGGGGTGGGTTCTGATGCGACAGGTACGTGGCACGGTGTACCGGTTGCCCGTTTGGTGACTCGGGAACCCTGTACACATAGTTTGGGGCCGTGAGCGACACCCCGGCCGGATCTCCCCACGGATGGAACCCAAATAGGCGATAAACCTGGACGAGAGACTTGAGTAGTTAGTCAGGTCGTGGCCGACACCCTCGCTGGGCTTCCGCTTGAAGGTTGCCGAGTACATGTCGAGTAAACGGCGATAAGTGGTGAAAGCGTGTGTGAAGAGGTACACCCCTGCAGGGTTATCAATCTATTCGAATAGCCGCTGTTCGCGGTACGGACTACTTGGTTACTCTTAAAGTTCATAGACAATTTGATGGATTCTACTAAAAGCCTCAAGATAAGTGTGAGTACCGTGGATGGCCCTTCCGTAGGATGACGGAAGAGGATCCTCGGTGGTGTATTGTTGTGGTGAGTAGAGGACTCGTGTTCGTAATAACATCTTGCAATCTGTTGAGAGTTGTAGTATAGGTTAGCCAAGAGTCAAAGCTGGCTTTCTGCTATGAACTCCACTACCCCCTTTGATAATGTTGCATGTATGATAGGTTCTGTGGTAAGACTTGCTGAGTACCTTTGTACTCATGTTTGCTTAATAACTGTTGCAGAGGAGAACCCTGCCCTTGCTGATGGGTTCTACATAGACGTTGACGTCGACCAGTAGCTTGACACCCAGACGGAGATCTGGAGCTTGTGAAGGGCCTTGTAGATAGTCAGGCTACACCAAGCCTATTTTATTTTCTAAGTTGTCTGTACTCAGACATGTAGCTTCCGCTTGTGCTTGTATGACTGTATGACTTGAGTGTTGGGTCATGTGACCCCTACCTGTATGGATATGTTATGTATGGCTCTTGGAGCCTTTTAAATAAAGTACTTTGAGTCATAGAGTTCTGTTGTGATGCAATGTTGTATTTGCACATATTGAGCATATTGTGTGTATGGTTGAAATGCTTGGTATGTGTGGGATCCGACACCTAGTTGTTTTCCTTTGGTAGCCTACCTTACAGGGAAATGCCTCCTAGTGATTCCAATGAGCCTTGGTAGCTTGCTACTGCTTGCAACACGTAGGCTGGCCGGCATGTGTCCTTCTTCGTTCCTGTGTCTGTCCCTTAGGGGAAATGTCACGCGTTGTTCCTTTAAGTCCATGTAGCTTGCTACGACTTGGGTTCATACGTTGATGACAGACACGTTCATTGCTGGGTCATGGATGCCTGTCTCTGTAATTTAGTGCCACTTTTGGTTTATAACTAGCCATGTCGGCTCGGGTTCTCTGTCATATGGATGCTAGCGACACTGTCATATACGTGTGCCAAAATGCGCAAACGGTCCCGAGCCAGGTAAGGTGGCACCCGTGGGGTTACCGTGCGTGAGGCCGCAAAGTGATATGATGTGTTACAGCTAGATCGGTGTGACTTAGGATCGGGGTCCTGACAGCGTTGGCATCAGAGCTGGACTGCCTGTACGTTTCTCAAGCCAAACTTGTCGATGTTGAGTCCAGAAAAATTCTTAGTTATATGTAGGGGAATTGATTGTGGAAGGGAACGTAAGGCTCTTTTAATCCTTTACCTTATGCCCTTCTGATCTGAGTCAGTCTATTCTTTCTACGGGGATTTAGGACTAGGCCTCTTATCCTTACTAGGTTCACGTGTTACTAATCCGTAGACTCTTAGGATTGTTGGTTTCAAGCCTCAGTTCAGTTTCTATCCTTTTAATATGATGATTGTTGGACCCGGAACCTTGATATGGAATTTTTTAGTGGCTATGCTATCATTTGTATGATGTCTCAAATCCTTGTTTGAGCATTTACAGTTGTTATGCTACCCGATTTCTTCCAGAAACACTAATGCCTTTGCATTACCTCGTGTTTCAGATGTCTGGCCGCACCCCTCACCAAGTGGTTCGTTTGACTCGGTGCATTAATGTGCCCGGTCACAGGGCCATGCTAGTCCGTGTGCTGACTGAGACCGGTTATCGCTGGTATCCTGAGTACACCGTGGAGGAACAGTACCGGGATTTCAATCAGAGTCAGTATTTCTGCACAGTCTGGATATACCCCTCATATCCCGGAGCTAACGACCCCATCCATTGGTCTTATGGACTCGGGGTTACCATCGAGATGGCAGTGCAGGATGCCGCCTATTCGATGATGACCATTCTTCGGGCTAGGCATGCCCTGTTGCTGAACACTGAGTTCTGTTACATGCCAGCCTCACTTCCCGGAGAGGAAGGCTACTACACTGGTCTGTATACTGATGCTGCTCATGAAGAGCCACTGCTTCAGACTACTGTTCAGATGCTGGAGGATAGGGACCGTGAGGTCCGTGCCCTCCGAATGGAGCTGTATAACACTCGAGCCGCCCACTAGACTACTTTGACACGGCTTGCACCCGTTGTGCATGCCGGATATCTGGACATGCGGGATTTGTACCCCGTGCGGACTCGTCTGCCTGATCGCATGGATTGGCGTGACGTTGGGGGTATTACACCTCCACGTGGGCGTCGGTTACCACCAGCATCGGGACCGAGGCCACATCCATGTCCCTATGGTCCACAGCCTTCGAGTGCTCGCGAGTTTCAAGGTCCGTCTGTTCCACTTCCAGGCTACGGTGGTAATCTTTACGAAGATTACTACGGGAATGTCTGAGCTAGACCGTGGTAGTAGTAGTATTGTAGTAGTTGTATTCCCACAGTCATGCGCGTCTTGTGGAATATGACTTAATGTGTACTGAGTTTCAGAGGTGTAGTTAAATAATGTATAGGAGCTTGGAATGCCTCTGATGGGATGTATCGTCTTTCACCGCAGTTGTACTTTAGCCTTGGTTGTACTAAACTATGTATGGTGTGTATGACCACTGGTGTATATATAGCAGTTTCTATATTACCATGTCGTACGGATGAACATCTCTGCATTCCGTGTCATCCATTACATTCTGCACTTCTATGTCAAATTTTGCCATCCGTGTCTAAACCGTTGTTTTGTTTTCTTAGGATGGTCAACACTCGCAACACTCCTGCTGCTCGGGAGCAGGGTGAGGCTAGTGGGGCTAGAGATGGGAATCTTCCCCAGCCACCCTCCTTGGCGGAAGTTATGCTCGAGGCAGAACGGAACAAGAGAGAGACCAACCGTCTGCTGGAACGCATAGAGCAGAACACTGGGTTCCGCCAGGGGAATGACGTGGTGTCAATCAATGACTTTATCAAGATGTGCCCACCGAAGTTCCATCACTCCACTGAGCCGCTGGATGCGGAGGACTGGCTACGTAGTATCACCCATAAGCTACACTCTGCCCGTGTGGCCGAAGCTGACAAGGTTACCTACGCTGCCTACCATCTTGAGGGCCCTGCCAGTCTTTGGTGGGAAAACTTTGAAGCTATGCGTCCTGCTGGCCAAATCACTACTTGGGTTGAGTTCAGTGAGGCATTCCATGAACATCACATTCCGGAAGGTCTCATGGATCGCAAGCGGGAGGAATTCTGCAATTTCACCCAGGGCCGGTTAACTGTAGATGGCTATAGTCGCGAGTTTGGCAACTTGGCACGCTATGCACCTGAGGAAGTATCCATCGATGCCAAGAAGCAGGCGAGGTTCTGCAAGGGACTCAGCCCTGAACTCCGTCGAGATCTACGTCTGCACGAGTGCACTTCCTTCCAGAAGCTGGTAAACAAAGCTATCAGTGCTGAAACGGGCCAGACCGACTTCGAGGCCACACGCAAGCATACTCGAGACTTTGGTTCCTCATCCGGCTCTGGCTCTCACAAGCGCCGTGTGTGGGTTCCTAACACTGCTCTGCCACCCAAGTACACACCGAGGCCATCCTATGAGGCGCCTCGCCCAACTCAACAGTTTGCACCTGCTAAGACCTATGGAGGACCACCTTCCAACTTTGATCCACGCACTAGCACTGTGACCTGCTTCAAGTGTGGAGAACTGGGACACTACATGCGTGAGTGTCCTCAGAACCAACCAGGAAAACCCGTTAGCCGTGGTAAGCCAACCGGCAAGGTGAATTATGTCAAGCCAATCCCCACTGCACGTGGTCATGTCAACTATGTCTCTGCCGAGGAAGCTTACGAGGATCCTAACGTCGTTCTTGGTACGCTACTCGTTAACTGCCATCCGGCATCTGTTCTTTTCGATACTGGAGCATCCCATTCGTTCATATCTGAGAGCTATGCTCGAATGCACAACATGAATTTTTGTGACATGCCTACTTCCATGGTTATTCAAACTCCTGGTTCAAAGTGGCAAACCTCTAGGGTAAGCCATGGAAATGAAATCCTTGTCGATAGACTTGTTTTCCTAGCATCTCTAATCGCTCTCAAGTCCTCGGACATAAACATCATCTTGGGTATGGATTGGATGACAACTCATTACGCCAAGATTGATTGCTATACTAGGACCGTTCAACTTACACACCCATCCGGCAAGATAGTCAATGTCTTGACCCGAATGGCTGAGCATCAGCTCTACTCTCTTAATGCCAGCCCTCTACCCGAACTCGAAGATATCCCGGTAGTCCGTAACTTTCCGGATGTTTTTCCAGAAGAACTGCCAGGAATTCCACCTGACAGAGATGTCGAGTTCGTGATAAATCTTATCCCTGGAACTGTCCCAATCTCTAGGAGACCCTATAAGATGGCACCCCTAGAATTAGCTGAGCTTAAGAAACAACTCGATGAGTCCTTGAAAAAGGGTTTCATCCGTCCTAGTTCTTCCCCTTGGGCTTGCCCCGTCCTCTTCGTCAAGAAGAAGGATGGAACGGAGCGGATGGTTGTAGATTACCGACCTGTCAATCTGGTCACCATAAAGAACAAGTATCCAATTCCCAGGATCAACGACCTGTATGATCAGCTCGCTGGATCCTCAGTCTTCTCTAAGATGGATTTGAGGTTGGGTTACCATCAAATCAAAATCAAGAACGGGGACATTCCTAAAACGGCTTTTGTTACTCGTTATGGCCAATATGAGTACACCGTCATGTCCTTCGGATTAACCAATGCCCCAGCCACCTTCTCCCGGCTAATGAATTCTATATTCATGGAGTACTTAGATAAATTCGTCGTGGTATACCTCGATGATATACTCATCTATTCCAAGAACAAGGAAGATCATGCCAAGCATTTAAGGCTGGTATTGACGAAACTTCGAGAGCACCGCCTTTATGTCAAATTCTCTAAATGTGAATTTTGGTTGCCGGAAGTAACCTATCTAGGTCATGTGATCTCTGGCAAGGGTATTGCTATCAATCCCGAGCGAGTTCAAGCCGTCCTTGATTGGACTCCCCCTGAATCGGTCAAGCAAGTTAGGAGTTTTCTTG
The DNA here is from genome assembly GCA_902687465.1 of Secale cereale. Classification (NCBI taxonomy): domain Eukaryota; kingdom Viridiplantae; phylum Streptophyta; class Magnoliopsida; order Poales; family Poaceae; genus Secale; species Secale cereale. Next base: position 255,778,124 of record LR738710.1, on the reverse strand, counting down.
GCTTAGCGAGCTATTGCCGACGCTTCGTCGAGAATTTCTCCAAGGTTGCTAAACCTCTAACTGAGCTCCTCAAAAAGGATAAAAAGTTTGAGTGGACCCCACAGTGCGAGTCCAGTTTTCAAGAACTCAAAAGACGCCTGACATCTGCACCTGTACTGGTACCACCAGACTTTTCCAAGGATTTTATTATCTATTGCGACGCCTCGCGACAAGGACTAGGTTGCAAGATCGTCAAGTGATTGCATACGCATCTCGATAGTTGCGTCCACATGAGGATAACTATCCTACTCATGATCTAGAGCTTGCCGCTGTAGTCCATGCACTCAAAGCATGGCGACATTACCTCCTTGGTAATCGCTGTGAAATCTTCACTGATCATCAAAGTTTGAAGTATATCTTCACCCAACCGGATCTAAATCTCAGGCAAAGACGTTGGGTCGAGTTGCTCACAGACTACGACTTAGGAATCACTTACACCCCTGGGAAGGCCAATGTCATGGCTGATGCACTAAGTCGTAAGTCTTATTGTAACAACTTGATGTTACAACAAGGACAACCACTTCTCCACGAGGAATTTTGTAAGCTTAACCTTCACATTGTTCCTCGAGGATTCCTTTCCACCTTGGTGGCGGAACCTACCCTTACGGATCAGGTCATCAAAGCACAGAAGGTTGACCCGGGAATTTCCCGTATTAAGAGGAACATCAAGAAAGGAGTTGCGGGATGTTTCTCAATTGAAGATCAAGGAGTTGTATTCTTTAGCAACCGTTTAGTGGTTCCTAAAGTACGAAACTTGAGACGTTTGATCCTTAAGGAGGCTCATGAATCTCCTCTCACAATTCATCCCGGTAGTACCAAAATGTATCAGGACCTACGTCAGATATTCTGGTGGACTAGGATGAAGAGAGAAATCGCTCAATTCATTGCTAACTGCGACATTTGTCGTCGAGTCAAAGCAGAGCATCAACGGCCTGCTGGCACCCTTCAACCTTTAGCTATTCCTGAATGGAAATGGGACAAAGTCGGTATGGACTTCATTACTGGGTTTCCCAGGACCAGGAAAGGGAATAATGCTATCTTCGTCGTTATCGATCGCCTCTCTAAAGTAGCTCATTTCCTGCCTGTTCAAGAGAGTATTACCGCTAGCCAGCTAGCAGACTTGTATGTCTCTCGGATAGTATCACTTCATGGTGTGCCGTTGGAGATTAACTCAGACCGTGGAAGTCTTTTCACTTCACGATTTTGGGAAAGTTTCCAGAATGCTATGGGAACTCATCTCTCTTTCAGTACTGCCTTCCATCCCCAGTCAAGTGGTCAAGTGGAACGAGTCAATCAAATTCTGGAAGACATGCTTCAAGCCTCTGTCATCTCTTTCGGTATGGATTGGGAGAAGTGTCTTCCATTTGCCGAATTCGCTTATAACAATAGTTATCAAGCCAGCTTGGGTAAAGCCCCCTTCGAAGTTCTATATGGACGAAGGTGTCGAACACCTCTTAACTGGTCAGAAACCGGGGAAAGACAATTCTTTGGCCCGGATATGATCCCGGAAGCAGAAGAGCAAGTTCGCATCGTTCGTGAGAGATTGAAAACAGCCCAGTCTCGCTAGAAGAGCCAATATGATAGTCATCATAAGGCTGTGACTTTTGAAGTCGGCGATAGGGCTTACCTTCGGGTTACCCCTCTTAAGGGAACCCATCGCTTCGGTATCAAAGGCAAATTGGCCCCTCGTTACATCGGTCCTTTTCGCATTCTTGCCAAACGAGGAGAAGTTGCCTACCAAATGGAACTACCTCCGCACCTATCCAGAGTTCATGACGTGTTCCACGTTTCTCAACTCAGGCGTTGCTTCTCGGATCCTATCCGCGGAGTGGACCACGAAACGCTTGATCTCCAGGACAATCTCACATATCGAGAATACCCCGTTCGTATTCTTGATCAAACCGAGCGCACCACTCGACGCCACAATATCAAGTTTCTCAAGGTTCAATGGTCACATCATTCCGAGAGTGAAGCTACTTGGGAAAGGGAGGATCGTCTTCGACTTGAGTACCCCACCCTCTTTCCGGAGGAACCCGAATCTCGGGATGCGATTCTTTTAAGTGGGGGTGAGTTGTCACATCCCTATTTAGCACTTGCATTAGGACTAGCTAGAGTGTGCATCATGTTTACTTATCAAAGAAACTTGAAATGGGAATGACAGAAACCCCATCACCCCTCTTCTAACAACTAGGGTTTGATAAAATCTTTTCCAATGTACCCAAAATGCCCTTCAAAAATGTCCATCATTTCTGCCTTGGTCTTAAACCTCTGCCAAAAATGGTGCACAATTTTCTAGGACATCCAAGGTCTCTGGATTAAATCATATGGTATTTGCATTTGGGCATTTAAATGCTATAAAATATTTTAAATGCTCAAATAATCATAAACTATAATGTTCCATGCTGTTCATATTATATATAGTGGGCATGACAAGTTTTATGTGTTATAAAAATGTTCTGGCATTTTTATTAATTACACAAAGTTGCAAAAGAAATGAAACAGAAAAAGAAATAGGAAAAGGGAGAGAGAGAAAGGTTACCTGACGCCCCACCCGGCCCACCTGCCGGCCCAGCCCAGTTGCCGCTCCAGCGAGCTGCTTGGCTCGGTCAGGCAGGCAGGCAGGTGCTCGACGGCGGCCGCAGCGCGCGCCACGCAGCTGCCTGCCGCCCTGCTTCCTCCCCTCGCCGCCCTGGAGGCTTGGATCGGTCGTCCACCTCACCCCCGACCTAGGAGACACACCCCACTCTCCCCAGCTCCTCTCCTTCGCCCTCCCCGCACCATGGCCGACGCCGCCGTGCTCGCACCGTCGTAGTAGCCGCGCCCACCGTCGTCCCTGAGCCCCGTCGCCGAGTCCGTCGTCTCCGCCGTCCTCGACTCCTTCGAACAGGCCAAGCCCCGAGCGCTCGCCCGCCCTGGAGACGCCCCCGACCCCTTCTTCCCCAACTCCGGCCGCGGAGATCCCCCTCGCCGTACCACTAAGCTCCGACCACCCCCAAGCTCGCTCCGGCGTCTGCTGCAACCCCTGCGAGCCCAGCTTCGTCCTCCCCCTCTCCGTTGGCTCTCTACTACCCTGGAACGCATCGCACGAAGCTCACCTGCACGCACCGCCGCGGAGCTCGTCGCCGACGAGGCTCCGGCCATCCAATGGTCCGGCCACCGTGCCTATCAGCTTCACCGTCACGCGTAGGTGCTGTAGGACCACCCCACGCTCCTCTACGAGCACCGCACCGTCGTTTTCGACTTCGCTGAACTCCGGCAGCCGCTGGACTCGTCGCCGGCGTCATCTCCGGCGACCCCGAGGCCAGCCACCACCTCCATTCGATGCGGTTTGCCTCTAGCTACCCGTAGGTGTGCTCCGCCGTCGTTTTGGCAGCCGGAGCACGAAACCCGAACTCACTGCCGTGTTTGGCCTCGCCGGCGGCTAAACGCCGGCCAGTTGGGCCTGTTTGACCACAGGTTTGACCCCCCTGGGTCACTGACATGTGGGCCCTGCCTGCTAGTCAAACCTAGTTTAGGTGTTAATTTAATTCTAATTAGTTAATTAGTTAACTGTGACACTGACCAGTGGGTCCCACTAGTCAGGTTTGACTTGGGCCGCCCTGTTGACTGACTAACGTCAGCATGATGTCATGCTGACGCAGTAAAGGATTTTCTGGGATTTTTAGATTAAAAAAAATAATTCAGGAAATTCCAGAAAATGCCTAAACATCAAAAAAATCATATAAATTCAACAGTAGCTCAGATGGCAAAGATTTATATATGAAAAATGATCAGAAAAATCCAATCTTTCCAATGACACTGGTTTCATGCATGTTTGAGCAAGTTAACTTTGCTGTACACTTTAAAACTTGATAATGCACTTAAATAAATAATAGCTAAAGTGCCAATTTGAATCTTTGATTCAAATAGGCTCAAACCCTTCTGGTTATAGTTGCATTATCCCAAATCACATGCATCTTGCCATGTCATGAGCATGCATCATATTATTGCATTTGTTTGTTAATGTTTGTATCGCCGGTATTCTCTGTGTTAGTTCCTGCTCCCGAGGATACTGCTGCGTATCCAGTTGAAGAGCAGTACTCGACAACCACTTTGTCAGGCAAGCAATCATTGATCATTCCGATACAAACCCAATCTTCTCGCTCCTGCTCTCTTTTACTGCATTAAGGCAACATCGTGTGAACTGCTACTTGCTACGGTAGTTGAACCCTATTCCCTTGCATGACCTGTCATTGCCACAGTAAATAGTTGAAACCCACTAGCACGTGTAGGAGTTGATTGAGCCATGTGATGTGTGATCCACCATGCTATTTGTTTATGTTGCCTGCTATGCTTAGAGTTGTGTCAGGTCTGGTTCATCTGGGTGATGGATCAGAGTGAAATGATCATACCGATAAAGAGAAGGAAGTGTGGAATACGTTTGGTTAAGGTATCGATGAAAGGCCATGTAGGAGTACGTGGTGGGTTGTTTCATTGGAACCGTCCATAGGACCCGAGATCTGTATGTGTGGTTCAAGTTCCAGTTACTACCATGCATTGGGCCCGAAACCAATGGACCCTCTCGGCTTATTAATTACCCTCGATCTCTGTCCAGGAGTTGCAACTAGTTTCTGGTGTTTATAGTTTACTGGAGGTCGTGCACAGCGCTGACCCTCGGGGTGGGTTGTGATGCGACAGGTACGTGGCACGGTGTACCGGTTGCCCGTTTGGTGACTCGGGAACCCTGTACACATCGTTTGGGGCCGTGAGCGACACCCCGGCCGGATCTCCCCATGGATGGAACCCAAATAGGCGATAAACCTGGAAGAGAGACTTGAGTAGTTAGTCAGGTCGTGGCCGACACCCTCGCTGGGCTTCCGCTTGAAGGTTGCCGAGTACATGTCGAGTAAACGGCGATAAGTGGTGAAAGCGTGTGTGAAGAGGTACACCCCTGCAGGGTTATCAATCTATTCGAATAGCCGTTGTTCGCGGTACGGACTACTTGGTTACTCTTACAGTTCATAGACAATTCGATGGATACTACTAAAAGCCTCAAGATAAGTGTGAGTACCGTGGATGGCCCTTCCGTAGGATGACGGAGGAGGATCCTCGGTGGTGTATTGTTGTGGTGAGTAGAGGACTCGTGTTCGTAATAACATCTTGCAATCCGTTGAGAGTTGTAGTATAGGTTAGCCAAGAGTCAAAGCTGGCTTTCTGCTATGAACTCCACTACCCCCTTTGATAATGTTGCATGTATGATAGGTTCTATGGTAAGACTTGCTGAGTACCTTTGTACTCATGTTTGCTTAATAACTGTTGCAGAGGAGAACCCTGCCCCTGCTAATGGGTTCTACATAGACGTTGACGTCGACGAGTAGCTTGACACCCAGACGGAGATCCGGAGCTTGTGAAGGGCCTAGTAGATAGTCAGGCTACACCAAGCCTGTTTTATTTTCTAACTTGTCTGTACTCAGACATGTAGCTTCCGCTTGTGCTTGTATGACTGTATGACTTGAGTGTTGGGTCATGTGACCCCTACCTGTATGGATATGTTATGTATGGCTCTTGGAGCCTTTTAAATAAAGTACTTTGAGTCATAGAGTTCTGTTGTGATGCAATGTTGTATTTGCACATATTGAGCATATTGTGTGTATGGTTGAAATGCTTGGTATGTGTGGGATCCGACACCTAGTTGTTTTCCTTTGGTAGTCTACCTTACAGGGAAATGCCTCCTAGTGATTCCAATGAGCCTTGGTAGCTTGCTACTGCTCGGAACACTTAGGCTGGCCGGCATGTGTCCTTCTTCGTTCATGTGTCTGTCCCTTAGGGGAAATGTCACGCGTTGTTCCTTTAAGTCCATGTAGCTTGCTACGACTTGGGTTCATACGTTGTTGACCGACACGTTCGTTGCTGGGTCATGGATGCCTGTCACTGTAATTTAGTGCCACTTTTGGTTTATAACTAGCCATGTCGGCCCGGGTCCTCTGTCATATGGATGCTAGCGACACTGTCATATACGTGTGCCAAAATGCGCAAACGGTCCCGGGCTAGGTAAGGTGGCACCCGTGTGGTTACCGTGCGTGAGGCCGCAAAGTGATATGACATGTTACAGCTAGATCGGTGTGACTTAGGATCGGGGTCCTGACAGATATGGCCATCATCATCTTGTGCTTTTGGTCTCCATCTCCAAAGCATTGTCATGATCTCCATCGTCACCGTCTTGACACCATGATCTTCATCGTAGCGTCGTGGTCGTCTCGCCAACTATTGCTACTACTACTATCGCTAACTCATAGTGATAAAGTAAAGAAATTACATGACTTTCGCAATTCATACAATAAAGAGACAACCATAAGGCTCCTGCTGGTTGCCGATAATTTACAAAACATGATCATCTCATACAATAACGTATAACTCATCATGTCTTGACCAAATCACATCACAACATGCACTATAAAAACAAGTTAGAGGTCCTCTACTTTGTTGTTGCAAGTTTTACGTGTCTGCTACGGGCTTCTAGTAAGAACCTTTCTTACCTACTCATCAAAACCACAACGATTTTTCGTCAAGTGTGTTATTTTAACCTTCAACAAGGATCACGCGTAGTCATACTCGATTCAACCAAAGTTGGAGAAACTGACACCCGCCAGCCACATATGTGCAAAGCACGTCGGTAGAACCAGTCTCATGAACGTGGTCATGTAATGTTTGTCCGGGCTGCTTCATCCAACAATACCGCCGAATCAAAGTTTGACATGCTGGTAAGTAGTATGACTATTATCGCCCACAACTCTTTGTGTTCTACTCGTGCATATCATCTACGCATAGACCTGGCTCATGATGCCACTGTTGGGGAATGTAGTATTTCAAAAAAAAACTTTCGGTCACACAAGATCTATCTAGGAGAAGCATAGCAACGAGCGGGGTGAGTGTGTCCACGTACCCTCATAGACCGAAAGCGGAAGCATTTAGTAACGTGGTTGATGTAGTCGAACGTCTTCACGATCCAACCGATCCAAGTACCGAACGTACGGCACCTCCGTGTTCAGCACACATTCAGGACGATGACGTCCCTCGAGCTCTTGATCTAGTTGAGGACGAGGGATAGTTCTGTCAGCATGACGGTGTGGTGACGGTGTTGATGATGTGATCCGTGCAGGGCTTCGCCTAAGTACTACGACAATATGAACTGAGGTGGAATCTGTGGAGGGGGGCACCGCACACGGCTAAAACAATTGTCAACTTGTGTGTTCTAGGGTGCCCCCTGCCCCCGTATATAAAGGAGCAAGGGGGAGGCCGGTCAGCCTCATTGGGCACGCCCAGGGGGGAATCCTAATCCAAGTAGGAGTTGGACCCCCCCCCTTTCCTAGTCCAACTAGGAGAAGAAGGAAGGAGAGGGAGAGGGAAAGAGGGGGCGCCACCCCACCCAGTAGTCCAATTCGGACTAGGCCCATGGGGGGCACGAGGCCAGCCCTTGTGGCCTCTCCTCTCTCTCTCCTAAAGCCCACTAAGGCACATTACTTCCCCGGGCACTCTGATATTTATTCGGTGACCCCTGGAACTCATCCGGTCTCCGAATAACATTTTCCAATATATCATTCTTTATGTCTCGACCATTTTGAGACTCCTCGTCATGTCCGTGATCTCATCCGGGACTCTGAACAATCTCCGGGCATCATAAACACATAAACTCATAATAAGAATTGTCATCGAACGTTAAGCGTGCGGACCCTATGGGTTCGAGAACTATGTAGACATGACCAAGACACATCTCCAGTTAATAACCAATAGCGGAACATGGATGCTCATATTTGCTCCTACATATTCTTCGAAGATCTTTATCGGTCAAACCGCATAACAACATATGTTATTCCCTTTGTCAACGGTATGTTACTTGCCCGAGATTCGATCGCCGGTATCATCATACCTAGTTCAATCTTGTTACCGGCAAGTCTCTTTACTCGTTCTATAATACATCAGCTCGTGACTAACTCATTAGTCATTTGCTTGCAAGGCTTATTATGATGTGTATTACCGAGAGGGCCCAGAGATACCTCTCCGATACTCGGAGTGACAAATCCTAATATTGATCTATGCCAACACCACAAACACTTTCGAAAACACGTGTAGAGCATCTTTATAATCACCCAATTACGTTGTGACGTTTGATATCACACAAGGTGTTCCTCCAGTATTCGGGAGTTGCATAATCTCATAGTCAGAGGAACATGTATAAGTCATGAAGAAAGCAATAGTAATAAAACTAAACGATCATAGTGCTAAGCTAACAGATGGATCTTGTCCATCACATCATTCTCCTAATGATGTGATCATGTTGATCAAATGACAACACATGTCTATGGTTAGGAAGTCAACCATCTTTGATTAACGAGCTAGTCAAGTAGAGGCATACTAGGGACACTCTGTTTTTGTCTATGTATTCACACACTTATCAAGTTTCCGGTAAATACAATTCTAGCATGAATAAACGACATTTATCATGATATATAAGGAAATATAAATAACAACTTTATTATTGCCTCTAGGGCATATTTACTTCACCTTTGCCAACACCATCTTAGCAAAGTCTGATTTAAAAAATCTGAGCTCATTCTCCACCTTCCACTTTTTATCCCGCATCTTCAAATATTCTTTAGCGTTGACAATAGTTTCTCTAAGCCTACGTCTGTTCTCTTCCTCATACATGCTCCAGAGCTTCGCTAGGCACATCTTCAAAGATCGTGGCCACTCTTGATCAACCCACTCCAAGTAAGAACACTTACATTCATCCTATAATATTTAAAACTAGATCAGTAACAATTGTAGGGGAAATGGGTTTATAACAACATCAAAAATAACCAATGCTTATTTTGAAAAACTGAAGAAACATGTTAATTATGACATATCTTCTCAAAAAGATCAATGTGCAAATGAATTAATTGCTACTGAGGCAACAACCAAATTCTAGAATATCATAAGCTTTAATTAACTACAACAACGCTACAAGTTCTTACTCATGTACAATAAATAACAAATTGAACATTTCATGAGGTAGGTAAATATAACTGCAACTCGCAGTGAAAATGTTTGGATGATAGCAAATTAATACTAACAGGTGTGTACATGCACAAATTTAGTAACATAGAACTAATAGCACTAAGGTCGTCCACTATGTGTGCCAAAAGTGGTGTAAAGACAACTGCTGCTACCTCTCGCACCGGTGCCCTGCACTGGCGAGCCGATCCAGCGCAAAAAATCTGGGACCCAGACTCCGGAGCACGTAGTTGCTTCGATGCCCAGTTCCTTTGTTCCATAAAGATTTAGTATTTTACTGCTTGGCTGCTCGGATGTGTGGACCAAAGTTGGCTGCACAAACTGCTGAAGCAGTGCCAAATAATTTTCTAATGGCACCACTTATGAGATGGCAACAATTTAAGATACTAGGTACAAATTGTGACACTGTCTTAGGACGCGTTTGGTTGAAGGTGTGGTATGAATGGGTTGGGACTGTGACAGTGTTTGAATCACATCTAAGAAATGATTTGTAACAACGAAAGAGGGTCTAACCTTCTTTGCACATGCCAGAAACTTCCTCCCACTGTCCACAGATTCAAACGCAACTAGCTTCACGCATGCAGATTGATGGTGACAACGAGCAGAAGAGAGGCATACCCGGGTGGTGAAGGAGTCGTCGCCGGAGTTGGAACCGCTGGAGAGGTCTTGGAAGGAGACCATGGCAACCCCGGTGGTAGGATGCGAGACGATGAGAGCGATGAAGCGACTATAGCTTACGAAGGAAGGAAGGAAGGAGGAAACAGGGGAAATGTGACTTGTGGTCGGGGAGAAAAGGGGGTGGGGAAGGGGGGAGGGGGGAGGGGTAGATATTTTGGTGGTAGGCCAAATTTTTGGAAATGTGGAGGGAAACTTTGCGCGCGGTGCCGCCGGACAATTCACTTTGAACGATTGTGTGCGTCGCAAACGATTCTTCTGCTTTACGCGCATGGGATGAGTTTGATAATTCAAATTTTGGTGGAAATTTCCCCGGGTATATCATTGCATAATTTAACATCGCTTGCTAAATTGGACACACAAAAGAGCGTACAGCAGACAGACCACACTTACTAAATCGAGCAATTTTAGTAATTAAACCGAGCCAGTTGACCTAAACATTGTACTAACAAAAGACCAGCATTAAAAACAGCCTAAGTACGCATAATTTTAACAAATTCGCCGCCGCGCGGGCCTATGCATCGCCGGTGTGAGATGAGACGTCGATGACTTTTCCTGGCGACATGCCGCCGTTGGTCGACTCCGTGTCCCCCCTGCTGAAGTCGACCGCGTCCTCGTCATCATCCTCATCCTCGTCCTCGGCGCCGCCCTCAAGGTTGTAGTACTCGTAGTACTGGCTGCGCCAGAGCTCACGTTGGTACTCCACCGCCGATTCCTCGACGGACAGAATCATCTCTACTTTGACCTCAGCCACGCGCAACTCCTCCTCCTGGCGCTCCTCGATCTCCGTCGGCTGATGCATTTCCAGCTCCCGCTCGGCGACCTCATGAGGAAGCAGGTGCTCCATGGCCACCGCCGCCTTTTTGAACGTGGGTTGCATGCTGGAGTCCGAGGTGGCCTGGAATATCTTGGTGTGTGCATCCTCGATCTTGGCGTGGATGGCCTCGACCCAGGCCAGGGCGACATCGGTGGCACGAACGACACCTCGAGTGTTCTCGGCGTTTGCAGTCGCCGTCGCAGCAGCAGCTACCCTGTCGGCTGCCGCAAACGCCCTCTTGGTGGAAGCAGCCACGCTCAATGCGGATGCGGCGCACTCTCGGCGCAGGCGGCGGCGCTCGGGGGGGGGGGGGGGG
>LR738710.1:255750886-255764352 GCA_902687465.1 Secale cereale | reverse complement strand
GCATTGGTTTTGGGGCCAGTACAATCTTTGTCTGTGGAAGTCATTGTTGCTGGCTGAGAAAGCCAGGCAAGTGGCGTTCAAGAAGGAGATGGAGGAGGAGAAAGCCAGGTACCAGGCAGCCCGTGAAGCTCGTGATGCCGCCTAGAAAAGGAGAAGGTGGAGCTTTGGGGGCGGTCGCGTCGTCGTGCAGAGGAGGTGTACGAAGACAGGTACTTCATGAGGAAGGCCAAAGGTGCTAGGCGCCTCATCGCTGCGTGGAGGTGGGCTGATAAGCTCCAGCGTGCCACCGACGAGGAGCTCCGGTGGGCGCTCGACGAAATGAAAAGATCGTCCGTGCTAATCCGCCAGCAAGAGGCAGATCGGTACATCAAGCGCTGCGAGGCGGAGGAGGCGGAGTACCGCCTCCGCGCTGGGATGACACCGCGTATCAGGAGTGATTATTAGTTTTAGTATTGTTCATTTTCAATTTTATGCATTGTACCTAGTAGTTAAGTATCATCACGTATATGTGATGATATTATATATATTCTGTGATGAACTAATGAACAATTAATATCATCCACGTATACTAATTTGAATCTAGCTATTATCATCCACGTATACAGAATGTAAAGCGTATATACACACATTGAAACAGAACATATAAGAACGGAAAAGAGAGTACACACATTGGAAAAGAGCAATTAAGAGAGCAATACTATGATTGTTGTTAATACATAGTTATCCACATCATAAAGACTCAACAAAATAAAATGCATCCATGAGACCATGACCAGTAGCCCTTGCCTACGGTAGCTCTTGGCTCTGCCTGAACTCGTGCAGGCGTTCGTCGAAGTGGTCGACACGCTCGCAGTACATCTGGAGTGCGATCTCGAGCTCCAAGTTGGCTATTTCATTAGAGATCACCAGCTCGAAGATGCGATGGCCATCTTCCTTTACTGCGCCTAGGTGGACACCTCGGCCAAGGAGGCGGTCGAGCCTATGGACCAGCACGTTGGCATCCAACGGGCTGCGGACAAGGCGAACGACGCCACCCATGCGAACGGCATGGCGGGCGTCCGGTGCTAGTACGGCGCGGACGGTCTCTGGTGCAAGTACGACGATGTGGGCCTGTGCCCACTCCTGGCGAGGAATGGGGGTACTGATGGGACGTGTACCTGATACGTCTCCAACATATCTATAATTTTTGATTGTTCCATGCTATTATTTAAGAAGTCTTGGATGTTTAATGGGCTTTATCATTAACTTTTATATCAGTTTTTGGACTAACCTACTAACCCAAAGGTCGAGTCCAGATTGCTGTTTTTACCTATTTCAAGGTTTTGCAGAAAAAGAATATCGAACGGAGTCCAAACGGAATAAAACCTTCGCGAGAGATATTTTTGGGGAAAATCATGCACGGGAAACGTCAGGACCAAGTCAGGGGACAGAGGGACTGCCCTCGAGGGCGCGCCCCCTGCCTCGAGGCTGGCTCGTGTGGCCCCCGGTGCCCTCCTTCTTCCTATATATATTCACGTACCCCAGAAACTCCATACACAGAGAGAAAACCCTAATTCCACCGCCGTAGCTTCTGTTCCCGTGGAGATCCCATCTTGAAGCCTGTTCCGGGAGGGGGGTCCATCATGGAGGCCTTCATCACCATCATCATCGCCCTCACCATGAGTAGTGAGTAGTTTACTACAGACCTTCGGGTCCATAGCTAGTATCTAGATGGCTTCTTCTCTCTCTCTGGATCTCATACAAAGTTCTCATCGGTCTTTGAGGAGATCTATTCGATGTAATCTCTTTTTGCGGTGTGTTTGTCAAGATCCGATGAATTGTGAGTTTATGATCAAGGTTATCTATGAAAGATATTTGGTTCTTCTCTGAACTTTTTATGTGTGCTCATAATATCCTTGCAAGTCTCTTCGAATTATTGGTTTGGTTTGGCCTACTAGATCAATAGTTCTTGCAATGGGAGAAGTGCTTGGCTTTGGGTTCAATCTTGCGGTGTCCTTTCCCAGTGACAGTAGGGGCAGCAAGGCATGTATTGTGTTGTTGCCATCGAGGATACAAAGATGGGGTTTTCATCATATTGCTTGAGTTTATCCCTCTACATCATGGCATCTTGCTTAAGGCGTTACTCTGTTCGTATGAACTCAATACACTAGATGCATGCTGGATAGCAGTCGATGTGTGGAGTAATAGTAGTAGATGCAGAATTGTTTCGGTCTACTTGTCTCGGATGTGATGCGTATATACAATGATCATGCCTAGATAGTCTCATAATTATTTTCTTTTCTATCAATTGCTCGACAGTAATTTGTTTACCCGCCGTGGAATACTGCTATCATGAGAGCAGCCACTAGAGAAAACTATGGCCCTCGGGTCTATTCTCAACATATCAATCTCCATCTACTTTACTTTACCTCTTTTATTTGTTCTTTTATTAAACCAAAAATACCAAAAATATTATCTTATCATCTCTATCAGATCTCACTCTTGTAAGTGACCGTAAAGGGATTGACAACCCCTTATCGCGTTGGCTGCGAAGTTCTTATTTGTTTGTGCAGGTGTGAGGGACTGGCGCATGGTCTCCTACTGGATTGATACCTTGGTTCTCAAAACTGAGGGAAATACTTACACTATTGTGCTGCATCTCCCTTTCCTCTTCGAGGGAATACAACGTAAGCTCAAGAGGTAGCAAGAAGGATTTTTGGCGCCATTGCCGGGGAGGCTTACGCAAAAAGTCATATACCAAGTACCTATGACAAACCCTTACCCTTCGCATTACATTTATTTGCCTCTCATTTTTCTCTCCCGCACTTCACCCTTGCCGTTTTATTTGCCCTTCTTCCGCCATGTGTTTTTCGTTCGCTTGCTTCTTGTTTGCTTGTGTGTCTTGCGTGCTTGCTTGCCCTCATGTCTGAGATCGGGGACGATTTTATCGAGAAGGGTAGCAATGCCGAGGGAAACGTTCATGTTGACCCCCCGGATTAAGCCACCACTTTACATATTAAGAAGTACCGGGTTGGTAGTGGTAATATTATTGGAAAAGGGGTTCTTCAAGACTTCTTTACTTGTGCCGGTGCTTTGCCCACTATGGGTGGCTCTATTCATCACAGAACTAGTATCCTTGTCGATGCTGTACCATGCTCATAGTAGAAATTGAAAGGCAATTTATCCATATGCATCCCTGTATTCAGAGAGTATTTTTGGAGTTCTCCAATATTGAGCATTCTTTCGTTAAGCGTGCAGCTACTATATTTTTGGCTCATGAATTTAGACATATCATGAAAGAGGCTAGAGAAATCTCTGCTCATTATGGAGTAGATGCCGGTCGACCTCCTATAAAGGCTATCTTGTTAGATCAAGAAGACCTTATGCGCTTGCGATCTCCTGATCATGTTGCTTTTAATGAAAACTTTAGAAAAAAGGTTCCTGTCGAGATTTTGATTGATAGAATTTCTAAGATAAACGATGAATTTGCTGTTCAAAGTAATGGGCTAGGCTTCTCCCTTGAACGAAGGCTTATGGCCTTCTGCCAAAAGAATGCCTATAATGATGAATTGGTCATCCACTACAAAGGGCCAAAGGAGGAACCTGTTCCTCCCGAGATTGATGTAGGGGACTTTTGTCCCATTAAATTTATCCATTTTGATTACTTTTGCTTGCCACAAAGGAACCTTTCCGCTGAACGTAGGGAATATGAGATGAGCTTTCGCGACATATCGTACCACTATGGCTATCCCTAGATTTATCTTGTATCGTGCCTAGCTAGGGGCGTAAAACGATAGCGCTTGTTGGAAGGCAAACCAATTTTATGTTTTTTGCTTTTGTTGCTGTTAGGGAATAAATATTGCATCTAGCCTCTGATTAGATGTGGTTTCATGTTTTGTTTAGTGTTTGTGCCAAGTAGAACCTTTGGTAAGACTTGTGTGAAGTTTATATGATGTTGCTGTGAAAAACAGAATCGTTAGCGCTTGCTAAAGTAGTCATGGGATTTTACTGAAGCGTGATTTTTAGTTGATTCTTTTTGCTGATGATTGGTAGACAAATTGCAAAAAATTACCAATTTAGTTTGAATTTTTTGGAGTTCCAAAAGTAGGGGAATCCTGCAGATTACTACAGACTGTTCTGTATTTGACAGATTCTGTTTTTCATGTGTTGTTTGCTTATTCCGATGCATCTATGAGTAATATTGAAGGATATGAACCATTAAGAACTTGGTGTACAGTAGGTTTAACACCAATATAAATAAATAATGAATTCATTGCTGTACCTTCGAGTAGTGGTTTGCTTTCTCTTACTAACGGAGCTCACGAGAATTTTTGTCTAAGTTTTGTGTTGTGAAGTTTTCAAGTTTTGAGTATTGCGTTGATGGACTATGGAACAAGGAGTAGCAAAGGCCTAAGCTTGGGGATGCCCAGGGCACCCCAATTAAATTCAAGATAATCAAAAGCCTAAGCTTGGGGATGCCCCGGGAAGGCATCCCCTCTTTCGTCTTCATCCATCGGTAACTATACTTGGAGCTATATTTTTATTCGCAACATGCTATGTGTTTTGCTTGGAGCGTCTTGTATAATTTGAGTCTTTGCTTGTTAGTTTGTCAGAATCATCCTTTCTGGACACACCTATTTGAGAGAGTTAAATATGGCCTAGAAATTATTAGAACACTCTAACTGCATCACTTACATCTTTTGAGTTGAATAGTTTTTGCTCTAGTGCTTCACTTATATCTTTTAGAGCATGGTGGTGGTAATATTTTGTAGAAATTGTCAAACTCTCATGCTTCACTTATATCTCTTTGAGAGTCTATCAAAACAGCATGGTAAAGTGTTTAGGCTAAATAAACTAGTCTTCACATGATAAACATCCAATGTCAATGTAGTAAAAAAAATCACACCAAGTGCATTGAATAGAATGAGATGTTGGATGCTTGATAATTGTTTTGAGACATGACGATAGTGATATTAGAGTCATGCTAGTGGAGTTATTATGAAATTGAGAAATACTTGTGTTAAGGTTAGTGATTCCCGTAGCATACACGTATGGTGAACCGTTGTGTGACTAAGTTAGAGCATGAGGTATTTGTAGAGTGCCAACCTTTGTGTGGAGGTCGGGGGCGCGCGATGGTTAACTCCTACCAACCTACCCCTAGGAGCATGCGTTGATTGCTTTGTTTTGATGACTCGTAAATTTTTCCAATAAGTATATGAGTTCTTATGACTAATGTTGAGTCCATGGATTATACGCACTCTCACCGTTCCACCATTGCTAGCCTCTCTTGTACCGCGCAACTTTCGCCGGTGCCATAAACCCACTATATATCCTTCCTCAAAACAGCCACCATATTGTTTCTCAAAACAGCCACCACATCTACCTATCATGGCATTTCCATAGCCATTCCGAGATATATTGCCATGCAACTTTCCACCGTTCCGTTTATATGACACGCATCATATTGTCATATTGCCATTGCATGATCATGTAGTTCACATCGTATTTGTGGCAAAGCCACCATGGATAATCTTATCATACATGTTACTCTTGTTTCATTGCACATACAGGTACACCGCCGGAGGCATTCATATAGAGTCATACTTTGTTGTTGTAGTATCGAGTTGTAATTTCGTGTTGTAATGAAAGTGTGATGATCATCATTATTAGAGCATTGTCCCATGGAAGGAAAGGCTGAATCTATAAAGCCCCTCCACAAAAAAAGGAAAAAAAAGAGAAAGGCCAAAGAAAAAAAAGGAAAGGGCCAAAAAAAAGGAAAAAAAAGAAAAGAAAAAGGGGACAATTGCTACTATCTTTTTCTACACTTGTGCTTCAAACTAGCACCATGTTATTCATTGTAGAGAGTCTCATGCTTAGTCACTTTCATATACTAGTGGGAATTTTCATTATAAGAACTTGGCTTGTATATTCCAACGATGGGCTTCCTCAAATGCCCTAGGTCTTCGTGAGCAAGCAAGTTGAATGCACACCCACTAGTTTCTTTTGTTGAGCTTTCATTCATATTTAGCTCTAGTGCATCTGTTGCATGGCAATCCCTACTCACTCACATTGATATCTATTGATGGGCATCTCCATAGCCCGTTGATACGCCTAGTCGATGTGAGACTATCTCCCTCTTTTTGTCTTCTCCACAACCACCTCTATTCCACCCATAGTGCTATATCCATGGCTCACGCTCATGTATTGCGTGAAAGTTGAAAGGTTTGAAAAGATAGAGTATGAAAACAAGTGATTGGCTGAAATCGGGGTTGTGCATGATATGAATATTTTTGTGTGATAATAAGGGACCATAGCCAACACTATATGATTTTGTAGGGATAACTTTCTTTAGCCATAGTATTTTGAGAAGACATGATTGCTTTGTTAGTATTGCTTGAAGTATTGTTATTTCTTATGTCAATATAGACTTTTATCTTGAATCTTTCAGATCTGAACATTCATGCCACAATTACGAGAATTACATTGAAAAACTATATTTGTTAGCATTCCACATCAAAAAATTTTTTTTTATCATTTACCTACTCGAGGACGAGCAGGAATTAAGCTTGGGGATGCTTGATACGTCTCCAACGTATCTATAATTTTTTATTGTTCCATGCTATTATTTCTGAAGTCTTGGATGTTTAATGGGCTTTATCATTCACTTTTATATCATTTTTGAGACTAACCTACTAACCCAAAGGCCTAGTCCAGATTGTTGTTTTTTGCCTATTTCAGGGTTTTGCAGAAAAAGAATATCAAACGGAATGAAACCTTCGCGAGAGATATTTTTGGAGAAAATCACGCACGGGAAACGTCAGGACCAATTCAGGGGACATAGGGGCTGCCCTCGAGGGTGGGGGCGTGCCCCTGCCTCGAGGCTAGCTCGTGTGGCCCCCGGTGCCCTCCTTCTTCCTATATATATCCACGTACCCCAGAACTCCATACGCAGAGAGAAAACCCTAATTCCACCGCCGTAGCTTCTGTTCCCGTGGAGATCCCATCTTGGAGCCTGTTCCGGGAGGGGGACCCATCACGGAGGCCTTCATCATCATCATCATCGCCCTCACCATGAGTTGTGAGTAGTTTACCACAGACCTTCGGGTCCATAGCTAGTATCTAGATGGCTTCTTCTCTCTCTCTGGATCTGAATACAAAGTTCTCCTCGGTCTTCGAGGAGATCTATTTGATGTAATCTCTTTTTGTGGTGCGTTTGTCGAGATCTGATGAATTGTGAGTTTATGATCAAGGTTATCTATGAAAGATATTTAGTTCTTCTGTGAACTTTTTATGTGTGCTCATAATATCCTTGCAAGTCTCTTCGAATTATTGGTTTGGTTTGGCCTACTAGATCTATAGTTCTTGCAATGGGAGAAGTGCTTGGTTTGGGTTCAATCTTGCGGTGTCCTTTCCCAGTGACAGTAGGGGCAGCAAGACACGTATTGTATTGTTTGACATCGAGGATAAAACGATGGGGTTTTCATCATATTGCTTGAGTTTATCCCTCTACATCATGTCATCTAGCTTAAGGCGTTACTCTGTTCTTATGAACTCAATACAGTAGATGCATGGTGGATAGCGGTCGATGTGTGGAGTAATTGTAGTAGATGCAGAATCATTTCGGTCTACATGTCTCGGACGTGATGCCTATATACAATGATCATGCCTAGATAGTCTCATTATTATTTGCTTTTCTATCAATTGCTCGACAGTAGTTTGTTTACCCGCCGTAGAATACCGCTATCATGAGAGAAGCCACTAGAGAAAACTATGGCTCCCGGGTCTATTCTCAACATATCAATCTCCATCTACTTTACTTTACCGCTTTTATTTGCTATTTTATTAAACCGAAAATAACAAAAATATTATCTTATCATCTCAATCAGATCTGACTCTCATAAGTGACCGTAAAGGGATTGACAACCCCTTATCACGTTGGCTGCGAAGTTCTTATTTGTTTGTGCAGGTGTGAGGGACTGGCGCGTGGTCTCCTACTGGATTGATACCTTGGTTCTCAAAACTGAGGGAAATACTTATGCTACTGTGTTGCATCTCCCTTTCCTCTTCGAGGGAATACAACGCAAGCTCAAGAGGTAGCAGTACCCAGCTGCGACGCCGTGTCGACAGCACACAAGCGCCGATGGATTCGCTCTTGCTGTGCGACGCGCCGCGCCTCTCGCTCTGTGGCACTCCAACGGTCTCGCCGTGCAGCAAGCCGCAGCCTATCGGCACGAATGCGCCTAGCTTGCTCTGGGGCGCGCCATCGATCATGTTGTGCGGCGTGCTGCAGCCTATCGGCGCTGACATGCTTATCTTAATCCGCGGCGCTCAAGCGCCATGCGCCAAAGGTCTGCTCAACCCTGGCGATGACGCGCATCACGACGTCGTCCATCGCGTTGTCTGGGAGCGCCTCGGCCTCGACGGGCTGTGGCACCTGCTTGTTTTCCTCATCGACGAGGTTGATGGTAGAGGCGGCGCTTTGGTGGGTTGGCACGCTTGGAAAAGGTGGATGTGCTACAGGTTGCGCTTGTCGCCTCCGTGCGTCGCGCGCCGCCTAGGTTTATGCGCAATATCTCTAGGTGGCGGGAAATAGGTGAGGAAATGGTTGGAAACGGTGGCGTGTTCACAAAACGCCATCGATTAATGGAAAGTTAGCATAGAAGGAACATCGAGCTAGCACAAGAAGTAGATGACGATCAGATGAAGAAGGACCACACTAGGGAACCTGTCGGTGATGAATTCATCAATCGCAAATGATTGAATACTAGCAAGAATTTGCCCACACCACACACGGCTTATTCCATCACAAACAGGTTGGATGGATCAACTGTATGCCACGTATCGCACATTGTCAAAAAGTAATGCGGTAGACCTTCTTTAACATGTGTTAAAAAATTTAAAACAAGGACCTTGAGGTTAATTCGACCCCACAACACACACGACTTATTCCATCACAAACAGGTCGGATGGATCAACTGTATGCCACGTATCACAAATTCTCAAAAAGTAATGCGGTAGACCTTCTTTAACTTGTGTTAAAAAAATCGAAACAAGGACTTTGAGGTTAATTCCAATAATGGGATGTATCATAAATGTCCTTAATGGACCTTTAAGATACATCCAACCAGTGGGATTAACATCAAGACAAATTCCCATCCGGTCACCCATCTCATGGCTGCTCCAGCCTGAGCACAATTAACTTGTGAGTTCTCTTAGATGAGCTATTGGTGGAACATCTAGTCCTTGCTGATATAGGATGCCCTCTTCGCATCCTTATGGCGTACCCCGGATGATCACCCATCACCCAATGGCCAATAGATGTTGTGTAGACAAAGCATATCACACACATCTTATTAGAAGCAATCGTTTGTGTTATTATCGGTCTTCGCACATATTTCTCTTTACAGACATGTTTGTCGCCTATGACTCACATATTAAATATTGAACCATTTCTGTTCTCTTATCTCAACGCAAACAGTTCATCCGAGTGAATCGCATGTCGTACATCGCACACACCTTGATCCGGCTGACCATTTCTTTCGTGTTGCCTAATCACAAACAGTTCATCCGAGCGAATTGTATGATGTATATCACACACACCTTCATTTGGCTGCCCATTTCTTTTGTTCCTCCTCATCGCAAATAGTTAATTGAACTGAACCGTATGCCCTGCATCACACACACAACTAAACCCTGAACCCTGACCCCGATCCTAAGTCACACCGATCTAGCATGTAACACACCATATCACTTTGCGGCCTCACGCACGGTATCCCCACGGGTGCCACCTTACCTGGCCCGGGACCGTTTGCGCATTTTGGCTCGCGTATATGATAGTGTCGCTAGCATCCATATGACAGAGAACCCGGGCCGACATGACCAGTTATAAACCAAAAGTGGCACTAAATTACAGAGACAGGCATTCATGACCCAGCAATGAACGTGTCGGTCATCAACGTATGAACCCAAGTCGTAGCAAGCTACAAGGACTTAAAGGAACAACGCGTGACATTTCCCCTAAGGGACAGACACAGGAACGAAGAAGGACACATGCCGGTCAGCCTAAGTGTTCCGGAGCAGTAGCAAGCTACCAAGGCTCAGTGGAAACACTAGGAGACATTTCCCTGTAAGATAGGCTACCAAGGGTAAACAACTAGGTGTCGGATCCCACACATACCAAGCATTTCAATAACATACACACAATATGCTCAATATGTGCAAATACAACATGGCATCACAACAAGACTCTAATAAACAAAGTATTTATTCATTAGGCTCCGAGGAGCCAAGTATTACAAACATGGCACTACTAGGAAAAGGCCTATTAATGGCGCACCTAATTTGGCCATTAATGGCGCATTAGGGGTGCGCCATTACTAGCACGCCATTAGTATATTTTACTAATGGCGCACCCCTGGTGCGCCATTAGTATCTGGTATACTAATGGCGCACCGCTGATGCGCCATTAGTATGCACAGTAGTGCGCCATTAGTATGCCTCCCAGGGGCCATGTGTAGCCAGGTGCTTTGGCATACTAATGGCGCACTCTGCTGTGATGCGCCATTAGTATGAATATTAGGTTTTTTTTATTTTTTTATTTTCTATTTTTTCACAGGTTATGCATATATATAAATATAATTTCTCGTGGAGCCAACATATATGGTACGCACATCGAAACTATTAGAATCTACTCCCTCCGTTCCGATTTACTCGTCGTGGTTTTAGTTCAAATTTGAACTAAAACCACGACGAGTAAATCGGAACGGAGGGAGTATATAATATCTTATAGAACAACTTAGCATCATGCATCATCGATCATAATAATAATAAAAACTCAACATTGGTATTAAATAATAAGTCTTACACATCATTATCGACCATACAACTGCTACTACGTAGCAATTTTCTAAGATAAAATGGCATAAAACAAGATGGCGTTTGTCTCTAAATCAATTAGATTTAAAGGGCCATTATGGAGAACGTAGATTATCTTGTCTCCATTTCTTGCCCTTCTCACTCTATTGCTTCCAAGTACCTCCTTACGAGTTTTCATTATTTTTCGCCATTCTTTGATTCTCATTCCTTCATTTTTAGAAGAAATCCGATATGGACACGTGTGATTTGTAGGTTCACCTGGCAGAATGTTTAAAACTTGTAGTTGACCAGATTGAAACATGACAGGAGGCACATAGTCACTAGGGAGAATCTGTTGCAAAACATAGTAAGACTTCGTAGTTAGCATTGTAGTTCAGTTCGAGAAGAACTAATGCAAAACATGCACGAATGTCGTAATAGTAAAAAATCTTACCATGGTATCTCCATTGATATTAACGTAGTTCAAGACGTGCACTAGTGGGACGTATTGACTATATTGTGGATCAATATTACGATATTGAATGTAATCCACAAGAAAGGAATAAAAGAAGATGATCTGCTCTTTGTCCTTATAAGTACATTCTGAGCCAGGGGTGTAGTAGGTTCTGTCTAGCATCATCCTCACATTATTTGAATAATCAAAATAACCTATCAATGGAAATAAGTTGTCAACTATTTTGAAATAAACAATATAAATTACTAAATAACTATGCTTGATAAACTCACTTCCCGGTAGAATTGGAATCATATCGTCAACAAGGACCCAAATGTCCAAATCGTCTTCGGCGATGGAATCCGGATTACCAAGATCCATGGTGAGAAGCATACCCTCATAAAAACCATATATCTTGCAAAATGATTCCCAATTCTTGCAACCAAAAGTGGTTACGTTATCTGAATTGTACAAATCCACTTCTAAATCAACATTATGCATGGTCCTTAGTTGAATTTGCTTTGTCTCCGTAATTTCATGATCTTCAAATCCCATCCTCTCCAAGACATAGCGTCTTGCATGACACAGGATAAACTAGTTGCATGTAAAAGAAGAAAATTAATTACTTACACGTTGAAGTAGCTAGAAATCGTGCTTAATTAATTACGAAACAAGACTTGTCGTTGCGTACCGTTTCGACATCGAAGGTCTCGTCGAGCTTAATACTGAAGTAATGATTGTCTACCAGGTGAGGCCTGTCGCACAGACCCCGGTCGTCACCGCACCAGGAGCACTCCGGTATCCTATCGTCGTCGGAAGACGACATTTCCTATGTTTCAAAGAGATTAAACTTTATAAATTAAAAATATGTACCTAGACAAGCTAGCTGTGGCACCATCCTAGGCTCATTAGGACTAACATTGTCAACACTTTTTGCACTAGTTCTGCTACATACCATCGTCACTAGATATCTACAGTTTTATTACTAGAGCCACCATACAAACCTCATCATATTATTTTATTACCGGAGCCAATTTTCCTCATATTCTTTTTTTTACTGGAGGCACCATACAAACCTCAGAGCTTGGTGGCCTGGACCTGCATTTGTTCTTGGTTGCTTTTCATACTAGAGTTTTACTATCACAACAGTGTTTTTTTAAATATAATATCACAACAGTGCTTTTTTATTAACAGCAAGTTCATCATGTCAATTACTCCAAGCAACAACAGTTTTCCTAGTAGAAAAATTTAAACTATGGCTTAGCCGAAAAATTAACAGCAACAAGTTTTTCATGTGTTTTTCAGAGTACAAGTTACTGAAACTAGTCTAACTACTGAAACTACTGAAACTACTGAAACTAGTCTAACTAGTCTAACTACTGAAACTAGTAAGTGTGGGTGTGGTAATAAAACATCGCTGAAAAAACATCTCTAGCAAATACAATACTGTAAGCGACACCGAAATACAATACTATAAGTAGCCAATAAAACATCACTGAAAAAACATCTCTAGCAAATTACTAGATGGCGTCTGATTTCAAGCATTTCTCTGCAAAAAAATAAAAAGTTTTGCAAAAAAATAAAAACTAGATGGCCGAGACCGAACCGCAATGAATGGCAGCACTGCAATTTTGTATACACTTGTAGAATAGGTAGGGGGAAGAGCACGAGCTAGTTTAAGCAACCGGAGTTGGAGAAGACGAACATCCATCCATCAAGGCTCCTTCCATTTAGGGGCTAATCAAATTTTGATCCAAGTGACCTAATTTTTGATCCAAGTGACCTAAATTTTGATCTCAACCGCGTACTTCAACGAAAATGGCAGAAATACAAAAAAATGACTTTGTGGTGGTGATTAGAGAGGAAGGAGGGAGGAGTGATGGCTACCTGCGTATGGAGTGGTCGCCGGCGTAGCTCCGGGCGGCGGCGTTGCTGCAGAATCGGGGGAGGCCGGGGCGTCGGGGGCGCGGGCGTCGAGGCCGGGGCGTCGGGGGCGCGGGCGGCTGCGGCGTAGCTCCGGGCGTCCGGGGCGTCGGGGGCGCGGGCGTCGAGGGCGTCGGCGGCGCGGCGCTCCGCTCAGCGGGGGTGGCGCGGGGGCGGCGGCGCGGCGCTGGAGGGAGAGAGAGGTGTCGGGGAGAGGGGGGAGATCTGGCGAGGGAGAGAGAGGAGGGTGCGGCCG
>LR738710.1:255660785-255748989 GCA_902687465.1 Secale cereale | reverse complement strand
GGCGGCGCGGCGCTGGAGGGAGAGAGAGGTGTCGGGGAGAGGGGGGAGATCTGGCGAGGGAGAGAGAGGAGGGTGCGGCCGGTGGGGGGATATGGATGGGGGATTACTAATGGCGCACCGCACCTCTGTGCGCCATAAGTATGTAGATTCTAATGGCGCACCACCCCCAGGTGCGCCATTAGTATGTTTGGACAGGCGCGCTAGTTCAAAAAAAAACTTCTTGATACTAATGGCGCACTCTGGACATCGTGCGCCATTAGTAGTTCGAGCTCTAATGGTGTATCTGTTGCTGGTGCGCCATTACTATATTCTAATGGCGCACTGCTTGTCCGGTGCACCATTAGTATCAATTCCATTTATAGCCCTTTTCCTAGTAGTGTGGGTCTCACGACCCAGCATTCAGGGCATACAAGCAACGAGCGGAAGCACAACATGTCTGAGTACAGACATCTACAAATGAAAAAGGCTGAAGAGCCTGACTATCTACAACACTCGTCCAAGAACGTAGCTGAGGTACAAGCTACTTGTCGAAGTCCAAGTGGAACTACTAGTGAGACATCAATCCTATCTGCAAAACATAAATTAAGCAAACATGAGTACAAAGGTACTCAGCAAGACTTACATCAGATCCTATCATACATGCACTTGTATCAAGAAGGCAACATGGGGTTTAGTTGCAGCAAGCCAGCTTTGACTTAGTGGCTATCCTATTCTACGATTGCTGGTAACTCTTTTGAGGTGGCGCACACGAGTCCACTAAGCACCACACAATACACCACTATGGATTCATCCCCGTCTCCCTACGAGAAGGCCATCCATAGCACTCACACTTGTCTTGAGTATTTTAGAGTATCCACTTCAAGTTGTCTATGTACCACGTAAGCATCCAAGAAATCCATAACCGTGGACCCGGCTATTCGAATAGATCATGTTATCCCTGCAGGGGTGTACTTCTTCACACACGCTCTCGCCACTTACCGCCATGTACATCTCGTGTATCTCGGCAACCTTCAAGCGGAAGCCTGGCGAGGGTGTCGGCCACGACCTGACTAACCACACAAGTCTCTCGTCCAGGTTTATCGCCTATTCGGGTTCCATCCGTGGGGAGATCCGGCCGGGGTTTCGCTCACGGCCCCAAATGATGTGCGCAGGGTTCCCAAGCCCACCTCGCCGAGTGGATCTACGCTTGGTACACCGTGCCACGGTGCCTAGTCTGTCCCAAGCCCACTGGCCGAGTGCCACTTGGTAGACTACTAACACTACCTACAAACACCAGAAACTAGTTGCAACTCCTGGACAGAGATCATGTTGATTAATAAGTCGAGAGGGGTCGAGTTACCGGAACCCAATGTGTGGTAGTAGCTAGTCATTGGACAACATACAAAGAACTCAGTTCTTAGGGACGGTTCCAGTGAGACAACCCACCATGTACTCCTACATGGCCTCTCACCACTACCTTTACCAAATCGTGTTCACACACTTAACCCTCAGCATCAGAACATATCATTGTACTCCAATTCATACCCGATGAATCAGACCTGACACACTCTAAGCAATAGCAAGCAAGGCATGGTAAGATCACATCATGGCTTCAATCAACTCCTACACATGCTAGTGGGTTTCAACTATTTACTGTGGAATGACAGGTCATGCAGAGGAATGGGTTCAACTACCACATCATAAAGTAGCAGATGAAGTTGTTGTTGTCCTAATGCAATAGCAGGGAGCAGGAGCGAGAGAGGGGTTGTATCGGAATGAGCAAGGGGGTTTGCTTGCCTGGTAAAACAACGTGCAGATCACTGCTCCTCTGACAGGTACTCTGGATCGGTCTTCGGAGCTGGACCTATCGAGAAGAACGGTGCCGACAATCAAATACAAGCATATGCAACAATATGATGCATGAATATGGCATGAAGTTATGATGTTGTTTGAGCTAATGCAACTAGCATTTTAATTGGTTGAAATCCATTTGAACCAAGGGTTCAAATGCAACTATAAAATAAGTATTTTTAAAAGCCAATTATGAGTTTTCATATAAACAGTAGGTTTAACTTCATTTGTCATGCATGAAAATGGTACAGATGGATAGATTGAATTTTTCTGATAATTTTTCATATATAAATTATTTCATTCTGAGCTACGGTTGAATTTCTGTGATTTTTTTGAAGTTTAAACCAATTTCTGAAATAAATAAATCATTTAAGATTTATTTAAATACCAGAATTGGAATACTGCGTCAGCATGATCCAAGCATGACGTCAGCAGGTCAAAGGGCTGGTCCAGAGTCAAACCTAATAGTGGGGTCCACTGGTCAGTGACTTAGTTAACTAACTGAGTTAATTAACACTAAACTAATCCTAACAGAAATGTCAGCTGGGCAGGGCCCACATATCAGTGGCTAAACTAATTAACAAAACTAATTAATTAACTTAATCTAGTCAACTAACTGGAGGGGTGGGGGCCCACCTGTCATTGACCCAGGGGGTCAAATCCTGGTCAAACCCCAGCTAACACGCCGGCGTTTAGCCGCCGGCGGCAGCAAACGCGGCGGAGGGCATCGGGATTTCTATTCCGGGGTATTTTGCGCCGCGGAGACCACGGGCGAGGAGCTGGAGCTCGTCCGCGTCCATCCCAACCAACGGCAGCAGCTAGGGCGGCCGGAGCTCGCCGGAAACGAGCTCGCGGCGGCGCCGGAGTTCGGCCCTCGTCGAATATGGGCTACAGGGCACTTGAAGGCCAACGGAGGGGTGCTACGGGCTCCTGGTGAAGCGGCGGATGCGGTGGCATGCTCAGTTTGGAGCTTGTGTGGCTGTGGCCACGGCGGCGGCATCGCCGGCGGCGGTGAGGTCGGGTATCAGCGGAGAAAGGACCTAGAGGTCGCAAACGACGGCAAGGACAGGGGGGAATGATCCGGGAGCTCACCGCGGGTCTGTTGGGGGGTTCAGTGGGCTCGGGGAAGCTTCTGCTACGGCGAATCGACGGCAGCGATCGTCGGGGCAGAGGATGAAGACGATTGCATTTGCGGCGTTCCAGGGCACCCGGCGTTGCGTGACTCGTCGGAGAGGTCGGGGATGAGGTGGCGGAGCTCTCGGGCACCTGGGCTGGGCGTGGGGTGGCCTGTGGCCATGGCAGTGGCGAGCGACGGCGACGGCGGCATTCGGAACCGAGCGGGAGAGAGAGCAGAGGAGAGGGGAGGGATCCAGAGAGAGTGCGAGAGGGTCGGAGAGGTGCGTGGCGCCTCGAGAAGCGACGAGGCGGCGAGGGGGATGAAGCAGGCAGGAGGCGTGGCGCGCTCGCCGTGTGCGCGCGCCGGCCACACGCCTCGGCCTACTGGCGCGAGGTTGGTGGTGACTGGCTTGGCCAGTGGGCCGGGCCAGCTCTGCCTGTTTGGGCTGTAGGTAAAGCCAGGTAAGCCTTTCCTTTTTATTTTCTTTTCTATTTTTTCTGACATTTGTTTTGATTTAATTTTTAAGTTAAATCAATTATTTTCTTCTAACATTTTTATTTTGCAGGGACCTAGGAATTAATCCAAGCCCCTCAAAATAAGAATCAGAATTTTGGACATATATAAAATATATAATAAATATATATCCAAGCAAATAACTATTGCATTAATTCCAAATGCCCAAAATAAATACTTATGAGCTCCTAATAATATTAGTTTGATTTTTATCTCTAACCAATATTTTCAGAGAGCATCATGAACATTTTCTTGGACCTTTTTGGAGCAATTTTCATTTGGGTCATTTTCAAAAAGGGTTTCTGAGGGTTTCACAAGTCCTCAATTCAATTTCATTTGAAATTTAAACATGATGCAAACCACAAGACTAACCTAGTGCATACCAGAACTAGGGTTGTGACAACTCGCCTCCACTCGAAAGAATCTCGTCTCGAGATTCAGGAGTAGGCGGAAAGAAGGTGGGGTACTCCAGTCGGAGACGATCTTCTCGCTCCCAAGTAGCTTCTCTCTCGGAATGATGAGACCACTGAATCTTGAGAAACTTGATGTTATGACGTCGAGTGACACGCTCTGCTTGATCCAGAATGCGAACGGGATACTCTCGATATGTGAGGTTATCTTGGAGATCAAGCGTTTCGTGGTCCACTCCGCGGATGGGATCCGAGAAGCAACGCCTGAGTTGAGAGACGTGGAAGACATCATGAACTCGAGAAAGATGTGGAGGTAGTTCCAATTGGTAGGAAACCTCTCCTCGTTTAGCAAGAATGCGAAAAGGACCAATGTAACGAGGTGCCAGCTTGCCCTTGATACCGAAACGATGGGTACCCTTCAAAGGAGTAACCCGAAGATAAGCTTTGTCACCAACCTCATAAGCCACTTCCTTATGATGACGATCATATTGGCTCTTTTGACGAGACTGGGCTGTTTTCAAATTCTCACGAATGATGCGAACTTGCTCTTCTGCTTCCTGGATCATATCCGGTCCAAAGAATTGTCTTTCACCGGTTTCTGACCAGTTCAAAGGTGTTCGACATCTTCGTCCATAAAGAATCTCAAAAGGAGCTTGCTTGAGACTGGATTGATAGCTATTGTTATAAGCAAACTCGGCGAAAGGAAGACATTTCTCCCAATCCATACCGAATGAGATAACGCAGGATCTAAGCATGTCTTTGAGAATTTGGTTAACCCGTTCCACTTGACCACTTGACTGAGGGTGGAAAGCGGTGCTGAAAGAAAGATGGGTGCCCATGGCAGTCTGGAAACTCTCCCAGAAATGAGAAGTGAAAAGACTACCACGGTCTGAATTGATCTCTAGTGGGACACCATGAAGTGACACTATTCGAGAAATATACAAGTCAGCAAGCTGACTAGCAGTGATACTCTCTCGAACAGGTAGGAAGTGAGCCACTTTGGAGAGACGATCAATGACTACGAAGATAGCATTATTCCCTCTCTTGGTCCTGGGAAAGCCGGTGATGAAGTCCATACCAACTTTATCCCATTTCCACTCAGGAATAGCTAGAGGCTGAAGGGTGCCAGCAGGTCTTTGATGTTCTGCCTTAACGCAACGACAAACGTCAATTTAGCAATGAACTCGGCAATTTCTCTCTTCATCCTAGTCCACCAGAACCTCTGGCGTAGATCCTGATACATCTTAGTACTACCGGGATGAATCGTGAGAGGAGATTCATGAGCCTCTTTAAGAATCAATTGCCGAAGATGTTGCTTCTTGGGAACCACCAGCCGGTTTTGGAAGAGAACAACACCTCGGTCATCTATGGAGAAACTACCAGCAATACCCTTGGCAATGTTTCTCTTGATCCAGGTAATTCCGGTATCATGCTTCTGGGCTTCTATGATATGATCCACAAGAGTAGGTTTCGCCACCAAAGTTGAAAGGAATCCTTGAGGAGGGATGTGAAGGTTAAGCTTACATAATTCCTCATGGAGAAGTGGTTGGCCCTGCTGCAACATGAGATTGTTGCAATAGGATTTATGACTTAGCGCATCAACCATGACATTTCCCTTGCCTGGGGTGTAGGTAATCCCTAAGTCGTAATCTGAGATCAACTCCAACCAACGTCTTTGTCTAAGATTCAAATCTGGTTGGGTGAAGATATACTTGAGACTTTGGTGATCGGTGTAGATCTCGCAACGGTTACCAAGGAGGTAATGTCGCTAGGTCTTAAGTGCATAGACTACGGCTGCAAGCTCTAGATCATGTGTAGGATAGTTCTCTTCATGTGGATGCAACTGTCGAGATGCATAGGCAATCACACGACGATCATGCATAAGAATGCAACCTAGTCCCTGTCGTGAGGCATCACAGTAGATAACAAAGTCCTTAGTGAAATCCGGTGGCACAAGTATGGGAGCAGAAGTCAGGCGTCTTTTCAGTTCCTGAAAACTGTGCTCACACTATGGGGACCACTCAAACCTTTTATCTTTCTTAAGAAGTTCCGTGAGAGGTTTGGCCACTTTAGAGAAGTTCTCAACAAAGCGGCGACAATAACTGGCTAGACCAAGGAAACTCCTAACTTGTTTAACTGTTTCAGGCGGAGTCCAATCAAGGACGGCCTGAACTCTCTCGGGGTTGACAGCAATGCCCTTACCAGAAATTACATGGCCGAGATAGGTCACTTCTGGCAACCAAAATTCGCACTTGGAGAACTTGGCATAAAGGCAGTGCTCTCTGAGTTTTTCTAGAACAAGTCTAAGATGTTCGGCATGCTCTTCCTCGTTCTTCGAGTAAATAAGAATATCATCGAGATAAACCACGACGAACTTATCTAAATACTCCATAAAGATCGAGTTCATCAAGCGGGAGAAAGTGGCTGGAGCATTTGTTAGACCGAAAGACATGACGGTGTACTCGTACTGACCATAACGAGTGACGAAAGCCGTCTTGGAGATGTCCCCATTTCTAATCTTGATTTGATGGTATCCTAACCTCAAATCCATCTTGGAGAAGACTGAGGATCCAGCGAGCTGATCATACAGGTCGTTGATCCTGGGAAGCGGATACTTGTTCTTTACCGTGACCAAATTAACGGGACGATAATCTACAACCATCCGATCCGTACCATCCTTCTTCTTGACGAAGAGGACGGGGCAAGCCCAGGGAGAAGAACTAGGACGGATGAAACCCTTTTGCAAGGACTCATCAAGTTGTTTCTTAAGCTCAGCTAGTTCTAAGGGTGCCATTTTATAGGGTCTCCTAGAGATTGGAGCGGTTCCTGGGATAAGCTCTATAACAAACTCTACATCTCGGTCAGGTGGAACACCTGGCAGTTCCTCTGGAAAGACATCCGGAAAGTCACGGACTACCAGAACATCTTCAAGATTTGGAAGAGGGCTGGCATTGAGAGAATAGAGTTGACGCTTTGCAACTCTAGTGGTGACGGTGACTGTCTTACCAGATGGATGTGTAAGCTGAACAGACCTAGTGAAGCAATCAATCTTGGCATGATGAGCTGTCATCCAGTCCATACCCAAGATGATATTAATATCTAAAGACTTGAGGGCTACAAGTGATGCAAGGAACACAAGTCTGTCGACAAGGATTTCATTACCATGGCTTACACTAGAAGTTTGCCATTTGGATCCAGGAGTTTGAATGAGTAGTGGGGAGGGCATATCACAAAATGACATGTCGTGCAAGCGGGCATAACTTGCGGAAATGAAAGAATGAGACGCTCCGGTATCGAATAGAACCGATGCCGGATGACAATTAACAAGGAGTGTACCAAGAACGACATCTGGATCATCATGAGCGTTTTTGGCTGAGACGTGATGCACACGTCCATGTTCGGTGGGAGCTGACTTAACACTGATCATCTTGCGTGATGATTTATCACGTCTAACAGATTTTTTTGGACTAGGATGGAGCAACACGGGTCTGAGTGCAAATACGGGCAATGTGTCCCGGTTCTCCGCACTTGTAACAAATCCTGGAGGTAGGACGTGGACCTGCATTGGCAAACAGTCCATCAATAGACCTGGGTGGAGCATACTGCTGAACTGGAAGAGGTACCACACGAGATGGCCTCGGAGGATAAGTGGGTGGAAGAATAGAGTTCGGAACCCAAATCCGGCGCTTCTGGGAACTAGAACCGGAGGAAGATCCCAAATCAAGGATGTGCTTACGAGACTCATCGTAAGTGAGCTGAGCGGTCTCTGCATTGATGGCCTTGTTCACAAGAGCATGGAATGTGTTGCAATGATGCAAGTGGAGATCACGACGCGGTTTGGGGTTGAGACCCTTCCGGAACCTAGCCTGCTTCTTGGCGTCCGTGGACACTTCTTCTGTAGCATAGCGGGCGAGGTTCTCAAACTCTCGACTATAAGCATCAACAGCCATCTTAGCCTGTGTAAGACTACAGAACTCTTCTCTCTTACGATCGATAAGGGCTTGGGGATATGATGTTCACGAAAAGCCTCGGTGAAATATCTCCAGGTAGGAATCTGGCCAGCTGGAATCATGGCCTCATAGTTCTGCCACCAAAGACTAGCAGGACCTTCCAGGTGATAAGTGGCATAGGTGACCTTGTCATCTTCAGCTACGTTCGCAGATCGCAGCTTGTGAGTGATACTACGGAGCCAGTCATCTGCATCGAGTGGCTCAATGGAATGATGGTAGGTGGGTGGTTTCAGACGAATGAAGTCATGGATGGTTGCTGATTCCTCGCACTGATGTGCGGTGTTCTCCTCAATACGTGCCAACAAGCGGTTAGACTCACGCTTGTTTCTCTCCATCTCTAACATTAACTCCGCCAACGAAGGCTGGTCGGGGGGATCCTCCTCATCCCTACCACCTCCGTGGTTATGTCTACGAGCAGTTGAGCTTCGCTTAACTGAAGACATCCTGAGAAGCGAAACCGAAGACAGAAACATCAACAACTATAGGATGCATAAGGTAGAACAAGAAATTAGTATCTCTCGAACTACTAGGATAATTCCGGCAGCATAACGGCAGTAAAATGCTCAGAATGAGACATCCTGCTAACAAAGGGGGTAGTTCAACATCTCAACATCATCACTCAAGGTTCTGTGATAGTACTAAAACAGCTTCACCGGAGGAACTTGAAACAAGAATAGGAGTCTGATCAACCAATCCTAAGCGACTACGGAGTAGTACCTCGTGATCCTGATAGACGGAAGAGAAAGCCTAGTTCCTTAACCCCGTAGGAATGGTCGGATGACTCAGATCAGAAGACATGAGGTATAAGGAGTAAAAAGAGCCTTATGTTCCCTTCCACAATCAATTCCCTTATATAACTAAAGAATTTCTAGACTCAACTTCGACCAGTTTGGCTTGGTAATCCTACAGGCAGTCAGGCTCTGATACTAACGCTGTCGGGACCCCGATCCTAAGTCACACCGATCTAGCATGTAACACACCATATCACTTTGCGGCCTCACGCACGGTATCCCCATGGGTGCCACCTTACCTGGCCCGGGACCGTTTGCGCATTTTGGCTCACGTATATGATAGTGTCGCTAGCATCCATATGACAGAGAACCCGGGCCGACATGACCAGTTATAAACCAAAAGTGGCACTAAATTACAGAGACAGGCATTCATGACCCAGCAACGAATGTGTCGGTCATCAACGTATGAACCCAAGTCGTAGCAAGCTACAAGGACTTAAAGGAACAACGCGTGACATTTCCCCTAAGGGACAGACACAGGAACGAAGAAGGACACATGCCGGTCAGCCTAAGTGTTCCGGAGCAGTAGCAAGCTACCAAGGCTCAGTGGAAACACTAGGAGACATTTCCCTGTAAGATAGGCTACCAAGGGTAAACAACTAGGTGTCGGATCCCACACATACCAAGCATTTCAATAACATACACACAATATGCTCAATATGTGCAAATACAACATGTCATCACAACAAGACTCTAATAAACAAAGTATTTATTCATTAGGCTCCGAGGAGCCAAGTATTACAAACATGGGTCTCACGACCCAGCATTCAGGGCATACAAGCAACGAGCGGAAGCACAGCATGTCTGAGTACAGACATCTACAAATGAAAAAGGCTGAAGAGCCTGACTATCTACAACACTCGTCCAAGAACGTAGCTGAGGTACAAGCTACTTGTCGAAGTCCAAGTGGAACTACTAGTGAGACATCAATCCTATCTACAAAACATAAATTAAGCAAACATGAGTACAAAGGTACTCGGCAAGACTTACATCAGATCCTATCATACATGCACTTGTATCAAGAAGGCAACGTGGGGTTTAGTTGCAGCAAGCCAGCTTTGACTCAGTGGCTATCCTATTCTACGATTGCTAGTAACTCTTTTGAGGTGGCGCACACGAGTCCACTGAGCACCACACAATACACCACTATGGATTCATCCCCGTCTCCCTACGAGAAGGCCATCCATAGCACTCACACTTGTCTTGAGTATTTTAGAGTATCCACTTCAAGTTGTCTATGTACCACGTAAGCATCCAAGAAGTCCATAACCGTGGACCCGGCTATTCGAATAGATCATGTTAACCCTGCAGGGGTGTACTTCTTCACACACGCTCTCACCACTTACCGCCATGTACATCTCGTGTATCTCGGCAACCTTCAAGCGGAAGCCTGGCGTGGGTGTCGGCCACGACCTGACTAACCACACAAGTCTCTCGTCCAGGTTTATCGCCTATTCGGGTTCCATCCGTGGGGAGATCTGGCCGGGGTGTCGCTCACGGCCCCAAATGATGTGCGCAGGGTTCCCAAGCCCACCTCGCCGAGTGGATCTATGCTTGGTACACCGTGCCACGGTGCCTAGTCTGTCCCAAGCCCACTGGCCGAGTGCCACTTGGTAGACTACTAACACTACCTACAAACAGCAGAAACTAGTTGCAACTCTTGGACAGAGATCATGTTGATTAATAAGTCGAGAGGGGTCGAGTTACCGGAACCCAATGTGTGGTAGTAGCTAGTCTTTGGACAATACACAGAACTCAGTCCTTAGGGACGGTTCCAGTGAGACAACCCGCCATGTACTCCTACATGGCCTCTCACCACTACCTTTACCAAATCGTGTTCACACACTTAACCCTCAGCATCAGAACATATCATTGTACTCCAATTCATACCCGATGAATCAGACCTGGCACACTCTAAGCAATAGCAAGCAAGGCATGGTAAGATCACATCATGGCTTCAATCAACTCCTACACATGCTAGTGGGTTTCAACTATTTACTGTGGAATGACAGGTCATGCAGAGGAATGGGTTCAACTACCGCAGCATAAAGTAGCAGATGAAGTCGTTGTTGTCCTAATGCAATAACAGGGAGCAGGAGCGAGAGAGGGGTTGTATCGGAATGAGCAAGGGGGTTTGCTTGCCTGGTAAAACAACGTGCAAAGCACTGCTCCTCTGACAGGTACTCTGGATCGGTCTCCGGAGCTGGACCTATCAAGAAGAACGGTGCCGACAATCAAATACAAGCATATGCAACAATATGATGCATGAATATGGCATGAAGTTATGATGTTGTTTGAGCTAATGCAACTAGCATTTTAATTGGTTGAAATCCATTTGAACTAAGGGTTCAAATGCAACTCTAAAATAATTATTTTTAAAAGCAAATTATGAGTTTTCATATAAACAGTAGGTTTAACTTCATTTGTCATGCATGAAAATGGTACAGATGGATAGATTGAATTTTTCTGATAATTTTTCATATATAAATTATTTCATTCTAAGCTACGGTTGAATTTCTGTGATTTTTTTGAAGTTTAAACCAATTTCTGAAATAAATAAATCATTTAAGATTTATTTAAATACCAGAATTGGAATACTGCGTCAGCATGATCCAAGCATGACGTCAGCAGGTCAAAGGGTTGGTCCAGAGTCAAACCTGACAGTGGGGTCCACTGGTCAGTGACTTACTTAATTAACTGAGTTAATTAACACTAAACTAATCCTAACAGAAATGTCAGCTGGGCAGGGCCCACATGTCAGTGGCTAAACTAATTAACAAAACTAATTAATTAACTTAATCTAGTCAACTAACTGGAGGGGTGGGGGCCCACCTGTCATTGACCCAGGGGGTCAAATCCTGGTCAAACCCCAGCTAACACGCCGGCGGTAGCAAACGCGACGGAGGGCATCGGGATTTCTATTCCGGGGTCTTTTGTGCCGCGGAGACCACGGGCGAGGAGCTGGAGCTCGTCCGCGTCCATCCCAACCAGCGGCAGCAGCTAGGGCGGCCGGAGCTCGCCGGAAACGAGCTCGCGGCGGAGCCGGAGTTCGGCCCTCGTCGAATATGGGGCTACAGGGCACGGGAAGGCCAACGGAGGGGTGCTACGGGCTCCTGGTGAAGCGGCGGATGTGGTGGCGTGCTCAGTTTGGAGCTTGCGTGGCTGTGGCCACGACGGCGGCATCGCCGGCGGCGGTGAGGTCGGGTATGAGCGGAGAAAGGACCTAGAGGTCGCAAACGACGGCAAGGACAGGGGGAATGATCTGGGAGCTCACCGCGGGTCTGTTGGGGGGTTCAGTGGGCTCGGGGAAGCTTCTGCTACGGCGAATCGACGGCGGCGATCGTAGGGGCAGAGGATGAAGACGATTGCATTTGTGGCGTTCCAGGGCACCCGGCATTGCGTGACTCGTCGGAGAGGTCGGGGATGCGGTGGCGGAGCTCTCGGGCACCTGGGCTGGGCGTGGGGTGGCCTGTGGCCACGGCAGCGGCGAGCGACGGCGACGGCGGCGTTCGGAACCGAGCGGGAGAGAGAGCAGAGGAGAGGGGAGGGATCCAGAGAGAGTGCGAGAGGGTCGGAGAGGTGCGTGGCGCCTCCAGAAGCGACTAGGCGACGAGGGGGATGAAGCAGGCAGGTGGCGTGGCGCGCTCGCCATGTGCGCGCGCCGGCCACACGCCTCGGCCTACTGGCGCGAGGTTGGTGGTGACTGGCTTGGCCAGTGGGCCGGGCCAGCTCTGCCTGTTTGGGCTGTAGGTAAAGCCAGGTAAGCCTTTCCTTTTTATTTTATTTTCTATTTTTTTCTGACATTTGTTTTGATTTAATTTTTCAGTTAAATCAATTATTTTCTTCTGACATTTTTATTTTGCAGGGACCTAGGAATTAATCCAAGCCCCTCAAAATAAGAATCAGAATTTTGGACATATATAAAATATATAATAAATATATATCCAAGCAAATAACTATTTCATTAATTCCAAATGCCCAAAATAAATACTTATGAGCTCCTAATAATATTGGTTTGATTTTTATCTCTAACCAATATTTTCAGAGAGCATCATGTACATTTTCTTGGACCTTTTTGGAGCAATTTTTATTTGGGTCATTTTCAAAAAGGGTTTCTGAGGGTTTCACAAGTCCTCAATTCAATTTCATTTGAAATTTAAACATGATGCAAACCACAAGACTAACCTAGTGCATACCAGAACTAGGGTTGTGACAAATCATCATTGCGTTTTTTGTGCCGTAGGTAAGAACGGTTTTTGCTAGAAGCCCATAGCAGTAGTCGGTGTCAAAACCGGTGGATCTTGGGTAGGGGTCCCAAACTATGTGTCTGAGGATCAATGGTAACAGGAGGCTGGGGACACGATGTTTACCCAAGTTCAGGCCCTCTCGATCGAGGTAAAACCCAACTTCCTACTATATTAATATGGATGAATATGTATACAAGAGTTGATCTACCTCGAGATTGTATTGGCTAAACCCTAGAGTCTAGCCTTTGAGGATTTGTGTTTCTCTATTAGCCTCTACGGACTAAACCCTCCAGTTTATATACACACCGGAGGGGCCTAGGGTTTGTACGTAACCATCTTGCAGAGGAAGGAAAAATTACACCTGAACCTAACACTTGCCATTATACAAATACAGAGTCCTATCTGGATACGAGAGACGATCTTCAACAATGATCTTCATGACCCACCTGTCAGGCCCACCACGAGCTATCCGGCCACATGAGGACCCCTCGATCCAAGACACCCTTAGTAGCCCTTGAACCTGTCTTCGATGACGATGAATTCGGCTTCTGTATTGTCTTCGACATTGCAAGGCGGGTTCCTTCTTCCGAATATATCTTCTGCAAAAAGGTGTATTGTGTTCGGCTCTGCAAGGTTAGTACAACCCTTAGCCTCGAAGGCAAGGCTCTTAAAAGAAAATGAGTAGCGTGTCTTAGTGAGAAACTGATTCCAAAGATGCTAGCAACTCTGTCCCATCCGCGAGGTGGTCGGTCCGGCTTATCGGCGAT
This sequence comes from Secale cereale, assembly GCA_902687465.1. Taxonomy (NCBI): domain Eukaryota; kingdom Viridiplantae; phylum Streptophyta; class Magnoliopsida; order Poales; family Poaceae; genus Secale; species Secale cereale. The sequence goes on along the minus strand of LR738710.1, from coordinate 255,735,304 downwards.
GTTATTCTTCGGCGGTATAGGTGCAGCAGCCTCGTCGTCGAGTTCGGGAAGCAGTTTACGCTTAGGATAGCCTTCGGTTTAGCCGTTATAGCCATGTTTCTGCTCAGCATCTAGTACTTCATTCCATCTATCATTGAGCGTGTCCTGTGCAGCACGAAGCTGTCTTTGCTGCTTTTTTAGGCTCCTTGCGGTGGCAATAAGCCTCCGATGGAAGTGCTTTTGTTCTGAGGGTTCTTCTGGGATGATGTATTCGTCGTCGCCCAGGCTAACTTCTTCTTTGGAGACAGGTTCGTAATTACTGTCTTCGACATCGCTGTCATCGGACAGCGGCTTCGGACTCTGTCCGCCGTCCTCTCGCTCCTCCTACTCCATCGCTGGGTCTGCGGGGTCTTCGGCTTGTTCCGGAATATCATCGTCGTTAGTGACAGTGTTGCTATCTTTTCCTTTATGGGATTTGGTTCAGCTCTTTGGACGCTGACATTTAGAAGGTTCTTCGACAGGCTTGTCCTCTAAGGGATCATTTTCGCCGTCGCCCTCCTTCTCCTTAGGTGTATCCACCATGTACACATCGTATGAAGATGTAGTTGTCCATCGCCCGGTTGCGGGCCGGCTTTGATCTGGATCTGCTTCGGCTTCGAGGTCCATCACTTCGAAGTCTTCGGAAGCGTAGTCAAGTAGATCGGTTAGATCTTCAACCGTGACTAGCAAGTGGGTGGTGCGTGGGGAGCAAAATTCTCCATCAGCCGCCAATTCAAACCGGATACAATGCGACTGTGTCTCCCCATCTAGGGAGAGTGATCTTAATGACTTCAACATGTCGCCAAAGGGTGAGTGCTGGAAGATATCTGCAGCACTAAATTCGGCGAGAGACGCATGATCGAGCTTAAAGGGCGCAGATGCACGTGATTCAGAATCTGAGGCCGGAATTGAGACCGGGGTTCTGATAACATAGACCCCGCTCATATTTGGGTCCGTGTGCGGCTCCAACGCCGTGGAGTCTGCGGCTTCCGTGGCGGGGTTGAGCTTCTTGTCCTCGGGCGATGCGATCTGTCCCGGATCTAGGGCCAGAACTATTGCAGGTGCTATTTCCTGATCTGATGACAGAGCTAGACCGTGTTCATCGTGGTGGCAGAGAGAGGTTGCCGCAGGATCGAATCCGTCGAAGATCAAGTCTCCGCGGATATCAGCGACATAGTTTAAGCTTCCGAATCCGACTTGATGGCCAGGGGCGTAGCTCTCAATTTGCTCGAGGTGGCCTTCAGTGTTGGCGCGAAGCGCGAAGCCGCCGAACATGAAGAGCTATCCAGGAGGGAAGATCCCCTCGGTGTTGCCGTCATTGTTGATGATGCGACCCATTAGTCCATCGTTCAATGGAATAGTGGAACTCTCAATGAAAGCACCAATGTCGGTGTCAAAACCGGCGGATCTCAGGTAGGGGGTCCCGAACTATGCGTCTAAGGATTTCTGGTAATAGGAGGCTAGGGACACGATGTTTACCCAGGTTCAGGCCCTATCGATCAAGGTAAACCCCTACTTCCTGCTATATTAATATGGATGAATATGAATACAAGAGTTGATCTACCTCGAGATCGTATTGGCTAAACCCTAGAGTCTAGCCTATGAGGATTTGTCTTTCTCTATTAGCCTCTACGGACTAAACCCTCTAGTTTGTATACACACCGGAGGGGCCTAGGGTTTGTACTTAACCATCTTGCAGAGGAAGGAAAAATTACACCTGAACCTAAAACTTGCCATTATACAAATACAGGAGTCCTATCCGGATATGAGAGACAATCTTCAACAATGATCTTCACGACCCACCAGTCCGGCCCACCACGAGCTAACCTGCCATATGAGGACCCCTCGATCCAGGACTCCCTCAGTAGCCCCTCAACCTGTCTTCGATGGCGATGAATTTGGCTTCTGTATTGTCTACGGCATTGTAGGCGGGTTCCTTCTTCCGAATATATCTTTTGTAGAAAGGTGTATTGTGTTCGGCTCTACAAGGTTAGTACAACCCTTAGCCTCGAAGGCAAGGCTCTTAAAAGAAAATGAGTAGTGTGTCTTTACTAACAACTTTTTGGTGAGGCGTCGCATCCATCCCACTATCCTATCGAACCATTTTATTTGGTCCTGGTTTCGCATTTTGAGGTATATTCTCATTGACACGTCTTACTAGAATAGAGATCGTGCCCGCTTATTGTGGGATCTTTACGAATATGACGTGAGCACCCACGCCACGCATTACGCACAACCGCTTTCGGAACCAGCGAGGTTTATGGCTAAAGTGGGGGGACGTTCTGTATTCACGGCATTATAAAAGGATACGAATCCCTTTCATCAGCCCCACGCTTTCCTCAAGCTCGAGCTCTCCAATCTCCCTAGCCCCAGCATCCTCATCTCCTACACCCATCGCTCCTCGTTCCTCAACCACTACTCCCTTCCCCAGCAATGGCTGGATCCGGTGCCAGAGGCAAGTGGGAGGCCTCCGTGGTCACTAAAAAACTATGGAGAATCTGCGGAGCGCGGGCTATCTCGCTGCCAATATCGCGCACCGAGTCCCTGCCAAGGGTTAGGTGATTCCCGTCCCAGAGGCAGGTGAGAGGGTAGTGTTTACTTCTCACTTTGTTAAGGGGCTAGGGTTTCTGCTCCACCCCTTTGTTCGGGGTTTATTGTTCTTCTACGGGCTAAATTTCCACGATCTAGCCCCGAACTCAATCCTTCACATCTCCGCTTTCATAGTGGTGTGTGAAGCTGTCCTCCGCATCCCTCCACACTTCGGCCTATGGCTCAAAACCTTCAACGTGAAGCCGAAGGTGGTGGATGGGCAGTACACGGAGTGCGGGGGCACCATGATTAGCAAGCTCCCAAATGCGACTTGGCCCAAAGGGTCATTCGTAGAGACGAATAAGGCATGGCAGCAGTAGTGGTTCTATATCACCGAAACCCGTGACGCCAAATGGGCAGCGGAGCCTGCTTTCATATGTGTACCCCCAAAGAGGTTGACCTCCTGGACCAAAAAGGGATCTGGACTGGGGGTCTCAAACTGAAGTGACGACACTCCAGAGCCGTGTATCCAGTGTGATTTCCAAAGTGCACCGGCTTTCATCCGTGGTCCAGGTAATGCTGGTCCGGCTTGTTCTCCCTTGCCAAAGCAGGGACTCCTCCCTATGGGAGTTCGATCTGACAGGAGATAAGCCGCTGAAGCATCTCTTCGGCTTTACGCACAAAGTGATCTGGAAGCATCTCTTCAAGAGCCAGAAGGAGTGGCCGGCAGAAACCGAGGACGCGGGCTTTAGTACTGCGCTCTCCGCCCCAGAGGTAATAGAAAATTTCGCCGAACATATATCTCTTCCCTTATTTAATGATAAGAGGAATTGGATTTTTTGTGTGATATACCGGGCTGGACGAAGAAGGCGACCTGGATCAAGTGTCCGGCGCCTCTGCCCGAAGACCCATAATCACCTCAACTATCGGCGATGCTGGTCCCGACGCCATACAAGGCCCCGGTCAAGAAGCCCAAGAAGAAGAGCAAGGGGGGCGGAGACAGCCCCCACCCTGCGGAGAAGAAGTCCGAGGAGATCAACATTCTCTCCTCGGAAGAGGGGGAGGAAGATGAAGAGGAGGAGGAAGAAGAAGAAGAAAAAGAAGAAGAGCCCCCTGCGCAAGGCAGGAAAAAAAAGAGGGCAGCCCCTGCTGATGCAGGCACGGCCGCACCCCGGAGGAAGCTGAGCCTCGCTGCTAGTTCGGATTCGTCCGAGCATAGCTTCGTGGTGAAGCCCAGGGAGAAACCCCTACCCGAATCATAAGTTTGTCTGGTTTAATTGATGCACCTTTGTTTTTTAGCATCTTTGATTCTTACTTGGTATTTCTCACCTGCTGACCTACAACCCTCCCGGAGGACACCCCGACGCCTCCTTATCGGAGGGGGACTCTCTAGCGCCCGGGGAGACGGAGAGTGACCCGCTGATCCGAGCTCCATCGCCCATGATCGGCTGGGACACTGAAGTGTCCTCCCAACAGGTGTCCTCCGCCCAAGGAGATGAGGGCGGGGCAGGTGACGGGGCGACCGGGGGTAATACCTCTGCCGCTGCAGACCAAGGGGAAACAACCCTCATGGAGACGGACGACGGGGGACCCGAACAATCCGAGGCCCTCCCGAACATTGACCCGGAGCCTAGTGCGGCTCTGGGGTCCGAAGACCAGACCCTCCAGGCGGGGGCGGACACGATGGCGCTCGGTGTCAATCCGGAGGCGTCGGATCCTATGGAGGGAGCACTGCAAAGTGCTTCCATTGTGGAGGAGCACCGCACCGTGATGGGTATGGTGATGAAGAAGATTCGGTCTGTCAAGGACGGACTAAATGAAGCCTTCAACAGCCTGTTAATGGGCTTTGAGGTAAGCAAAGTAATGTTCTTTATGGATTTTTTTTAAATACACATATATAGCCAGTAGCCCCTGATGCTTTGTGTGATTCTGAATAGAATCAGATGAAGTATCCATATTATAGCATATTCGAGAGCTGATATGTATGTTTTTGTTGTATTTGAACATGCTTCACTAGTTACAGCAACTGCACGAGATGCAGAGGTTGCCGAACTAAACCGGAAGCTCATGTTGGCCAACGCGGACCTCGACTGCATCAACCAGCGTTTAGATGAAACGCAAGGTATGCGGATTTAAGAAATTCAGATGTCAAGAAGACTAATAGTATTAATTGAGTATGGGTATAAACTCTTTTATGATATTCTGTATTACACAGTTGGCACCACTGAGCTCGAGGCCCTCAAAGGCGAGCTCGCGAAGGCCAAGAAGGAGGCCGAGGTGAGCAAGGCGATCGCTGATAAGGCGGTTGCCGAACTAGAGGCCGAAAAGGCCAAGTGTGAGAAGCACTAGGCTCAGTTGTCCGTAGTCGAGGTCGAGCTCAACAATGCCATTCTCAAATGTGAGGCATTGGAAAAGAAGGCTTTGGAACAAGCATCCGAGCTTACTGCGGTAGCAAAGACTGCCCAGGATGCGCGAGGCGAGGCGCGCAACGCCTGTGAGGAAATCAAGCAGGCGCGACATATAGCATCTGGTAAGACATTTCTCTTACAGAGCATCTTCGGAGGGCAGAAGTATCTTGGGCTGACACGGTTATGGAGTTCTCCAGGCGTGTTTGTTGATCTTTCGAGGAGCAGTGCTGACGCTGCCCAGTACTTTCGAGCCCAGGAGGGGAACGACACGGAGGAGTTGTTTTGGTTGCAGTTCTATGCGCCAAAACATCCGGTGACCCTCAATGACCTAATGAAGCAGCTGGTCGAGCTGCACAACATGGCGGGTTCGGCCATGAAGGACTTGATAGTCTGGCTATGGCCCGCTCATCCAATCCGAAGTAGCTACTTAGGATTGGTGAAGCGGCTCGTTGAGGCGAGTCCGTGGGTCGACGCGTTGGCGCATTCGGCCTGCATAGAAGGTGCTCGGATGGTCTTCGCTCGTGTGAAAGTGCACTGGGCGAAGATGAGTGCGAAGCATATAGCCATCGCTGGGCCGCCCTGAGGCAAGGAGCACCACAAGCCGGAGAAGTACTTTGAGGATGCCATAGAAGGCGCCCGCCTTGTAGCAAGCCAGTGCTCAAAGGACATTATCTTCGAGTAATTGTATCTGGATGTAAAGACTTAAGCTTATGAATCTGATTTATATGACTTTTGCGCTATTATAATATAAGCGTCTTGTACCTCCTGTGTGACTGTTTATGTAAATCTGAAAGTTTCCAGTCGTCGGCTTCAGCTCCCACGTACATAGTACTGGGGTGTTCGGTCATATGCATATACACTCTTTATCCAACGTCTTGGTCCGTATAGGAGGTGTATGCGGAGCGAAGAAGGCAATCAGACTATGCGGCATTATTGCTTTCACTTAGTCGTAGGAGTTTGACATGTGGGGCTAGGTACTAGCCCCTGGTACGGATATGATATTCCTTACTTAAGGTATCCAATTGCACCTGGTTGGGCGAAAAAACCAACCCTTCGTATAACACGGGGTAGATCTCTATCGATCGTAGTATAAAACTAAGTCACCAGATTGCGGACCAGGTTCTCGCCTATCATGACGGTCAATTTTCGGCTTTTACTACTGAGGTACTTGACTGGATGAGCCAGAAGTACAATCACAGTAGTTCTCCCTTTACACCCTAGCCAAACAATCGGGAACGTAGGGGTAAGCACAGGAGCCGGGCAATCCAACTATTGACCCAAGACATGATTCGGAACTGATGCATATAAGGCTAACATCCAGGACGCCGAACACTCCCTATAGGTGTCCGGTCTTTTCGACATATACGGGCTGAATACAACCCCTGGTAATGGACCCTTATTGACAAGGCACATGTGGCAATCTGATGTGGGGAGAGAACATTTTATGGTGACTAAAAAAAATTCCAAACATAATGCAAATCAAGCTGCTCTATTAACATCCCTTTATAGTACGGCGAGCCGTAAGCTTACAAATAATGCCGATAACCTTCTTGGACATTTTACATGCCAGAAAGATATGTAACAAGAAAAAGAAGAAAGGTTTACACAGGGTCTTAATCTAAAAAGAAACCTTAGTGTGGGTCCCTGCTGCACGTCTGCGTCGTTTCCTCCTCTGAATGTGTCCTTGAAGGGGGGAGTATGATGGTCGTTTGTAAAAAAGAAAAAGAAACCTGGAAAAGGAAAAGAAATCCAGTGTGGCCATGACAAGACTGGTTCGTTTAATGAACCTAAAAATATAAGTTTAGAGTCCGAATAGGGTCAAGCCAAACTATGGAATATATGCAGTGTGCCCCCAGCGCCGCCCAAGGAATTTTTAAGGCATAATTATGCACTCGAGGTACATGTACTATCACCTTATGGGGCAGTCGATGGGGGCGTAGCTGCTAATCTAGCTTAGATTCATCTGAGCTGCCGCACTAAGGCGTGTGTCGAACACATTTAGTTATGTCCGCGACCGACAGATTATCCGGCTTGAATAGGCCATTTTGGACTTCGGCTGCTAAGGCCATAGTGTCATCCTCCGTACGGAGAGAGTGCTCCATATTTCCATTGACCGTGATGACGCCACGGGGTCCAGGCATTTTAAGCTTTAGATAAGCATAATGCGGGACTGCATTAAAGCGGGCGAAGGCCATTCTACCGAGTAGAGCGTGATAGCGATTTCGGAATGGAGCTATGTCGAAGATTAACTCTTCGCTTTGAAAGTTATCAGGAGAGCCGAATATGACCTCCAATGTTAAAGAGCCCGTGCAGCGGGCCTCCACGCCCGGTATAACTCCTTTAAAGGGCGTGCTGCTTGCCTTGATTCTTGACGGGTCGATGCCCATCTTGCAGACAGTGTCCTGATATATCAGATAAAGACTGATGCCGCCGGCCATAAGGACTCGGGTGAGATGGTATCCATTGATTATTGGGTCGAGCACTAGGGCAGCCGAAACCCCATGACGAATACTAGTCGGATGATCCCTGCGATCGAAAGTGATCGGACATGCCGACCATGGGTTGAATTTAGGGGCAATAGGCTCAACGGCGTAGACATCTCGGAGTGCGCGCCTGCGCTCCCTCTTTGGGATATGAGTGGCATATATCATGTTCACTCTTTTAACCTCCGGTGGAAATTTATTCTGTCCCCCTGTATTCGGCGGGCGAGGTTCGTCCACGTCTTCGCTTTGAGGCTCCTTCCCCTTGTGTTCGGCATTGAGCTTGTCGGCCTGCTTGAAGACCCAACAATTACGGTTGGTATGGTTTGCAGGTTTTTCTGGGGTGCCATGGATTTGGCAGGGCCTATCTAATATTTTGTCTAGACTAGATGGACCATCTTTGTTGCCTTTAAATGGCTTCTTCCGTTGACTGGGTCTGGAGCCGCTGAATCCGGCGTTTACCGATGTATTATCTGGGCTTCCAACATTGTTTCGATGTTTGTTTTTGTTACGTCGTGGCTTTCCATTGTCGTCCCTGACTTCAGATGTTCTAGGGTCGCTGGTGCTGCTATGAGCTAACCAGCTATCCTCACCCACGCAAAAGTGGGTCATGAGTGTAGTTAGGGCTGCCATTGTCCTCGGCTTTTCCTGTCCGAGGTGTCTGGCTAGCCATTCATCCCGGACACTGTGCTTGAAGGCCGCTAAGGCTTCAGCGTCCGGACAGTCGACGTTTTGGTTCTTCTTAGTGAGAAACCGATTCCAAAGCTTGCAGGCTGACTCCCCGGGTTGTTGGATGATGTGACTTAGATTGTCAGCGTTCGGGGGCCGGACATAGGTCCCTTGAAAATTGGCCTAGAAAGCGTCATCAAGTTCTTCCCAACTCCCAATGGAGTTCTCTGGGAGGCTGTTTATCCAGTGCCGAGTTGGTCCTTTCAGCTTGAGGGGTAGATATTTAATGGCGTGGAGATCATCTCCGCAAGCCACGTGGATGTGAAGAATGATGTCTTCTATCCAGACGGCAGGATCCATTGTTCCATCGTACGCTTCAATGTTCACGGGTTTAAACCCTTCTGGAAGATCATGATTCATCACCTCATCGGTGAAGCACAGAAGGTGTGCGGTGCCTCTGTACTTTGCTATATCATGGCGTATGTCCGATGGTTGTGATGTTCGGTATTGACCCCGCACTAGTATGTGACCAGTGTGATTGGCTTGATAGCCGTCGTCCCATGCGGGAGCCCGGTCCCTAGGTATGTAGATAGACCTGGTCTTGCTAGCTTTTTTGTTCAGGTCCTCACGCAGATCGCATTTCCGGACTTGTGCCGCATCCTCCTTTCCTTTACGAGGTGGTGGTGCGGGTTTGTGTACGTCGTTGCTAGGAACTCTGTCCCGTCCGCGAGGTGATCGGTCCGGCTTATCAGCGGTGTTATTCTTCAGCGATACAGGCAAAGCGGCCTCGTCGTCAAATTCGGGCAGCAGTTTACGCTTAGGATAGCCTTTGGTTTGGCCGTTATAGCCATGTTTCTGCTCAGCATCTAGTACTTCATTCCATCTATCATTGAGCGTGTCCTGTGCGGCTCGAAGCCATCTCTGCTGCTTTTTCAGGCTCCTTGCTGTGGCAATAAGCCTCCGATGGAAGCGCTTTTGTTCTGAGGGTTCTTCTGGGATGATGTATTCATCGTCGCCCAGGCTAACTTCTACTTCAAAGAAAGGTTCGTAATTACTGTTTTCGGCATCGCTGTCATCGGACAGCGGCTTCGGACTCGGTTCGCCGTCCTCTCGCTCCTCCTGCTCCATCGCTGGGTCTGCGGGGTCTTCAGCTTCTTCCGGAATATCATCGTCGTTAGTGACAGTGTTGCTATCTTTTCCTTTACAGGATTTGGTTCGGCGCTTTGGACGCCGATGTTTAGAAGCTTCTTCGACACGCTTCTCCTCAAAGCATTCGTTTTCGTCGTCGCCCTCCTTCTCCTTAGGTGTATCCACCATGTACACGTCTTATGAAGACATAGCTGTCCACCGCCCGGTTGCGGGCCGGCTTTGCTCTGGATCTGCTTCGGCTTCGAGGTCCATCCCTCCGAAGTCTTTGCAAGCATAGTCAAGTAGATCGGTTAGATCTTCAACCGTGGCTACCAAGTGGGTGGTGGGTGGGGAGCAAAATTCTCCATCAGCCTCCAGTTCGAACCGGATACAATGCGGCTGTGTGTCCCCATCTAGGGAGAGGGATCTTAACGACTTCAACATGTCGCCAAAGGGTGAGTGCTGGAAGATATCTGCAGCACTAAATTCGGCGATAGACGCCTGATCGAGCTTAAAGGGCGCAGATGCGCGTGATTCAGAATCTAAGGCCGGAGTTGAGTCCGGGGTTCCAATAACACAGACCCCACTCATAGTTGGGTCCGTGTGCGGCTCCAACGTCGTGGAGTCTGCGGCTTCCGTGGCGGGGTTGAGCTTCCCGTCCTCGGGCGATGCGATCTGTTCCGTGGCAGGGCCAGAAATGTTGCAGGTTCTATTTCCTAATCTGATGACAGAGCTATATCATGTTCATCGTGGTGGCAGAGAGAGGTTGCCGCGGGCTCGAATTCGTTGAAGATCAAGTCTCTACGGATATCAGTGACGTAGTATAAGCTTCTGAATCTGACTTGATGGCCAGGGGCGTAGCTCTCAATCTGCTCGAGGTGGCCTTCAGTGTTGGCGCGAAGCGCGAAGCCGCCGAACACGAAGAGTTGTCCGGGAGGGAAGATCCCCTTGGTGTTGCCGTCGTTGTTGATGACGCGACCCATCAGTCCTTCGGTCGACGGCATCATGGAACTCTCAATGAAAGCACCAATGTCGGTGTCAAAACAGGCGGATCTCAGGTTGCAGGTCCCAAACTATGCGTTTGAGGTTTGATGGTAACAGGAGGCTGGGGACACAATGTTTACCCAGGTTCAGGCCCTCTCGATCGTGGATTGTAGCCGATGCAACTTCCTTCTCGCGTACTATACACCGACGGTGCTCCAGGATATTTTGTACTACATCTCACACGGTTCGTGATATTAAACTGTGTGGGATCTACTTGATTGAATTACAAAATGGGGTCATAGCGGCAATGGACGCTGTTTGAATTGCTAGACCATTTATCTACAGTGAACATGCAACTATATGTGTGTCATAAAAGAATTGGAATTATTCAGGGTTCGTTTGGACATTTTATACATTAAACTGGTTTTCTAGCCATTTCACCTGCACAATTCAAAATTAAACTACATGCACATGCTCCGGTGCATACAAATTGGTTGAAAAATCAAATCTGTATCCTTCAGTGCATGCTTAGGTCCCATGCAATAAATGGAAATGAATTTTCCGGGTTTCGTTTGGCCTTTTTTATATATTAACTAAGTTTTCTAGGCATTTATGTGCATAATTCAAATTTGAACTACAAGCACATGCTCCAATGAACCAAAGTTGGTTGAAAAATCACATGTCTATCCTTAGGTGAATTTATAGGTCCCATGTAAGAGATGGGAATGAAATTCAAACACCAGGGCACTGTTGATTGCCAGCAAAACGTTGAGATGCCTGGGTTTTAAATTCTAGTAATCCAAAACTTGGCATGCTATCATGGAGCGGCATCAACAGGGTTTTTCAATTTCAGGGTCAATTAGCTCTAAAAAAAATCAATATATGCATAAAAATACCAAATGAACTCAGAAAGGGTTGATAATTGATGATGTGGATTTGAATGGTGCATTTTGAACACACAAAAAGTCTGGACTTCAAATAAGTTCAAAAAATGAAATGCCTTTGTAACAGATGAGTTTTTGTCTGAAACCCTGATACTTCGAAAAAGATTGTCCATTTTGTACACAAAGTGTGTCTAGTTTTTGCCATAACCCTCTGTACTTTTTTGCACATGCTATGTGGGTGAAATGATGATACCATGCCAACTTTTAACCTTTTGAAAGTTCATTTGAAGTGTTTTTCAATTTCAGGGTCATTTAGCTCTAAAAAATTTAGTAAATGCATGAAAAATACCAAATGAAGTCAGAAAGGGTTGAAAATTGATGATGCGGCTCTGAATGGTGCATTTTGAACACAAAAAATGTCCGGAGTTCAAATAAGTTCAACAAAATGAAATGCCTTTGTAACAGATGAGTTTTCATGCGAAACCTTGATACTTCGAAAGAGATTGTCCATTTTGTACACGAAGAGCATCCATTTTTTGCCATAACCCTCTCTACTTTTTTGCACATGCCATGTGGGTGAAATGATGATACCATGCCAACTTTCAACCTTTTCAGAGTTCATTCGAAGTGTTTTTCAATTTCAGGGTCATTTAGCTCTAAAAAATCAGTAAATGCATGAAAAATACCAAATGAATTCATAAAGGGTTGATAATTGATGATGTGGATTTCAAAGGTGCATTTTGAACACGCAAAAAGTCTGGACTTCAAATAAGTTCAAAAAATGAAATGCCTTTGTACCAGATGAGTTTTCGTCCGAAACCCTAATACTTAGAAAGAGATTGTCCATTTTGTACACGAAGTGCATCTAGTTTTTGTCGTAACCCTATCTACTTTTTTGCACATGCTATGTGGGTGAAATGATGATACCATGCCAACTTTCAACCTTTTCAGAGTTCATTCGAAGTGTTTTTCAATTTCAGGGCCATTTAGCTCTAAAACAATTCAGTAAAATGCATGAAAAATACCAAATGAATTCAGAAAGGGTTGATAACAGATGATGAGGATTTGAATGGTGCATTTTGAAAACACCAAAAGGCTGGACTTCAAATAAGTTCATAAAAAATGAAATGCCTTTGTAACAGCTGAGTTTTCGTCCGAAACCGTGATACTTCAAAAGAGATTGTCCATTTTGTACACGAAGTGCATCCATTTTTTGCTGTAACCCTTTCTACTTTTTGACACATGATGTGTGGGTGAAATGATGATACCATGCCAACTTTCAACCATTTCAAAGTTCATTCGAAGTGTTTTTCAATTTCAGGGTCATTTAGCTCTAAAAAATCAGTAAATGCATGAAAAATACCAAATGAACTCAAAAAGGGTTGATAATTGATGATGTGGATTTGAATGGTGCGTTTTGAACACACAAAAAGTCTAGACTTCAAATAAGTTTAAAAAATGAAATGCCTTTGTAACAGATGAGTTTTCGTCCGAAACCCTGATACTTCGAAAGAGATTGTCCATTTTGTACACGAAGTGCATCCAGTTTTTGTCGTAACCCTCTCTACTTTTTTGCACATGCTATGTGGGTGAAATGATGATACCATGGCAACTTTCAACCTTTTCAAGGTTCATTCAAAGTGTTCTTCAATTTTAGGGTCATTTAGCGCTAAAAAATCAGTAAATGCATGAAAAATACCAAATGAATTCAGAAAGGGTTGATAACTGATGATGTGAATTTGAATGGTGCATTTTTAACACACCAAAAGTCTGGACTTCAAATAAGTTCAAAAAAAATGAAATGCCTTTGTAACAGATGAGTTTTCTTCCGAAACCCTCATACTTCAAAAGAGATTGTCCATTTTGTATACGAAGTGCATCCATTTTTTGCCGTAACCCTCTCTAATTTTTTGCACATGCTATGTGGGTGAAATGATAATACCATGCAAACTTTCAACCTTTTCAGAGTTCATTCGAAGTGTTTTTTAATTTCAGGGTCATTTAGCTCTAAAACAATTCAGTAAATGCATGAAAATACCAAATGAATTCAGAAAGGGTTGATAATCGATGATGCAGATTTGAATGGTGCGTTTTGAACAAACAAAAAGTCTGGACTTCAAATAAGTTCAAAAAATGAAATGCCTTTGTAATAGATGAGTTTTCATCCCAAACCCCGATAGTTCGAAAGAGATTGTCCATTTTGTACACGAAGTGCATCCAGTTTTTGCCGTAACCCACTCTACTTTTTTGCACATGCTATGTGGGTGAAATGATGATACCATGCCAACTTTGAACCTTTTCAGAGTTCATTTGAAGTGTTTGGACATTTTTATGCATTAATTGAGTTTTCAATGCATTTATGTGCATAATTCAAATTGGAACCACATGCACATGCTCCAGTGCATATAAATTGGTTGAAAAATCAAATATGTGTCCTTGGGTGCATGCTTAGGCCCCATGCAAGAAATGGGAATGAATTTCAAACACCAAGGCACCGTTGATTGCCGGCGCAACATTGAGATGCGTGGTTTTAAAATTCTAGTAAATCCAAAACTCGTCTGAAATTCATGAAACTTGGCATGCTATCATGGAATGGGAACCGACATGATGTGGCATTTTTAGTGTCCATTTTGAGAGAAGGCGCACTAGACTAATGACAGCCAACGGAGGCATTTTGCAAAAATAGCTGCCACTTTAATATCTCAAACGTTTGTAGAATTCAAACTATGTGCATTCTGTTAACCATTCACGTGATGCCACGTGTCTTGGTTTTGATGGTTATAGGAGGTGTCGTGCGGACAGCTGCTTGTCCTTGACTGAACGGGAGGCGTGCAAGCGCAGTCCGGTGCGCAGGCTGACCGAGAGGTGTGCAAGCTGTCCTCCAATGCGTAGGCTCACCGGGAAGCGTGCAAGTTGTACGCTGCGCAGGCTCACTGGGAAGCGAGCCCTTTGACTTCCATGGCCGCCCGTCATCCTCTCCATTAATGGTGCCCGGGCTGCTGTTCAATACAGTCGGCCTTACTGTTCGCCTCCCATTCCCCTCCCTCCCGCAGACCTCCACCAACGCCATGGCGCAGAACGATCATCTGCCACTAGTCTTCAAGTTTGGTGAAGTCGACTTCGAGCCGGAGGAGATAGAAAATAAGGAGAAATGGGGCCTCATGGACATGGCCTAGAATGAGCTGGCCGTGGCGATTGCTGCCCCCGCTCCCGTCCCAGCTCCCTTCCCTACGCCTGCGCCAGCGACCATCCCCGTAGCATTGACGGGCGGGTCGCCGAGCACTATCGCAGAGCTGGAAGCCGCTGGCATCAGCGAGATCTCCACGGACCCGCGTGAGCTCGTGTACATGCCAGCGCCAGCGCCCGTGCATGTGCCCGTGCGCGCCCCTCCACCCACCGTGGCGCCAGCCCCCGCGCGTTTGGCTGCACCCGCCGCGCTGGTGCCCGTGCCCGTGTGTGCGCCCCCTCAGTGGCATGGGACGCTGCCGTCGACCTCTACCTCTCAGCAGCACCAGTTGACGTCCTCCCGCGCCCGCCCGTCGATCGCGCGACGACATGATGTTTGATTTACAAGTGAAGAACATTTTGTGCTGCCTTGAAGACTTCAACAACGGTGTCCCGGAGGACGACAACGACAATGACGGCGCGGCACGCGGCCTCCGCTGCCGTCGGAAATAGTTTTTTGGGGTTTAATATTGTATCTTGCGTTCTCGATCATATGAATATAAATTCGCAGTGTGACTGAATGAAAGATATGGTTTGAACGAACTTGCGTTTTTCTCTCTTAATGTATAGACTTATCAAATGATTTTCTTTGGAAAAAAACATCAATGGTTTTCAAATATAAAACACTCATCGCAAACATTTTAGTTAGAACACCCGGATGCAAACCGACAGCTTCCCCAGGAAGCCAAGGGAAAATGTGCCAAGCAGAATTTCTGCACCCGTACAGCGCAAACAGTTGTTTTGCATGACCCATGTGCAACCACGTACAAACAATTGGGTAAGATTTGCATATCTGCCGTTTTGGGTATGTTACCATTTGTCAAACTAGAAATATTGACATTTGTTTATCAAGTAACATTGCCATTTGTCAACCTTGTAACACTACGATTTGTCAAAATAGGCAGCTAACAATCACTAGCATTATCTAATTTTTGCAACTAAAATCACTAGCACTGTTCATATGGACACCAATACAAAGTGGCATTGTACTTTTTTTCATCCAAATAGAAAAATAATATACGTGCAGCCACGCGACCCGTGTGACGTGCGAGCATGCGTGAGTTGATGGGATGCATATGCAAATGTACCATTCATTACATACAACAAGTCATCGACACACAACAAGAACGAGGATACATGTTGGATTATAGATTATTTCCAACAAAACATTCTAGTATAGTGGTATTTTTCTCACACAACAAATAACAAAGTGATAAAATGAACTTCAGCTCAACCTGTCCTCGCCGTTGGAAACGCTTGCTTTGAACCATAATTGATTCTCTGGGAAGGGCCAGCTATTGTCAGTCTCGAGACCAACGCAGGACTGATCATCCAGGCTGAAGCGGCCTATATCAAGACACATATTGTGATAGCCAGGGTAGGGAACCATAGCAATGTCCAAGGTATAGATACAATTGCTTCTCATAAATGGTAGTAATGTTGTGTCAATAGCAGCTGGATCGCCTTTCACCATCATTGGATAGTTTTGTCCAAGGAAGAGCGAGTTTTCTGCAAGACTATCAATACTGTACCAGGGAGAAGGAGGTGCTGGCGTTAGTACACTAGTATCCATCTAGGATAGCCTGCAATGGATGTTGGAATAGGTCCGGATAGTGCGACCATGGGAGACAACACATGCTTCGTTTTTAACGTAAGCAGTACCCTGTATACGTACAAGACGAGGTGATCCATCGGAATAAGTTGACAAGCGCCACTGAGTATATGGGTCCTGCTCGTCCTCATGCTCGTGATCATCACCATCGTCATCTCCCCTTGGTTATAAAAACTTTCAAGTATAGGTGGTGGAATGTTCACACGACCTTAGAAACACAAGAAGGTTAATTAGTACGGTGATACTAACTAGCATGCATGTGGATGAAACCATTATATTTACGGTGGAAGACAAACGTACCGAAACAATAAGGATCCCATGCAAAAACAGTGCCATGAGTGGTGACAACAAACACAAGACACTCGTATTGAATTGCATGACACTATTCATTCGTGTATAGAAATTGATATTTGAGTAATATCCATCCATCCGTGGAAGCAGAGACGGCAACAAGCTTGTCGAAGATAGCAACAACAGCATAGTTCTTGTAATCCGAAGAGCAGTAGGGAACTCGAGAAATTACTATCTTCCGTAGATGACAGTCATGATGATCGTATATGAACGTACGTAGACTATCTGTGTGCTGAACCTCATGGCAGTCTAAGATTTCTGGAAGTGGAACCCGGTGACGAGTGCACACATTCACAAGTTCCCACTCGCAGTTGTTCCCAATATAAACAACCCAATATCCATTTGTGCCTGCCCAGGCCTTACCCTTAAGTGATGGCATCTTGACATCACACATATCATTATCAAGCGGCATCAACTTGTAGAAGGCAAGGCTTTCGTTGTCCTCGCGACAGCGAGCAGGTTCATGGCGAAGAAGATAGGGGAGATCAAATCGCTCCTGAACCCTTGGGTTCTTTGTAATGATCCTATTTGTTGAGTCGAGTGGTCATGTATACCCTTAAGTGATGGCATCTTAACATCACACATATCATTATCAAGCGGCATCGACTTGTAGAAGGCAAGTCTTCTGTTGTCCTCGCGACAGCGAGCAGGTTCATGGCGAAGAAGATAGGGGAGATCAAATCGCTCCTGAACCCTTGGGTTCTTTGTTATGATCCTATTTGTTGAGTCGAGAATGGTCTTGTACTAACCTGCCATGCTAGCCGAGGAGATGACGTCGCACCGATCAATGAATTCCTCCACCACGTCATCTTTCAGATCGAGGCAAGAATAATGGGGTTGTTTCCGGCCTGTTCCCTCCATGGAGAAGACAATCGAACAATGGAAGAAGGAAGGGTGAAGGCAAATGGAGGGAGGAAGAGCGTGCGACAGCAGTTCCAAATCGAGAGGGAAAGGCGAAGAGGCGGTGGACGGTTGCCACGGTACAAGAAGAGGCTAGTGGGGAGCTAATGGTTGCCATAGAGGTCACACACTAACGACAAGGCCGAGTGAACCGCATGCCGTATATCGCACACACATTGATCTAGCTGACCGTTTCTTTTGTGTTGCCTAATCACAAATAGTTCATCCGAGTGAATCGTATGTTGTATATCGCACACACCTTCATCTGGCTGCTCGTTTCTTTTGTGTTGCCTAATCACAAGCAGTTCATCCGAGTGAACCGTATGATGTGTATCACACACGCCTTCATCTGGCTGCCCATTTCTTTTGTTCCTCCTCATCGCAAATAGTTAATTGAACTGAACCATATGCCCTTCATCGCACGCACAACTAAAATTTGAACCGTGTTTGATGCATCCGTCTTCGCAAACATTTTACACATTTTTTACGGTTTTCATGCACCATCATTTGCGATGATTGCATCGCACCATAGTTTCTCGAAGGGTATCTGATCGTAGTGTCACATTAGCATCATCCTGCAGTAGTGGCACATCTCACTAAGTTAAATGACATAGCCACCCTTTTTACTTGTGATGAGAAAACCTGTTACTACTATATTCTCAAATTATTTCCATTCTCATTAAAGGGTGATGCTAAAGCTAGGTACAATACTCTTACTCTTGGTTGTGTGCGTAGTCCTCGGGATATGATTTATTAGTTCTCTGAAAAATATGTTCCTGCTCATAAGAAACAGGTTGCCTTACTAGAAATAGTTAACTTTGTGCAAACTAAATAAGAGAGTCTCCCACAAGCTTGGGGGAGGCTTTGCCAGTTACTTCATGCTTTGCCAGATCACCCTCTTAAGAAAAATGAAATACTAGATATATTCTATAATGGACTAACCGATGCTTCTAGGGACTTCCTAGATAGTTGTGTTGGTTCTGTTTCGAGTGAACGTACTATTGGAAAGGCTGAAGAATTATTGAATAACATATTGAAAAATTATGATGATTGGACTGTTCCTGAACCACCACCTAAGCCTACTCCGAAGAAGAGGGTTATATTATATCTCAGTCCTGAAGATATGCAAGAGGCAAATAAATCTATGAAGGGAAAAGGTATTAAAGTTGAGGATGTTAAAATTTTACCTCCTATTCAAGAAATGCATGGGCTTGGTGCACCACCTCCGCCCAAGGTGGTAGAGGTAAATTTTCTAATGAAATTCAATGACAATGATAATCCTCACAATATGCACCCTAGTCAATGCCTTCATGAGTTTGAAAACTACATTAGGAAACAAGATCACTTCAATGCAAATGTTATGAAACAATTGAAATACAATTCTGATATGATTGCTCGCTTGAGTGACTTGTTATTTAGAATTTCAAATAATGTTATAGGTGTAGGAAAACATGCTTGTATGGTACAAACCCAGCTAGAACAAGTTGCTAAATCTCAAAAAGAATTACTTGATGAAATGAATAGCAATATACATGACTTTGCTGTTAGAGTTGCAACTAGAGGAGGAAAAATGACTCGGGAACCACTTTATCCCGAGGGACACCCAAAAAGAATTGAACATTATTCACAGAGAAACAACACCACTCCACCTAGTCCCTCTAAAAAGAAAAAGAAAAAGAAAACTGGTAGGACTTTGCGTGCTACTAGTGAACCTGAAGTAGAAAAACCTCCTGATAATGATAATGATGTTTCTATCTCCGGTGCTGAAACTCAATCTAGTAATGAACATTCACCTAGTGATAATGAAAAAGATAATGTTGATGCTCATGAAGACACTCAACCAAACAATGAAAAAGAACCAGATAATGATGTTGAGATAGAACCACCGGTTCATCTTGATAACCCACAACCTAAGAATAAAAGATGGGATAAACACGACTTTGTTGCTAGGAAACATGGTAAAGAAAGAGAGTCGTGGGTTCAAAAACCTATGCCTTTTCCACCCAAGTCGACTAAAAAGAAAGATGATGAAGAATTTGAAAGCTTTGCTGAAATGCTGAGGCCAGTCTTTTTGCGAACTCGCTTGACTGATATCTTGAAAATGCCTCCTTATGCAAAGTACATGAAAGACATCATCACCAACAAGAGAAGAATACCAGAAGCTGAAATCTCCACCATTCTTGCTAATTATACTTTTAAGGATGGAGTACCTAAAAAACTTGGAGACCCAGGAAAACCAACTATACCTTGCTCCATCAAAATAAATTATATGAAAACTGCTTTATGTGACTTAGGAGTTCGTGTTAGTGTTATGCCTTTCTCTTTATATAAAAGACTTGATTTGAATAAACTCACACATACCGAAATATCTTTGCAAATGGCTAATAAATCGACTGCTATCCATATCGATATCTGTGAGGATGTGCCCGTTGTTGTTGTCAATGTTACTATTTTGACTGACTTTGTTATACTTGAGATGCCCGAGGACGACAACATATCGATTATCCTTGGTAGACCCTTCTTGAATACTACAGGGGATGTTATCAATTGCAATAAAAGCAAGTCACTTTTCATATCAATGGTAATGAGCATACGGTGCATTTTCCGAAGAAACAATTCCAAGTGAATGGTGTTAATGTTATTGAAAAATCTACGACAATCACTATTGGGAGTTTTCAAATACCTCTACATATTGTTGAAAATAAATATGAAATGCTTATTGCTGGGGACTTTCATATCCCCGTTGAGGTAACTTAGTGATATACAAAAGTTCTTCGATTTCATGCTAACTGAAAGTGGTTGTTAATAAGACTTGGTCAACCTTATTAATGAATCATTTTTGAGCGGTATGGAGTTGATGAATTTAGTAAGCACTACCTTTTGTCCCTATCCTTAGTTTTCTGTTTTTATTAGTTAATTAAAATAAGATGCCATGTTTTGTCTGTTTTCTGCATTTCCCGTTCAATAAAAAATGGCCCAAAAATAAAAGTTCTCAGAATCCCCTGAAAATTTAACACGATTTTTTCGAATATTTAAGAATTTCTGGTGCAAATAATACTAGAGGGGGGGTGCACCAGGTGGGCACAACCCACCTGGGTGCGCCAGGACCGCAGGCGCGCCCTGGTGGGTTCTGGTCCTCACATGGGCCCTCTCCCTTATCTTTTTACACCACCTCATCACCTACCTCCAGAAAAAATCACCATTTCTCTCTCTCTCTCTCTCTCTCTCTCTCTCTCTCTCTCTCTCTCTCTCTCTCTCTCTCTCTCTCTCTCGTGTTCTTGCTCTCAAACCCGCGGATTTTGATCTCTTTGCTCGAAGCTCCGTTTCTGAAACTGTTTCGGGGGATTGCTGCTTGCTATGTGACTCCTCCGTTTGTCCAATTAATTTTTGTTTTAGTGGTTTATATTTCGAATAATTAGCTACTCTTGGTGCTGCTGTAGATGAGCTTGCATGTTGAATTCTTAGAGTTTTAAGTAGTTTGAATCCTTCCTATGGCTTCTATGTATACCTATGAGTAGTTGCTATCAGTTTTATAAAGTTTTGTTGACAAACTCTTGTGGACCAAAATTTCAGAAATTGTACGCAGACATGATGAGCCTCTTTGGAAGGAGTTCTTCGAGGAGTAGATCCTCGGGAGCATCCTCTAGTGACAGCTCCACTCGCCGGTCTTATGTTGAACCAAGTGAAAGTTCAATTCGAGATGCCACCACTAAAACATGCTTATGGCCTTATGATGATTATATGATGCGTGTGGGCATTAAGGAGGAATTTTTGAAATTGGTTCACAATGTCGGTCTCGGTCCCTACATTTCAGATAAGTGTGAACAATGCCACATTCTCACTCAATCATTTGTCAAAGGATTTAAATTCCATCCTCGTGAGTCTAGGGTGTCATTGAAACTTTATGAAAATCCTTTTACCATATCATTAGAGAGTTTTGCCAGTCATTGTAAAATTCCATTTTGGGGTTTGCTTGACGAACCACCAAGAGCTGAGTTTTAATCATTTTTTACTAGTCTTTGTTGTGGTGAAACGAGGGGAGTGGCACAATGTAGAATAAAGAGCATTCATTTTCCAGCAATTCAGTACTTCGCTTTATTCAATGGGAAATGTATTGTAGGCAAACAAGATTGTAGTACACTTTATGCTCCAGACTTGAGCCTTATTCGCACCGCTCTCACCTATGATAGAAGTTATAATCTGGGGGCAATTGTTGCATGTAGGTTACTACATAATGCTAACAGTGGCTATTTTTATGGCGGAATTTATGCCACACGTTTAGCAAGAGAGCTGGGTGTTTCACCTCTGCCCTTTGACCCTATCTTACCTACTCTGTCGTGGTTTTGTCATGGTAGATGTCCTAGTAAAAGGAATTAGTCGTGGAGCCATCGCTATGGGTTAGCTTAAAGGGGTTAAAACGGACAAGGACGCAAGGGATTTTTATACTAGTTCGGCCCCTTCGATGAAGGTAAAAGCCTACGTCTAGTTTGGTGTAATATTGCTAGGGTTTCGATGACCAGGGAGCGAATCCGCTTGCCTGTGTCTCGAGCTGTTGTTCTTTCTCTCTGAACCGTCGCCAGGTCGTCCCTTTATATACACAGGGTGACGCCCAGGGCGGTTTATAGAATCCCGAGACCGGCTCATAAACGTGCCCGGCTCGGTCTTCTATCTTTCCTATCTTACAATACAAGTAACACGCCGTATGGCGGTTTACACTTACGGGCCTTAACACCTCTTGGGCCCTGGATCTCTAGTCTTTTATAATAAAGCGCCATGCTCCATATCTCATTGGGCTTCAAATAGAAGTAATCCTTACGGGCATAAACCGGCCCCTCCCTGGGCGGTTTATACCTAGTAGTAATATCCCTGACATTAGGCCCCAGATTGATTTCAACCTGTTCATGTCAATCTTCAACGCCTTGTAAAAGTTTGGCCCTCCGTAGCTTCAAATATTTCATAAACGATCATGACTGCATCTTCCTGGATCACGTTGAACCGTCGTGACGTCATCTGTTCATTTAATACTTGTACCTGTTTTATCATTTACTTATTAAAATCTGCGAAGATTGAGGCGACAGTATCGCTCCATATCCACCTTTTTGGCTCCTTGATTCCCGCGCCTGCCGTTTCACCTTTCGGTTTACAAATAGGGCGGAGGGGCATCTCCTTTTTCCCCCTTGCTTTTTTGCATCTTCTTCCTTCTCGCGCTCGCTCGTGCTCAAGAACTGCCGCCACCGTCGATCTTTGCATCTTCGTCAACTCAGGCCCCTGCATCGACCTGTTCGGACCAGACTCTCGCCAGCGCGTCTCTGCACCCATCAGCTCCGGTAAGTCCTCACCTTCCTTTCTCTGTAGATCTGATTAGGGTTTCTCTCCTCGTTCATCATGCTAAGACGTTGTTCTTCCTTTCTTCTTATGCCATAGCTCCGATAGTTAATTTAGACCTTGATGTTTCCGCCTGCAGCTGTATTAGTAACTCTGCTCGATTAAATACTTATCCTCCTTTAAAGCATTCCCTTATCTAGATCTGTCTGAACTGCTGCAGCATTAGATCAATATTAATTCTGAATATTTCTGAATTTCTAACACACCGTAGATCTGTAATCATGTTGCTGATTTCGTGAAACCTGTTTTTCCATAACTTAAGATATGCACCTTTCATATTCTCCCCGGCGGTTTAGCATTAGAAAATATCATAAACCGGTAGATATCATTAGGCCCCGCTTAAACCGCCGTCTGTAATTACCCTTGAAAACACGGCCGGTTTATTATTGCATAGATCATAAATCGGCCCTTCACTATATTTTCAGCCTTTCCCTTCCAAATGGCAAAGCAAGCCAAGCAATTTACCTCCTGCAACTGGGTCCAGTCTCGGGTTACGAAGAGGACCTGCATAATCGGGCTGAAATTGGCGCTTTAGGCAAGAAGGATGTCCTCCGTTGGAGAGTCCCTGGACCGGAATGTCCACCAGAGCCCAAATATGGAGAGGTTGTCGTTTTTCTTGATCATCTAGCCCGAGGATTGAGTCCTCCCCGATCAAAGTTCTTTCGTGACGTGCTGGCTAGCTTTCAGCTCCATCCTCAAGATATTGGGCCAAATTATGTGTCCAACATCTGCAATTTTCAAGTTTTTTGTGAATCTTACCTGCAAGAAGAGCCTTCAGTTGAACTGTTTAAGGATTTCTTCCATTTAAACTGTTGCACAAAGTTCACAAACGGTCCTAACACCTAACTGGGCGGAATGTCCATCCAGAAGAGAAAAGATGTCAGCTTTCCTCACGCCAATCATCACAGCCATCCTAAGGATTGGAACCAGACCTGGTTTTATTGCCTAGACACTTCTCCATCTGACGAAAATCCTCTGCCGGGTTATCGCTCTCATCGGCTTTCAGAGAACCATCCTTTCCCTCAACGGCTGAGTACCCAAGAGCGGGCCCAATACGCACCGCAGCTTTCAAAGCTCCGGGCCTTCACCGCCAATGGTTTGACAGGCATTGACTTTGTTCGCTGTTGGATTTCTTGGAGTATTCTCCGCTAAGCTGGCGCTCCGGTTTAATGTGTGAATATACCGGAAACCCCAAAGATCATCTACGCCATACTGAAGTTCTGCTGTCAGAGAATGAAGTCAATGACGCTGTTAAAAAGCTACTGAATGAACCGGTGGAAGTCTGCAGCCAAATCGGACTGGCCCCATTCTGCGAGTTCAATAAACCACCATCGATAAATCTTCTTTACATTGGTTATATTATTTCAATCCATCTTTAGTATTCTTTCTAAATGATTTCACAATTTTTATCAGGGTACTGATCCATTCTGGAAGCGGAAAACCCAGGATAAACTGGTAAAGGCAACTCGCCAGAAAACCAAGGCCATTAAGAAAACTGTTAAGAAGAAAACCACCGAAGTATCTGAATCCAATCTTGATGATGATGAACCAGCTTCAGAGGTGTCACTTAACTCCCTTGGCTCCCTTTTCTTGCATCTTATTGACAATGATTGTACTCAGGGGAACACTGAAGGTAGCAAGGCTGATGATGTCGAGGTAATTACCCTTTCCTCTGGTTCAGATCCTCTGCCAACACCAAAAATTCGTCGAGCAAGCCAAAAAGTACAATTTTCTCACCCTTTCGCTTACTTGGATCCAAACTTTATTTTGAAGAAACAGCAACATGAAGCTCGCCGCACAACGCGGCACAGTGGTCAAGTTATTGAATCCACCGGTTTACCGCAAACACCAGCCCAGAGACGTCGATCAGAGGTTTTACATACTCCAGATGCTTCTTATCCCAAAGCGGGTCATATTCACCGGCCTCTTACTCCGTCTGATTCAAATTACCAGGATACTCCTCGTTCGTCATCCGGCAAATCAAAAGATACACAGTTTCCTCCTCTCAAAACTGTTCCTGGGTAAGTTTTTATTTTCCTGTTAATCTTTTCCTTTCACTCCACTAATTTATCTTTACCTTTAAATTTCGCAGTAAGCCAAAGCCTAGTAAGAAGGCTAAGCTGAATAAACCGGCAGGTTATGATGTGAATCCTGAACCGGAAAAGAATACTGAGCCACCCGAAGAGAATGGTGATGCCTTGCATGATGATCCTCCTCCAATGGATCATGAAATCTTTACTGAACAAGAAATTGTGCCAATGGATCTTGGCGATAATCCGACCAGCCCAGTCCAGGCCAGCCATACTCCGGCCAGTCCTGCTAAAGCCACGGCCGCTTCAGCAAAAGATGTTCAAATTACTGGTTTTGGCTATACCGCCCCTGGTGAACCTGTTGCGCTAACCAAGCATACTACTAAAGAAGAAGTCTATGGGAAAGACAAAGGCAAGTGGAATATAGACTTGTCAAGTTATGCTCAACTCAATGCCCAGGATCTTCACTCCGGATATCTGAAACGGTTGCATACCAGCCGTGATTATGAAACCGGTTTAGTAAATCTGATGAAGGAACGTTACGAGGTAAACTTATGTTTAACTTCCTTCAACTTTATTCCTGCTTAAGCCCAATAGATTGTCTTAACTGCACCGTAGCCCCCAAGGGCCGGTTTACTCCTCCAGGATGAACCGGGACTTCAGAATACCCATCATATAATTTTTCACATGCGTAGTCCCCAAGGGCCGATTTATCTCTTCAGGATGAACCGGGACTTTTATTTTGTAACCCTCTTTGAACAATAACGCATTAGCCCCCAGTGCCAAGTATATAACTTGTTATGTGCTTGGGACTTTATGAAAAATGCATGTTAATATCAAATATGCATTAGCCCCCAAGTGCCAAGTGTATAACATGTTATGTGCTTGGGACTTTAAAAAATGCTTTACCAATACATGATGTATGCTTACTTTTGCAGGCTGACCTAAATCAGAAAGAATCTCAAGTGGCTGAGCTCCAGGACACTCTGAAATTTCAGCAAACCGTCGCTTCCAATGCAAAGGATGAGCTAACTCTCGCTTTAGCAAACATGGAAAAATTGAAGAAGGACTTCCAGAAGGAACGGGCGGATTGGGATGCAGAAAGAGCTGCTTTGGAAAAAAGGGCAGTCGATGCAGAAGCCATGCTTAATCCAGTGTCAGAAGAGCTATCTGGCTTAAAGCGGCAGATAAACGCCATGACTACTGCTGTCTTTGATAAGTACTCCTATCACAATTCTGAATATAATATTTCCACAATCTTCCGGTTTAACTCTAGTTCCGTTGATGCAGGAAAATGTATTGCTCATCTTGGCACTGACATGCGGAAGAAACTGAAGGCTGCATATACTCTTATATAGAAGTTGTATACCGGCGCTCAAAGGATTGTTTGCACTGCTTCTCATAACAAACCGACTCCCAAGTTGATCAAGGAGACTTTGGAGAAGTTTTCAGTGCTACTCGCCCGATTTGGAGAGCTCAAGAAATCTGCCAGGGCGGGCGCTTTAATGGCATTAACTCGGGCGAAAGCTTGGGTACCTGATCTTGATCCAGCCGATGTGATGAACGGTTATCCAAGCATGAAGGAGGACGGATCAGAGTTCACAGATGCATATTTGTGGGCTTTAACGACAGAAATGCGGCCCTTAGCCTGCAAATTAGCCGATGAATCTGATATGTCCCGCTATCAGGCAGGTTACGATGCTAACAATCGCCGAGTTAGTACTCCGGTCTATGAAGTGGAAGAGCTCATCCAGCATGTCCTTAAGCATACCTAGCCCCTGATGTTGAACCGTCTGAACTCATAAGCGATGAAGCTATTTTCCAAGCGCTGACAAAGATCAATTGGTCAACCACTGACTTCCAGTTGCTGGATGAGAACGACGAGGAGATGATGCAGGACGATCCACAAGCATCTAACCGGGCTGACGCAGAATCATGAACCGGTGCCGGTTTACCGTTTGTCGTGTCGCAGTACTTAGGAAGAAACAGATATTTTTTGGGCTGTAAAACGCCTTGTAATAGGGTAGCTGAAACATTTGGTTATGTCCTCATGCGTATTCCCTTTGCATAACATTGCTCAATCTGGAAACTTCATAGTTTTTCTGCTTATGGTGTTTTAACAGTTTTGTTCCACCTGTTTCTGCATAAGACAAAATTTAAAGTGTCCTGGTGGTTTATTGTCGGACGGGTCATAATGCCCAAATACATGATCTAGGTTTATAACCTGAACTATATTAAAAGTATGAAACATATATCATACCTGTGATAGAAATTTTTGTCATTGGCCTAATCAATATTTTGCAGTAAGGGCGATGATCCCAATTGGTGAGTATTGATGACTCCTGCAATATTTTGCCGGTTCATGATGAAATCGTACCGGGTTGTGATAAACACCGGTTTAGCTATAAATAGTACTGGCGATTTGTAATCAAACCAGACCAGGTTCTGTGAACGCTGGTTTATCATGGTGGCAACTTATAGTCAACCACTCCGCCGAATCAATAGATATCGGATCAACAATCTCATTGAGAAATAAAAATTCAGCAAACAAAGTAAATAAAATTCTGTAGTCGAGGCTTTTTACGAGCTGCCAGGCTCCAAATTCGAGGCTTTTCATGGGATGCCAGGCCACTGAGTTGAACCATTTCACAAAGCCTGTTAAGATGGTCCTCGATCCTTAACCAATCGTCGTTTTAACATTGACAAGTTCAGGGTCTGTTATAAGATTGACTTATCAATCGTTCGACGGGTCATACCAGGTTTACCTGGGCAGAGTGACTTACTTGATGCAGGCAGGTTAACCCGGGGTTTTAGGTGTATACACCAGGCTTCCAAGCCATGGCTTAATAGCCTATTACAAGGGTCTTAAAAACTCGTTGCCGCTGTGCGACAGGAGCCCCCAAGTAACATTGTGAGCTGTGCTCATCGGGTGCCTATGTTTGAGTTGTGCTATGCATCAAACTCTCTTTTGCCCCTTACCATCATGTAGGCTTGATAGCCGGATTACTGAAGTAACCAGAGCTGTGCTCTTATGATGATATTGGCTTAATAGCCGATCTAAGAGGGCCATAGGAACTCCGTCTTTACACAGAAGCCCCCATGTGACAAATTCTTATGAAAAAAGCAGCAGATACCTCGCTCTAAAGGGGAAGCAGGTTTATTATATTGATCATAATATATACATTGTGAATATAGGAACATAAAGCGGAGCCTGTGGCTCAGGTGTAGTAAGGCCGAAGATGAGCGATGTTCCACGGCCGTTGGGTCTCCTCCTCCGCGGTGCGTGAGTCCTTGTGTTCTCGAATGTCGATGAGGTAGTATGATCCATTGTGTAGATTCTTGCTAACCACAAAGGGTCCTTCGCAAGGCGGGGATAGCTTGTGCATGTCTGTCTAGTCTTGGATGAGCCGGGGCACTAGATCGCCTTCTTGAAACGTTCTGGTTTTAACTCGGCGACTGTGGTATCGACACAGATCCAGCTGATAAAACGCTGATCGAGCTGCTACCATGTCACGCTCCTCATCCAGCCGGTCCAACGCGTCTTGCCACGCCTTCTCATTATCAGCTTCAACGTAAGCCGCCACCCGAGGTGAATCATGACGGATGTCACTAGGGAGGACCGCTTCAGCTCCGTATACCATGAAGAAAGGCATGTAACCCGTAGACCTGTTAGGTGTGGTGTTGATGCTCCATAACACTGAGGGTAATTCCTCCACCCAACAACCCGGCGTCCTCTGCAAAGGGACCATGAGCCGGGGCTTGATGCCTCTCAAGATCTCTTGATTGGCTCTCTCAGCTTGACCATTGGACTGGGGGTGAGCCACTGAAGATACGTCAAGCCGGATGTGCTCTCGTTGACAAAATTCCTCCATAGCCCCCTTGGATAAATTGGTACCATTATCAGTTATAATACTGTGTGGAAAGTCAAACCAGAAAATCACCTTCTTGATGAATTAAACCACCGTTGCTGCATCACACTTGCCGACTGGCTCTGCCTCGACACACTTGGTAATCTTATCCACCGCCACCAGAAGGTGGGTATTCTTGTATGGAGATCTCTTAAAGGGCCCAACCATGTCCAGCCCCCAAGTCACAAACGGCCAAGTAATTGGAATCATCCTCAATTCCTGAGCCGGTATATGAGCACGACTTGAGAATTTCTGGCAAGCATCACACTTTTTGACCAAGTCCTCTGCATCAGCATGAGCCGTCAGCCAATAGAACCCATGACCAAAAGCTTTAGCCACCAAAGATTTTGAACCGCCGTGGTGACCACAATCTCCTTCGTGAATCTCTCGAAGAATCTCACGGCCTTCGTCTGGTGATACACAGCGTTGAAATGCCCCGGATACACTGCAATGATGCAGTTCTCCATTGACAATAGTTATTGATTTGGACCGCCGGACTATCTGTCTAGCCAAGACTTCATCCTCTGGTAACTCACCTTGGTTCATGTACGCCAGATACGGGCCTGTCCAATCCGGAATAGCATGAAGCGCCGCCACCAATTGAGCCTCTGGATCAGGAACAGCCAAATCCTCTTCTGAAGGTAATCTCACTAATGGATTATGCAATACGTCCAGGAAGACATTAGGTGCAACCGGTTTACGCTGAGAACATAGACGGCTTAATGCGTCGGCCGCTTCATTCTTTTGCCGGTCCACATGGTCCACCAGATAAGCCTTGAAGTGTCCAGCAACAACGTCCACCTATCGACGATACGCTGCCATAAGCGGGTCCTTGGAGTCCCAAGTACCAGATACTTGTTGTGCCACCAGGTCCGAATCACCGAAACATTTAACCCAGCTTAAATTCATCGCCTTAGCCATTCGCAGACCATGGAGGAGAGCCTCATACTCAGCTGCATTGTTAGTACAAGGGAACATTAAACGGAGGACATAAAAGAACTTATCACCTCGTGGGGAAGTTAATACGACTCCAGCCCCCGAGCCCTCCAATTGCCTGGATCCATCAAAGTGAATAGTCCAGTACGTGTGGTCTGGATTTTCCTCCGGTGCTTGCAACTCCATCCAATCGTTGATGAAGTCCACCAGTGCCTGAGATTTGATTGCAGTACGAGGCACATATTTTAGCCCGTGGGGACTAAGTTCAATGGCCCACTTGGCAACCCGGCCAATTGCTTCTCTATTCTGGATTATATCTCCCAAAGGGGCAGAACTGACCACGGTGATTGGATGGCCCTGAAAATACTGCTTAAGCTTCTGGTTTGCCATGAAGACTCCATATACCAATTTCTGCCAATGCGGGTATCTCTGCTTCGACTCAATGAGTACCTCGCTGATGTAGTAAACCGGCCGTTGAACCGGATATTCCTTTCATGCCTCCTTGCGCTCCACCACAATGGCAACGCTTACTGCTCGAGCATTAGCAGCCACATATAACAACAACGGCTCATTATCAACTGGTGCAGCAAGGATGGGCGACTCTGCCAATTGCTTATTTAAGTCCTCGAATGCAGCATCAGCAGTATCACTCCACACAAAGCGGTCTGTCTTTTTCATCATCTAATAAAGCGGGATGGCCTTCTCTCCCAAATGGCTGATAAACTGGCTTAGCGCTGTAATGCGAGTCAAGCGTTGGACATCGTTGATGCACGCCGGTTTAGCCAAGGAGGTAATAGCCTTGATCTTCTCCGGATTAGCTTTGATTCCTCTGTTTGACACCAAGAACCCCAGGAGCTTGCCTACTGGTACACCAAAAATGCAATTGGCCGGATTAAGCATCATCTTATAAATCCGAAGGTTATCAAAATTTTCCTTCAAGACAGCTATCAATGTCTCTTCCTTCCTGGATTTTACCACAATGTCATCCATGTACGCATGAACGTTCCGCCCAATCTGTTTATGAAGACAATTCTGCACACAATGCTGATAGGTCGCCTGGGCACTCTTGAGCCTGAAAGGCATGGATACATAGCAGAAGGCTCGAAAGGGAGTGATGAAGGTTGTTTTCTCCTGATCCTTAATTGCCATCTTGATCTGATGATAACCGGAATATGCATCCAAAAAACTTAAGCTCTCACAACCTACCGTAGCATCAATGATTTGATCAATACGGGGGAGGGCAAAAGGATCGGCTGGGCAAGCCTTGTTTAGATCTGTGTAATCAACACACATTCGCCAAGTGCCATTCTTTTTAAGCACCAGCACCGGATTAGCCAAACACTCAGGATGAAACACTTCCACTATAAAACCTGCCACCAAGAGCCTGGCCACCTCTTCACCAATAGCCTTGCGTCTCTCTTCATTGAAGCGGCGGAGAAACTGTTTAACCGGTTTAAACTTGGGATCAACATTAATAGTGTGCTCAGCGAGTTTCCTCGGTACACCTGGCATGTCAGAAGGTTTCCATGCAAATATGTCCCGATTCTCAAGGATGAACTCAATGAGCGCGCTTTCCTATTTCTGATCCAGATTAGCACTAATGGTAAACTGCTTGGATGAATCGCGAGGAACGAAGTCAACCTGCTTGGTCTCATCAGCAGATTTGAACTTCAAGGCCGGATCATGCTCTGTAGTTGGCTTCTTCAACGGAGACATATCTGCCGGATCAACATCATCCTTGTAAAATTTTAATTCGTCGGTTGCAAAAACCACTTCAGCATAGGCCGCATCACCTTCCTCTCACTCCAAAGCAATCTTACGGCTCCCATGGACTGTAATAGTTCCTTTATGACCTGGCATCTTGAGCTGCAGATAAACGTAACAAGGCCTCGCCATGAACTTAGTGTAAACCGGCCACCCGAACAAGACATGATACGGGCTCTTGATCTTTACCACTTCAAAGGTCAAAGTTTCTGACCTTGAGTCATGCTCATCTCCAAAGGTGACCTCCAGGTCTATCTTACCGACCGGATACGCCGATTTACCAGGTACCACGTCGTGAAAAACAGTGTTGGACTGTCTGAGCTTCTTGTCTGTCAACCCCATGCGACGAAAAGTCTCATAATACAAAATATTGATGATGCTCCCTCCGTCCATGAGCACCTTGGTGAACTTATAGCCCCCAACCTGAGGCGCCACCACCAAAGCCAGCTAACCCGGATTATCAACCCGGAGCGGATGATCCTCTCGACTCCACACAATGGGCTATTCTGACCAGCGTAAATAATGAGGCACAACCGGTTCAACAGAATGCACTGCCCTCTTGTAAACCTTCTGATCACATTTACATAGGCTTGTGGAGAATACGTGATATTGCCCACTACTCAACTGCTTCGGGTTACTCTGATAGCCTGATTGTTGTTGTTGCTGATGATTACTCTGATTAATATAACCACCCTGGCCGTTCTGCTGGTTATGCTGGTTATGCCCGTTCTGATTGATGTGGCCGCTCTGGTTACCTTGGAACCCTGGACCGGAGCCACCACCTTGATAACCCGGCCCATGAAAACCAGGGCCTGAACCAATGGACGATCCGTGATCATATTGGAAATGGTTTCTGAACTCCCTCATAATAAAACAGTTCTTCCAGAGGTGCGTGGCTGGCTTTTCCTTTGTACCATGCCTGGGGCAAGGCACATTCATCTAGCATTCCATATTAATGTTTTGTCCTCCACCCCGTGGGGGCGGTCTACCCTTGCGGCGCTGGCCATCCTCGTGTACATTAGTGTTAGCCACGAAATCTGAATTGCTATCCGCTTTACTCTTGCCGCTGTATCCCTAATTCGCTGGATTAGGCTGTGGTGCTTTCTCGTTCTTCTTTCCTTCCCCTGACTTCTCGTCATCAGACTTTGGATATTTGGTACTATCTAAATATGCGTACTTCACCAGAGCGCCCATCAGTGTTCCCATGTCATCACAATTACATTTGAGACGTCCCAAATTTAGCGTCAGAGGTTCGAACCGGCAATTTCCTTCCAACGTTATAACTGTTGTGTACGGATTGATGCGATTGGAAGAATGTAGGATCTCTGACACCCAGCGCACCCAATGACTCGTTGATTCATTCTCCCCTTGAACACAGGCAGCAAAATCGACGATGGACATCGGCTGCTTGCACGTATCTTTGAAATTATTGGTAAACCGGCGGTGCAACTCAGCCCATGATCCGATGGAATTGGGTGGTAAGCTTTTGAGCCAAGTACGAGTCGTGCCCTCTAACATCATGGTGAAGTATTTAGTGCACGCCGCATCGTCTACGTCGAGCATCTCCATTGCCATCTTGTAGCTTTCAACCCATGTCTCAAGGGATAGATCTGTAGTGTAATCGGGCACTTTGCGCGGTCCCTTGAAGTCCTTAGGCAGCCGTACATTGCATAAAGCGGAGGTGAGACACGGTACTCCCAAAGAGCTGGAAGCAACCCCTGGTTCAGCTGCGGTAGATGGGCGAACCGGCGTCGGCTGACGGGCTTCATATTGCGCTGCTAATTCGGCCTCTCGGCGCTGTCTGCCTTGATCCACCACGTCTTGAGCGTTTGTACCTCCTCCTGCTGGGTTATCCTTCTGCAGCGGGTTACGATTCCGCGCGCTACTTGACACGACCAGTTCATCCAGGTGCCTACTGTAACTCCGGCTTGGGCGGGGGGTGGAATGAATCCTCTCACGGCTGTGAGAATAAGCTTGTTGCTGAGTTAAAGCTGTCTCCAAAAACTCCCTAGCTCGCCGTGCCTCCACTGCTATAGGGGACCCCCCCCCACCCCTTCAATGGGAAGGGCTGCCAATCATGAAGCGGCTGCAACTATGTTATCCAAAGGGTTGGAGGAGTGACCAGGAGGTGTTGGCGCATGCTGCTACGGAACGACGTGACGGGTTGGATCCGCGGCCTGTGGCTGGACCGATGCCCCTATGCCAGGAACTTCTCCCCGGTTTACCCCCAGCTAGTTGTTGGTTCCCGCTCCTGGCATACTGAAGAGGTTCCTCACTTCGTAAACCAGCGGCAGGCGAGACTGGCGCCTTCTCCTCATTATGTCGTTTGATGCCGTCTGATCCAACAGAAGCCAATAGGCCTGAGCATCTAGCTCGGCCTGCCTTGCAATCATCCTTGTATTCTCAGCAGCCAGGTCCAACTTAGCTTGGTCTATTTGGCCCCTCACCTTAGCAACTTCTGCGTCATGTTGTACCTTCTCGGCCTGGCCGACCTCTGCGGTTAGCAGTGCTGTCAAAGTGTCAACTAGAGCGGTCAGAACTTGAGCCGACGGCTGAACCGGACCTCCTGCCCCAACTACTGCTGCCGCCGCCAAGTCGGACGTTAACGCCGCCGTAGTTGAAGACTGTTGCACAGATTGTGATCCGGCCATGAAGACGGCGACCCGGCTCGGTGGATCAAGGGTGTCCGAAATACTGTCACCATCGAAACAGTCCCCGGACCGGCCATCTTGCAATAGATGTAAAGACTCGGTTTCTCCAGTGGATGACTCGTCGCCGTAATAAACGACGGTCTCGCCACCGGATTCCGATCCGTCCTCAGCTTGTGCCCCGTGAACCGCTCCCATGAAGACACGCTTCATGGCGGGCCGAATCCGAGCAGGTCTCGCACGCTGAGCCGACTCGACGATGTTGGAGAAGATGTCTGGCTCAGGGCCCGGTTTGCCGATCTTGCCAATGAAGACGTGGATGCCGCCGAAGGGGACCCGGTACCTATACTCGATTGAATCAGCCTTGGGACCCCAGCCTGCATCGTCGATGTAGATCTTGCCACGATGACTCTTAGACATCCGGCCCACTGCGTAGCCCTTGAGTCCTTCAAAGCTGCCCTTCAAGAACTCGAAACCATCGTGCGATAGCCCCACGATGGGCGCCAACTGTCGTGGTTTTGTCACGGCAGATGTCCTAGTAAAAGGACTTAGTCGTGGAGCCATCGCTACGGGTTAGCTTAAAGGGGTTGAAATGGACAAGGACGCAAGGGATTTTTATACTAGTTCGGCCCCTTTGATGAAGGTAAAAGCCTACGTCTAGTTTGGTGTAATATTGATAGGGTTTCGATGACCAGGGAGCGAATCCTCTTGCTTGTGTCTTGAGTTGTTGTTCTTCCTCTCTGAACCGTCGTCGGGTCGTCCCTTTATATACACAGGGTGACACCCAGGCCGGTTTACAGAATCCCAAGACCGGCTCATAAACGTGCCCGGCTCGGTCTTCTATATTTCCTATCTTACAATACAAGTAACACGCCGTATGGCGGTTTATACTTACGGGCCTTAACACCTCTTGGGCCCTGGATCTCTAGTCTTTTATAATAAAGCGCCATGCTCCATATCTCACTGGGCTTCAAATAGAAGTAATCCTTACGAGCATAAACCGGCCTCTCCCTGGACGGTTTATACCTAGTAGTAATATCTCTGACATACTCAGTACCTAGACTTTGATGCTGTGAAAAGTCACAAGATCCTTAAAGGAGACATTCATAATTTTACTTGTAATTTTTTATTTAACCAATCTTCTATTGTGCGCACATATTTGCATGCGCCTACTCTTTTTGATTATCACAACAAAGGAAGATACTTCGTTCTTGAGAGTGAGGCCCGAGCCTATAACGCTGCGGTTGAGGCAGCACGGCAAGCTGAGGCTTCCGCACCAGAGCCTCCGTGAGCTACCACGCCGAATACTATCCAGGCTACTGACTGCAAACTAAGTTAGGCCAAAAGCCTAAACTTGGGGGAGTACATGTTTCTCACCGACTTTACACTCATGTTCACATATTTCAATCATCGTTGTTCACACTTTTTCCATTGTATTATCCATGCTTAATTTTATTTTTTTCGCTTTCTTCTTGTGTGTTTGAAAAACTTGGTAAAAATACAAAAATATTTCCTTCTTCTTCTTGCTTTTCTTTCTAGAATAGTTTGTTGTAGCACTAAGAAAGAAAACACAAAAAGATTTCCCCATTCTTCTTTTGCTTGTTGGGAGTTTTCCCGTGTAAATAGTTTTTCTCGTTTTTGTTTTCCTCTTTCATTTGCTTGTTTTGGAAAACCAAAAACTCCAAATATATTTTAGTATGGTTCTCTTAAATTTCTTTCCTTCGACCCGTACTAAGGAGAAGACCACGATGAAAATGTTGAGTGGCTCTCTTATGCATAATTGTTAATCTAATGAAGAGCCCATTTTACTTTGTCTTCTCCTGTTAAATTTTTTTTTGTAGATTCTAGCTTAGTCCTGAGCACTCTTGCACTATTATTATTATTTCACATCATTCGGTCATGCAAGTGAAAGGCAATAATGACGATATTTGATGAACTGGCCGTGGCAGAGAGAAACTGGTATGAACTCGAGTTGCTCTGTTTTTGTAAATAGGTTTAACCTAGTATCCATGATTCAACCCATTATGATTAAACATGTTTGCAATGACAATTAGAGATTATAGTTATACATGCCATGTATAAGTAGCTAAGAGTTGATAATGATTTATCTTGGATATCAACATTGCGTTATAATGATTGTGATGTAGTATGATGATATGGTATACTACTCTGAATGTTTGAGTGGCTTGACTTGGCACATGTTTATGCATGTAGTTGAATCAAAACCAACATAGCCTCTATGATATTTATGTTCATGGTGTCAATATCCTACTCATGCTGGTGTCCAATGTTTATTATGCATGATGCATGTTCATGACCACTGTTGCTCTCTAGCTGGTCGCTTCCCCACCTAATTGCTAGCCTTCACCTGTACTAAGCGGGAATACTGCTTGTGCATCAAATTCTAAAACTCAAAGTTATTCCAGATGAGTCCACCATACCTACCTATATGTACCCTGCCGTCCTAAGTACCACCTCTAAAAACTTCAAATAAATATCATTTTTGTGTGTCTGGATCGTTCATGGAAAGACAGGAGGTGGTTGATATTTTCCATGCTAAGCGGGTTATTCTGAGGTTGAGTGTTTATTCACTCTCCATTGCACGAGAAAAGGGCGGTAATAGGGATTCCCAGTCCCAAATTGCAAAAAGAAAAAGCTTACAAATAAACAAGCAAAAACTCCCAATGGAGTTCAAACATTTACTTTGCTGCTTGGGAACCGCCACTAGCTCGTTTAGCATGGGAGATATCTATAGCT
Organism: Secale cereale; assembly: GCA_902687465.1. Lineage (NCBI taxonomy): Eukaryota > Viridiplantae > Streptophyta > Magnoliopsida > Poales > Poaceae > Secale > Secale cereale. Next base: position 255,698,688 of record LR738710.1, on the reverse strand, counting down.
GATAGTCGTGAAGTGAAGGAGAAGGGTGCACCTCTCAAAATTCCATTTACCTCTGTTTTAAAAACTTGAGCTCTAGCACGTCTGCAAATCACTGCTTCCCTCTGCGAAGGGGCTAACTATTTACTTTTATGTTGTGTCATCACCTTCTCTAATAAGCGCCAGATCTCAGAGCACTGTTGTCATGCCTATGCATCGTGTGTAGTGAATGTTGGGTGTTATCATGACTGTATCTTTTCTACCATGAATTACAATGTTAAGTCGCTGCTCGGACTTTGGAGGTGCTCTGCATTTATGTTTTGCGGTCTCGAAAAGGGCTAGCGAGATACCACTATTGTCATATTATATCATGGTTGTTTTGATAACGTGTTGCTATTTGAGATATCTTATTATTGCTCGCTAGCTAATTATGTCATTGATATGAGTCATTATAATCTTTAAGAGTTATTTTCGACATGGTTAGTTATAATGCTTGCTGAAAACCTTGCTGAAAATGGCAAGGGAAAGAAGGGGGGCTTCAAGAAGAATAGCAGCCAGTTGCTACTCCCAAGAAGAAACCCAAGTCTGGAGCCAAGCCTGAAACTGAGCGCTTCTACTACAAAGGAACTGGTCACTAGAAGTGGAACTGCCCCAAGTATTTGGCGGATAAGAAGGATGGCAAAGTGAACAAAGGTATATTTGATATACATGTTATTGATCTGTACCTTACTAATGCTCGTAGTAGCGCTTGTGTATTTGATACTGGTTTGGTTGCTCATATTTGTAACTCGAAACAGGGGCTACGGATTAAAAGAAGATTGTCTAAGGACGAGGTGGCGATGCATCTGGGAAATGGTTCCAAAGTCGATGTGATCGCCATCGACACGCTACCTCTACATCTACCTTCGGGATTAGTTTTAGACCTAAATAATTGTTATTTGGTGCCAGCGTTGAGCATGAACATTATATCTAGATCTTGTTTGTTGCGAGACGGTTATTCATTTAAATCAGAGAATAATGGTTGTTCTATTTATATGAGTAATATCTTTTATGGTCATGCACCCTTGATGAGTGGTCTGTTTTTGTTGAATCTTGATCGTGGTGATACACATATTCATAATATTGATGCCAAAAGATACAAAGTTAATAATGACAGTGCAACATATTTGTGGCACAAACGTTTAGGTCATATTGGTGTAAAGCACATGAAGAAACTCCATGCAAATGGGCTTTTGGAATCACTTGATTATGAATCATTTGATACTTGTGAACCATGCCTCATGGGCAAGATGACTAAAACTCCGTTCTCTAGAACAATGGAGCGAGCAACTGACTTATTGGAAATAATACATATCGATGTATGCGGTCCGATGAGTGTTGAGGCTCGCGGCGGGTATCGTTATTTTCTGACCTTCACAGATGATTTGAGAAGATATGGGTATATCTACTTGATGAAACACAAGTCTGAAACATTTGAAAAGTTCAAAGAATTTCAGAGTGAAGTAGAGAATCATCGTAACAAGAAAATAAAGTTTCTACGATCTGATCGTGGAGGCGAATATTTGAGTTACGAGTTTAGTCTTCATTTAAAACAATGTGGAATAGTTTTGCAACTCACACCACCTGGAACTCCACAACGTAATGGTGTGTCCGAACATCGTAACCGTACTTTACTAGATATGGTGCGATCTATGATGTCTCTTACTGATTTACCACTATCATTTTGGGGTTATGCATTAGAGACAGCTGCATTCACGTTAAATAGGGCACCATCTAAATCCGTTGAGACGACACCGTATGAACTGTGGTTTGGCTAGAAACCTAAGCTGTAGTTTGGGGTTGCAAAATCGGAGAAGGGAATCTTCATAGAATACCCAAAAGAAACTGTTGGGTACACCTTCTATCACAGATCCGAAGGCAAGACTTTTGTTGCAAAGAATGGATCCTTTCTAGAGAAGGAGTTTCTCTCGAAAGAAGTGAGTGAGAGGAAAGTAGAACTTGATGAGGTAATTGTACCTTCTCTCGAATTGGAAAATAACTCATCACAGAAAATTGTTCCCGTGATGCCTACACCAATTAGTGAGGAAGCTAATGATGATGATCAAAAAACTTCAGATCAAGTTACTACCGAACCTCGTAGGTCAAACAGGGTACGTTCTGCACCAGAGTGGTACGGTAATCCTGTTTTGGAAGTCATGTTACTAGACCATGATGAACCTACGAACTATGAGGAAGCGATGATGAGCCCAGATTCCGCAAAATGGCATGAGGCCATGAAATCTGAGATGGGATCCATGTATGAGAACAAAGTGTGGACTTTGGTTGACTTGCCCGATGATTGGCAAGCCATTGAAAATAAATGGATCTTCAAGAAGAAGACTGATGCCGATGGTAATGTTACTATCTACAAAACTCGACTTGTTGTGAAAGGTTTTCGACAAGTTCAAGGAGTTGACTACGATGAGACCTTCTCACCCGTAGCGATGCTTAAGTCTGTCCGAATCATGTTAGCAATTGCCGCATTTTATGATTATGAAATCTTGCAAATGGATGTCAAAACTGCATTCCTTAATAGATTTCTCAAGGAAAAGTTGTATATGATGCAACCAGAAGGTTTAGTCGATCCTAAAGGTGCTAACAAAGTGTGCAAGGTCCAGCGATCCATATATAGACTGGTGCAAGCATCTCGGAGTTGGAATATATGCTTTGATGAGGTGATCAAAGCATATGGTTTTATATAGACTTTCGGAGAAGCCTGTATTTACAAGAAAGTGAGTGGGAGCTCTGTAGCATTTTTGATATTATATGTGGATGACATATTGTTGATTGGAAATGATGTGGAATTTCTGGATAGCATAAAAGGATACTTGAATAAGAATTTTTCAATGAAAGACCTCTGTGAAGCTGCTTATATATTGGGCATCAAGATCTATAGATATATATCAAGATGCTTAATTGGACTTTCACAAAATACATACCTTCATAAAGTTTTGAAGAAGTTCAAAATGGATCAGTCAAAGAAAGGGTTATTGCCTGTCTTACAAGGTGTGAAGTTGAGTCAGAATCAATGCCTGACCACTTCATAAGATAAAGAGAAAATGAAAGTCATTCCCTATGCATCAGCCATAGGTTCTATCATGTATGCAATGTTGTGTACCAGACCTGATGTGTGGCTTGCTATAAGTCTAGCAGGGAGGTACCAAAGTAATCTAGGAGTCGATCACTCGATAGCGGTCAAGAACATCCTGAAGTACCTAAAAAGGACCAAGGATATGTTTCTCGTTTATGGAGGTGACAAAGAGCTCGTCATAAACGATTACATTGATGCTAGCTTTGACACTGATCCGGATGACTAAGTCACAAACCGTATATGTATTTTTATTAAACGGTGGAGCCGTCAGTTGGTGCAGTTCCAAGCAGAGCGTCATGGCAGGATCTACGTGTGAAGCAGAGTACATAGCTGCTTCGGAAGCAGCAAATGAAGGAGTCTACATTAAGGAGTTCATATCCGATCTAGGTGTAATACCTAGTGCATCGGGTCCAATGAAAATCTTTTGTGACAACACTGGAGCAATTGCCTTGGAGAAGGAATCCAGGTTTCACAAGAGAACTAAGCACATAAAGAGATGCTTCAACTCCATCCGCGATCAAGTCAAGGAAGGAGACATAGAGATTTGCAAAATACATACGGATCCGAATGTAGCAGACCCGTTGACTGAGCCTCTTCCATGAGCAAAACATGATCAGCACCAAGACTCCATGGGTGTTAGAATCATTACTATGTAATCTAGATTATTGACTCTAGTGCAAGTGGGAGACTGAAGGAAATATGCCCTAGAGGAAATAATAAAATTGTTATTTATATTTCCTTATATCATAATAAATGTCTATTATTCATGCTAGAATTGTATTAACCGGAAACTTGATACATGTGTGGATACATAGGCAAAACACAGTGTCCCTAGTAAAGCCTCTACTAGACTAGCTCGTTAATCAAAGATGGTTGAGTTTCCTAACCATAGACATGTGTTGTCACTAACGGGATCACATCATTAGGAGAATGATGTGATGGACATGACCCATCCGTTAGCTTAGCGCATTGATCGTTCGGTTTTATTGCTACTGATTTCTTCATGTCAAATACATATTCCTCTAACTATGAGATTATGCAACTCCAGGATACCGGAGGAATGCATTGTGTTCTATCAAATGTCACAATGTAACTGGGTGATTATAAATATGCTCTACAGGTGTCTCCAAAGGTGTTTGTTGGGTTGGCATAGATCGACATTAGGATTTGTCACTCCGAGTATCGGAGAGGTATCTTTGGGCCCTCTCGGTAATGCACATCATAAGAAGCCTTGCAAGCAATGTGACTAATGAGTTAGTTGTGAGATGATGCATTACGGAATGAGTAAAGAGACTTGCCAGTAACGAGATTGAACTAGGTATGAAGATACCGACGATAGAATCTCGGGCAAGTAACATACCGATGACAAAGGGAATAATGTATGTTATCATTACAATTTGATCGATAGAGATCTTCGTAGAATATGTGGGAGCCAATGTGAGCATCCAGGTTCCGCTATTGGTTATTGACCAAAGAAGTGTATCGGTCATGTCTACATAGTTCTCGAACCTGTAGGGTCTACATGCTTAAAGTTCGATAACGATTTGTATTAAGAGTTATGTGTTTTTGGTGACCGAAGATTGTTCAAAGTCCCAGATGAGATCACGAACATGACGAGGAGTCTCTAAATGGTCGAGAGGTAAATATCGATATATTGGATGATGGTATTCGGACACCGGAATGGTTTCGGGACGTTTCAGATATTTATCGGAGTATTGAGGGGCTACCGGAACCCCCCGGGGAAGTATTGGGCCTACATGGGCCATAGGGGAGAGGGGAGGAAGCCCACAAGGGGTGGTCATGCCCCACTCCCATAGGGAGTCTGAATTGGACTAGGGGAGGGGGCGCGCCCCCCTTTTTTGCTCCTCTTCCCTCTCCCTTCCTTCCTTCCATCTCCACAAAAGGGAAAAAAGAGGGGGGGCGAATCCTACTAGGAGTGGAGTCCTAGTAGGACTCCCCCATGGCGCGCCCCCTAAGCCAGTAGCCTCCTCCCCTCCTCCTTTATATACAGGGTCAAGAGGCACCCCAAGACACATTAGTTATTCTCTTAGCCGTGTGCGGTGCCCCCCTCCACAGTTTACACCTCAGGTCATATTGTCGTAGTGCTTAGGTAAAGCCCTACGCGATCTACTTCACCATCACCGTCAACACGCCGTCGTGCTTCCGGAACTCTCCCTCGACCCTATGCTGGATCAAGAGTTTGAGGGACGTCATCGAGTAGAACGTGTGCAGAACTCTGAGGCACCGTACATTCGGTGCTTGATCGGTTGAATTGCGAATGCGGTCGACCACATCAACCGCATTTCTAACGCTTCCGCTTTCGGTCTACAAGGGTACGTGGACACAACCGGCAGTTTCGGTCTTTCACAATGATCAATGTGATCTTCAACATCTTGGCGAAGGGGTATGCCAATAGGGTGAACCTTTTAGCCAACCGCATCACACACCCGGACTGGTCGGCCTTCATCCAGGGCCGCTACATCCTAGATGGCGTCCTGGTCCTCCACGAGGTCCTTCATGAGGTCCGCATAAAGCGCCAGAAGGCGGTCTTCCTGAAAATCGACTTCCATAAGGCTTATGACACAGTTAGCTGGCCCTTCCTTCGGGAAGTCCTTCTTCGGAAGGGGTTTGATGACCGTTCGGTAACCAGGGTCATGCAGATGGTGTCTTTGGGCCAGATCGCGGTTATCATCAACGACGAGATTGGCCCTTTCTTCCCCACTCTCTGTGGTGTTAGACAAGGTGACCCTTTCTCCACGTTGCTATTCAACATGGTGGTTGGTGCCATCGCTTCTATTCTTGACAAGACCAAGGTGGCGGGGTAGATCCGAGGACAAGTCCCTCATCAGGTAGTAGGGAATGGTGTTTCCCTCCTCCAGTACATTGATGATACCATCATCATGGTGGAAGGATCCAGGGATGATATCTTGTGTATCCATTTACCTTTAGATTTAGAGCACAGATCAAGTAGACGCAGTGGTGAACCTGAGAAACACCTCTGTAGAAGCAATCAAGATAGAGAAGCCATGATTAACACCGCGGCACACTAGAAATCCAGTAGCCGACAATGTGTGTGTCTCCTATAGCCCGACGACTTGCAGTCAATGGATGATGGTGGCGGTCAGTCTTGCGCAAATGGAGCGAAAAACCACCACGTCGAGCGGCCGATCCATCCAAGACAATGTACGACACTAGGTCATGAGGCAATGAGATGGAAAAATATGTTTAGCCACGATGGCATGATAATGGGCTCGTTTAGTTGGGCTTTGGTACACAAGGTGACTATATATCGCTTCAAACAAATGCTAGTCCATTTAAAATAAAGGGAGAAGAAAAAGGGGAGAAACCGGGTGAGGGAGTCCTGGACTAAGGGGTCCTCGGGCGTCCGGCCTATTATCAATGGGTCGGACTGGTGGGCTATGAAGACATGAAGGCCGAAGACTGCACCCATGTCTGGATTGGAATCTCCTTGGCGTGGAAGGCAAGCTTGGCGACCAATTATGAAGATTCCTTCTTATGTAACCGACTCTATGTAACCCTAGATCCCCCCAGTGTCTATATAAACCGGAGGGAGTAGTCTCAAGAGGACACACACATTACCATAGTCATACATTCTAGGCTTCTAGGGTTTAGCCATTACGATCTCGTGGTAGATCAACTCTTGTAATACTCATATTCATCAAGATCAATCAAGCAGGAAGTAGGGTATTACCTCCATAGAGAGGGCCCGAACCAGGGTAAACATCGTGTCCCCAGTCTCCTGTAACCATCGACCTTAGACGCACAGTTCGGGACCCCCTACCCGAGATCCGCCGGTTTTGACACCGACATTGGTGCTTTCATTGAGAGTTCCACTGTGCCATCGACGAAAGGTTCGATGGCCCCTTCAATTGTCTATAGTGACACTATCCAGGGAGAAACCTTCCTCCGCGGACAGATCTTCGTATTCGGCGGCTTCGTACTGCGGGCCAACTCGCTTGGCCATCTGGAGCAGATCGACAGCTATGCCCCTAGACATCAAGTCAGATTCGGGAGCTTGAACTATGTCGCGGGCATCCGTGGAGACCTGATCTTCGACGGATTTGAGACCGCGGCGATCGCTCCCCCTCACTCTGATGAACATGACCTAAATCTGTCATCGGATCACATCCAGGAGATGGATCCTGTTGCAGCAACGGCCTTAAATCTGGAGCAGATTGCGCCATTCGAGGCCACAGAGTCCGCGGCGTTGGAGCCGCACACACACTCGACACCTTGCAATGTTTGCGTCAACGGAACTACGGACTCGTCTCCGACTATAAGTTCCGAACCACATACGCCTGCGGACAGCGAGCTGGACCGGTTACCGATTTTTGAATTCGGCGCCGCAGACATCTTCCAACACGCGCCCCTGGGCGACGTGCTAAACTTGTTAAAAACATGTCCTTGGCAGGGGACTCACAGCCGAACTATGTCCAGTTCGAACTAGGGGCTGACGACGGAGAATTTTTCCCACCCGCCACCAACTTCATAGCCACTGTCGAGGACTTAACCGACATGCTTGATTATAGCTCCGAAGATAGGACGACGATGACGATGAGGAGCAGGGTCAAAACCAGCCATTTTAGTGCGATGGACGACCACTTCCTCATACGATGTGTACATGGTTGATACACCTAAAAAAGCTAACGATGATGACAAGGAAGATCCAGTCAAGAAAGAACCTCCTGAGACACAGTCCAAGCGCCGGTGGCCTAAACGCCATTCTAAGTCACGTCACTCAAAAGACAGCAACACTGGCACAGGAGAAAATAGTACTTCGGACGACGCCGAAAATAATGAAGACCCTGTTGGAACAACATCCGAACAGGAGGAACAAGGCAACGGGCAAGTTAACCCTGATAAACAAGCCACGCCTAACGACCTAGATGACGATAGTTACCGTCCACCCTTCGAGGAGGAAGATACCTTCGGCAATGAGGATTTCATCATGCCTGAAGCACCCCTCGAGCAGGAGCGCTTCAAGCGCCAGCTAATAGCTACTGCAAGAAGCCTGAAGAAAAAGCAGCAGCTTCAAGCTGATCTAGACATACTCATTGAAAGATGGACTGACGTCCTGGCGGCTGAAGAATACGTCCTCAAGCATCCAGCCAAGAGTTACCCAAAACGCAGACTGCTACCTCAGTTTGATGAGGAAGCGCTGGAGCCCATACCTCCCTCGCGCAATGCGGACCGACCACCTCGTGGTCGAGATAAAACGGCAACTCATGCCGAACACCAGCCCACCCCACCGCCTCGTAAAAATAGAGACAAAACAGCTCGGGACTATACATACGACCTTCGGCGGGACCTGGACAGTAGAGCAGGACAAACCAGATCCATCTACGGATCGCGAGGACACCTTTCAACTCGCGACGACGGCTACCCATTCGGACGTGACAAACCTAGTCACGCCCGGGCCGATAACCGCAGGCGGACTTCATTGGAGGTGCGCCGCGACGCGGCCTGATATAGAGGCGTCGCACATCCTCTCTGCTTCACAGATGAAGTACTGGATCATGAATTCCTCGAGGGGTTCAAGCCCGTCAATATTGAATCATACGACGGAACAACCGATCCCGCAGTATGGATCGAGGACTTTATTCTCCACATACATATGGCCCGAGGAGACGACCTCCATGTCATAAAATACCTCCCACTAAAACTAAAAGGGCCAGCTAGACACTGGTTAAATAGTCTGCCTGAAAATTCCATCGGTAGCTGGGTGGACTTGGAAGAAGCTTTTCTTAACAACTTCCAAGGCACTTATGTCCGGCCACCAAACGTTGATGACTTAAGTCATATAGTTCAACAACCTGGAGAATCAGCCAGAAAATTCTGGACTAGGTTCCTAACCAAAAAGAACCAGATCGTTGATTGTCTGGATGTCGAAGCCCTAGCGGCCTTCAAAAACAGCATCCGTGACGAATGGCTCGCCCGCCACCTCGGCCAAGAAAAGCCGAAATCCATGGCAGCCCTCACGGCACTCATGACCCGCTTTTGTTCGGGTGAGGATAGATGGCTGGCTCGTAGCAAACAGCCAGCGAGGTAGGCCCAGCACCGGCAAGATCTGGCGCAATAGACGCAAATGTCGAAGCAATGGCGATAACACCGACGACACTACAGTTAATGCCGGATTCAGCCGCTCCAAGTACGGTCAGCGGAAGAAGGCCTACAAAAGGAACAGAGAGGGACCATCTAGCTTGGACCGCATACTCGACCGTCCATGCCAGATACATGGCACCCCAGACAAACAAGCCAATCATGCCAACAGAGATTGTTGGGTCTTTAAACAGGCCGGCAAGTTAAATGCCGAGAACAAGGAAAAGGGATCACAAAGTGAGGACAATGACGAAGAGCCCCGGCAGGTGAACACTGGGGGGCAAAAAAAAATCCCCCTCAAGTCAAAACGATGAACATGATATATGCCACACACATCCACAAAAGGGAGCGCAAGCACGCACTCAGAGACGTCTATGCGGTAGAGCCAGTCGCCCCAAAGTTTAACCCGTGGTCGTCATTCCCGGTCACCTTCGATCATCATGATCATCCAACTAGTATCCGCCATGGCGGTTCGGCCGCACTGGTTCTCCACCCAATCATCTACGGATTTCACCTAACACGAGTCCTAATGGACGGAGGCAGCAGCCTCAACCTGCTCTATCAGGATACAGTGTGCAAGATGGGTATTAATCCCTCACGAATCAAACCCACAAAGACTACCTTTAAAGGAGTCATACCAGGCGTAGAAGCCTGTTGTACGGGCTCAATCACGCTGGAAGTAGTCTTCAGTTCCCCGGATAACTTTCGAAGCGAAGAGATACTCTTCGATATTGTCCCCTTCCGCGGCGGCTACCACGCACCGCTTGGACGAACCGCGTTTGCAAGATTCAACGCGGTACACTATGCTTATCTCAAGCTCAAGATGCCCGGTCCACACGGCATCATAATAGTCAATGGAAACACGGAACGCTCCCTCCGTACAGAGGAGCACACAGGCGCCCTGGCAGCAAAGGTACAGAGCGGCCTTCTCAAGCAGAACCATAATCCGGCTGCCGAGCCCCTGGACATCATTAAGAGGGTCCGGACTACACTATAGCAGGATAGCTCGGCTCATCAAGAGATCAATTAGCAATTTGGCCTCCGTCCCATTCCTGATGAGGTAGTGGCATTCGTACCACGCGTACATAATTACGCACTCAAAATTCCATGGGCACTGACGGAGGCACAGCTAGCTTGTGATCCACAGTTCGGCTAGACCGATCCCGGACTCACACACACCTTCACTATTTTCTCTTCACTTCTCAGGTTTTACACAGGCCTCCTTCGAGGGCCTGATTGCTGGTCCTGTCCAAGGATAATTACACCAGAACGGCACGAAGCACAGGCGTACAGGAGAAGCCCTGGAGGTCAATTTAACAATTACTCTACCTGTTTTCAGGACTCACACGCAGCTTGCCTTCGGTGGCGGCATGTTAAATAGTCGGTTGTTTATCGCACTATCTGTATCGATGCGCCTTAACGCATCAATCCAATTATAACAAAAATAGTTCATGGCCCAGGTTCAAGGGCCACAGATACTACCTCTTCTCTTTTTTTGTTTTCCTTTGCCATTAATTACTTATATTCTAGCACCCATACACTTTGGTACGTTTCATATTTGCCAAGGGCTCCTCACCGCCCCATAATACGGCAACAAAGTCCGAACACTTCTTATTGATAAGTTTGGCACCCCGAACTTAGCATTATGTGCATTGGCTCTGAATCATGTCTTTGGTCAATAGTTGGGTTGCCCGGCTCCTGTGCTTGCTACCCTACATTCCGCTACATCGGCTAGGGTAGTAAAGGGAGAACTACTGCGATTGTGCCCTGGTTTACCCGGATGAGCACCTCTGTAGAGAAAGCCAAAAACTGACTGTCATGATGTGGCGAGAGCCCGTCAGCTATTCGTGAGGTTGAAAATCATTGGAGATTTTTTCCGCATTACGCGAAGGATTGGTACTTCCCGGTCAGACGCTGACAGCACTCTGGTTCGTATACCAGGGGTTGCGCCTATGTTTTATTATAAAACTCCTATGGCTAAGTGAGGGCGTTCAAGCCACGTAGTCTGATTGCCTGGTTCGTTGCGCTAAACAACTCCTTCAAGGACCATATAATTGGATAAAGATTGTTTAGATTCCATCCCGAACACCTCCGTACTACCTACGTGAGGGCAGAAGCCGACGACTGGCCAACCCTCAGATTCCATACAACACGGCCGCATAGGAGGAAACAATTAAAACATAACAAACATTATATTACAAACTGGCTTTGTTTTCATACAAGGTAAAGACAAAAAACGAATGTATTCATTCGAAATAATGTTCTGCCCACACTGCGCTGCTGCAAGTCGAGACCCTTCAAGAACATCCGCAAAATATTTCTCGGGTGTGCGGTGCTCCTTGCCCTCTGGCGGCCCCCTGGCCACCTCGACGACGTCCATCTTCGCCCACCATATCTTGCAACGGGCGAAGGCCATGTGGGCACCTTCAATGCAGACTGATCGCTTGACAATGCCTAGCCGCGGACAGGCTTCCACCACCCGCTTCACGAGGCCAAAATAACTGCTGGGTATAGCTTCGGCTGGCCATGGCCGGATTATTAAATCCGTCATGGCCACTTCGGCCACCCTGTGCAGTTCGACCAACTGCTTCAGTTGATCGACAAAGGGCACCGGATGTTCGGGCACAGCATACTGCGACCAGAACATCTTCTTCGTGGAATTCCCTTCTTTGGCTCGGAAGAACTCCGTAGCATCGGACACGCTGCGGGGTAGATCCGCAAAAGCCCCTGGGCAATTCCGAATCTGGGTTAGTAAAAGGTACTTCCTCTCCGCATACTTGCTCTGCATGTTAAAAGCCTTACCCGCTGCAATCTTCTCGGCCTCCTGGATCTCCTGGAGAGCGTCCCGGGCCTCATTCCGCGTAGTCTCCACGCTCTGGCGAGCCATGGTGTGTTCGGTCTCTTGAACCGACGCCTCACGCTCCAAGGCTTCGCACTTCTTTACCGCGTCTTGGAGCTCCTGCTGGACCTCGCTGACCCAAGCCTTCAGATTCTTACGGGCGGCTTGCTGCTAGACAGCCTTCCCCTTGGCTTCAGCCAGGGCATTTTTTAGGGCCTCGACCTCGGTCACCGCACCTACACATGTTATGGCACTTCGGTCAGTACTCACCGCTTATTCTGTACGAATACACAGCAAGTCGTCGCTCACCTTGGTTCTCCCGGAGCTGAATTTTCACCTCCTCGAGCTCGTTCTCGGCCCGCTCCAATCTCTGCTTCAGTTCAGAGACTTCGGTAGCATGCGAGGTCGCGGCCAACAGCGATGCCTGCTCATTTGTACATATCAAGTTAGTCTCCTAGAAAGGGTTGATTCTCTGTCCGGCCTTTCTTTCCGAACACCGGACATTGTCTCAGGGGCTACTGTCATCACGGGGTGTTCTCTTTCTACGTGACTTACCTCAAAACCTGTCAACGGGTTGCTGCAGGCCTCGTTTAGTCCGCTCTTGGCAGACTGAACCTTCTCGATCACCATACCCATAAGGACACGATGCTCGTCCACAATGGAGGCGCCTCGTAGTGCCTCCATCAGGTTATCTGGTGCCCTTGGTTGGACAGGGGCCATCGGTGGAATTGGTGCACCCCCCTTCGAAGGAAGGTGCGCGCCGGATTTCGGGGCCGCATTGGTCTCCGGAATCATATTCGGCTGAGGGCCGAACTGAATACGTCCCTCCTCGCCAATCTCCATGGGGATCTGCTCCCCCATGTGTCCGGCAGCAGAGGTCTCGCCTCGCGGTGCCTCCTGGACAGCACCCTGGGTCCCTCCGCGGCTCGGAGCGGTCCTCCGGGACAATACTTCGGTGTCTTCCTTGGCCTCATGGGAATAAGCGGGCGGTGGCGACATGCTGGCCATTTCCGTCGGATCCAACGAACCTCCAGATGAGGATCGTTGGATGTTGTCACAAGCCGGACTGCAATGGCACAATTAACCACGTCAAAACAACAAAAAGGAGAAGCCGGGTACACTTGCATACGTGAGTCATAGTACTTACGATGCGGCCCGAGGCTTAGTGCGGAGGCGTCGCTCCAGACTGCTGTCAACGTCCCGTGCGGTGTTGACCGCAAGGGCGCCGTTCCCCTTCTTGGGCGTTCCCGCCTCCAGATTCATGAAGGCCCCCCTTTTCTTCTTCCCCTCCTTAGGGGGAGGGTTCTTCTCCTCCTCTTCCTCGTCATCGTCCTCGGGAACAGAGGAATGGGCTTCTTCGTCTTCGGACGTCACATTCGAAGCACCCTTACGACGAGGGCCACTTTTGGCCCCCTTGGCCTTCTTCGTGGCCTTCTTCTCCGGTGCCTTATATGGTGCTGGCACCAGAATCTTCGCCAGATGCGGGATGACCGGTTCTTCAGGCAGCGGAGCCGGACACTGGATCCGCTTTGCCCTCTCCGTCCAATCCTAGAGAAGCAAATGATAAAAGCTGAGACATAATCCTCGAAAGAGACAAGTAAGGGATGCGTTAAAAATAACATACCTCGCTGGCGAGGTGTCTAATGTCCTGCCCCCGGTCTGAATCTGTGGCCGGCGTTTTCTCGTTGCCCTTGAAGAGCAACCTCCAGGCGCCCTTGTGAGTGGTTTCAAAGAGCCTCACTAGGGTTTGGTGCTTCTTCGGATTGAACTCCCATAGAGGGTGACTTCTGCGCTGGCACAGGAGGATCCGGCAAACCAGCATCACCTGAATTACATCGACAAGCTTGACGTTCTTGGCTATCATGCTTTGAAAGCGCGTCTGCAGCGCAATCAGCTCATCGGGCGAACACCAGTTCAGACTCTTCTCGACCCAGGAGGTGAGTTGCATGGGAGCGCCGGAGCAGAATTCAGCAACTGCAGCCCAGGTGGTGCCGCGGGGTTCCGTGATGTAGAACCACTGTTTCTGCCACTCCTTTACTGTCTCCACAAAAGTGCCTTTCGGCCAGGAGACGTTGGACAACTTACTCACCATGGCTCCTCCGCACTCTACGTGCTGGCGATCCACCACCTTCGGCTTCACGTTGAAGACTTTGAGCCACAGCCCGAAGTGGGGTTGGATGCATAGGAAGGCCTCACACACGACGACAAATGTCGAGATGTTGAGGAAGGAATTCGGGGACAGATCGTGGAAATCTATCCCCTAATAATACATCAGCCCGCGGATGAAAGGGTGGAGTGAAAACTCTAGTCCGCGGAAGAAATGAGGGATGAATACCACCCTCTCGTTGGGCTCCGGTGTAGGGACGACTTGTCCCTCGGCTGGCAGACGATGGGCGATTTCCTTCGCCAAGTATCCGGCCGCCCGAAGCTCAGTAATGTCCTCCTCCTTGACAGAGGAGACCATCCACTTGCCCTGACCTCCGGATCCGAACATGGTTGTAGAGTGGAAAGGAGATGAGAACTTGGGCGCTGGAGCTTGAGATTGGAAGGGCGGAGATAGAGAGAAGGCGTGGGAGAGGAAGAGGGAGTCCTTATCCCCTTATAAAGGCAGCAAATATTGAACGCCTCCTCACTCGCCTCAGAATTCGCCTATTCCCAAGGCCTGTGTAAACGACACGGGTTGGGTTTCCCATGCCCGCATTGATGAGAATCCCGCGATAAGGGGACACGGTCTCTGCTTTGACAAGACGTGCCAATGGCAACCGCGTCTCGGGATGTGGAGCGTCGAGCACAAAGCGGTCCGGAATTATGACCGGTCGGACGTGATGTCATGCTACAAAAATTGGTCAGCGGATTGGACTCGTGTAAAATTATATTCTCTGTGTGGTTGTGTATGGTGTGTACGACAGGTCTGGATATTATCATCGTGTTCGAAGACTATCTTGGAGTTCGAAGAAAAGGGAACCCGCCTTGCAATGTCGAATACAATCTGCGCGCCGGACTCCTCGTCATTAAAGCCAGGTTCAGGGGCTACTGAGGGAGTCCTGGACTAAGTGGTCCTCGGGCATCCGGCCTATTATCAATGGGCCGGACTGGTGGGCTATGAAGACATGAAGGCCGAAGACTCCACCCGTGTCCGGATTGGACACTCCCTGGCGTGGAAGGCAAGCTTGGCGACCAATTATGAAGATTCCTTCTTATGTAACCGACTGTATGTAACCCTAGATCCCCCCGGTGTCTATATAAACCGGAGGGAGTAGTCCGGAGAGGACACACACATTACCATAGTCTTAAAGGCTAGGCTTCTAGGGTTTAGCCATTACGATCTCGTGGTAGATCAACTCTTGTAATACTCATATTCATCAAGATCAATCAAGCAGGAACTAGGGTATTACCTCCATAGAGAGGGCCCGAACCTGGGTAAACATCGTGTCCCCAGTCTCCTGTAAGCATCGACACTAGACGCACAGTTCGGGCCCCCCTACCCGAGATCCGCCGGTTTTGACACCGGCACCGGGATTCAATCCCGGCTGACAGTCAACGCTACTAGCCACTAAGCCAGCTTCACCTTCATGTAAACTAGTAGGGCACGACCTAGTTGAGGGTAAAAGAGGCAGTTTTGCTTTGGCGTTCTTTTTTCACCGTTTTTTGTGTCTTTCTTTGTTTTCACTGTTTTTTTCTTTCTCCTTTTGTTTTGTTTGTTTATTCTTTTTTCATTTTCTTTCTTTTTTATTTTGTTTTTTATTTTACTTCTATGTCTTTTTTGGTTTTTTTCTTTTGGTTTGTCTTTGTTCCTTTCATTGAGTTTATCAACTTTGCTTCTCTTTTTGGATTTTCGTTGTTTCTTTTGGTTTTCATTCTATATTTTTTGTATCCGCCAAAATATTTTTCTAATATATTTTTAACATTTTTTGAATACATGGTCAATATTTTTTCTATACAAAATGTTAATTGTTTTTCATATGCTTGATTAGTATTTTTTATATACAAGATTGAATTTTTTTAATACATATTCAGATGCTTCACTAAAATTTTCTAAATATAGGATTAACATTTTTTCAATACATTGTCAACATTTTCCCTATACACCCTTTTAAACATTTTGGACTGATTGATTAAAGAAAATCAAATACAAGATAAACAATTTTTAACACATGGTCAATTTTTTTCCTGTACACATTTAAGATTTTCAAATGCTTTATTTTTAAAAATTTAGTATTACTTTTTGGAATACATGTTTCAAAAAAATTCTATACAAACCTTACATTTTCAAAAGCTTTATTCAATAAAATTGAATACAAGATTAACTTTTTTGAAATACAATACAAGATCTTTTTTAATACATGGTCAACATTTTTCTGTACACATTTATAGTTTTTCAGATGTTTGATCAACAATTTTTAAATACTTATTTAACTTTTTTTCAAATCCTTTATTAATAATTTTTAAATACACTCAACTTTTATTCACACAATTAACATTTTTTGTACACATATGAAACATTTTCTCTATACACATGCAATATTTTTCAAATGCTTGGCTAATTTTTTTTCAATTATTTTTATGTAAAGTGTTTTTTGTAATATATTTATTTAGATTATTTGAAAGTATAACAGAAAAAAAACAATATAAAAAAACAATGGGCCAGCCCATCTGGCGTTCCTCGGATGCGCGGCTTCCCTCTGTCCGATATAAGCGAGACATAGGGGCGCCGTTGGGTACATACGCGGAAACGTGTAACTACATGAACTGGACTGGGCCTAAGAACACTAACTAATTGTGAATTATTAACTGGCAGCCGTGACCAATTCTCCGCCAACCCAATCGCTTTCCTCTCCTCCCTGGCGGCTGAAACCCTAGCCGCCGCCAGGGGAGGCCAATCTTCCAACGCCGCTCTCCGGCGGCTCCCCTCCGCCGGCGACCTCGGTCGTCGGTGATGAGGGGGGTCGCCGGATCCACACATGTGGATAGATTTTACTCTTTCGTAGTCTAGGTTTTTATGTTGTTCATCGTCTTTACTTCGGCTGCGACGATGACAATGCTAAATAAAGATTTTTCGGATCCTTCCCTGATGAGGTCATCGGTCCTATGGTTGGGGATGGATTTGGAAACCAATTTGTTCAAGCAAGGATGGCGTGGTGGCGGCGGCATCCTCGTGGTGGACCTGTGTCCTCGGGCTCCGCCGTTGCGACGGCGTTTGCTCCAGCGTCGGCGCGGAGCTTGGAAGGTAGTCCAGGAGCGGATGCAAATTGTGGTCTGCATCGACGACATCTGGAAGACGGAGCATGTGCTGGGCTCGGGGTTGGTGGATGTCAGATATGGTTTCCTCCTTCGGCGTTTTAGTCATGGTGGGGTGCCAGATCTAGAGTTCGATGGCGTGTCCGGGGTGTTGCACCGGTCTGATTCGTTCAACGGTAAGGGTTTCACTTTTGGTGAGCCACCTTGGAGGTCCGCAAAGCTGCATATCAGCGATGGAGCCGCGTCGAGCTCGGGTGAGGAGGTGATTCTTCATTCTTTTTTTCGGTGGCTACTGGGTGGCGCCGGAGGCAGGTGACGGGCGTTGGTGTCAAGCTTAGAGATGTTCTGCTATCTTTTCAGTTTTGTCATGTTGGTCTATACGTGATTTGTACTTTGTTCTTTATGATATGAAAGAGACACGTATTACCATGAAAAAAAATTGTGAATAATTACGGCCATTAGTCTAATCTTGATTTGATATTAAATATATTACATGATGTGACTATTGAGAGGGACAGGTCTAGCCTCTGGTCGCCCCCGCCTGTCTCCGCCCTTACGCGACCAGATTGGATCTAACCATCTCAACCACAGATTGGTTCGCAACTTCATAGCATCTATTATATGAAGGTTCGAGGGGGCATTTTTGGTAAAAGAAAATTCAAACAAATAAGGTGATGCCTCTCAACACAATTAGAGGGATGTTTTTGGTAGGATTTTTATTCATTTTATTTTGTCACTCCAGTTCCCTCCTACAATGATGTTGGGGTTTGAGCCCTCGCTGCAGGATGGAACCGCGCGTCTGCCTCATACCATCTACTAATTCACGCCTCCACTCCAACCAAATCTCCTCTTGAACCTCGTCTTCGCCAAAGAACAGGAGCAGAGATCATCTTTCCTCGCCTATATAGTCAGTTGTGGCTAGTTTACAATGTTCCGAGTCAGGGGCGAAGCTAGCTAATTTTTTCAATGGGGTCATCTTCATATATTATATGGATGCAACTCTATTTATCCTTTGATGAGCATCAATTCACTACAGGCTTTACATAAATCCATTGGGGTCAATTGACCCCAACGCCATAGTGCTAGCTCCGCCCCTGTTTCGACTTGGTTAGAGCATGCCTAAAATACATAGGACCTAGATAGATACATAGCAGAATCATTGTCTTGTTCCCTAAGGCGGCGATGCGCCCTATATTGTTGGTGGACATCGAGTTATACGCTTGGGTTGCCCTATAGTTGGCTCACCTAGTTTGTCCTCCGTGAATACACCCGAGAGCATGGTATTATCAAAAGTAGTCCAACCCCTGAAGAACCTCTTCCGGTAAGGGGAAGAATGACAAGTACAAGTTGAACTAGCCTATCCCTTGGCGGCTAGGGTTTCTCTTTTCCTCCTCCATCCCTTGACGGCTAGGGAAAACTTTCTCTCCAAACTTCACAGGCAAGCTCATGGATTTGCCTCCTCTCCGCCAGCCGCTTCGGTGGTCGGTGCCGGCGAGGGGAATCCCGGTGCCTTCGCTTCGGTTAGTAGTAGAGGTTGGCTTTTTTTAGTCCGCGCACGTGCAGCGCTCGGGTGGATGGTGGCGCTTTTTCTTCGAGTGTATCTTCCGGGTTTCGACCCTCCTCGAGTTCGTCCATATAGACGTAGTCGACCGAGCTCTGGCGTAGATTCCTGCCGTAATCTAGGGGCGGTGAGGTTATGGTTTCTCGTCGTATGGCGAGATTTTGTGTTAGTTGCTTCAGATTCATTCAAGGGTTCGACAACGACGACAAGTGAGGCTCTAGGACGCTGGTGCTTAGGGGCACGTGCATGAATACTTTCCGACTGTCATCGATAAGGTCAAACCGGCTCCGATAGGGTAGCAGCGACAACGACACGTCGACGGCTTGTCCTGACGGTGGTAGTGATCGTTCGGAGGTCCCGGTATCTTGATGTAATTTTTATTATATTTGAGGTGCTTTGTACTTCCAATTAACATTGATAAGAGATTTGAATTATTTGAGCAAAAATAAATGACAAGTACAAATCATGTTGTTAATAATGGAATTAATTAAAACCAGATGACCTATATGCTAGAAATTTGCCCTTCCAGTTGTCAAGGCGTTTCACTAGTCCTTATTTAACGTATTTCCACTCTACGATCAAGTTCTTATTTCACGTATTTCCACTCTACGATCGTAAGTCTCCAGTAGTGGATTGGAATACTCAGGTATCTAATTGGGGACTGCTAGAGACAACTGCCAAAAATGTCCGCGTATGCAAGCGACGAATTTGCAGCCTCTCTGAAGAAGAAATGTTCAATCTTATGTAAACTAGTAAACTGCCCGTGCGTTGCCACGGGCTTTTAGCTTTTTCCTGATTGTACGACATTGCCTCGGGACCTTATCGATGGATTCTTTCTGAACATCCACACAATCCATCTCTACCTCTCTTATACTCTGCAAAAGTAAACAGAAGTACACCTTTTTAATTATCATGTGCAACATATATATACAAGGAATAACAATTATCTGTATGCATCTCATTGTGTAAAACTCGATGAGTTTTGAGTCTACTCGATCGTAGGTCCGTCCATGACTTTGTCAATCAACATTTTTTATGCCATATGTTTTTATCTCTAACCTATAAAAGTGAACATATAAACATATAAAAAAATATAAAAGACAAAGTGTCATCTCACCCTACCATTGCTTGGCATCTTTTCTAAACTTTATCAGATCTATGAAAAAGTCCTCACATACTCCGAGAGATGATGGTGTGGAAAATGAGATGGTTATCACTACCTCGAAAGTTGATCGATGGCGTATTGAATTTCTTATTTCCGATTAATGAAAGATGCATGTTGTTTTATGGCAAGTTTATCTCTCCTTATTCTTCAACCTCAACAAATATAATGTTTTTATGCCCAGAAGAAACATAAAGCGAAACACTCATTCATTAAACTTCTCCCAATTAATTGTGGTATACCCACTTGTTTCTACCAAATAATAATGTGGGCATACAAATTCTAGTAAGATAACGGTGTGCTAATATATAGAGTAAAAAAAGATATAAAACGGCGGTAGCTAAATAAACACTCTCTCATGACCGTCATGCCATCCTGAGAGAACCTTCGTCTCCGCCGCATGCCTCCGCTCTAAATCTAGCGCATGACTTTGACTTCCCAGCAAACTTGCATTTGGAAATGGTAGTGAAGTTACAAGTCTTGAATTATTCGTCGCTGACATGCTATATGATGCTTAATGCATGTGCATTGCCATGGAATACACAAAACTACAGACCCAAATGTATGTCGTTCACGTTGGCATAAGGTTCCATTTACATAGGGACACATATCATTATCTACTTTGTTTTTATCTGTGACAATCATCATGTCTCCTACAAACCAACTCCTTGTAAACAAGGCAACCCTTCCAACCCTGGACTTCCTCACTTCTCATGCTTGCTCTACCATCATTTTAGCTTCAAAACTCTTATCATTTCGTAAAATATGATACTGCGTTGTATCTCTGATTTTAAAATGAAATGTGCCTCACATGTCATCAGAGATGTCTTATTTACAGGATGCCTATAGTGCAATAACAGTATTGTTCTCTCTTATTATTCGACAAGAAAGATAATATTTTTGTGCTTGCAAGAAACATGAAGGAAAAAATACATTGTGTATATATGAGAAAATCCAACTGAAACAAAGTCCTGCTTAACTAAAATATGTGTACATTAGTCATGGGTGGGTGTTGACTTAAACGACAACCTAGTTTGTCTCCACGGTGGCCTCCTCATGGTGGTTCAGTAGCGAAGTTGTAGTCCTCAACCCATGCGCTAGAACTGGATAGCTACCATGGGAGAGACAAATATATAATTATTTGATTACATTCTCTTTTAGTTTGTAAGTATATACATGGTAGAATCTGAATATATTTTTTAGCTTTAATCTTAATAATTTTATCTAGTACATTTGCAGGCTACAGAAGTGATTTAATCTAATTATGGAGAACGTTCATATGTTTGAATAGTCATTAAAAAATTGTTATCAAAGTATCAATAAAGGAATTGATCCAAAATAGAAGTATTCACTTGTTCCTCCTGACCATTTAAAATAAGAAAGAGTGCATCAAATTATTTAATAGTGTGTGAACCAATTCCCTGATTTTCTAGAAGAGAAAGGCTTGCACTTCTCAGTATTCGTAATTTCAAGATATGGAAACATTACACGTGTTTCCAAATTCAATAACAAAAGGTTGCACAATATGAACATGTCAGTAAACAAATGAACAGTCTGCTCCTACCAACATCGAGGGTTTCCACCCCCTCCCACCACAAACCTCCCCACCCCCCTCTGATTATTTTTGTTTTCTACCCTCCGCTTCGGCAAAAGAAAATGCTTTAACCCTGCAAGTTCATAGCTTCAACCGGAAATAATAAACACACAAGGAGGCCCTTGGCCAACCCGGAAAGGAAATCTTGCCTCACACGCACTCCGAAGGCGAACTCGTCCAATCTCGCCGCCGCTCCATCTCCTTGGCTGCCATTCACCGCTCAATCATCCCTCGCCACCCACCTCCCCCATCACCGCGCCGCTTTCCTCGACAGCCACCCGTTGCCGCTGCCTTTAGCCAAGTTACTTTCCTCGTTGTCAGCGCACCGTGATGCCTCCATGCCCCCATAGGTTGCATCCATTGATCAAATAGCAAGACCTGTGAACTGGTTATACACTCAAAAACTGAGCAAGCAAGATCAGTGTAAACCCAAACCAGATTAAGCAAACTGAACCACATACAACACCCAGGCAAAGAAGAGTACCTCTGCATCAGCTCCAAAGCGAGTCACATGATAGAGAACAAACAGATTTCCCGTCAGATGAGTAGAGAATGTTGCAAACCTTCCCACACCATTCCGCAAAGGGTTACCAAATGGTGGAAGGAAAATTGGGAAAACATTTTATGTCCTCCTAGAAAGGACATATATCAAGAAATTTTGTTAGCAACCAGGGCCGGCCCTGTGTTTTGGGAGGCCCTAGGCGAACTCGACGACATGGGCCCCTAAGTTCTAAGCCTACTATATATATGTATGTGTGCGCATAATAATAAGAGTAATAATCTTTCAACCAGATAACTTTGGTTTAAAATTTGACTATTATAATTATTGAACAATGTCATATTACGACAGAGATACTAAAAGGATAGCAAAATAAAACTAACATGGCATGACTACCTAAAAAAAAATTCCTTCAATGCTTCAGAAAAAGTTTCTTACGATGTTTCTTGATGGAAAGTCATTAAGATCACTATCAAGATCAACTTCAGATGAGTTGTCATCACAAAAAGCTTCTTAGGCAACATGGCACACCAGTGTCGTAAAATTATGAAGTAAAGAATATACAAAGAATTGGAAATTTGTAGGTCGGGTGATGGGAACCCTAGATATGAACATAGAATGATAAAAATAATAGGATGGTTGAATATATACTACTCCCTCCATTTTTGTATACAAGGCCACAAACCCATATTACAGGTACCAAGGTAAAAATCAATGCAATGTTTAAGTCAATGTTGCAAGCTAGGTTGTCACCTTCTTTGTCGTGTTAATTAATATGGTTTTTCTCTCCCACCAACGATAAGCCAACCCTATTACTCCTTGTTGGTTGATTAATGTTGGGAATGCAAGCCAACCTTCTCACTCCCGCATGCATGCAATCAATTTTGTCTCGATTAATGTTAGTGGCCTTGTATAATTGCAAATTATAATTTTGGTAGTGGCCTTGTATACAAAAATGAAGGGAGTATGAAAGATTGAATTGGAAAATTATACACAAAATTTTGGATAGATCATGGATGAATAGTTAAATACGTACTAAAGAAACTACTGAAATCGAGGGATGGATGAACGGATCAGGAATCGTGGATACATATACGCTCACATTAACGTATTGCCGGATGGCCGGGTTGCCGGCACGGCCGCATGGCGCAACAACAGTCTGCGCGCAGCAACAACAACGAGCGGCCGAGGCACCTAGGGACGGAGCGATTGGCCAACTGAGACGACGAAAGACGAACTGACGATTGACGAAGGCACAAGCGCGCCGTGGCAGCCGTCGTGCCCGATGCTTCGCTAGCCGCTACCTAGCTAGGCCTAGCCCATCTCATTTACTTTCCCACATAAAGTTTTCCTTGCCTATTTTTTTGCTTATATTGTATATGTATAAACATCATGGGCCCCCCTTTGGCCTGGGCCCTAGTCCGCTGCCCCTTCGGCCATACCCCAGGGCCGGCCCTGTTAGCAACATGCCAGCCGAAGGCATAAAAAGTGAGGTCACAAGTACACATGATTAAAATAAATATACAACATGTGTGTTAATGATCATGTAAACTGAAGCAATTTTGAACAATAAAAAGAAAAATGCAGGGTTATAAGGTTCTCAGTAGGACAAACAAAAATCAACATATGTGATATTAAGTTTCATTATCTGATAGGAAATACTCTCCAATAATATTATTACAGTTATCAGTTATGAATCTATAAACTAAAAGGCATTGTGTTATGCACAACAGTTCTCTTGACCTTCTACTACAAGAAAGCACATTCCAATGACAACAATAGCCAATGCCCATTAATACAGACCAAAAGTCAATTTAGTAGACCCATTGATCACAAGTTTTCCCGGCGGAAACATGATAGATTTCGTCCTAGCTAGACCTTCATTAGCATCCAGATTAAATTCTCCACTATAAGAAAATCACTAACCTCAACATTGAGAATATAACTACAAATGTAAATCAACACTTTGAGTTGCTCTTAGATGCAATTCAAGGAAAACGAGAGCATGAGCTTGCTAGGTCGGATATCTCATTGGACTTGTTGTACAAATCCACCCAAAAGTGCACGATGATATAAACCGTGAGTACGGGGGCAAAGGGTAGTGCTCCAACATAAACCAATGCTTATACGTAAATCTGCATATAAAACCGAATCATTCGAGAAGCAAGCATAAATCACCAAATTAATCATCCCTAAACTATGCAGCGCACTAAAATCTAGAGTCCAGCGAACACACAACCCGTTTGATCCTCCCAGCCTGCTAGTGTGGCCACTGGTAGCTTGTGTTGGTATCCATCAAAAACTATTCGATTAAGTTTATTTTTTCTTGAGGGGAAGAATTTAGTAAGCTAATTAATACATGCAATGGGAACTTACCTTTCTCTTTTCTTCAAAGGCACTTACGTTCTTACAAGATCTCTCCCTGCAAAAGAAATCAATGTACTGTTGGGAACACTCAGTTTTATATCTGAACAAATCTGTGTGAGGAAAATTACGAATACATATTATGATAAAATTTATTACCAGGGGAACCACAAATTGTAAACTTTTATCCAAGGGTGCTCATGGTGTTGACATAACTGACTCTTTCTCATTTATTAAGAACTCTATGTGTTTCAAGAAGAGAAATCCTAAAATTTTATATTCACAACCAAAAGAGAAAGAAAAAATATCAAAACTAATTCAGAGAATTTTATGATCCTAGAATATACGCCAGGATTATAAGCAATTATGTGACACCACTATTTCGAATATTTTGAAGCCACGGACTACACTAATACTGTTCTATTTCACTAACACGTGTGTCGTGCATCGTTTTCAATTATCGATATGCAAAGTCAGAAAATCAATTATCTGAATTGAATGAGGCACAACTTTTAACATATACATCCCATATGTTTTTTAACTACTACCAAATCAACATTGTGAACTATACATCATAACTGGGACGCTTCTATGCATGCTTCAACTACACAATGGAAAGTATAAATGTTGACAAATGAACATAGCTAGTCTGCATCCTGCCATGTGCTAACTGATATATATTAAGCTTGCTATGTTGTGTTAAAATAAAATAAGCCGGTCTTTCCTCGGTCCCACAAAAGGCCAGTCTTTTTCCTTTCTCAAGCAAGTTTGTGACAGGACTATGATTGCACTTCACATACACCAAGTAACAAAGAAATAGTTTCAAATTAGAAAAACAGAGATTAGTAAGAAGGATATATTTCTCATTGTGCATATGGCTAAGCATCATAAATCAAAGAATTGAATCTCAAGATGTCAACTTTTATCACCTTCAGGTATGAGTATCAATGCGCAGGTAGGCACTGCAGGTTTTAACATGATTCATGCACACTAATTAGACATCTTTTTAGATGGTCCGTACTGAAGCATGTTGTACTAAAGCAGTACTTTCTTTTGATGTATACTTACTTGCTACTCCAACTTGCAGTACTGAAGCATGTACCACACTAATTTGACATCTTTTTAGATGGTCAGCTCCTTCGGACTTGCACATAGACATGGTGTCATTTATGTTAGAATAATGTACACGGCAACTGACCAAGTATAAGTCTAGAGTAATAGGACTATAAGTAGTCGAGCAACGGACTGAGTATAATATTCAAACGTTGCAGACTTGGTTTGTCTACAAAAAAGACAGAGTAAATCATATATAAATTCCAATTGCATAATTTATTCCAAATTAATAATTACAAGATGCAACAATAGATATAACCTTACATGGCGGCGGAGCTCCCTGCTCCTCTCCACCATGCATGGCGGCGATGTGAGGGAAGAGCTCCCTGCTCCTGTCCTCTATTTTTGTGGGTGAGACCGCGAGACGAACCAGTACATTTTGAAGAGGGTGAGCATTTCCCTACTTTTCTCGTAGTAGTATTGAATAACAGGTGGAATTCATTACTAAAAAACATCAAACTACCACCGAATGGTGTCCATGTGTCATCATCTAATCCCCAAAGACAACGAAATTGGGTGACATGCAGGTCCAGTGCCACCAGCGCATCGATGTTACCCATCACCCTGTAGTCCGCCGCCGGGAACGCCTTCACCGTGCTCCACACCTTCCATAGCAGCGCCTGCCCGTGGAGTCTGGTTGTGGAGGAGGCGTCGTTGTCGTCGAGGTGGAGGAGGTCGGCGAGGATTTCTTGCGTGAGGTGGAACAGGAGCTTCCGGTTCCACCGGTGCCAGAGCGGGCCTTGGCGCCGGTCTTCAGAGTCGTCCGCGGGGAGGTCCAGCTCCAGGAGGTGGAACACGGTCGGGTCCACCGGGGATGACATGGAGTGGCCCTTGAACGGCCAGTTCAGCGGCGGCGGAGTAACCATAATGTGGTCGTCCTCCAGCGACGACGACATGGACGCGACGGCGGGAAGTAATCTGCGGCGGTGGTGCTGGTCGACCACGTGCGCGTGCGAGCTCACAGCCGGCGCGTGGCTGCGAGTGCGGAGGGAGACGACGGTGGTGCCGCCTTTCCAATCCTTCAGACGACGCTGGTGCCTGTTTATAACGTGTCTATTTAGGAAACTTTGGGAAAATTAGGAATGTTTTTATTGCGTTATGAATGAATTGATTGTGTCTGGTTACCTTAAGTTAATTGATTGCGTTTGGAAATAATTGATTGTCATGCATTATTGCGTTTGGAAAGAATTGATTGTCAATGCATTAGGAAAATTAGGATTTGGAATTGATGGTCATAAAACTAAATTTTATTAATTGGTAACGTGTTATCGGTTCCTGCCCATTTATAACGTGTCTAGTTAGGAAACTTTGGGAAAATTAGGAAAGTTTTTATTGCGTTATGAATGAATTGATTGCGTCTGGTTACCTTAAGTTAATTGATTGCGTTTGGAAATAATTGATTGTCATGCATTATTGCGTTTGGAAAGAATTGATTGTCAATGCATTAGGAAAATTAGGATTTGGATTGATGGTCATAAAACTAAACTTTATTAATTGGTAACATGTTATCGGTTCCTGCCCATTTATAACGTGTCTAGTTAGGAAACTTTGGGAAAATTAGGAAAGTTTTTATTGCGTTATGAATGAATTGATTGTGTCTGGTTACCTTAAGTTAACTGATTGCGTTTGGAAAGAATTGATTGTCATGCATGATTGCGTTTGGAAAGAATTGATTGTCATGCATGAATCGGAGACGTAAGGGGGGAAACGGAACCTGACTGCGTGCGGCGAGTGGGGTGGGGTTGGGGTGGGTTAATTGTAGCGAAAAAAAACCGGTTGAAAAAAAACCAGACAAGGTGGGACGAAAAAAAACCATACGAGGTGGGACGAAAAAAAACCTGAAACAAAGACTACCAACTGCTCCATTAGGAGTAGAGATTAATTTTAAGACTTGAAAGTTCCTCAAAAGTGCATAGATGCAGGTTGAGGTTTCTTGCTTTATCCAAGTCGTGGCAAATAAAGAGAACTACTTCATCAACGTATTGTAGAATAGATAGATCATCATCTAATAAATGAAGAATTATTGCACTAATTTTTTCAGCCACTTTAGCACATTCAATTAGTATAGCGAGCATGGATCTGCAATGCTGAACAAGATTGGAGATAGCGGGTCCCTCAGATGAAGACCTTTTTGAGTCTGAAAATAGTTATCAACATCATCATTTACCTTGACGGCAACACTATCCTTGAATACAAAACTCTCAACCTTATCTTAGATCATTTTGGCAAGAACCCCTTCACCACGAGAGTTTGTAGAAGAAATTTTACTTCATTTACTGTAGGCTCTCTTGAAGTCCGTTTTAAAGATGATTGTGCTCAATTTTCTTTTTTTGGAGAAGCTCAAGTACGATTCCATGGACAACAACCTCATCAATTACTCCCTTCGTTCCCAAATATAAGTCTTTCTAGAGATTTCACCAAGTAACTATATACGGAGCGAAATAAGTGAATCTATAGTCTAAAATATGTCCACATACATCCGTATGTTGTATTTTATTTGAAATGTCTAAAAAGACTTATATTTATGAACGGAGGAAGTACTCCCTCCGTTCCTAAATATTTGTCTTTCTAGACATTCAAATGGACTGCAACATACGGATGTATGTAGACATATTTTAGAGTGTAGATTCACTCATTTTGCTTCGTATGTAGTCACTTGTTGAAATCTCTAGAAAGACAAATATTTAGAAACGGAGGGAGTATATTGCATGCATGCATGACCTATGTTTGAGTAGGGGGGCAACATGGTCATCTACCCTGTTCAAGCGGTTATCCACCACCTTCGTATCTTAAGTCCACCACCTAGGAGACAGAATGGGCATATATTTTTGTATCTGATTTGCATCCTTGATTTTAGGTAGTAAGATAATTTCCGTGTAGTTTCACCGAGCCATGTTAAGGTTTTCTGACAGAAGTTGGTTAAAATTGTACGACACCCCTTTATCCACATCTCAAAAGCTTGATAAAATTTGGCCAAGAGGCCTTCCGGTTCAAGAGCCTTGTTATGTTTCATATGGAAGACATCATCCCAAATTTTGTCTTGAGAGAACAGAGCTATTAAAAACTCATTTTCTGCCTCCAAGAGTCGCGGGATGTCATCTATGAATGACTTGTCTAGAGAGAAATTACTTTTGACTACAGGTCCAAAAGATAAATCTTGCAATAGTTTTTTTTTTGGAAACAGAGGCAAAAGACTTGCCTCATTCATTAATAAAAGGAGGAGATTACTTTAGAGTACAAAAAGTGACTCGATACATAGCCCGTACGTCCAGAAACGGAGAAAAAATAACTACTCTCGCGGTATGATAATGCTCAGGTGCGTAGCTCCTGCCGTGGCCCAAAGTTTGGCCTCATCTTGGATTAGTTTAAGAATGTAGAAGGGCGGTGTTGACTTCTTCCTGAAAACTCTTGCATTTCTTTCGTTCCAAATGACCCACCCGACAAGCATAGTAAGGGAAGCCATGGTCTTCCGGTTCGGCGTATTGGGCTTCGACATGTTTGTCCACCAATGCTTGGTGTTGCGCCCCGCCGACCATTGATGGGTCCCGAGAGCCGCTAAGCCAAGCCAATCCTTTACCAATCTCCATACGCGCAAGATGTATCTGCACCGAAAGAATAGGTGCGCGGACGTCTCGTTTTCCCTTCTGCAGAGGGAGCATAGTCCGCAATTATCCCAACCTCGCTTCATCAATCTATCTGCCGTCCATATCCTGTTTTGGACCGCTAGCCATGAGAAGAACTTGACCTTGGGAGGTGCCCAAACCTTCCAGATAGTCTTGTTCATGGTCGTCGTTGTGGATCCCAAGAACTGGATTCTATAAGCAGAGGCCGCCGAGTACTCCCCGTTCACCACAAATTTCCAGGATACGTCATCATCCATGTCTGGTGAAAACTCGAATTGCTCCAAGCGGACCCAAAGTTCCAGAAACTCCAGAATGTGGTTGATCGTTAGGTTGATGGAAGGGTTTATCTTGCGTACCCAGGCCTTGTCTCGTAGTGCATCTCTCACCACCCACTTCTTTCGCTTGGAGGCGGCAAAGATGAGGGGGGGGGGGCGATATCCTTCGGTTTTTTCCCCCTCAACCATGGTGCCTCCCAGAAGGGCGTCTTCCCTCCATTTCCCACGGTAATGATGGTGGAAGCGTAGAAGAGGTCCATATCCACTTCTGAGCACGGGTTTCCCAAGCCCACCCATAATCTACTCGGGTCCTTCCACTCCACCCAAGGCCATCTCAACCTTAGAGCTCTTGCAAATTTCCCCAAGTGTAGGACTCCAAGTCCACCGAGTTGCGTAGGGCGGCACACGGTCTCCCAGTTAACCTTGCATTTCGCGCCTGAAGTTTGGCTCTGAGCTGACCAGAGGAAAGCACGCTCAATTATATTGATGTTGTGGAGCACTCCGGTGGGGACGTTGAGGGATGTGATGGGATAGACGACTTGCGAAGTAAGGACCGATTTCACCAAGGTCGTCCGACCTATTGTGGTGATGTTTCTTCCTTGCCATGGGGGAAGTTTCACAGCGACCTTGTCCTCAAGATATTGGAAGTCCACTCTTTTCAGCTGCCAAATGGATAGTGGTAGGCCCAGGTACTTCAAAGGGAAAGAAGTCCGCGAGGCGGGCAAACTGTGGAGTATGTCGTCAAGGTTGAGGTTGCCACAGCGAATTGCAACAACAGAGCTCTTCTGAAAGTTGGTGGACAAACCGGTGACCTCTCCAAATGCACTAAGGATGGCCGCAAGGTTGGCCACGTCTTCCCGTGAAGGAGATATGAAGATCGCCGCATCATCGACATAGAGGGAGGTACGGACGGTAGATCCACGCCCTCGAATTTTGTGGAGCAGATTGTGACTTGTAGCAACGTCAAGGAGCTGCTGCAAGGGGTCGATCGCGAGGACAAAGAGAAGGGGTGAAAGGGGCTCCCCTTGTCTGAGTCCTTGGCCATGGCGGATTGGAGGACCAGCAATACCGTTGAGGAGAACACGCGAAGAGGACGTGCATAGGAGGGCCGCCACCTAGTCCCGAAAGCGGTCCGGAAAACCCAATCGACGGAGTAGGTCCAGGATGTACTCCCATCGCACTGAGTCAAAGGCCTTCCGGATATCCAACTTGAATAGCAAGGATGGAGTTTTGTTTCTGTGGAGGCGCCGCGCGAGGTTTCGCACGTACATGAAGTTCTCGTGGATGCTCCGTTTCTTGATGAAAGCACTTTGCGCAGTGAAGACAAGGTTGTCCATGAAAGGAGCCAGGCGGGATGCCAACACCTTGGCAATGATTTTTGCAATAGCATGGATGAGGCTAATGGGGCGGAAATCCCCGATCTCTTCCGCCCCATCCTTCTTTGGTATAAGCACAATGTTGGCCGAGTTGAGCCAGTGCAGATTTGACGTTTGTAGGCTAATAAACTGGTGAACGACTCTCATTACGTCAACTTTGATAATCTGCCAACATTTCTTGAAGAAGCTTCCCGTGAATCCATCCGGTCCCGGGGCCTTGTCACCCGGCATAAGCTCAATGGCCGCTTTGACATCATCTTCCGTGATGTTGTCGTCAATGCCAGTGAGGTCAACCGCCCTAAGGTTCAGGTTCTCCCATTTTAGATCCCTCGGTCTGGGTTGTCCCCCTCCCAGAGCGCTCACGAAGTGATCATGTATAATTTTCTCTTTTTCCTCATAGTTAGTGATGTAATGTTTGAAGGCTCGCCCCTCAACTCGGCCCTCATCCTAGTTTAACAACATGAAAATATGTTCCTTCCTATGTTTGCCATTGGCCAACAAATGGAAGTATTTCGTACCGTGATTGCCTTGTGTCTTAGAGCCTTGATACCATTTGATCTCATCCCCACATAAAAGGGGCGTTGTACTCGTTTTATTAACTTTTTCGTTAATTTTAAACAAATAATTGTTTAGATTTATCTTAAGAGAAAACTAACCAAGACCGTGAATACCGCTTCGCTCCCCACATGAGAATTCTCATCTAGGGTTTCTCTAACTCTTGTTGGCGGCGTTGCCGGTCCGCCTCGCCTCTATGGTCCTTGGACCATGGAGGCATGGTGGATCCTGGCCCTTGCCGACAGAAGAGCTTCGTTTTTAGGAGTTTCCCTGGGTTTTGTTTGTCTTCGGTGGATCTCGCGGGATCCCGTTGCCGTTTATCTTCGGTGGATCGGTCTGCTTTCGGCCTTTGTGCGTCTACGTATGTCTGTCTACAGGTTGGATCTTTTCGACCTACACTTCTCTTCATCGGTGACGATTGTTGTTCTGGTGCGGTGGTCCTACAGGGCCTTAGCACGATAACTTCCCGACTGTCTATTATAACAATGTTTGTCCGACTTTACCAAAAAGGGTTTCCCCCCGCTTTGTATACAAAGCAACCAACCGAGCCATACAAGAATAGATGCTGGGGCGGAAGCAGACACGCCCAAAAGAAACGACAGAGAAAGAGCAAAAGGAACAAATGCCGACAACGACGGATCAACACAAACGAAGAAGCCTCGCGATGGCTGCGCCCACCGGGATCTTCCACTAGTTTGCCCGACTTTGACGAGGGAGGGGCAATGATGAAGGCGCGCCTACAGCTCGCTCTAGTACTTATAGTCGTCGCTAGGTGGTCTACAGAACTGAAAGTGATTTTACTTCTCGTGTTCTTTGTACTACCTTGATAGTTGATGAGTAGATTGAAAGTTTTCTTGTAAAAGGGAAAAAAAACTAACCAAAACTAGTTTGTCTAAACATTCTCTAACGACTGGTTTACCAAAAGCTCACCTTTAATTCTCGGCATCCAAACAACCATTTAAATATCTTCGAGAGTACAACAACCATTTAAATATAAGATGTACCATGCCCGAAGACGCATGCGGTATTTGGGAAATGGGGATGTGGCAATCTCAGTCTTTGTCAACTGTTTTGTGCGACTGGGTTTATATCCGCTCGTTGTTCAAAGTTTGTTCGCTGGCCCGAAATCTGACCTAGACACTCTGCAGGCTGCTTCCAAAGTCCCAAGACTCCAAGTCATCGGTTGCATGCTAACGTGTCGATCGGTCGCGAGCCAGCAGCCATGCATATGCTTTCGCCAGCCCAGACGTACACGACGGGCCACAAAATTAGCCGTGATCAGCGGGACACAGGTCTTTCTTCGAAATTTAAGTCGTAAAATAGCATTCTGCACAGGTTGATTGGGACAACGGCACTACGCGTAAGGGCATAATAATGCAATTCTTCACGCTCAACTTAACAGCTATATCTACCAGCAAAAATGCTAGACATACAAAGATTTACAAGTTTTTACACGCTTTTTCCATCTAACAACCAATCACAAACCTCTCTCCCCCTGATTTTAAGGGGGGTGGGCCGCCCCGCTCACCTATTGACCAATCAAGGTTAACCCACCCTGTAAAAGCTTGTAAATTGTTTGTACGTGTAGCATTGCTCATCTACCAGCCTAGCAAGCAGTTTGGGAAGCGCACCGAGAACTCTAGCTAATCCGCACCTAAGCTCAAGTACCATGGAACCTTTACCATGGTGCTTCACCGTCCTCCTAGTCATCTCCAGCTTGCGGCCACCCATGGCCACTGGTAACACCTACGCCACTGTCTGTGGCAAAACCGGCAAGTACAAGGCCAACAGCACCTACCAACAGAATGTCCAGAGTGTCACCACATACCTCGGCAACGAGGCCACCTTCAGTGGCGGCAATGGCTTCGCGACAAGAACGGAGGGCACTGACCCAGATAGGGTTTATGGCCTTGGCATCTGCCGCGGGGACACCCCGGACAACGTCACCTGCTACGAGTGCCTGTCCTCCGCCTCAGCAGAGGCGTCGACACTCTGCCCGGATGACAAGGACGCCACACTCTTCTACGACGGCTGCACCGTGCGCTTCTCCGACGAGGACTTCCTCTCCTTCTCGTTCTGGCCCTGGTATAACGAACCGGAGGTCGTCCTCAACAACACCAACATGGTGAACCCTGCGGCAGTGGCCAGCAGCTTCGACGTGCTCGTGGACACGCTGATGAACAAGACTGCAGAGCATGCGGCGGCGGCGAGCGATGCCCCTCAAAAGAAGGTAGCCACAGGCGAGGCGCTGTTCGATGGGAGCGATCCGGAAACAAAGATTTACAGCCTGGCGCAGTGCACGCCAGACCTGACGTATGGCGGATGCAAAAATTGCCTCCGGCTTGTGATGGACAAAATGGCCCTTACGAGGGTGCCTGGCGCACTGGGACAGAGGGTGGCTGGGGTGAGATGCAACGTACGATTCGAGGTGTATGCGTTCTATATCGGCGAGGCCATGGTTCGTATTGATGGAACGCCGGCGCCATCACCTGCGCCATCAAAGTCGAGGCTGCCAGGGCCTCCTGAACCACCGAACCCTGCGAGTCCACCGAGCAAAGGAGGTATATACACAACAGAGTGATATTCATATTCAGAAAGTTCGTATTGTGTACATGAACTAGTGGTGTCACCGCTACCTGCTTCTATGCTGCTGAAATATTTGCCTAGATTTTCTTTTTGCCTGGATAGAATTAGTATTTTTTTTGCGAGGCGGGGATAGAATTAGTTGAACACTGACTATGTACAACTAAAAAAAATTCCAAACTGAATTTTGCCTTCTTTTTTATTAAAAACCTGGGGGTTTATTATCAAGTCCACACGGCCACAAAAGAACTCACTCGCGGCCTTTGCATCAAAGATGCAAATAGCCAACTTGAAACTAGCCAACATAAGATGGCTTAAACATAACTCATAAAAACCCGTACTTGATCTTCTGAAAGAAAATATGAAATATATGCTATACCTAAAATTTTGGGTCATTTTTTTTTTGTGAATTTCGGGTTATCTATAACCGACATGACTAACATGGAAGATCAAATGAAGTTTTCGTTCTGTAAGAACTATGAGCGACCAATGTTTGATCACATATGCAATGGCACTATACAAATTGTCTTTGACAGATCTTGAGAGTGATTTGAATGGTTTCACACTTGTAAGAATGTGGTTTAGCTTGTTTATACTAGAGGGTGTTATCCCGACTTCTCCCGAGACATTATGGGTTAATTAGGCTTTAAAACTCAAAATATCTTGTGAAGTACAATTTAGGGAGTGCATGTTTGATAGCGCAAAAAAAAAACCTATAACTAGGGAGTGTAATATATTCACCATTCGTTCTATGCATATGACAAGCATTAAACATATCAAAAATTTCCTTTCCAGTACCCACCCTTTTCTCTACCCATCCTCTCCTAAACCAATTAGTTCTCGATCCGCCGATATTAGGGGCAATGGTGTTAGAACTGTATAAAGCCTTTAGCTGAAACTTGTTGTGTGATGTTTACAAATCGGCGATATGCCTAAATGTATTCAATTGTGAATTAATATCTATTGTTTCTATGTAGGTATCAAGAATAAGATATGGATTGTTGCAGTGAGTGTGTCTTTAGTATTTATATTATTTTGCATCCTTCTTGCCATTATCTGGGCTCAATCAAGACGTCTGCATAAGAGTAAGGAATTCCTTGGTTTATAGTACCTCTGAATATTTATTACATATAAATAACATATCGTGCATACCTCTAAATTCTTCTATGGTTTGATAGCACCTAATATAAATGTTGAACCATTGTTATCGATTTTTCACATGTTTGGCTTTTTGTAAATCTCAATATCATTTGAAGATGCATTCCAAAATATTGGGTAAAATTGAGTTGCCACAATTTCAAGTCTGTTCTTTTTTGAAGTCATGGTTTCTTTGTGGTAATTATTTCTAACTTCTACAGTTTCGTACTAGGTTAGTCTATCTCCTATTACGTGAGATATATTAGTTTATTCCTATGGATAAGTGGGATGGAAGCATGGTTAGTTTGATAATAATCTATTCCTCAAATTCTTTCTGGAGTGCATGTTTTAGATTAATTCTATGCATGGATTGGGATGGGAATGAGGGTAGTAGGATGTCTATCTAAAGGCTAATTGTGAAAGTGAATTGAGAAAATATCAGGAAACTAAATAGTCTTTCCATCCCATTTGTAATCCCACTATGTATATCCTTCAACTTGAAATTGTTTTCCTCGGATTACTTGATTCAGGTCATAAGTTGTCTCTTTTAAGTAATAGTGTTTTACATCTATGTTTGACTAATTGGGTGAAAGAACAATCATTATGTGAATTAGTGAAACTCGGTATATATGTACCATCCAATCATTTTGATGGTTTGGATATAGAACCCAAGAATTTTTATACTTAAATACTTGTATGCCACTAAATGTTCGTAAATCACCTTAAAGGTGTATACTTTAGTGGTATTCCAGAGTTCACCGGTCTTCCCCTCATCCTCATGCATATCCAAACCAACAACAACTTTTATGTGGTATAAATTTTCAATTTTTACTCGAATTTTAGCAGAAATCTATGGGACTTCGACTATTCTAGTGGCTACTAAAACAATTAATTGTTTTTTAAAATAATTTCAGTTTAATCAAAGTATGTCAATATTGTTTTGGGGTTTTATTCAAATTCTTGCTGAAGTTTTAATTTAATCTTCAATAATACCTGAATTATGTTTAAATTATGTGGAACTTTGGGCAAACTATATATTTTGTCATCTCCACCTATCCAATTGCTAATTATATGCATATGGAATAGAGTTGGATACCTTAAAAATAGTTGTTTGAGGAAAACAATTAAATTAGCTATACATGAGTACGACACATATCCATTTTGCAGTGTCGACAATGTTTGTTATAGAGCTACATCATCTCAATTGTCCAAACTTGTGC
The DNA here is from genome assembly GCA_902687465.1 of Secale cereale. Taxonomy (NCBI): domain Eukaryota; kingdom Viridiplantae; phylum Streptophyta; class Magnoliopsida; order Poales; family Poaceae; genus Secale; species Secale cereale. The sequence continues at coordinate 255,662,323 of LR738710.1, read as the reverse complement.
TTACATGACGCTAAGTAACACGTCACTATAAGTTTAAAGACTTAATATGTTGATTTCATATAGCAGAGAAACACTACTGCTAAGTTTAAGTACTTGTTCTTATAAGAAATTACGTGAAGCTATCTTATGTTGCCTCCTCTTCATTGAATTAGGCATCTCTTGAATAATGTTACTTATGCATGGCTAGGAATCCTAAGATCGCAATCGCAAGAAGTTTTTCCGCCTAGCACAGAGGAAGCTATAATGCTCTGGAGGATGGAAGAGGGTCGCTCTGAGCTCTCTATGTTTGAGTTCTCTCAGGTTACAGATGCCACAAATAACTTCTCAGAAGGAAATAAACTTGGCGAGGGTGGTTTTGGTCGTGTCTACAAGGTGAACTATTCCCTAGATATTTTTTCTTTGGTAAATTTAAGAGTTAAGACACATATTGCATGAAAAAAGATCAATTATATAAGTAAACACACAAAATGAAATGAAAATTTAATAATATGTGAATTAGAATTAAAATTCTATGGGCGAGGGTATTTACAACATCATGTGACTAATTTTGTTTAGCCAGTTGACCCCATGTATCCCCACTAGGAGACACAAGCGGGTGTTGACCACGTTCCCCCCACGCCGTCCCTCTTCCAACACTTGTCGTCTAGGTATCATCAGTAGTGGTGGAGCTTCTTACCCAGAGGTTTGAGAGGAAGGTGTCATCCTTTTCTTATGGTGGTGGCGGTAAATGAGAAACAAGAGTGTCTCACACATGGGTGGCATTGAGGATGACCCGTCATTTGGCAGTATCAAAGACATGGGAAACTGTTGTCCTCAAGTCTAGTTATGAATTATTCATGGGGAGATAGTGTCCCCTCACAGTGACTCCTCATCTGAAAGCTCCTTTTCCTTTTGTCGTTAGGTTCGAATGAGGAACCATACAACGCTAGTTGGTGCTTCAAAATGTTAGGGTCTAAATCCACCATCAATTACAACTACCAAGGTAAACTTAATGTTATCTGATGGCCCCTTATGAGCTCTTGATGGTGTCAGTGACCCTCATACCAACTAGTCCATGGTCCCTAGTGCAGGATGCAATGACGGTATCCTAGTCGATATTGGATACTTTAGAGTTCCACTTCTACCCATCACCTGGTGAAGTTCGCACTAGTATTTATCGGGCCACGGAGGCATGTCAACATTGGCTCGACAAGTAGGGAAGAAATCACATGATAACTTTGATTTTTGTTTTCAAGGAAGATTCTTACATATTGGGAGTTTGTTCTGGATCGAGGCATCTTGGTATTGGCCTTACATGGCCTGAATGGTATTCCCTCTTTCTAGTCCTAGTTTTATCTAATAGAGCTCCTTCATTGCGGGAGCATTCAACATTCCAATTAGGCTCCACTCACTCTATGCCAAGCACCCAATCATTGGAATTTGCAATGGTACTCTAAACCATATCTTTCATGGAATAAAAGGTCAACCAACCATTGGTAAACAAAGATCTTCATCTATTGACTCCATCAATCAATATTTCCTTGTAGGCGGGGGGGGGG
>LR738710.1:255610408-255660745 GCA_902687465.1 Secale cereale | reverse complement strand
GTATTTACATACGAGGTGTGTGCACATACTAAAGAATGTAAAGTTCATGGGCACAAAATATCCACTTTTCATGAAAGACGTAGATTCATCAATAGTTGGCTACATTGTGCCCTTTAATATTGGTCTCTATCTCTTGGGTGAAAACCCTAGGTCTGAACTTCCTTGCTTGCACCTGGAAACAATGGTGATTATGTGGCATTCCCTCATTCTAGCATTGCTCATAATTTCCTTGGAGTTTTATCTAGCTCAAAAAATACATGATTTAGCCTTCAAAAGTTTGGTCCAACGACTGCAATCTTAATTTCCACATAGTTTCCTTCCTAGATGATTTACTCTTTGATAACTTTTTTCATTACGGTATCAACGACAGTGGTGAATAGTGGAGATTATTGATGTACATCATTGATCACATCATCATAAACATTTAGGTATCGTTTCCCTTGTTTTGTAACAAATTTGGTTATATGCGTCATTGATTTCTTGACTAGCACTTGACCCTGTGCTAGACTGGCTTGTCCATGATAGGTAAAATCACATAATAAACCAAGTGCTAGGGGAATCCAATTAGAAGGACCCTTACGAGGCGAAAGGAGTACAGGGTAGGACCCAACTCAAGAACACCACTTACTTAGGGGTCTTATTTTCCTAGAGATTAATAAGGAATCCTTGAGGGATGTCTGGGAATCGACATACCAGTTGGGTATCAATTCAGCATGGATTCTTCCTATTGTACAACCAACGCATTCATAAGAACCCCACCACAACTTCATCTATATAAATGCATTAGGGGCCCCTCGAGGCACGATCACACAATTAGGAACTTGTACGCCCTTCGAGGTTCCAACCTATGTTATATATCCCCCTATTGACATTACACGACTTCCTCGTGACTATGAATCTATGTACTTGGTCTTGTACTACTACCCAAACAAATCCTTCTTGATGGATCCTCAGGTCGTGTATTTTGGAGGCCAGGTGTACTTGGTGTGCACTTGATATTAGTGTAATCCTTTTAAGGTTTGTGGAGTGGTTCACCTCAACCTGACATACATTTTGAAAAAAATTATTCCAGATTAGAAGATAATTATGGAAGTGTTAATTAAGACAATGGAACTTGAAATGTTTCTTTGTATTCCAAATCAGGAATAATGGTAGAATACTGCATGCATTTAGAAAAATATAATAGTTGATATTTCTGTTTACATGGAAAGTAATGTACTACACCTTTTTTTGCGGGAATAAGATACTACACCTTATGAGTCAATAAGATAATTATGAATCTGATTTTGTATTATGGAACGATCAATGTTGGATATGAGATCTAAAGAGGAAATCATACAATGGATCATTTACTAATATTGCCATTTGAACTGGAAATGGAAACAAAAAACAACCAAACAAAGCTTAAATAAAGAAACAAGCAATATTTTACTCGCCTTAAGTACAAAAGCACAAAATAGAAAGAAAAATACAGTCCAACCAAGATAACTTCAATTGCATAATGAAAGTTGGAATTTCCGCAAGTAAATGAGAGTATTTAGTCTTTAATATATTGGACATGTATATTATATTTGAATCCTCCTTATTTAAAAATAGCACATACGTTATTTGAAGTAGATTGCCATAGGGCTAACGTTTTTTTTCATTAACGACGACCAAGATGTAACACCCTTTTAAACCAACAACTTTCTAGAAACATTGTGCTTATAAGGACAGTTACCCATTATCAATGGACGACTAAAATTAACTTACTTTCCAAAAACATGAGAACTTGTTATAAATAAAGAGCCCGTGAGTGTAGGGCCGGTCCTGAGATTTTGGGGCGAAACTAAAACTTTGGGCCTATTAATACTCGTAATAATATGTGGCTCACATATGACTACGATTCCCTAAAAAATGAATACGATTCCCTAAAAAAACAAATGACTATATGATTTTGTCTTGGCACATAAATCATGAGTAAATTTCTAAAATATTTTTTTGGAAGTTGGATTCTAAAGCGCACAAAGACAAAAATATGAAGTACATAATACAGATACCACGACTTCTTTAATTGCACAATAGTTTAAGGCCTTGAATTTCTAATGACGTGAGTGAACATACATGCAATCACATAAGACAATTTGTAAAGAGCTCTAAGCTCAAATGGACCTGGGGTTTTCTTTTTTAAAACATGTGTACTTTCGGCTAGTGTGTTCCTGGCTGGAGAGGGGGCCCTGGGGCCGGGGGCGGCCGCGCCTTCTGCCCCCCCCCCTCAGGACCGGCCCTGCATGAGGATTGCCTTGATCCATAACACAAGGAGTAGTAGTTAATAAATAGTAAATAATCATAAACAAAAATTGACGTGACCATAAATATAATATGAAATAATGTATTAAAATTATTTAACCATGTTCATATTATTTGTCTTTGTACCAAAACAACATAATAATTACATTCTTGATTTCCTCAATGAGCAATATTTTTTAAAATGAAGTATCAAGTATGCAGTTTAGAACAAACAATAATATATAGTAAAACTGAGGGAGTGATTTAATTGTTGGACTGACAAACCCGATTTAATTGCATCCCTAGTCAATTATACACAAATATCAAGCATGTGTGGTAAGAAAATGTGTTGACAACATAAGCTCATGCCCTTTCGTTCTTGAACCCATGGAACTGTGCAGGGACAACTACCAAATGGACTTGAGATAGCGGTCAAAAGACTCGCTCAACATTCAGGGCAAGGATTAAATGAGTTTAAGACTGAGATTCATCTGATTGCCAAGCTTCAACACACCAACTTGGTGAGACTCTTGGGGTATTGCATTGAAGGAGAAGAGAAGATCCTGATATATGAATACATGTCCAATAAAAGCTTGGACTTCTTCATATTTGGCAAGTTATATCCATAATATTAATATCCATCTAAGTAGTTTGCATCCCACTCTACCTTTCGGTGCTACTCCTTCTGAAAGGATTTGTTTGCCATATATGTGTAGATACGACAAGAGGAGCATTATTAAACTGGAACAGGAGGCGCCATATAATTGAAGGGGTGGCTCAAGGACTACTCTACCTCCACAAGCACTCACGTTTGAGGGTAATACATAGGGACTTGAAAGCGAGCAACATTCTATTGGATGAAAATATGAACCCGAGGATATCAGATTTCGGTCTTGCTCGAATATTTGGATCGAATGAAAGCCATGCTAATACAAGCAGAGTTGTGGGAACACAGTAAGATCATAGAGATATCTCAGATTCAATATTTTAATACTTAGTCGTAGCAATTAATGAACATCATTGATTACTTTACCTAAGTAGACTTCGCTAACTCGAAGCCATTTTCTCCATCTAGTGGTTATATGGCTCCTGAGTATGCCTCGGAGGGACAATTCTCAATCAAGTCGGATGTATTCAGCTTCGGAGTGTTGCTATTGGAGATCATCTCTGGTAAAAGAAACAATGGATTCCACCAAACTGGGAACATTGGCAATCTTCTTGGTTATGTGAGTAACATGGTCCTCTTGTTTGATATATGTATAATTGTCACTATTCTGTAATATACTTTTCTCAAAACTAGGATAGTGCACGTGTGTTGTAACGACGTATAAATATTCTAGTATGTTAGTTTATGGTTTACCTTCTCATATTAATGTGTTTGTGTAAATATTTTTTTATCATATCATGCTGTGATTTACCTTATATTTTGTTGAGAACTTTAGTAATAAACTAAAATGAAATTGATTCAGTAGGTAAGTAAATTAAGGTGACTAATTATCATACGAGAAAGGTTGGACAAAGGAGTGGTGGGAAAAAAGTGAAACATGAAACCTTACATTATGTATGTAAGTATTAGAGATAATCAATAAATCGATTATAATAATTATATGTTCATGTATCGCCATCACATTAGTGTGCAAATATTGTTCCGACTCCGGCTAACACTCTAGAGTGTTACCATCACCCGTACGTTTTCAGGCTTGGCTATTATGGAAAAGGGAAAAATGGTGTGAGCTCATTGACCCGTGCTTAGACATTAAGCATCCAAATATGGAGATTATGAGATTCATTAATGTCGGATTAATGTGCGTACAAGACGACGCTGTCGACCGCCCTACAATCTCGGATGCTATCTCGTTGCTCATGAATGAGAGCACAAGCTTCCCTGACCCAAAGAAGCCTGCTTACTTTAGGAACAAAGGAGAAGATCTAGACTTGGAGGAACAATACAGTGTAAACCTCCTTACTGGCTCACCACCGGATGGTAGATAGTTGAACTTGTATTTGTTGTACTTTTAGCCCTTTTTATCCACTTATATTTATCACCATGGACGTTTTAAAAACTTGAATCGGTTTGCAAAACATCCCGAGGAGTTACAAGATCATTTGAGTGATGATATGTTGAATCTTTCTTCTAATTCTTTTTGTCACACCGATCCTGTAGTTAAGATATTAGTAAAACTACTTGTAACACTGGATTGAAGGTTGAGCAAATCAAATGAAATCTCCAAGATCGCACATGCAATATTTACATGGGTATTGTCAGACAAAGTGACAATGCATCCTAGATTGTCAACATTCAGGTTCAAATCTCAAATCCAACTCTTTTAACAAGCCCCCCCCCCCCCAGTTACTTCCTACAGGGTAAGAGGAAAATTCGATCATAGCCATTATTTTTCTTAGAAAACTTTCGATCTATTTATCTTCAATCATGATAGTGCAATGAACACTAGTTGTGCCCACTAGTCGTGCACAAGCAGTAGTACCACTACCGCTTGAGGGAGCAGTACTACCGCTTAGAACGGCCAATGCAACCCAACAAGACAGAAAAACAATAACGATAATTCTTCCAGAGCAGTACTACCGCTCTACTACCACTTAAAGAGGTACTAGCGCTCGGGGAGCGGTACTACCGCATAGAGCATTACTACCGCTTATGCCAACTGGGCAACAGAAGCACAAACAAATACGGAAGTGGTTGCGGTAGAAGGAAGCAGAAGTACCCTGTAGGTGGTACTATCGCCCTACTACTGCTTAGAGAAGTACTACCACTCTACTAGCACTTATAAAAGATAAACTCACAGAAGCTAAAAAACAAGCGGAAATAGAAGCAAGACTGCCATAACTTCTGCAAATGAACTCTGATTACGACAAACTCATGCTTGATAGAAAGCTAATGACAAGCATTTTCAAAACATGGTGGGAAATATTCAAGTGACAACAGACTTATGCCAATAATATAGAGGTGTGAAACCTCCATCAGTGAAGATCCAACATAAACTCCAACATCGAAAACATAAAAGATGACCCATATGAAACTCGTTTTTTATGAACTTGAGCTTGTCATGAAAATGAACACAAGCTCCTAAACTCACACAGAGAAAAGCCAAATAAGAACCAAGAAAGATGATGCCAAGGAAGCAATGGTTTGAGCTCTCTATGAACTATATGATCAAGCTATTCACTCGAGATCCCCCTTAATAGTACGATAATCGATCCTATAACCCGGTCTCCCAACTAACACCCTGAGGCCGGTAAAATAGAAAACCTATCAACGATAAACATTTGCCTTGCGCATAGTACACTTGAGCTAGCTGATGACGATCTTGTCCTCTTCAAGTTGGATCACCTTTCTTGATTGCTTTGGATCATTTAAGACTAGTAGATTTCTCCCCAATACACCACTATAGGTGAGTCTCTCTTTGGCACATCTTCACATGTCCATTGTCACCACAATGGACAGAAAGCTTCATGCATGTGATCTCTTCATGACGCTCCACTTGAACTGGCACAACACAACCTTGATGGCGATCATCACTTGATGTCATCCTTCGTGGGTTATATGAGATCTTTCTCTTGATGCAAGCCCATGGAAACATACTTAACCTCATAGAGAAACCTCACAAAGATCGTGGGTTAGTACACAAAGCGCAATGGGCAATGCTTACCATACTGTAAAATCACTTGATCCCACTTGGTACATCTTCTAGGCTTTGCGTATTGATCAACTTGAATCCACTCTTTGTACTTAGTCTTGATCAACCTTGAATCTTATATTCTCTCCATACAGGTGATGTCTTGAAGGTAAGGTGATGTCCATTGTCACCACAATGGAGAGAAAGCTTCATGCATGTGATCTCTTCATGACGCTCCACTTGAACTCGCACAACACAACCTTGATGGCAATCATCACTTCATGTCATCCTTCGTGGGTTATATGAGATCTTTCTCTTGATGCAAGCCCATGGAAACATACTTAACCTCACAGATAAACCTCACAAAGATTGTGGGTTAGTACACAAAGCGCAATGGGAAATGCTTACCATACTGTAAGATCACTTGATCCCACTTGGTACATCTTGTAGGTTTTGCGTATTGATCAACTTGAACCCACTCTTTGTACTTAGTCTTGATCAACCTTGAATCTTATCTTCTCTCCATACAGGTGATGTCTTGAAGGTAAACATGAATGTTCGCATAACCTTCTTCTTCAAGACATGCTTGCAATAGATTCAACTCTTACATGCCCAATCTTTGGATAACTCATTGAATAGCACCTTGGTCAACACATAATATTCTTCTAATAACCTTGAAACCGACAAATGGTCTTCAAGCAATGTCTATGGACAAATCCGTCAAATATAACTCAATGCAACTATTAGTCCATAGAGATTGTCATCAATTACCAAAACCAAACATGGGGGCATCGTGCTCTTTCAGTTGGGCGTGTAGTAGTGCTATTGCAATGCCTCACAGGAGAGCACCCCATACTGTCAGTGGGATGCGAACGGATGCAGTTATTCAAGGGAGAACGGATGCAAGTTACCCTCATCAAGGAGCTACACCATCACCAACTCGAGCCATCCAACAACCAACATTAGGGCATTCATTGTCCGAGGAGAAGTAGGAGAGATGACCAGAGAAGAGTCTGGTTCATCAAGCATGCAGGAGAAAGGAGTGACATGGTCCCATAGAGTGACTCCGTAGAAAATATATATATCAAGACTGGTCATTGTCCATGACGAAGTGTAAATGGAGTTCACACACACCAACAAGTTTAGCGACAACAAATGACCCAAGCAGCTTCCATATATTGATTGTAGGAGCCTCACATGGTGTCGAGAGGAGTTCACCGGGTTGTCTAGCAAACAACATCATGATTACTAGTATATGGCAACACAAATACGATGAAGGCATTGCCATCGAACCCCAAATAAGACCACAAAAGACGAACACAGGGGGTAGCACATGGAATCTCCACAACACCAAGAAGTCTCATGGCTAGGCCCCAAGTAAAACAAATCACCATCAATCCCAAGCCAGCCACACAACCTCTACCTTCAACAACACGATAGCGACGAACACTGTTAGGGGAAAGCCTAGCAGTAGTGTGGGTCTTAGGTGTATCAGTAGCGCGGGGACCCGCGCTACTGATACGGTGCTACAGCTAACGTATAACAGTAGCGTGTGTCCACCAGCGCTATTGTTATACATGGGTATCGGTTGCAAGCTTAAACGGAACACACTGCTGCTAACAGCTGCAGCGCTTTATAGTAAGGAGCACAACTGCTATGGTGGGCACTGCTGCTAACTTTTTTCCCTCGCTACTGCTAGTTTTATTAGTTTCTAATTTTTTTGGCATATTTTTTTGTATTTATACATGATTTATACGATAATCTCTAGCATAACATACACGTACAAATGTAATTATAGAATACACATACAAATAGTCTCATCAACTCATATCATCATCATAATCATCATCCAACACAAAGTGATCACTCGCCATCATCTCAAAAATAGTGATACAAGTCACGGATACTTGCAACTACATCGTCATCCACCTAAACAATGATATACACGAGAAGAGCTATCACTATGAGTGAGAGCGGAACTATGCAGTACATGAGGCGGCGGTTATGTGTCCTCTCTCGCACTAGCGTGAACCTCAAGTAACTAGCTTATGCTTCTTGTCTGCTTTTGAAGCCTTTATGGCTGGCGCCCGAGACCCGCTCCACTTGCGCCTAACACTCATGCCGCTCGTCGTACACTCCCGAAACCTTCCATGTGTACACGACATAGCACTGCTTCTTTGTCATCAAGGATCTAGGTACCTGTTAGAGATGCATTTTCATCAAGAGAATGTACACTCATATGCAACAAAATATACTTGAGCAACACGAAAAAGAAAGGGTTAGCAATGCAACATATAGTAAATATAAATAATCAACACAGTTTCATCATAATAAACTAGAGGTATGCATGTCATCGTACCCAAACTAACAAAGTAGCGTTACGCAAGTTCGGTAGGGACCGAGGCCATCACAAAGTTTCATCGCTACAGAAAGTATACAAGTTCAACCGACACATATCATCATCATCGGCATACTAAATCACTAGAACTTCCATCCTTCTGTATCATCGTGGATGCACCCTAGATTCTTGAACGGCGTAAGGTCCTGACGTTGCATGCCTATGCGATTCCGGGCGTCAGCTTGCGATATAGGGTCGTGGTGGAACATCCCCTTCTCTTCGATGACTTCTTTCATGATGATCGTTGCAATGTCCCTCTAGATGCGAAAGAAGTCATCTCTAAGTTTATAATCCGCTTCTCCTTGGGATTCTACCCACTCGTGGATATGATCATCACTTCTGGTTGTCATGCGAATATTTTGGTGATCCCTTCTGAACTCCATCATGAGATGGAGGAGGTAGAATCCATCATTCTTGCTTGGTTTCGGGACATGGATGCAGCAGAACTTAGTTTTATGCGAGAAACTTGTCTTCTTATTCCTTTGTTTCCTGATCTGCAGGTGGCCACCCCTCAAGCTGAAGCCTTGGAAAGCATCATCTAGAATATTCATTATGTGGGTGTAGTCCTTCATCTCGTAGTTTCTGCTGGGTCGAAATACATGGGATGGGAGACTCGCCGGTAAAGAACGATAAGGATGGTGCGCCCGTTGCTGCGGGAAAAAAACACCTCAAATTATTCTCCTTATGAGCGAGAAGGAATGATTGAAATATACGAAAGGGTTGTCCGGCGTTGACTTACCTTGGATGATAAGGCAGGAGGACAATTTCCCGGTCCTTATTTCTTATCATGAAGTTTTTGAGGTACTCCCTAACAGTTTTACGCTCAAAGTCGCCGAGACTCAAGAAGGACTCGTGCATGTAGTATGGATCCGCCATACAGATTTGTGAGACTTGTTCTCTCTTCATAACGGAGCCCATATGTAGCGAACACGATCCGAATGGACCGAAGTCTGTGTGTTATATGTCATCCCTGGATCGGTAATGCTGACACACACAGTACTTGAAGGATTTATAACAGAGTGGCAATCACACACTTATTACATCGAATGTCTCAAAAGAGAACTTATTACAAAATATATGGCATAAGGCCATCTAACACGATAACAGCGGAAGGCTTGGAAGATAAGTGAGTCCATCAACTTCAACGGCATAGCTGAGTGCATGACAAACGACCTAGCGCACCTTACTCTTCTTCTGAAAAGTCTGCACATGGAATATGATGGCAAGATAACACAGTAGAGCAAGTAACGGATAAAGGCTAACACTACATGCATATATGGTTGGTGGAGGCTCTAAGGTTATAATGTTTTTGCATAAAGCCAAGTTTTCCCTACAACAAAGGAATAAATTTATTTTTACTATCATGGTAGTTGAAACATCATTGAGAAGGTTCCTCCAACTCAATCCCAATTAAAGCCATCTTGATTAACCCACAAAATTAGTTTTAGAGTGATGAGATCAATCCAATAATTCAAGTACCAGATACTCAAGATGTCCATAACCGGGGACACGGCTAATCATGATTAGTTTGTACACTCTGCAGAGGTTTGCGCACTTTTCCCCACAAGACTCGATCTCCTCCGTTGGATTTGTTGCACTGCATCGTGTTTGAGAAATGGATGACCAAGACACAGTCTTTCAGAAGCATTTACTCTTTATCCCAGGTGGACCGGTACACCTACTTTCCCCTACATCTACTAGTCCACCACTGAAAGAGCTCACACAACATACTCAACTATGCCAGAGCCCATAATGGCATGGTGGCTGCACACAGAAGTTTCTAGCATGCATAGTCTTATGATCCCTTTGAGCCTGGGTGGCATTCGATAGGATAATCACACGGTTCCTCCGGGATTTCCTAGGACAACACTAGATTCTTCAGGTGCCCTGCAACCAATCCACCCAGATGTGTATTAAATTAGCCACCTTAAGTTGAACCATTAATTAACAATCTCACATCTGTCATGGATACTCTCAAACCCAATCCATGTCTACGAGCATAGCATGAAAACCTAAGCATAACGTAGAAGTAACTCCCAGGGGTTTGATAATAAAGCAGGTAATAGGTTCTACCTCAATCTACTTCCCAGACCCACATGTTAAGAGATCCTACTCATGCAATGTGTGAGGGTTGAAACTAATGCATAAAAACTGGGTAATGAAGGATATGATCAAAGTGTTACTTGCCTTTCTGACGATTCACAAAACCTAGGGACTCGTAGTAGCACGCTTCCCACTCCGAGAATTCTATCGCAACAAACAATAGCATACATAAGCAACCAAGCAAATATGCACAGGTAAATCTCAAATAAGAAGATCTAACCAGAAAGTTCAACTGAAGAACTCCGGTTTGCAAAAAGAATCAAATCAAACGGAGCAACGAAACTCAAACCACGAAAGAAACAAGATTCGTTTACTAGATTGTACTAAAGTAAAAAATTGAAAGTACCAAAATCTTGTTCAAGTTGGTTAAATAGAACGAGGGCTTCGAGACGAAGATCTAGGCGCTTGTTTCACCTGATTCTGACTAACGAGCGAAAAGTTATACCAAAACGAAGATCAGGGCAGAAATCGCGATCGAAAATAATCACGGAAAAACCCTGAAAAAGAAAACGCGACGAACAGGCTAACGAATGAACGTTCGCTATCTATCACTAAAAGACGAAAAGCGTTCGTTAAAATGATCGAACAGACGAACATCCGCTAAACAACTAAACCAAAAAAAACGAATCGATCTAAAGAGAAAAAAAGTTCTAGGGTTTTAATTAAAAACTGTGGTTTTCTTTACCTAAAACCGAGAAAAGACCGGGGGCGGCGACTCCGGCGGCGGCGCAAGGCGGCGGCGCGGCGCGAGGCGGGCTAGGGTTTTGGGGGGGCGGCAGCTGGGCCTCGAGCTATTGCGGCCTCGGCTTATAAAGCCGGCTCGGCAGAGTCCGGGTCGGTTGACTTTTTTTAAAAATATTCCTCACGGAGAAAAACAAACAAAATAAATACTAAACGGAGTCGAAAAATTCCGAAATAAATTTTTGCCGTCCTCTAATAATAATTAGGACAAAGTGAACATTTTTCCCGGACCTAAATGCAATTTTGAAAAAGGGCATATTTTTCCTAATCGAATAAAATTGCAAATAAATCCAAATCAAATAAAAATTTTGATTTTAATATTTTTCCTCCAATATTTCATTTGTTTTGGAGAAGTCATATTATCTCCACTAATATATTTTAATATGAAATATTTACAGAGAGAAAAAACAATTTAAACCAAAATGATCCTCGTTCCGATATTTGAGAAAATTCAAATACAAAAACAGTGAAATCCCCAACTCTCTCCGTGGGTCCTTGAGTTGCTTAGAATTTCGAGGATCACAACACACAAATGCAAAAAAAATATGATATGCAAGATGACCTATGTATAACATTCCAAATTGAAATTTTGGGATGTTACAAACCTACCCCCCATAAGATGAATCTCGCCCTCGAGATTCGGGTTGGCTAGAAAATAGGTGTGGGTGGTCCTTGCGTAGATCATCCTCTCATTCCCAGGTGGCTTCATCCTCGGTATGATGGCTCCACTGAACTTTGAAAAACTTGATAACCTTGTTGTGGGTGACTTTGCTTGCAAACTCGAGGATCTTGACTGGTTTCTCCTCGTAAGTTAGATCACTATCCAGCTGAATTGCTTCCAGGGGCACTGTATCTCTCAGAGGAATATTAGCCATATCAGCATGGCACTTCTTTATCTGGGAAATGTGAAACACGTCCTGAACTCCTGACAATCCTTCGGGTAACTCTAACTTGTAGGCAACCTCTCCCATACGTTCCAAAAACACGGTATGGTTCTACAAATCTTGGGGCTAACTTTCCTTTAACACCGAAACGCTTAACTCCTCACAGAGGTGACACTCTCAGGTATGCCCTATCTCCGATTTCATAGACTACTTCCTTGCGTTTCTAGTCTGCATAACTCTTCTGTCTGGACTGAGCTACCTCCAGTCTATCTTGAATCTACTTAACCTTCTCTTCCGACTCTTTGATCAGATCTGGTCCAAATAACTGACGGTCTCTGACTTCATCCCACATCAATGGCGTTTGGCATCTACTCCCATACAATGCTTCGAACGGTGCCATCTTCAAGCTGGCCTGGTAATTGTTGTTGTATGAAAATTCAGCGTAGGGAAAATTGTCATCCCAACTAGATCCATAATCTAGCGCACAAGCTCTCAACATGTGCTCCAGAATCTGATTGACTCTCTTGGTCTGTCCATCAGTCTACGGGTGAAAGGTTGTACTGAACTCTAGCCTGCTACCCAAAGTCTGGTGTAACTAATGCCAAAACTTTGAAGTAAACTGTGTTCCTCTATCTGATATGATGGTCCTCGGAACTCCGTGCAGACATACGATCCTGGTCATGTATATCTTGGCCAACTTCGCACTAGTATAGGTGGTTTTCACGGGGATAAAGTGGGCTACTTTGGTCAAGCGATCCACTACTACCCAGATTGAGTCATATCCCGATCGGGTCTTGGCTAATCGAGTGATAAAGTCCATGCCAAGCTTATCCCACTTCCATTAGGGTATCGGCATCGGATGCAGTAATCATGCTGGCTTTTGATGTTCTGCCTTCACTCTCTGGCATACATCACATACGGCTACATACTCGGCAATGTCCTTCTTTATTCCCGTCCACCAGAAATGTTCCTTCAAATCCAAATACATCTTAGTGTTTCCGGGGTGTATCGAGTATGGCGAATCATGTGCTTCCTGTAGTATCAACTTCCCGATCTCGGCGTTGTTGGGCACATAGACTCGGTCCTCGAACCACAAGGTGTCGTGTTCGTCCTCACGAAAACCCTTGGCTTTTCCTTCTCTCATCTTCTCCTTTATTTCTGCAATTTCTTTGTCATCCTTCTGAGCTTCTTTTATCTTTCCCAATAATGTTGACTGAACCTCCAAGGCTGCAACAAAACCTCTAGGAACTATCTCCAAACGAAGCTCCCTGAGATCTTCGGCTAACTCCAATGGCAATCCTCTGTTTACTAGGGTATTGACCTAACTCTTCTGGCTCAAAGCGTCTGCTACGACATTGGCCTTGCATGGATGATAGTGCAGCTTCATATCATAATCCTTTATGACCTCCAACCATCTCCTCTGTCTGTGGTTCAGTTCCTTCTGGGTGAAAATGTACTTCAAACTCTGATCCATGTCACGTCACAACGGTTTCCAATAAGGAAATGTCTCCAGGTTTTGAGCGCATGCACCACAGCTGCTAGCTCCAAATCATGCGTAGCATAATTCAACTCGTGCGGTCCGAGTTGACGGGATGCATAAGAAACAACTCTTCCGTCCTGCATGAGTACTCCTCCAAGTCCTAAGCGTGAAGCGTCGCAATACACTTAGAAATCCTTGCGTATATCTAGCAAGATTAGCACTGGGGTTGTTGTCAAACGTTTCTTCAACTCCTGAAAACTTTCTTTGCACTCCTTCGTCCAATGGAACTTTGTGTCCTTCTTCAACAATGCCGTCATAGGCTTTGCAATCTTGGAGAAATTCTCTATGAATCTCCGGTAATATCCCTCGAGTCCAAGAAAACTACGGATTTCTCCAACTAAGGTGGGTGCCAACCACTCAGTGACTGCCTGCACCTTGGTAGGGTCCACTGCTATACCTTCTCCTGATATAACATGTGCTAAGAATCCAACTTCCTTTAACCAAAACTCACATTTGCTGAACTTGGCATATAACTGGTGTTCTCTGAGCTTCTCAAGAACCAAACGCAAATGTTCCTCATGTTCCACTTCGTTCTTCGAATACACCAAAACACCATCAATGAATACCGCGACAAACTTATCCAAGAACTCCATGAACACCTTATTCATCATACTCATGAAATAGGCAGGGGCGTTAGTCAATCCAAATGACATGACCGTATACTCATATAGCCCATACCTTGTGGTGAAGGCTGTCTTAGGTATATATTTTTCGCGGATCTTCAACTGGTGGTATCCTGATCGTAGATCGATTTTGGAGAATACTTTAGCTCCTTGAAGTTGGTCGAACAAATCATTGATCATCGGCAGTGGGTACTTATTCTTAATCGTCACTTCGTTCAGCGCCCGATAATCAACGACCATCCTTAAAGATCCATCTTTCTTCTCGACCAAGAGCACTGGGGCTCCCCAGGGTGATGAACTTCGTCAAATGAATCATTTCTCCAATAACTCCTTAATCTGCTTCTTCATCTCCTCCAGATCATTTGCTGGCATCCGGTATGGTCTCTTCGATATTGGTCCGGTGCCTGGCAATAGTTCTATCAAAAACTCTATGTCCCAATCTGGCGGCATGCCTGGTAGCTGTTCTGGAAATACATCCGGGTAATCCTTCACTACAGGCACTTCCTCCTGAACAACTCCCGAGAGAGAATTTACTTGTGTCCTCTTAGGCGCATGCCTAGATACATACTTGATCCTTTTTCCCTCCGGGGTGGTAAGTAGAATCGACTTACTGGCACAATCGATGTTCCCTCCATACATCTATAGCCAATCCATACCTAGTATCACATCCAATCCTTGTGACTCCAAAACTATCAAGTGTGAGGGGAAAACATGGCGTCCAATGGTCAATGGCTTCTAAAAACATCCTTGACTTGCCATATACTCCGCTCCTGGTGAGCTTACTAACATAGGTGTCTTAAGTACTTGGGTGGGCAACTTATATCTATCCACGAATCCCCTTGAAATGTATGAATGCGATGCACCAGTATCAAAAAGAACTATTGCGGTAAATGACTTAACCAAAAACTTACCGACAACTGCATCAGGCGGCTCTTCAACCTCCTCCACGTTCACGTGGTTCACTTGTCCCATGTTGAAAGGGTTGGGCTTCTTCCCAGAGCTTCCATTTCCATTCCCATTCTTCGCTTCAGGGCATTCTGTGGCGTAGTGTCCATTCTTCCCGCACTTGAAACAGGTAATGTGACCTAGATCCCTCTTGGCGGGTGTGGCTGGAGTGGAGCGGTTTTGATTATTACTTGCTCCATTCCCATTCCCATTCTTGGGGCCATTGTGGTTATGAGAACTCCCTCCATTATGGGTGTGGCTCCCAAGGTTATGGGTATATCCTCCCGAGTTCGGGGTGAAACGGGGCTTCTGATGGGCTCCAGAGTTGTTCTTTCCTTGTCCATACTTCTTCTTGCGGCTCTCAATCTGTTGCTGCTTCCCTTCAATCATAAGAGCCTTGTCTACCAACTCCTGGTAGTTGTTGAATGTTGCCACCATCAATTGTATGCTCATCTCGTCATTCAGCCCTTCCATAAAATTCTCCTGCTTTGCGGCATCTGTGGCCACATCATCAGGGGCATAGCGAGATAGAGTACTAAACTCATCTACGTACTGAGCCACAGTACGATTTCCTTGGCACAAGTTGCGAAACTCACGCTTCTTCATGCTCATAGCTCCAGTTGAGACATGGGTGGTGCGAAAAGCTTGCTGAAACTGATCCCAAGTGACATTGGCTATAGGGAAAGTGGATGTGTAATTCTCCCACCATGAGGCTGCTGGTCCATCCAATTGATGTGCGGCAAAATGCACCTTCTCAGCATCTGTGCAACCTGCGGTGGTCAACTCCCTTCCAATCTTGCGTAGCCAGTCATCAGCAACTATTGGCTCAACGCTACTAGAAAACACCGGCGGCTGCAACCTTAGAAAATGGGCTAGGTTGTCCACTGGTGGTGGTGGTGGAGGGTTGTTGTTGTTGTTGTTGTTGTTGTTGTTGTTGTTGTTGTTGTTGTTGTTGTTGTTGTTGTTGTTGTTGTTGTTGTTGTTGTTGTTGTTGTTCTGATTGTTCTGGTTCTGGACAAGAAGTTGCATCAAAGTGTTCTACTGCTGGATCAACTGGGTGAGCTCAGGGGAAAACTCAAATCCGGGCTCACGTCTCGGAGGCATATGATGGGTTCAGAGGGAAGATATTAGAATAGAATGAGGTCTAGGGGGGATTCACTACCCATATGCACATGAGACAAACACAATCATATCACACCAATCAATTTCAAGCAAGGGCATACAAAAGGTCTGGAACTAACATTACAAAAGTGCTCGGACTTCTTCTATATGGGGGAAAAACTACTGCTCATATGGTGGTCATCTAGAAATTTTGATCGGTGGAAGATTCCATGATATCTGCTCCAGCTTCGTCTTCATAGTCATCATCACTATCATCAGGGTCTGAGTCGGTGTCGTCGATGATGATGTAGTCCTCAGAACGAATCTCCTTGGGTTTGTCGTCTTCTCCTCCTGCCGCGGGGTCTCCCATGAATACTCCTAGCTTCCTTGTCAGGTCGTCATTCTTCTCCACAAGTATTGCGATTTCCTCCTCATATCCGTCACGTGAAGACTTGAGTTCCTCTTCTAGCTTCGTGTTCCTGGTTAATGCCTTCTTCAAATCTATCATGCCTGCGCACATCTGGTGCTCCTGTCGACGAATGTGCTGGTTTAACTCTTGGATGAAAGCTGCAATGGACCTGTCCTTCCGGGTACTAATCATATCTCATTGCTCATCTCGGCGTCCACATATCTAGTAGATAGTGTCCTTCAGCTCCTGTTTGTAGACTTCTCCAATTCGTCCCATAGTAATGTGGGCGGCCATACTCTTACCTAGGCTCCAGGTTGGTGCATCAAAGGAAAACTCTGTGGGCTCAGTGACTAGCATGAATGTCCTCTCGGGAATTTGAACGTGAATAATCCATCACCCCTCTTCTGGTAAAGTGGAGGTGTAGGTCCTGGTGAAGCTTGGTATTCCTATGTTCAGGTACCTAGTGACTTCCTTCAAGTGTCGTCCAAAAGGTTTGTTTTCATCCGGTTGGGTGAACTTGTTCCTTGAGTCCACCGTCCTAAAGAGTAGAAAATGGAGAGGAGTCAGAAATGAGTAGAGAAGAGTGACCTAAGGTTTATCTTAGTGGTCATGTCCTTGATACGTCTCCAACGTATCTATAATTTTTTATTGTTCCATGCTATTGTTTATGATGTTTTAGATGTTTAATGGGCTTTGTTATACACTTTTATATTATTTTTGGGACTAACCTACTAACCCAAAGGCCAAGTCCAAATTGTTGTTTTTCCCTGTTTTAGGGGTTTACAGAAAATGAATATCAAACGGAGTCCAAACGGAATGAAACCTTCGGGAGAGGTATTTTTGGAGCAAAATATGCACGGGAGACTTCAGAACCATGGAGTAGGGCTAACGTGGCGTCCACGAGGGTGGCCCCCCCCTATAGGGCGCGCCCCTGCCTCTTGGGCACCCCGTCTGGCCACCGGTGCCCTCCTTCCTCCTATATATACCTACGTACCCCGAAACTATCAGAACAACAGAGAAAACCCTAGTTCCACCGCCGCAACTTTCTGTTCCCGTGAGATCTCATCTTGGGGCCTGTTCCGGAGCTCCGGCGGAGGGGGGGGGGGGTCTTCCACGGAGTGCTTCTACATCATCATCATCGCCTCACCATGAGTTGTGAGTAGTTTACCACAGACCTTCGGGTCCATAGCTAGTATCTAGATGGCTTCTTCTCTCTCTCTTTGGATCTAAATACCAAGTTCTCCTCGGTCTTCGAGGAGATCTATTCGATGTAATCTCTTTTTGTGGTGTGTTTGTCGAGATCAGATGAATTGTGGGTTTATAATCAAGATTATCTATGAGAAATATTTGGTTCTTTTCTGAACTCTTTATGTATGATTATAATATCATAGCAAGTCTCTTTGAATTATTGGTTTGGTTTGGCCTACTAGATCTATAGTTCTCGCAATGGGAGAAGTGCTTGGCTTTGGGTTCAATCTTGCGGTGTCCTTTCCCAGTGACAGTAGGGGCAGCAAGGAACGTCTTGTATTGTTGCCATCGAGGATAAAAAGATGGGGTTTATATCACTATGTTTGAGTTTATCCCTCTACATCATGTCATCTTGCTTAAGGCGTTACTCTGTTCTTATGAACTTAATACTATAGATGCATGCTGGATAGCGGTCGATGTGTGGAGTAATAGTAGTAGATGCAGAATCGTTTCGGTCTACTTGTCTGGGACGTGATTCCTATATACAATGATCATGCCTAGATAGTCTCATAATTATTCACTTTTCTATCAATTGCTCGATAGTAATTTGTTTACCCGCCGTAGAATATCGCTATCATGAGAGAAGCCACTAGAGAAAACTATGCCCCACGGGTCTATTCTCAACATATCAATCTACAATCTACTTTACTTTTCCGCTTTTACTTTCTGTTCTTATAACCAAAAATACCAAAAATATCAAACTATCATCTCTATCAGATCTCACTTTCGTAAGTGACCGTAAAGGGATTGACAACCCTTTATCGCATTGGCTATGAAGTTCTTATTTGTTTGTGCAGGTGCGAGGGACTCGCGCGTGGTCTCCTACTGGATTGATACCTTTGTTCTCAAAAACCGAGGGAAATACTTACGCTACTGTGCTGCATCATCCTTTCCTCTTCGAGGGAATACAACGCAAGCTCGAGAAGTAGCAAGAAGAATTTCTGGCGCCGTTGCCGGGGAGGCTTACACAAAATTCATATACCAAGTACCTATCACAAACCCTTATCCTTCGCATTACATTTTTTTGCCTCTCGTTTTCCTCACCCCCACTTCACCCTTGCCGCTTTATTTGCCCTTCTTTTTGCCGTGTGTTTACCGTTCGCTTGCCTCTCGTCTGCTTGTGTTTCTATGTGTCCTCAATTTGCTTTCATCTTTGCTTGCTAAAAATCTATTGTTATGGATCACCTTAAAGTGTTCTACTTGGATCATCTTCGATCCTTATGCTCTTGTGTTGAAACCCCAACTAGCATAGTTGATGGGAAATCTTTAGATGAGCATGCTTATTTTGTGTGTCACCGTTTGTCTGAAAAAGGGAGACTCTTATGGCATCAAATCAATAGATTACTGTGTTATGCTTGGAATCTTTGTGAAATTTGTGATTTTACTTGTTGCTCTAAGAACCCTAAAAAACACCTCCCCTACCTATGTGAGTTTAATGATAATGAAATCTTATTCTCTTATGCAAAGGGTGTTTATAGTTACTACGATATTGAACAAATTGAAGAATTTGTTGCTTTTAAGGGTGCTTATGAAGTTGCTTCTTTGATTGAAAAGTATGATATTACTCTCTACGATTCTGAAAATTTTGACATACTTAAATATTGCTTTGAAAACTATGCTCATAATGTCTATGTCAAAGAATTTATTGAAAGAATGACCACTGCTTTGAAACAAAATAATGATATGCATGAATCTATAGATAATTATGATTCCGATGATTTGACTGAAATATCCCTTGATGAACATGACGCTTGCTATTCTTGTGGCCATGATGCCAATATTTATGAAGATGAATTTGCTATAGTTCCTTATGTTAAACATGAGATCGTTGCTATTGCAACCATACTTGTTGGTCCCTTCGATGAAAAGCATGATTGCAATGAAGTTATTATAAATTCTATTAATGTCAATTGTGTTGATGATATGCAAAACCCTAAGTTTGGGGATGCTAGCTATGTCCACTACTTGTTGCAATGATCATGATTGGGGTGATTCTTCTTATGATCCTGGAAATTTATTTAAGCCCCACGATGAATATGAGATTGATAATAATGTTTGCAATAATAGTGTAAGTGGGTTTGGAAGAGTATCAACTTTCGATCCCACATACTTGGAGAATTTTCAATCTTATGAAATTTTTGATAAAAGTGGGTTTGGAGAGGTCATGACTTTAGTTAATGTTAATCCCACTATTTTGGAATAGTGTCAACTTCGTATGCATGTGGATCGTGTTGAGAATATGTTTTGTGATATCTATATTGTTGAATTTGCTTATGATCCTACATGCAATTATTATGAGAGAGGAAAATATGGTTGTAGGAATCTTCATGTTACTAAATTACCTCTCTACATGTTGGGATTGATCTTGTTTCTTTCTTCTAGATCTTGCTTGTCTTGCTAATATGTTTTCCTATAAAATGCCTATGCATAGGAATTATGTTAGACTTAGATGTGTTTTTCACATGTTTTATGATGCTCTCTTTGTGCTTGAATTCTTGTCTTTCATGTGAGCATCATTGAAATATCAATGCCTAGCTAGGGGCGTTAAACGATAACGCTTGTTGGGAGGCAACCCAATTTTATATTTTTTGTTTTTTTGCTTATGTTTAGGAATAAATATTGCATTTAGCTTCTGTTTAGATGTGGTTTTGTGTTTAATTAGTGTTTGTGCCAAGTAGAACCTTTGGGAAGACATGTGTGAAGTTTATACGATCTTGTTGCGAAAAACAGAATCGTTAGCGCTCGCTAGAATGGTCACAAGATTTTACTGGAGCGTGCTATTTAGTTGATTATTTTTGAAGATTATTAATAGAAAAATTCCTCACATTTTACCAATTTAGTTCAATATTTTTTGAGTTACAGAAGTATGCGAAAACTGCAGATTACTACAGACTGTTCTGTTTTTGACAGATTCTATTTTTCGTGTGTTGTTTGCTTATTTCAATGCATCTATGAGTAGTATTGGGAAGTATGAATCAAAGATAAGTTGAAATACAGTAGGTTTAACACCAATAAAAACAAACAATGAATTCATTGCAGTACCTTTGAGTAGTGGTTTGCTTTCTTATACTAACGGAGCTCACGAGATTTTTGTCTAAGTTTTGTGTTGTGAAGTTTTCAAGTTTTGAGTATTGCTTTGATGGACTACGGAACAAAGAGTGGCAAGAGCCTAAGCTTGGGGATGCCCAAGGCACCCCAATGTAAAATTTAAGGACAACCAAAAGCTTAAGCTTGGGGATGCCCCGGGAAGGCATCCCCTCTTTCGTCTTCATCCATCGGTAACTATACTCGGAGCTATATTTTTATTCACCACATGATATGTGTTTTACTTCGAGCGTCATGTATTATTTGAGTCTTTGCTTGTTAGTTTGACACAATTATCCTTTCTGGACACACCTATTTGAGAGAGTTAAATATGGCCTAGGAATTGATAGAACACTCTATGTGCTTCACTTATATCTTTTGCGTTGAATAGTTTTTGCTCTAGTGCTTCACTTATATCTTTTAGAGCACGGTGGTGATAATATTTTGAAGAAATTGTTGATCTCTCATGCTTCACTTATATCCTTTTGAGAGTCTATTAAAACAGCATGGTAATGTGCTTTGACTATAAAATTAGTCTTCACATGATAGACATCCAATATCAATGTAGTAAAAACTTTCACACTAAGTGCATTGAATATGATGAGAAGTTGGATGCTTGATAATTGTTTTGAGATGTGAGGATAGTGATATTAGAGTCATGCTAGTGAAGTTATTATAAAATTGAGAAATGCTTGTGTTAAGGTTAGTGATTTCCGTAGCATGCATGTATGGTGAACCGCTATGTGACAAAGTTAGAGCATGAGGTATTTGTAAAGTGTCAACCTTTGTGTGGAGGTCGGGGGCGCGCGATGGTTAACTCCTACCAACCTACCCCCTAGGAGCATGCGTTGATTGCTTTGTTTTGATGACTCGTAGATTTTTTCAATAAGTATATGAGTTCTTATGACTAAAGTTGAGTCCATGGATTATACGCACTCTCACCCTTCCACCATTGATAGCCTCTCTTGTATCGCGCAACTTTCGCCGGTACCATACACCCACTATATATCCTTCTTCAAAACAGCCACCATATATATTCCTCAAAACAGCCACCAAACCTACCTATCATGGCATTTCCATAGCCATTCCGAGATATATTGCCATGCAACTTTCCACCGTTCCGTTCATATGACACGCATCATATTGTCATATTGCCATGCATGATCATGTAGTTGACATCGTATTTGTGGCAAAGCCACCATGCATAATTTTTCATACATGTCACTCTTGATTCATTGCACATCCCGGTACACCGCAGGAGGCATTCATATAGAGTCATACTTTGTTCTTGTATCGAGTTGTAATATTGAGTTGTAATTCAATGAAAGTGTGATGATCATCATTATTAGGGCATTGTCCCATGTGAGGAAAGGCTAAATCAAGAAAGCCCCTCCAAAAAAAAGAGAAAGGCCAAAGAAAAAAAGGACCCAAAAAAGGGACAATTGCTACTATCTTTTTCCACACCTGTGCTTCAAAGTAGCACCATGTTCTTCATGATAGAGAGTCTCATGTTTAGTCACTTTCATATACTAGTGGGCATTTTCATTATAGAACTTGGCTTGTATATTCCAACGATGGGCTTCCTCAAATGCCCTAGGTCTTCATGAGCAAGCAAGTTGGATGCACACCCACTTAGTTTCTTTTGTTGAGCTTTCATACATTTTCAGCTCTAGTGCATCCGTTGCATGGCAATCCCTACCCACTCACATTGATATCTATTGATGGGAATCTCCATAGCTCGTTGATACGCCTAGTTGATGTGAGACTATCTCCCTCCTTTTTGTCTTCTCCACAACCACCTCTCTATTCCACATAGTGCTATGATCATGGCTCACGCTCATGTATTGCGTGAAAGTTGAAAGGTTTGATAGAATAGAGTATGAAAACAAGTGCTTGGCTGAAACCGGGGTTGTGCATGATATGAATATTTTGTGTGATGAAGAGGGAGCATAGCCAGACTATATGACTTTGTAGGGATAACTTTCTTTAGCCATAGTATTTTGAGAAGACATGATTGCTTTGTTAGTATGCTTGAAGCATTATTATTTCTTATGTCAATATAGACTTTTGTCTTGAATCTTTCATATCTGAACATTCATGCCACAATTAAGAGAATTACATTGAAAAACTATGTTGGTTAGCATTCCACATCAAAAATTCTGTTTTTATCATTTACCTTCTCGAGGACGAGCATGAATTAAGCTTGGGATGCTTGATACGTCTCCAACTTATCTATAATTTTTTATTGCTCCATGCTATTGTTTATGATGTTTTGGATGTTTAATGGGCTTTGTTATACACTTTTATATTATTTTTGGGACTAACTTAACCCAAAGGCCCAGTCCAGATTGCTGTTTTTTGCCTGTTTTAGGGTTTTACAGAAAATGAATATCAAACGGAGTCCAAATGGAATGAAACCTTCGGGAGAGATATTTTTGGAGCAAAATATGCACGGGAGACTTGAGAACCATGGAGTAGGGCTGACGTGGCGTCCACGAGGGTGGGGGTGCCCCTCCCCCCCTATAGGGCGCCCCCTGCCTCGTGGGCACCCCGTCTGGCCCCCGGTGCCCTCCTTCCTCCTATATATACCTACGTATCCTGAAACTATCAAAACAACAGAGAAAACCCTAGTTCCACCACCACAACCTTCTGTTCCCGTGAGATCCCATCTTGGGGCCTGTTTCGGAGCTCCGCCGGAGGGGGGATCTTCCACGGAGTGCTTCTACATCATCATCATCGCCTCACCATGAGTTGTGAGTAGTTTACCATAGACCTTCGGGTCCATAGCTAGTATCTAGATGTATTCTTCTCTCTCTTTGGATCTCAATACCAAGTTCTCCTCGGTCTTCAAGGGCATCTATTCTATGTAATCTCTTTTTGCGGTGTGTTTGCCGAGATCCGATGAATTGTGGGTTTATGATCAAGATTATCTATGAGAAATATTTGGTTCTTTTCTGAACTCTTTATGTATGATTATAATATCCTTGCAAGTCTCTTCAAATTATTGGTTTGGTTTAGCCTACTAGATCTATATTTCTTGCAATGGGAGAAGTGCTTGGCTTTGGGTTCAATCTTGCGGTGTCCTTTCCCAGTGACAGTAGGGGCAGCAAGGCATGTATTGTATTGTTGCCATCGAGGATAAAAAGATGGGGTTTATATCACTATGTTTGAGTTTATCCCTCTACATCATGTCATCTTGCTTAAGGCGTTACTCTGTTCTTATGAACTTAATACTCTAGATGCATGCTGGATAGCGGTCGATGTGTGGAGTAATAGTAGTTGATGAAGAATCGTTTCGGTCTACTTGTCTTGGACGTGATGCCTTTATATAATGATCATGCCTAGATAGTCTCATAATTATTGGCTTTTCTATCAATTGCTCGATAGTAATTTATTTACCCGCCGTAGAATATCGCTATCATGAGAGAAGGCACTAGAGAAAACTATGCCCCCCGGGTCTATTCTCAACATATAAATCTACAATCTACTTTACTTTTCCGCTTTTACTTTCTATTCTTATAACCAAAAATACCAAAAATATCAAACTATCATCTCTATCAGATCTCACTTTCGTAAGTGACCGTAATGGGATTGACAACTCCTTATCGCGTTGGTTGCGAAGTTCTTATTTATTTGTGCAGGTGCGAGGGACTCGCGCGTGATCTCCTACTGGATTGATGCATTGGTTCTCAAAAACAGAGGGAAATACTTACACTAATGTGTTGCATCACCCTTTCCTCTTCGAGGGAATAGAACGCAAGCTCGAGAAGTGGCAGTCCTACATTCAGCGTGTGCTCTGATACCATCTTGTAGCGACCACGATCAGAATGGACCGAAGTCTTTGTGTTCTGTGTCATCCCTGGATCGGTAATGCTGACACACACAGTACCGGAAGGATTTATAACAGAGTGGCAATCACACACTTATTACATCGAATGTCTCAAAAGAGAACTTATTACAAAATATATGGCATAAGGCCATCTAACACGATAATAGCGGGAGGCTTGGAAGATAAGTGAGTCCATCAACTCCAACGGCATAGCTGAGTGCATGACAAACGACCTAGCGCACCTTACCCTTCTTTTGAAAAGTCTGATACATGATATGTTGCAGCCCGAAACGGGTCAGCACATGGAATATGCTGGCAAGATAACACGGTTGAGCAAGTAACAGATAAAGGCTAACACTACATGCATATATGGTTGGTGGAGGCTCTAAGGTTATAATGTTTTTGCATAAAGCCAACTTTTCCCTACAATAAAGGAATAAATTTATTTTTACTATCATGGTAGTTGAAACATCATTGAGAAGGTTCCTCCAACTCAATCCCAATTGAAGCCATCTTGATTAACACACAAAATTAGTTTTAGAGTGATGAGATCAATCCAATAATTCAAGTACCATATACTCAAGATGACAACTAGGGACACGGCTAATCATGATTAGTTTGTACACTCTGCAGGGGTTTGCGCATTTTTCCCCACAAGACTCGATCTCCTCCGTTGGATTTCTCACACTGCATGGTGTTTGAGAAACGGGTGACCGAGACACAGTCTTTTAGAAGCATTTACTCTTTACCCCGGGTGGACCGGTACACCTACTTTCCTCTACATCTGCTAGTCCACCACTGAAAGAGCTCACACAACATACTCAACTATGCCAGAGCCCATAATGGCATTGTGGCTGCATACGGGAGTTTCTAGCATGAATAGTCTTATGATCCCTTTGAGCCTGGGTGGCATTCCATAGGATAATCACACGGTTCCTCCGGGATTTCCTAGGACAACACTGGATTCTCCAGGTGCCGTGCAACCAATCCACCTAGATGTGTTTTAAAGTAGCCACCTTAAGTTGAACCAATAATTAACAATCTCACATCTGTCACGAATAGTCCCAAACCCAATCCACTTCTACGAGCATAGCATGGCAACCTAAGCATAACGTAGAAGTAACTCCCAGGGGTTTGATAATAAAGCAGGTAATAGGTTCTACCTCAATCTACTTCCCAGACCCACATGTTAAGAGATCCTACTCATGCAATGTGTGAGGGTTGAAACTAATGCATAAAACTGGGTAATGAAGGGTATGATCAAAGTGTTACCTGCCTTGCTGACGATGCACAAAACCTAGGGACTCGTAATAGCACGCTTCGCACTCCAGGAATTCTATCGCAACAAACAATAACATACATAAGCAACCAAGCTAAGATGCACGGGTAAATCTCAAATAAGAAGATCTAACCAGAAAGTTCAACTGAAGAACTCCGGTTTGCAAAAAGAATCAAATCAAACGGAGCAACGAAACTCAAACCACGAAAGAAACCAGATTCGTTTACTAGATTGTACTAAAGTCAAAATTTTAAAGTATCAAAATCTTGTTCAAGTTGGTTAAACAGAAGGAGGGCTTCGAGACAAAGATCTAGGCGCTTGTTTCACCTGATTCCGACTAACGAGCGAAAAGTTATACCAAAACGAAGATTAGGGCAGAAATCACGATCGAAAATAATCGCGGAAAAACCCTGAAAAAGAAAACGCGACGAACAGGTTAACGAACGAACATTCGCTATCTGTCACTAAAAGACGAAAAGCATTCGTTAAAATGAACGAACGGACGAACATCCGCTAAAAAACTAAACCGGAAAAAACGAACCGATGTAAACCGAAAAAAAATCGAACTAGAGTTTTTATTAAAAACCGTGGTTTTTTTACCTAAAACCGAGAAAATACCGGCGGCGGCGACTCTGGCGGCGGCGGACGATGGCGGGGCGGCGAGGCGGCGGGCGGCGGGGCGACGGGCGGCGGGGCGGCGCGGTGGCGGAGCGGCGCGACGGTGGCGGCGCAGCGCAAGGCGGGCTAGGGTTTCGGGGGGCGCGGCGGCTGGGTCTCGGGCTGCTGCGGACTCGACTTATAAAGCTGGCCCGGCAGAGTCCGGGTCGGTTACGGCCCGTAGGTCGGTTGATTTTTTTTTTAAATAGTCCTGACGCAGAATATCAAAGAAAGTAAATATGCCCTAGAGGCAATAATAAAGTTGTTATTTATATTTCCCTATATCATGATAAATGTTTATTATTCATGCTAGAATTGTATTAACCGGAAACTTAGTACATGTGTGAATACATAGACAAAAACAGAGTGTCCCTAGTATGCCTCTAGTTGACTAGCTCGTTGATCAAAGATGGTTATGTTTCCTAACCATAGACATGTGTTGTCATTTGATGAACGGGATCACATCATTAGAGAATGCTGTGATGGACAAGACCCATCGTTAGCTTAGCAACTTGATCGTTTAGTTTTATTGCTATTGCTTTCTTCATGAATTATACATGTTCCTATGACTATGAGATTATGCAACTCCCGAATACCGAAGGAACACCTTGTGTGCTATCAAACGTCACAACGTAACTGGGGGATTATAAAGATGCTCTACAGGTGTCTCCGAAGGTGTTTGTGGTGTTGGCATAGATCAAGATTAGGATTTGTCACTCCGAGTGTCGGAGAGGTATCTCTGGGCCATCTCGTTAATGCACATCACTATAAGCCTTGCAAGCAAATGACTAATGAGTTAGTCACGATATTTTGCATTACGGAACGCGCAAAGAGACTTGCCAACAACGAGATTGAACTAGGTATGATGATACCGACGATCGAATATCGGGCAAGTAACATACCGATGACAAAGGGAACAACATATGTTGTTATGCGGTTCGGCCGATAAAGATCTTTGTAGAATAAGTAGGAGACAATATGGGCATCCAGGTTCTGCTATTGGTTATTGACCGAAGAGATGTCTCGGTCATGTCTACATAGTTCTCGAACCCGTAGGCTCCGCACGCTTAACGTTCGTTAACGATATAGTATTGAATGAGTTATGTATGTTGGTGACCGAATGTTATTCGAAGTCCCAGATGTAATCACGGACATGATGACGAACTCTCGAATGGTACGGAGATAAAGATTAATATATGGGATAATAGTGTTTGACCTCCAGAAGGGTTCTGGAATTCATCGGAAGGGGTTCCGGATGTTTCTCGAAATGTTTGGGTACGAGAACACTTTATTTGGGCCAAAGGGGAAAGCCCACAAGGTTTTTGGAAAGCGCAAAAGGAAGTTTTGCGGAGTCCAGGGGCCAGATGCCAGGGTCCCCGGCGTCTGGGTCCACACGCCGGGAACCCTGGCATCTAGCCCTGGAGTTCGAGAAGGACTCTTGCCTTTCGGGTGAAACCGACTTTGTGGAGGCTTTTACTCCAAGTTTCGACCCCAAGGCTCAACATATAAATAGAGGGATAGGGCTAGCACCCAAGACACATCAAGATACACCAAGCCATGTGCCGGCAACCCTGACCCTCTAGTTTATCCTCGGTCTAGTTTCTGTAGTGCTTAGCGAAGCCCTGCAGAGATTGTTCTTCATCAACAACCGTCACCACTGCCGGAACTTATCTACTACTTCGCCCGTCTTGCTGGATCAAGAAGGCGAGGACGTCATCGAGCTGAACGTGTGCTGAACGCGGAGGTGCCGTACATTCGGTTCTAGATCGGGACGGATCGTGAAGGTGTACGACTACACCAAGCGCATTGATAAACGCTTCCGCTTTCGGTCTACAAGGGTACGTAGACACACTCTCCCCTCTCGTTGCTATGCATCACCATGATCTTGTGTGTGCGTAGGAATTTTTTTGAAATTACTATGTTCCCCAACAGTGGCATCATGAGCTAGGTTTATGCGTAGATGTTATATGCACGAGTAGAACACAAGTGAGTTGTGGGCGATACTAGTCATACTGCTTACCATCATGTCATACTTTGATTAGGCGTTATTGTTGGATGAAGCGGCCCGGACCTACATTACGCGTACGCTTACAGAAGACTGGTTCTACTAACGTGCTTCACACACATGTGGCTGGCGGGTGTCAGTTTCTCCAACTTTAGTTGAATCGAATGTGGCTACGCCCGTCCTTGTGAAGGTTAAAACAACACATACTTGATGAAATATCGTTGTGGTTTTGATGCGTAGGTAAGAATGGTTCTTGCTCAGCCCGTAGCAGCCACGTAAAACTTGCAACAACAACGTAGAGGACGTCTAACTTGTTTTTGCAGGGCATGTTGTGATGTGATATGGTCAAGACATGATGCTAAATTTTATTGTATGAGATGATCATGTTTTGTAACATAGTTATCGGCAACTAGCAGGAGCCATATAGTTGTCGCTTTATTGTATGAAATGCAATCGCCATGTAATTGCTTTACTTTATCACTAAGCGGTAGCGATAGTCGTAGAAGCAATAGCTGGCGAGACGACATCGATGCTACGATGGAGATCAAGGTGTCGCGCCGGTAACGATAGTGATCATGACGGTGCTTTGGAGATGAAGATTGAAGGCACAAGATGATGATGGCCATAGCACATCACTTATATTGATTGCATGTGATGTTTATCTTTTATGCATCTTATTTTGCTTTGATCGACGGTACCATTATAAGATGATCTCTCACTAAATTTGAAGGTAGAAGTGTTCTCGGTGAGTATGCACCATTGCGAAAGTTCTTCGTGATGAGACACCACGTGATGATCGGGTGTGATAGGTTCTACGTTCACATACAACGGGTGCAAGACAGTTTTGCACATGCGAAATACTCGGGTTAAACTTGACGAGCCTAGCATGTACAGACATGGCCTCGGAACACTGGAGACCGAAAGGTCGAGCGTGAATCATATAGTAGATATGATCAACATAAGATGTTCACCATTGAAAACTACTCCATCTCACGTGATGATTGGACATGGTTTAGTTGATTTGGATCACGTGATCATTTAGATGACTAGAGAGATGTCTATCTAAGTGGGAGTTCTTTAGTAATATGATTAATTGAACTTTAATTTATCATGAACTTAGTCCTGGTAGTATTAGCATATCTATGTTGTAGATCAATAGCTCGCGATGTAGCTCCCCGTTTATTTTTATATGTTCCTAGAGAAATATAAGTTGAAAGATGATAGTAGCAATGATGCGGACTTGTTCCGTGATCTGAGTATTTTCCTCATTGTTGCACAGAAGAATTATGTCCTTGATGCACCACTAGGTGACAGACCTATTGCAAGGGCAGATGCAGATGTTATGAATGTTTTGACAGAAGCTCGGTATGATGACTACTTGATAGTTTAGTGCACCATGCTTTACGGCTTAGAACCGGGACTTTAAAAACGTTTTGAACGCCACAGAGCATATAAGATGTTCCCAGAGTTGAAATTAGTATTTCATACTCATGCCCGTGTCAAGAGGTATGAGACCTCTAACAGTACTTTGCCTACAAGATTGAGCATAATAGCTCAACCAGTGAGTATGTGCTCAGATTGTCTGGGTACTACAATTGCTTGAATCAAGTGGGAGTTAATCTTTCAGATAAGATAGTAATTGACAAAGTTCTCTAGTCACTATCACCAAGTTAGTAGAACTTCGTGATGAACTATAATATGCAAGGGATGACGAAAGTAATTCCCGAGATCTTCGCGATGCTGAAATCGGCGAAGGTAGAAATCAAGAAAGAGCATCAAGTGTTGATGGTTAACAAGACCACTTGTTCCAAGTAAAGGGCAAAGGGATAGAAGCGGAACTTTAAGAAGAATGACAAGCAAGTTGTCACTCCCATGAAGAAACCCAAAGCTAAACTCAAGCCTGAAACTAAGTGTTTCTACTGCAAAGGAAATGGTCACAGGAAGTGGAACTGCCCTAGATACTTGGCGGATAAGAATGATGGCAAAGTGAACAAAGGTATATTTGATATACAGATTATTGATGTGTACTTTACTAGTGTTCATAGCAAGCCCTAGGTATTTGATACCGTTTCAGTTGCTAAAATTAGTAACTCGAAACGAGAGTTGCAGAATGAACAGAGACTAGTTAAAGGTAAAGTGACGATGTGTGTTGGAAGTGGTTCCAAGATTGATATGATTATCATCGCACACTCCCTGTACTTTCGAGATTAGTGTAGAACCTAAATAAATGTTATTTGGCATTTGCGTTGAGCATGACTATGATTTGATCATGTTTGTTGCAATACGGTTATTCATTTAAAGTCATAGAATAACTGTTATTCTGTTTACACGAATAAAACCTTCGATGGTCATACACCCAATGAAAATAGTTAGTTGGATCTCGATCGTAATAATACACATATTCATAATATTGAAGCCAAAAGATGCAAAGTTGATAATGATAGTGCAACTTATTTGTGGCACTACCGTTTAGGTCATATTGGTGTAAAGCGCATGAAGAAACTCCATGATGATGGGCTTTTGGAATCACTTGATTATGAATCACTTGGTGCTTGCGAATCATGCCTCATGGGCAAGATGACTAAAACTTCGTTCTCCGAAACAATGGAGCGAGCAACCGATTTGTTAGAAATCATACATATTGATGTATGTGGACAGATGAGTGTTGAGGCTCGCGGCAGGTATCGTTATTTTCTGACCTTGATTGATGATTTGAGAAGATATGGGTATATCTACTTGATGAAGCACAAGTCTGAAACATTTGAAAATTTCAAAGAATTTCAGAGTGAAGTAGAGAATCATCGTAACAAGAAAATTAAGTTCTACGATCTGATCGCGGAGGCGAATATTTGAGTTACGAGTTTGGTCTTCATTTAAAACAATGTGGAATAGTTTCACAGCTCATGCCACACGGAACACCACAGCGTAATGGTGTGTCCGAACGTCGTAACCGTACTTTATTAGATATGGTGCGATCCATGACGTCTCTTACCGATTTACCACTATCGTTTTGGGTTATGCATTAGAGACAGATGCATTCAAGTTAAATAGGGCACCATCTAAATCCTTTGAAACAACACCGTATGAACTGTGGTTTGGCAAGAAACCAAAGTTGTTGTTTCTTAAAAATTTGGGGCTGCGATGCTTATGTGAAAAAGTTTCAATCTGATAAGCTCAAACCCAAATCGGAGAAGTGTGTCTTCATAGAAGACTGAAACGTCTCCAACGTATCTATAATGTTTGATTGTTCCATGCTATTATATTATCCATCTAGGATGTCTTATGGGCTTTATATACACTTTTATATGACTTTTGGGACTAACCTATTATCCCAGAGCCCAGTGCCAGTTTATGTTTTTCTCCTGTTTTAGGGTGTTACAGAAAAGGAATATCAAATGGAGTCCAATTGACGTGCCAATTTTTGATGATTTTTTCTAGACCAAAAGAAGCCCCCGAAGTAAAAGAGTTGGGCCAGGAGAGCCATGGGCTGCCCACGAGGGTGGGGGCGCCCTGGGCAGGGGGGCGCGCCCTCCTATCTCGTGGATAGCCCAGAAGCCCCCCTGACGTGTGCCATACGTCAAAAAATCCTATAAATACTGAAACCTTCGGAAATTAACCTAGATCGGGAGTTCCGCCACTGAAAGGCTCTGTAGCCACCGAAAACCAATCTAGACCCTGTTCTGGCACCCTGCCGGAAGGGGGAACCGTCACCAGTGCCATCTTCATCATCCCGGCGCTATCCATGACAAGGAGGTAGTAGTCCACCCTCGGGGCTGAGGGTATGTACCAGTAGCTATGTGTTTGATCTCTCTGTCTCTCTCATGTTCTTGAGATGGCACGATCTTGATGTATCGTGAGCTTTGCTATTATAGTTGGATCTTATGATGCTTCTCCCCCTCTACTCTCTTGTAATGGATTGAGTTTTCCCTTTGAAGTTATCTTATTGAATTGAGTCTTTAAGGATTTGAGAACACTTGATGTATGTCTTGCAGATGCTTATATGTGGTGACAATGGGATATCATGTGATCTATTTAATGTATGTTTTGGTGATCAACTTGCGGGTTCCGTGACCTTGGGAATCTATGCATAGGGGTTGGCACACGTTTTCGTCTTGACTTTCCGGTAGAAACTTTGGGGCACTCTTTTAAGTTCTATGTGTTGGTTGAATAGATGTTTCTGAGATTGTGTGATGCATATCGTATAATCATGCCCACGGATACTTGAGGTGACAATGGAGTATCTAGGTGACATTAGGGTTTTGATTGATTTGTGTCTTAAGGTGTTATTCTAGTACGAACTCTATGATAGATTGAACGTTACTATGGACTCTTGAATAGATCGATTAGAAAGAATAACTTTGAGGTGGTTTCGTACCCTACCATAATCTCTTCGTTTGTTCTCCGCTATTAGTGACTTTGGAGTGACTCTTTGTTGCATGTTGAGGGCTAGTAATATGATCCATTTATGTTATCCTTGTTGAGAGAACTTCAACTAGTGAAAGTATGAACCCTAGGCCTTGTTTCCTATCATCGCATCACTGTTTATGCTCATATTTACCACTTGCTACCTTGCTGTTTTTTATATTTTCTTATTACAAAAACCTATATCTACCATCCATATTGCACTTGTATCACCATCTCTTCGCCGAACTAGTGCACCTATAGAATTTACCATTGTATTGGGTGTGTTGGGGACACAAGAGACTTTTTGTTATTTGGTTGTAGGGTTGCTTGAGAGATACCATCTTCATCCTACGCCTCCCGCGAATTGATAAACCTTAGGTCATCCACTTGAGGGAAATTTGCTATTGTCCTACAAACCTCTGCACTTGGAGGCCCAACAACGTCTACAAGAAGAAGGTTGTGTAGTAGACATCAAGCTCTTTTCTAGCGCCGTTGCCGGGGAGGTGAGTGCTTGAGGTATATCTTTAGATCTTGCAATCGAATCTTTTAGTATCTTGTTTGATCACTAGTTTAGTTTATAAAAGAAAACTACCAAAAATGTAATTAAGGTTACCTCATGTGCTTCATCTTTTTAATATATTTCGTGAAAATGATGGGAAGGAAAAGTGTGCTCAAGTACTAGAAGAAGAATTACATAGAATGCTTGGCATAAAATATGTGCATGATGAGCATGATTGCAATGTTGTTAGTATGAATTCTTTGAATACCCATGATGCTAATGATATGCAAAGCCACAAGCTTGGGGAAGCTATGTTTGATGAAGATGATATTTTTAGTCCCCCAAGTTTTGTTGAGCAAATTTATTATGATGAAAGCATGCCTCCTATCTATGATGATTATTGTTATGACTTGTATGCTATTAAGAATAAAGATAACCATGAAACTTTTCATCATGATTTTAAGTTTCAACTGGATTATGCTTCACATGATAGTTATTTTTTTGAGTTTGCTCCCACTACTATGAATGAGAAGAATTTTGCTTATGTGGAGAGTAGTAAAATTTCTATGCAAGTATATCATCAAAAGAATGCCTTATGTGCTGGTTATATTGTTGAATTCATTCATGATGCTACTGAAAATTATTATGAGGGAGGAACACATGCTTCTACATATTGCGATAATATCAAGTTTCCTCTCTCTGTGCTTAAAATCTTGAAGCTATGCTTGTTTTGCCTTCCTATACTAGTTGATTATCGTTCCCATAAGTTGTTTGCTTACAAAATCCCTATGCATAGGAAGTGGGTTAGGCTTAAATGTGCTAGTCACACTCTTCATGATGTTCTTTTTATGTTTCAATTCTTTTCTTTTATGCGAGCATCATTGAAATCATCATGCCTAGCTAGGGGCGTTAAACGATAGCGCTTGTTGGGAGGCAACCCAGCTTTATTTTAGTTTCTTTGTTTTTTCTGCTGTTAAGGAATATATATTGCATCTAGCTTCTCTTTAGATGTGGTTTTGTGTTTTAATTAGTGTTTGTGCCAAGTAGAACCTTTGGGAAGACTTGTGTGAAGTTTATTTGATCTTGCTGTAAAAAACAGAATCGTTAGCGCTCACTGGAATGGTCATCAGATTTTACGGGAGCGTGATATTTAGTTGATTTTTTTGCAGACGATTAATAGACAAATTCCTCACGTTTACCAATTTAGTTTGAATTTTTTGGAGTTACAGAAGTATGTGAAACCTGCAGATTACTACAGACTATTCTGTTTTTGACAGATTCTGTTTTTCGTGTGTTGTTTGCTTATTTCAATGCATCTATGGGTAGTATCGGAGGGTATGAACCATAGAGAAGTTGGAATACAGTAGGTTTAACACCAATATAAAAAAGAATTCATTGCAGTACCTTTGAGTAGTGGTTTGCTTTCTTATATTAACGGAGCTCACGAGATTTTTGTCTAAGTTTTGTGTTGTGAAGTTTTCAAGTTTTGAGTATTGCTTTGATGGACTATGGAACAAAGAGTAGAAAGGGCCTAAGCTTGGGGATGCACAAGGCACCCCAAGTGAAATTCAAGGACAACCAAAAGCCTAAGCTTGGGGATGCCCCGGGAAGGCATCCCCTCTTTCGTCTTCATCCATCGGTAACTATACACGGAGCTATATTTTTATTCACCACATGATATGTGTTTTGCTTGGAGTGTCAATTTAGTTTATTTTGTTTTGATTGCTGTTTGAATAATATCCCAAGATGTGAAG
This sequence comes from Secale cereale, assembly GCA_902687465.1. NCBI lineage: Eukaryota > Viridiplantae > Streptophyta > Magnoliopsida > Poales > Poaceae > Secale > Secale cereale. The sequence continues at coordinate 255,625,339 of LR738710.1, read as the reverse complement.
TTCTTAAATGTTAGAGAGTCTTCACATAGTTACATAATTATTCAACTACTCATTAATCTTCACTCATATATTCCGGAGTAGTTTGATATTGCTCTAGTGCTTCACTTATATCTTTTAGAGCACGGCGGTGGTTTTATTTTGAACACATAGATGAACTCTCGTGCTTCACTTATATCATTTTGAGAGTCTATTAGAACAACATGGTAATGTGCTTTGGCTATAAAACTAGCCTTCACATGATAGCCATCCAAGATCAATGTAGTAAAAACTTTCACACTAAGTGCATTGATTATGATGAGAAGTTGGATGCTTGATAATTGTTTTGAGATATGAGGATAGTGATATTAGAGTCATGCTAGTTGAGTTATTATGAAATTGAGAAATACTTGTGTCAAGGTTAGTAATTCCCGTAGCATGCACGTATGGTGAACCGCTATGTGACGAAGTTAGAGCATGAGGTTTTTGTAAAGTGCCAACCTTTGTGTTGTGGTCGGGGGCGCGCGATGGTTAACTCCTACCAACCTCCCCCCTAGGAGCATGCGTTGACTGCTTTGTTTTGATGACTCGTAAATTTTTGCAATAAGTATATGAGTTCTTATGACTAATGTTGAGTCCATGGATTATACGCACTCTCACCCTTCCACCATTGCTAGCCTCTCTTGTACCGCGCAACTTTCGCTGGTACCATACACCCACCATATATCTTCCTCAAAACAGCCACCATACCAACCTATCATGGCATTTCCATAGCCATTCCGAGATATATTGCCATGCAACTTTCCACTGTTCCGTTCATATGACATGCTTCATATTTTCATGTTGCCATGCATGATCATTTCGTTCACATCATATTTGTGGCAAAGCCACCATGCATAATTTTTCATACATGTCACTCTTGATTCATTGCACATCCTGGTACACCGCCGGAGGCATTCATATAGAGTCATACTTTGTTCTCGTATCAAGTTGTAATATCGAGTTGTAATTCAATGAAAGTGTGATGATCATAATTATTAGAGCATTGTCCCATGTGAGGAAGGCTAAATCAATAAAGCCCCTCCACAAAAAAAGAAGGCCAAATAAAAAAGAAAGGCCCAAAAAAGGGACAATTGCTACTATCGTTTTTCCACACTTGTGCTTCAAAGTAGCACCATGTTCTTCATGATAAAGAATCTCATGTTTAGTTCCATTCATATACTAGTGCGAATTCTCATTATAGAACTTGGCTTGTATATTCCAACGATGGGCTTCCTCAAATGCCCTAGGTCTTCGTGAGCTAGCAAGTTGGATGCACACCCACTAGTTTCTTTTGTTGAGCTTTCATACATATTTAGCTCTAGTGCATACGTTGCATGGCAATCCCTACTGACTCACATTGATATCTATTGATGGGCATCTCCATAGCCCGTTTATACGCCTAGTCGATGTGAGACTATTTTCCTCCTTTTTGTCTTCTCCACAACCACCTCTCTATTCCACATAGTGCTATGTCCATGGCTCACGCTCATGTATTACGTGAAAGTTGAAAGGTTTGAAAGAATAGAGTATGAAAACAAGTGCTTGGCTGAAACCGGGGTTGTGCATGATATGAATATTTTGTGTGATGAAGAGGGAGCATAGCCAGACTATATGATTTTGTAGGGATAACTTTCTTTAGCCATAGTATTTTGAGAAGACATGATTGCTTTGTTAGTATGCTTGAAGTATTATTATTTCTTATGTCAATATAGACCCTTGTCTTGAATCTTTCAGATCTGAACATTCATGCCACAATTAAGAGAATTACATTGAAAATTATGTTGGTTAGCATTCCACATCAAAAATTCTGTTTTTATCATTTACCTACTCGAGGACGAGCAGGAATTAAGCTTGGGGATGCTTGATACGTCTCCAACGTATCTATAATTTTTGATTGTTCCATGCTATTATATTATCCATCTAGGATGTCTTATGGGCTTTTATATACACTTTTATATGATTTTTGGGACTAACCTATTAACCCAGAGCCCAGTGCCAGTTTCTGTTTTTCTCCTGTTTTAGGGTTTTACAGAAAAAGGAATATCAAACGGAGTCCAATTGGCGTGCCAATTTTTGATGATTTTTTCTGGACCAAAAGAAGCCCCTGAAGTAAAAGAGTTGGGCCAGGCGAGCCACGGGCTGCCCACGATGGTGGGGGCGCGCCCTGGGCAGGGGGCCGCGCCCTCCTATCTCGTGGACAGCCCAAAAGCCCCCCTGACGTGTGCCATACGCCAAAAAATCCTATAAATACTGAAACCTTCAGAAATTAACCTAGATCGGGAGTTCCGCCGCCTTTGTAGCCACCGAAAACCAATCTAGACCCTGTTCTGACACCCTGCCGGAGGGGGGAACCCTCAACAGTGGCCATCTTCATCATCCCGGCGCTCTCCATGACGAGGAGGGAGTAGTCCACCCTCGGGGCTGAGGGTATGTACCAGTATCTATGTGTTTGATCTCTCTCTCTCTCTCTCTCTCGTGTTCATGAGATGGCACGATCTTGATGTATCGCGAGCTTTGCTATTATAGTCGGATCTTATGATGCTTCTCCCCCTCTACTCTCTTGTAATGGATTGAGTTTTCCCTTTGAAGTTATCTTATCGGATTGAGTCTTTAAGGATTTGAGAACACTTGATGTATGTCTTGCACGTGCTTATCTGTGGTGACAATAGGATATCATTTGATATACTTGATGTATGTTTTGGTGGTCAACTTGCGGGTTCCGTGACCTTGGGAATCTATGCATAGGGGTTGGCACACGTTTTCGTCTTGACTTTCCGGTAGAAACTTTGGGGCACTCTTTCAAGTTCTATGTGTTGGTTGAATAGATGTTTCTGAGATTGTGTGATGCATATCGTATAATCATGCCCATGGATACTTAAGGTGACAATGGGGTATCTAGGTGACATTAGGGTTTTGATTGATTAGTGTCTTAAGGTGTTATTCTAGTACGAACTCAATGATAGATTGAATGTTACTACGGACTCTTGAATAGATCGATCAGAAAGAATAACTTTGAGGTGGTTTCGTACCCTACCATAATCTCTTCGTTTGTTCTCCGCTATTAGTGACTTTGGAGTGACTCTTTGTTGCATGTTTAGGGCTAGTAATATGATCCAATTATGTTATCCTTGTTGAGAGAACTTCCACTAGTGAAAGTATGAACCCTAAGCCTTGTTTCCTATCATTGCAACACCATTTATGCTCACGTTTACCACTTGCTACCTTGCTGTTTTTGTATTTTCTTATTACAAAAACCTATATCTACCATCTCTTCGCCGAACTAGTCCACCTATACAATTTACCATTGTATTGGGTGTGTTGGGGACACGAGAGACTCTTTGTTATTTGGTTGCAAGGTTGCTTGAGAGAGACCATCTTCATCCTACGCCTCCCGCGGATTGATAAACCTTAGGTCATCCACTTGAGGGAAATTTGCTACTGTCCTACAAACCTCTGCACTTGGAGGCCCAACAACGTCTACAAGAAGAAGGTTGTGTAGTAGACATTAGAGACCCAAAAGAAACGGTTGGGTACACCTTCTATCACAGATCTGAAGGCAAGATATTCGTTGCTAAAATTGGATCCTTTCTAGAGAAGGAGTTTCTCTGGAAAGAAGTGAGTGGGAGGAAAGTGGAACTTGATGAGGTAATTGTACCTTCTCCAGAATTGGAAAGTAGTACATCACAGAAAGTAGTTCTAGTGATTCCTTCACCAATCAGCGAGGAAGCTAATGATGATGATCATGAAACTTCAGATCAAGTTACTACTGAACCTCGTAGATCAACCAGAGTGCGTTCCGCGCCAGAGTGGTACGGTCACCCGGTTCTGGAAGTCATGTTTCTAGACCATGATGAAACTACGAACTATGAGGAAGCGATGATGAGCCCAGATTCCGCAAAATGGCTTGAGGCCATGAAATCTGAGATGGGATCCATGTATGAGAACAAAGTGTGGACTTTGGTTGACTTGCCTGATGATCGGCAAGCCATTTAAAATAAATGGATCTTCAAGAGGAAGACCGACGCCGACGGTAATGTTACTGTCTACAAAGCTTGACTTGTTGCGAAAGGTTTTCGACAAGTTCAAGGAGTTGACTGCGATGAGACTTTCTCACCCCTAGTGATGCTTAAGTCTGTGTGAATCATGTTAGAAATTGCCACATTTTATGACTATGAAATATGGCAAATGGATGTCAAAACCGCATTCCTTAATGGATACCTCAAAGAGGAGTTGTATATGATGCAACCAGAAGGTTTTGTCGATCCTAAAGGTGCTAACAAAGTATGCAAGCTCCAGCGATCCATCTATGGACTGGTGCAAGCATCTCAGAGTTGGAATATACGCTTTGATGAGATGATCAAAGCATATGGTTTTATACGGACTTACTGTGAAGCATGTATTTGCTAGAAAGTGAGTGGGAGCAGTACATCGTTTCTGATAAGTATATGTGAATGACATATTGATGATCGGAAATGATTTAGAATTTTCTGTAAGCATAAAGGATTTTTATAAAGGACCTCGATGAAGCTACTTACATATTGGGCACCAAGATCTATAGAGATAGATTAAGACGCTTGATAAGATTTTCAATGAGTACATACCTTAATAATATTTGAAGAAGTTCAAAATGGATCAGTCAAAGAAGGAGTCCTTGCCTGAGTTGTAAGGTATGAAGTTTAGTAAGACTCAAAACCCGACCACGACAGAAGATAGAGAAAGAATGAAAGTCATTCCCTATGCCTCAGCCATAGGTTCTATAAAGTATGCCATGTTGTGTACCAAACATGTTGTGTACCTTGCCATGATTTTGGCAAGGAGGTACAAAAGTGATCCAGGAGTAGATCACTAGGCAGCGGTCAAAATTATCCTTAGTTACTAGATGACTAAGGAAATGTTTCTCGATTATGGAGGTGATAAAGAGTTCGTCGTAGAGAGTTACGCCGATGTAAGCTTTGACTCTAAATCTAGATGACTCTAAGTATCTATCTGGATACGTATTGAAACTGGGAGCAATTAGCTAGAGTAGCTCCATGCAGAGCATTGTAGACATAGAAATTTGTGAAATACATACAGATCTGAATGTAACAGACCCGCTGACTAAACTTCTCTCACGAAGAAAAATATGATCACACCTTAGTACTCTTTGGGTGTTAAACACATGGTGATGTGAACTAGATTATTGACTCCAGTAAACCCTTTGGGTGTTGGTCACATGGCGATGTGAACTATGGGTGTTAAACACATAATGATGTGAACTATCGGTATTAAATCACATGGCGATGTGAACTAGATTATTGACTCTAGTGCAAGTGGGAGACTGAAGGAAATATGCCCTAGAGGCAATAATAAAGTTTTTATTTATATTTCCTTATATCATGATAAATGTTTATTATTCATGCTAGAATTGTATTAACCGGAAACTTAGTACATGTGTGAATACATAGACAAAAAACAGAGTGTCCCTAGTATGCCTCTACTTGACTAGCTCGTTGATCAAAGATGGTTATGTTTCCTAACCATAGACATGTGTTGTCATTTGATGAACGGGATCACATCATTAGAGAAGGATGTGATGGACAAGACACATCCGTTAGCTTAGCAACTTGACTGTTTAGTTTTATTGCTATTACTTTCTTCATGACTTATACATGTTCCTATGACTATGAGATTATGCAACTCCTGAATACCGGAGGAACACCTTGTGTGCTATCAAACATCACAACGTAACTGGGTGATTATAAAGATGCTCTACAGGTGTCTCCGAAGGTGTTTGTGGTGTTGGCGTAGATCAAGATTAGGATTTGTCACTCCGAGTGTCGGAGAGGTATCTCTGGGCCCTCTCGGTAATGCACATCACTATAAGCCTTGCAAGCAAATGATTAATGAGTTAGTCATGAGATGGTGCATTATGAACCGAGTAAAGAGACTTGCCGGCAACGAGATTGAACTAGGTATGATGATACCGACGATCGAATCTCGGGCAAGTAAAATACCGATGACAAAGGGAACAACATATGTTGTTATGAGGTTCGAGTGATAAAGATCTCGTAGAATATGTAGGAGCCAATATGGGTATCCAGGTTCTGCTATTGGTTATTGACCGGAGATATGTCTTGGTCATGTCTACATAGTTCTCGAACCCATAGGGTCTGCACGCTTAACGTTCGTTGACGATATAGTATTGAATGAGTTATGTATGTTGGTGACCGAATGTTATTCGGAGTCTCGAATGTAATCATGGACATGACGAAGAACTCTGGAATGGTCCGAAGATAAAGATTAATATATGGGATAATATTGTTTGACCTCCGGAAGGGTTCTGGAATTCACCGGAAGGGGTTTCGGATGTTTCCCGAAATGTTTGGGTACGAGAACACTTTATTTGGGCCAAAGGGGAAAGCCCACAAGGTTTTTGGAAAGCGCAAAAGGAAGTTTTGAGGAGTGCAGGGGCCAGACGCCAGGGTCCCGGGCGTCTGGGTCCAGACGCCGGGAACCCTGGCGTCTGGGTCCAGACGCCGGGAACCCTGACGTCTTGCCCTTGAGTCCGAGAAGGACTCCTGCCTTTCTAGTGAAACCGACTTTGTGGAGGCTTTTACTCCAAGTTTTGACCCCAAGGCTCAACATATAAATAGAGGGGTAGGGCTAGCACCCAAGACACATCAAGATACACCAAGCCGTGTGCTGGTAATCCCGACCCTCTAGTTTATCCTCCGTCTAGTTTCTGTAGTGCTTAGCGAAGCCCTGTAGAGATTGTTCTTCATCAACAACCGTCACCACACTGTCGTGCTGCCGGAACTCATCTACTACTTCGCCCGTCTTGCTGGATCAAGAAGGTGAGGAAGTCATCGAGTTGAACGTGTGCTAAATGTGGAGGTGTCGTACGTTCGGTTCTAGATCGGGACGGATCGTGAAGGTGTACGACTACATCAACCGCGTTGATAAATGCTTCCGCTTTCGGTCTACAAGGGTACGTAGACACACTCTCCCCTCTCGTTGCTATGCATCACCATGATCTTGCGTGTGCGTAGGAATTTTTTGGAAATTACTACGTTCCCCAACACCTTCGACGCTAGTAGGCTTATCTCAGTCAACAACACATGGTCATGTAGTCTCCTGAGATCCCCTGATATGGCCTCTAGCGGTTTCGGTGGTAGCATCGGCTCGCCCGTGACATGGAACATGGCCGCACCTTTGACGGGTACACGCTCTTCAAAATCCGTCGTCTAGCTGTTATGTGCTCTGGCTTGTTTGTAGGCAGCAGAGCCTTTCTTCACCGGTATCTTCCTCTCCTTTTTCTTGGGCTGACCTTCCGGACCCTTCCTTAACCCCTGCCCTATACGACCCTCGGCTAGTTGAGCCTGCATTGAGGCGGCATCTTCAAGCGTGTCCTATGAGAATGGCATGAAGAGAGACTTCTTGCAATTGACCCTGCTAGGACGTTCCTGTCTGGTAGGCACATCATCCATCTCCTCATCAGCATGCTGATAGCCCGAGTCGTCATACGATTGACTCATCAATTGTAAGTCGTCATATGTGCCTGTATTGAGGAACCGAGGAGGGTCATCCTCGTCCATCTCCTCATCCATTCTTTGTTCTACATGGGCGATTACATCAGCCACTATTGGACCCCTTCCTCGCATCGTTCGCCGCTCTCACCCGGCACTACATGCGTTGGTAATTGCGTAGGTAGGGTGGTGGTGTTCATACATGGATGTTGATGTGTGGTTATTGGTGTGCTCTCGGATGGCTCCAGATGAAGAAGATTCTTCGACCATGGTAGCACCCAACCCTTGCAGTTTCCAAGCCGCGGCGGGGTCTCGTCGTCCTCTCCTCCTAGTCGTACTGGAGGAGGCAAATCCTCGTGCCCCGATTTGACACTCGTCAAGGTAACCCTGAAGTTCCCACCGGGCATCGGTTGGCCGTGGAACGTGAATTCCAAGGGCTTTGTTATCACCGCCTTTCCCATGTCCACCTTCCAGCCTTTTATCAAGTAGAGTACGGTGCACGGGGTTTCGTTGGCCTGCTAACACATGTCCGCGGTGTAAAACATCCGAAAGGCAACGAAAATGGAATATTCTAGATATATGTTGGTGCGACATGTAATTACAGTGAGGGGGTCGAGCTCAGCCAAAGACGAAACCCCGCCTAGCGCGCTAGAGACTGAGGATGGGCTGCTATGAGCAGGTGCGGGTGCTGGAGCAGGCGCGGTTGCGTGAGCAGGTGATGGTGCGGCTGTGTTGTTCATCGAGTTGCTCCTAACAAAATTGGGCATGTGGAAATCATCTACCATCTCGTCTAGATTTTCCTTCGTCCAATTGAAGATAGTCGGGATCAAGTTAGTAGCGAAATAATTTCTGTAGGCATCTACAGCTGCAGCGACTGCCTGCCGTAGCAACTCATTTTTCTCCTTAGTTGCTTTTTTCGCGTCCTTGGCTGCTTTTTTCATGAATGCAAGCTTCACCTTCTCGTCGATGTCCGCCTGACTAAACTTTCTTTTGTGCTTATTGGCCTCCGGGCCCTCGTTGTAAAAGACCTTCCACATGGCATCGTTTCCGACGCCGTGCACACGTCCATATTGCGGCTGCTCTTCCAAAGGGAGTCCCTTAAGTTCGTTCCAGGCCTGGTTGACAGGGGTGTCCCACCTGGGCCTCATCAACGAAGACTGGCTTTCGGCTACAAGCTTGTGTTGCTTGTCTTGCATAAGGAACATGAACCGTTTACGAATGTGTAATTGACTTGATCAGAAGCTAAATGTAAGCTGGTAAAAAAATTAGAAGCATTCTAATCAATTTCCTCGTGATCGGGTCCATGTAAAAAAAAACTTATTTTCCTTGTCACACTTGTAGTGGGCTGTGGGGGAAACTGATCGCCCACGAACACCTATGGGACCGGAGCCCCTTTTCGGTACGGCAAGGGGGCAGAGGATGCACAAAGAGCGGATCGAGGCGAGCACGCGAGCAGTTTACCCAGGTTCGGGCCGCACGGAGGCGTAAAAACCCTACTCCTGCCTTGGTTTGTATTGCGTTCTGATCTCGGGAGCGAGAAGAACTACAGTGTTGATTGCTATCAGCACCGAGCGTGAGAGTGATCGAAGATCCGAATCTCCTCTACGTTGCGCATGGGCCTCCTTTTATAGGTCAAAGGGGTCACCGACAGGTGGCAACGCGGGTGAGGATAAAAACGTAAAAACGGTGGTAGTTGGAACAGTGTATGCATAGTGCTCTATACCTAACCCTGACGGCAGGGGACAAGGGCATTAAATGCCCGTCGCCGTCGCCCGAAACAGTGCAAAAAGTGGCCGTCAGGTGTGCCACCGTCTGCCACGACGGTAGCCTAGTCATCGCCGCTTGCCACCGTGTTCCCCTGGCTGCACAACCTTCCGCCACGTGTGCCTGGAAGGGTCCCAGGGCGACGCGTGGGTGGATGAGCTGGAGCGTGGGTACTGAGTGGAAGCTTGCCGCGACAAGCGCCTTGCCGCGGTCGCTATCTTGTCGCTACCGGGAGCTTGTCGCTCACCGGTCCTTGCCGGGACGCGTGGCGCGTCGCGGCAAGTTCTCTTGAGGTGCCTTTGATTGGCCTTCCCGGCAAGCTCCTCTTGCCGGGGTCTTGTCTCTTGAGTAGTTTTGTGCCTTGAGTGGCCATCCCGGCAAGCTCCTCTTGCCGGGGTCTTGTTTCCTTGGCTTGGATACTTTGTTCTTGAATGGCTCCAAGGGAACCACGGAGGATCTTGGCGGTCGCATGGCTAGCCTTGCCGCGGGGCGCTGCAACTGCCCGTGCACAAGTTCGGGATACTAAGGTACCCCTACTTTACACCGACAGGAGCCCCCGGGCCTGGGCCAGACACGGTGCCGAGCGCTGTTGGGCCAGGCCCAAAACAGTGCACGGGCACGCGCGGCCCGCGGCACGCCGTATCCAACTCCGTATCCACCGCGCCCTCCCTTAACGACACGCGTTTAATGCGGCATCGTGGGAGAGATCGTGGCCTATTTCTTTAATGGGAAATGCGGAATGTCCCCCTCTTTCCCCTTAAAAGCAATGGAAACAGGGGCAGTTCCTTCCGTTCGCCCATTGCTTCTTCCTCCTCCAGAAACCCCCGCCGCTCCCCTCCTCCCCGAAGGTCGAAAGAGAGCAGCGCTCCGCCCCCCTCCGTCGCCGCCAGCATCACCAGCGCCGTCGGCTTCCTCCACCGCCCCCGCCAGGGCCCCGAAGGGCGAGAAGACGAAGGCCGCGAAGTCTGCCAAGGCGCTGAAGCTAGTAGCAATGCGGAAGAAGATGGCGGTCTTCCCGCCGAGGCTCAGTGCGGATGAGCTAAAAGACAGCTTCTACCTCTTCTGGTCGAGGGAGACAAAGGCGCATCCGCGCACCAAGGTACTCCCCGCCGTGGTTTGCGAGATGTTCCCGGGAGGCTATGCCTTTTTTGCCTGATTCTGATCTTGTCTTTCTTCCAGGACCCTGGCCCAGAGGGCGGCGAAGAGGGCCAAAGTCCCGGTAATCGTCATTGAGGACGAGCCCGCCACCGCAGCAGGGGGTGCGCCTGCGTCAAGCTTGCCGGACCAGGCAGCTGCTCTCCAGAGCAGCCCCCAGCACAGCCCCCAGCGCAGCCCCCAGCGTAAGTCTTCCGTCCATTCTCCGCTTGTCGGGCGCGCGTGGGCTTCCTATCCTCGTTGACGTTCTGTTTGTTTGTTGACTTGTGCAGAAGTAGAGCAGCAGCCTCAGGAGCGCCAGGAGATTGCTCCCGACGAGTCGCATGTCTCGACCTCTCCGCCAAGAAGGAGCTCCCCGGCGAGGGAGGGCACTCCGCCAAGGGCGAGTACTCCGCCAAGGGCGAATACCCCGCCACGGGCGAGTACCCCGCCAAGGGCGAGTACTCCGCCAATGGATGGCGCTACTGGTCCTCCGCCGGCGGGAGTTTCCACCACGCCGCCGAGGGGGAATCCCCGGCAAGGAACCCCGTCGAAGAGGAGGCCCGTGCAGGTAAGCTCTTGAACTTTTATTTTCCTGAATTTCTCTTTTTGGATATTTGCTTGATTGTTCTTCTTTCTTCTTCTTTTTCTTTCTTCAGATCCGTCCGCCGCAGAGCCGATGGATACGAAGGCCGCCACCGAGGAGGACGCGCGCGGCAACACCGGCGGCGGCGCAGCTACCGAAGGGGCGGGTGGTGCTGGCGAGCCTGCCACCGACGAGGCCGCCAAGGCTGCCGGCGCGGCAGCTAAGGGGGAATCCGGCAGTCGCACTGACGGCCCTGAGGCCGCAGGAGCGTCAGACGATGCGCCGGCTGCCGACCCCTCTGCTGCCGCGGCTGAGCCAGGCGCCTATCTGGAGGCAGGCAACAGAGTCTTCATCCAGCTCCCGTGGGCATCCACGTCAAGGGCGCCTGCGGAGGGAGAGGTCTTCGACGGGGAGGTCCTCGCCTCCGCCGGACTGAAGTTCGTCGATGCGCCAAGCAGCAGCAACGAGCCCGAGGAGGAGTGGCTTCTACGGAGGCTTCTGTCTCTATACCGTGCACGGCAGGCCAAGCTGGAGTCCGGAGAGGCTCTGGCCGCCAAGGCGGGCGTTGACTTGGAGAAACGCGCCGAAGAGCTCCGGGCCAGCAACCAAGCGGCTCTCCGATCCTTGGCGGAGGAGCGAGAGCAGCTTGCCGAGGCGCATCAGGCCTTCATTCTGGAGAAGGCTGAAGCGGAGGAGCAGCAACGGCTCGCCGCCGAGGAGTTGTCCCGGCGAGAGGGTGAACTGACGCAGCGGAAGGTCGACCTCGACAGCCATGAGGACGAGCTTGCCACGCGCGAACAGTCTCTTGGCGGAGCTCTGCAGGAAGCGAAGGACGCCGCTGCAGCTGCTGAGACCGCCAAGAAGGACTTGGAGGCGAGGGTGGCGCAACTGGAGGTCAACTTGAAGACGAGCGAAGAGAAGGTTGCCGCCCTTGTGCTTGAGAGGGAGAAGGACGCACACAGTCACTCCGAGTTGCAGGTCCGTCTCTCCGACAAGGGTAAAGAGCTCGCCGTCGCCAAGGACTCCATCGCCGATCTGGAGCTGAAGTTGTCCACCCTCACCACGACGCTTGACGGCGCTAGAAAGCGGGAGGCGGACCTGAAGGAGGATCTCAGGGCCGAGAAGGCGCTGTTGGAGAGCGCCGCCATCTCCCAAAACAACTTCAGGCTGACGGTGGAGCACTGGACCGAGGGCCTTGTCGCCGCCGCTGCCGACGTCGACAAGGAGCTGGCGGAGCTGGGGGCGGAGCACCTCGGGTACTCCACCGACAAGAATCTCCCTCACAGCGCCAAGTTGAGCTTGTTCTTCATAGGGGTGGCGTCAGCCCTCCAGCGGCTCCGGGAAAAGATCCCAAAGCAGCTGGCGGACGAGTCACGCAGGCTCTGCGCGGGGGCCCTCGAGAAGGTGTTGATGAAGATAGTGCACCGCAACCCGGGCCTCAACCTCACCAACGTCCTCAGGACCCTGCCGCCGGACATTGACCAGGAGGCGCTCAAGGCCCTTGTCGCGCCTATCGTGAACAAGGTGGGCAGCATCAAGAGGGTCGAGGGCGACCGTGTGGATTAGTCTTGTTTACTTACTTCTTTTCTTGTCGCTGCCAATCACGTTATGAACAAAAGTTTATTAGCATTGCGACAAATTGCTTTGTAATATAACTTTATTTTGGGTAGTCAATGCAGTGTCATTTCCTTTACTTGACTCCCTCGCTTTGTATGTATTCACCCTACGCTTTTAGGGAACTTGCCGGCAAGGGACCCTTGCCGCGAGCGCTGAGTGCGGAACTTCAGCAGCCTGCTGGCAGTGCCGTTGCCGACAAGAAACCTTGTCGCAGCTAGTCGCAGCACACTTAGGTTGTTGAGCGAACTCGAAAACGAAGTAAGGGCGCGACACTTGTTGCAGCACGCTTAAGCCGTTGAGCGTGCTCGAAACAAAGTAAGGGCGCGGCTAGCCATGAGTTGGTTCCTCCGCGCACATGTTTTCCATACAACGTGCGGTCATTCAAGGAAGATAACTCAAAAATTTAAAATTTTGATTGCTCAAACTTTGGCGACTTAGCTTTTGCGTCGTTTTCTTCCCGGCAAGGCAAGGCTTTCTTGAACGGCACTTGGTCCATACCACTGTCTCCTTCCCCCCGGCAAACTTGTGCGCGCGGAAAACTTCTTCTGCTTGAGAGAAAAGAAAAGGGAGGAAACATAGATATGGAGCCTTGCGGCTCGTTATTGCTTACCGGGGATGCGTGCTGCACAAAGTGTCAGATAGTACATGCAAGAAAAATGAAAAGGCATGAAATGACAAGTTGTGCGAGGCACATAAGCTCTACTGATGCACGGGGTCTGCGCCCGGCTTTGTACAAAGGATTACATGCAACAGGGGCAAGACTTGTACAAAAGGTGGTTGCCGGAACGGATCACAGCGACCGCGCCTTACGGGTAAAACTTGCGAAGGTGCTCAATGTTCCAGGAGTTGCTCACTGGTAAGCCATCTTCGGTCTCTAGGCGGACTGCGCCGGGCCTAGTGACTTGTTTCACCCGATAAGGGCCTTCCCACTTCGGCGTCAACTTGTTGGAATTCTTGGCGGACTGAACGCGCCTGCTAGGTGGCTTCTCACCCCTCGTTGGTTACCCCAAGTGGAAGGTTTGAGATGCAGTGTAGCAGAAGTTTTCCCTTGGCAATACCAAGGATCATTTTCCCTGAGACTCCCAGTTTCAACAAGAAGGTGTCAACTGCTAACGGCGCCAGATATTAGCAATCAACGTGGACCTGCACACAGATACAAATAACTTTGCTCCCAACAAGTACAGAGAGATTGTCAATCCCTCCGGCCTTGTAGTTTACAAAGGATCAAATGCAAGTGATAGTAGTGATAGATATAATTGCAATAGTAAATAAAATGCGGAAAGTAAATAGCAGATGTGATCTATGATGGTAATATGGACCGGAGTCTCATGATGTTCACTAGTGATGTCTCTCTCCCAAAATACGATAAACAACTATGTGAGGTAAACGAATTACAGCTGGGCAATTGACAGGACCATGTGCGCAAACCAATGCTGACTATATTGCAAGAAAGGTTGAGGTTCAAAGCATGGGCGGTACGCCGAGGTAAGTAGACCGAAATCCATCAATATCTACTACTAATCATCCACCTTTAGATATCTATCCAGAACATCTCGCTGGTACTAAGTTGCGAGTCCCACCCATAGTTTAAACTCAAAGCAACAGACAAATGCATTAAAAGAACTTTGCGTAAAGTAAACAATCCTTGCACCCACGGCCACAAGCACCGTTGTTTTCCCCCTTATGGCAACAACACATCCCCTAGACTCATGTTTCTGTCACTCAAAGTAGTCATCGAGGGGCATGAACCCACAATCAAGCATAACGTTCCCTCTTGGAGTCACTACCTACTACTTGGCCAAAGCAATAAATAACAACGGAGAACATGCAAGAATTACTTACGAACATAAATATAAAAGAAGTGAATCAAATATGTTACTCAAACACAATCTGAACATAATATCATAATCCATCGGATCCCTGCAAACTCATCATAGCAACAGCATAAGGATTACATATGTGCCTCGATCATGTAGGGTAGCTCACGAGGACTAATTAGTGAAGCACAAGAACGGGAGGAGAACATCACATAGCTACTGGTCATGGACCCATGGTCCAAGGGAGACTACTCACAACTCATCCGGGAGGCGTCCATGGTGGTGGAGAAGCTCCCGGTGGTGATCCTCCCCTCCGGCAGGGTGCCGGGAAGAGTTCTCCTTGTGCTCCCGATCTTGGAAGCGGCAGCGGCGGCGGAACAGAGATGAGATCGCGAAAAAGAGTTCCCATCTCGAGGGTTTTGGGAGACGCTTTAAATATATGCCAAAGGGGGGCATCAGCGGAGCCTCGGGGGGCCCAGGCGCCCCCCCC
>LR738710.1:255599685-255610389 GCA_902687465.1 Secale cereale | reverse complement strand
CCCCCGGCGCGGCCCGGGGGGGCGCGCCGCCAGGACGCCTGGAGCCCTGGTGCCCCCCCCCCCGGGCTATACTTCGGGCGCACGGTAGCTTCTGGAACGCTGATTTTTTATATAATTTTTCTGGATTTTTCCTGGCAGTTCTCGTAATGTGAAAACCTGAAATACAAAAACAGCCGATAACAGAAACTGGCACTGGGGTGCACTGAGTTAATAGGTTAGTCCAAATATGATCAAAAGTGTATGGAAGTGTATAAATATCATAGCAATATCACCCAAAAGAGGCATGGAGCAAGCAGAAATTATAGATACGTTTTGGACGTATCAACATCCCCAAGCTTAATTCCTGCTCGTCCTCGAGTAGGTAAATGATAACAAGAATAATTTCGGTGGTGACATACTATTAACCATATAGGACTTTTTCATAGTCATATGACAAAAGCTTACTGAGACAATGAATCTGTAGTAATTAAGTTGCCTCATGAGAAAATCACAAAGAACTGAAAGTTTTACAATATGATATTGAAACATCAAATAGATTTGTAATGAACATGATGTGCAAATATGATAAAGTGATATCTAGCTTGCCCCCTTTAGTGAAGCAAAACATAAATGCAGGGGCACCTCCAAGGTTTAAGTGATGACTAGATACAATGATTTCAAAATAAACGATATCACAATCATGCAAAAGACAATGCTACTTTGGGACAATGCACATTACACTCAGAATGACAATCATGCTCTTAGTAGTTGGTACTTTTAAAAGAAGGTGGAGACTCTCGAACCGTGGCTTTTGTTGGCTAGGTTGAAAACCCGTAGTCGGAAACAAAGACAAAACATGTACCAGAGCTCTTGGTTTTAAAACAGAGGTAATAATTTATTTTTAGATCATGCATGTTTCGTCAACGAATGCTAGCAAACAACTCAATCAATTCTTGAGATGGACAAGTTTCGAGGAACGGCTCCCGACTGAGGACGATCACATCCTCTTAATCTCCTTTGTTTATCACTGCCAAAGTTTTCTGATTTCTCATGAACAAAGCGTGAAGGAGGGTTTGTTTGTTATATTATGTTTTTGATCCGGGCGCACTCAATGCCAGTTCCTTATCGTATTATGGGTTTGCACATTATTCATGCAATCCCGGGGTGAAGCTTGCCCAACTTAAAAAGATCATGAATTAACCACTACTTCCTCATGAACTTACAACAGAGGCACAAAATAGGAATGCATTTTTCTTTGAATAATTTCGAGATGGCACATGCAAGTCTCCGTTAGGAATGGCAGGTAAATACCATGTAGGAAGGTATGGTGGACTCATATGGCATAACTGGTTTAAAGGAATGTGGATGCACAAGCAGTCAGTCCGCTTAGTATAGGCGAAGGTTAGCAAAAGACTGGGAGCGACCAACTAAGAGAGCAATGACGGTCATAATCATGCAGAGCGACAAAGCAACATTGAATCAGGCATGGAAGTTATATCGCTACTCAAAAATAAAAGATCATCAAGGCTTGACAGACTTTCTTTACAGTCTTAAATATGCGTGAGCATACGCCAAGTCAATCAAAATAAATTCTTGAAGGAAGATATTACTAAACCATACCACATCATAGGCAAACAAATCATGTTGGTACTCCAATAACACATTGGAAACCCCCCAGCTATTTGAGACTAACCATAAGAAGACATGAACTACTAAGCGCCATCGTGCACGTAGCATCTTTATCATAGACATATCAACCAATGCAACGGAAGCAAACTCTCTTAATAAGATAAGCATGATAACTAAAGAGAGTTCAAGCAACCAACTAAACGAAAGCTCTTTAAAAAGATAAGCATGAAAACTGAGAGCTGAACATGATAGTAGCTATTAAAAGACAAAGAACACACACAGCAAAGATAGACATGAAAATTCTATGTTATGTTCTAGGTAGAAGTGGAGTGTGTTTCTCTCCCACATAAAGAAAGATGAGTTCCGACTCGTTATGAAAAGCTAAAGAAAATTAAAAGCAAGACGCTCCAAGCATAGCACTTAACACATGAAGTGATTAAAATATAGTGGAACGAAAGACGAACTGATAATGTTGATGGAGAAGGGGATGCACGGGGGCATCCCCAAGCTTAGACTCTTGAGTCTCCTTGAATATTTCTTGGGGGTGCATGGGGGCATCCCCAAGCTTGAGCGTTTGACACTCCTGAATCTTTTTATCATCTTCCCTCGCACACTTGAAAACTCCCTTCATACATAACTCATCATAATCTGATTAGCGAGGGTAGTAACCATAATAAAATAATTGTACCTTGCTGGAAATAAAGATATTATTGAATTTCTACTGTTTCTCAAGATTGCCAAAAGGTTTTTGCAAAGAAAAAGCAAGCTCTAGGTTTGCAAAATGAAGGAAAGGCAAAACAGGACAGAATCTGTGAAAAACAGAACAGCAGGTAGTAAATGATTTTTTCGGGGCACTTCTGCAACTCTAATCAAAAAACTCAGAACATACGCACGAAATAAAATTATATAGAGCACGCTGTCGAAAAATTCAGACCAAAAAGATGATCTGGTGATTTTATATGAATTTTTCTATCCAAGGACAGAATCTGTTTCCTGGACAGCACGTCACAACTTTTGAACTTTCTAGCAATCAGAGGCTATACTTGGCACAAAATTGAAAAGCAAAGATACAATGATGATGCTACAGTAGTAACAACATCAAGACACAACAAAAACAATATAAAATTTATTCATTGGGCTGCCTCCCAAAATCGCTTTCTTTTATGCCTTTAAGCTAGGCATAATGCATAGAGATCAAGTTTTATCAAGAGTAAAAGAATAGCTAGCCCGTGTAACGGACTCAAAAGGTAACTTAATCTTTTTTCGAGGGAAGTGTTCCATCCCTTTCTTGAGAGGAAACTGGAATTCTATATTACCCTCTTTCATGTCAATGATAGCACCAACGGTGCGTAGAAAAGGACGTCCCAAAATAATTGGACACGAAGGTTCACATTCAATATCCATAATAGTAAAATCAACGGGAACATAATTGTCATTGACAATGATAAGAACATCGTCGATCCTCCCCAAAGGTTTCTTTATGGAAGAATCAACGAGACGAACACCAAAAGAACAAGAATCAAAGGGTTTCAATTTAAGCATATCATATAGTCTTTTGGGCATAATGGAGGTACTAGCTACAATATCACATAAAGCATAGCAAGAGAAGTTGTTTATTTTAATTTTAATCATAGGATCCCAACCATCTTCTAGCTTTCTAGGTATGGAGGCTTCTACTCTAAGTTTCTCCTCCCTAGCTTTGATAAGAGCATTAGTGATATGCTCTGTGAAGGCAAGATTAAGCGTGCTAGTGTGGGGATCTTTAGCCATTCTTTGTAGAAAGGTGACAACTTCTGAGATACTACAATTAACAAAATTAATTTTATCATTATTGGGCAAAATTGTAGTGTCATCCTCTTTGTTTGAATCGCTCTCTATTATAAGAGTTTGAACGTCTTCCCAAGTTTGGGGAAGCTTAGGAGCAATTTTAAACTGAGGTTCATACTCTTTTCCTGGAAGACCATGCCATGGGCATAACTCTCCGTCAAGACTAACATAATCACAAGGTTTATTACTTTTGTAAATCCTGACAGTGGTGATTGGCGTAATGGAAGAAGGGGTGTACTCCTCCCATCTAGTGTTTTTGGTGGAACCCATAGTAGCAAGCAAGCAAGATAACTATTTTTTGTGATTTTCGATAAAAGATACTAAAGCAAAAACTGAAAGGTAAACTAACAAGACTAAAAGCAAAGGTAAAAGATAGCGTGCAACTCCCGTATCCTGAAGAGTGGAGTCCCCGGCAACGGCGCCAGAAATTGCTTTGCTAGGTGGCTTCTCACCCCTCGTTGGTTACCACAAGTGGAAGGTTTGAGATGCAGTGTAGCAGAAGTTTTCCCTTGGCAATACCAAGGATCGTTTTCCCTGAGACTCTCAGTTTCAACAAGAAGGTGTCAACTGCTAACGGCGCCAGATATTAGCAATCAACGTGGACCTGTACACACATACAAATAACTTTGCTCCCAACGAGTACAGAGAGGTTGTCAATCCCTCCGGCCTTGTAGTTTACAAAGGATCAAACGCAAGTGATAGTAGTGATAGATATAATTGCAATAGTAAATAAAATGCGGAAAGTAAATAGTGGATGTGATCGATGATGGTAATATGGACCGGAGTCTCATGATGTTCACTAGTGATGTCTCTCTCCCAAAAGACGATAAACAGCTATGTGAGCTAAACGAATTACAGCTGGGCAATTGATATGACCATGTGCGCAAACCAATGCTGACTATATTGCAAGAAAGGTTGAGGTTCAAAGCATGGGCGGTACGCTGAGGTAAGTAGACCGAAATCCATCAATATCTACTACTAATCATCCACCTTGAGATATCTATCCAGAACATCTCGCTGGTATTAAGTTGCGAGTCCCACCCATAGTGTAAACTCAAAGCAACAGACAACTGCATTAAAAGAACTTTGTGTAAAGTAAACAATCCTTGCACCCGCGGGCACAAGCACCGTTGTTTTCCCCCTTGTGGCAACAGCACATCCCCTAGACTCATGTTTCTGTCACTCAAACTAGTCATCGAGGGGCATGAACCCACAATCAAGCATAACGTTCCCTCTTGGAGTCACTACCTACTACTTGGCCAAAGCAATAAATAACAATGGAGAACATGCAAGAATTACTTACGAACATAAATATAAAAGAAGTGAATCAAATATATTACTCAAACACAATCTGAACATAATCTCATAATCCATCGGATCCCAGCAAACTCATCATAGCAACAGCATAAGGATTACATATGTGCCTCGATCATGTAGGGCAGCTCACGAGGACTAATTAGTGAAGCACAAGAACGGGAGGAGAACATCACATAGCTACTGGTCATGGACCCATGGTCCAAGGGAGACTACTCACAACTCATTCGGGAGGCGTCCATGGTGGTGGAGAAGCTCCCGGCGGTGATCCTCCCCTCCGGCAGGGTGCCGGGAAGAGTTCTCCTGGTGTTCCCGATCTTGGAAGCGGCGGCGGCGGCGGAACAGAGATGAGATCGCGAAAAAGAGTTCCCGTCTCGAGGGTTTCGGGAGACGCTTTAAATATATGCCAAAGGGGGGCATCAGCGGAGACTCGGGGGGCCCAGGCGCCCCCCCGGCGCGGCCCAGGGGGGGCGCCGCCAGGGCGCCTGGAGCCCTGGTGCCCCCCCCCCCGGCTGTACTTCGGGCGCACGGTAGCTTCTGGAACGCTGATTTTTTATATAATTTTTCTGGATTTTTCCTGGCAGTTCTCGTAATGTGGAAACCTGAAATACAAAAACAGCCGAAAACAGAAACTGGCACTGGGGTGCACTGAGTTAATAGGTTAGTCCAAATATGATCAAAAGTGTATGGAAGTGTATAAATATCATAGCAATATCACCCAAAAGAGGCATGGAGCAAGCAGAAATTATAGATACGTTTTGGACGTATCAGCGCCGAAGAACAAGGTCGCCTTCCTCGAGACTTCTGGCTTTAACCTTGCGGCTATGGTAGCGGCGCAAAGTTTGCTGGTAGCGAGCAGCTCGCACAGTGGCCTGAAGACGGTTTTCCTCGAGGAGCAGTGCATCATCTTGCCGCAGCTGCTCTTGCTCGAGCTCATCATAAGCGAACACTCGAGGCGACCCGTATACGAGTTCCGTGGGGAGAACTGCCTCTGCTCCATAGACAAGAGCAAAGGGTGTCTGCCCGGTGGCTCGATTTGGTGTCGTCCTGATTGACCAAAGAGCCGCCGGCAACTCCTCGATCCAGTTTCTTCCGCATTTGTGTAGCCTGTCGAAAGTTCTTGTCTTGAGTCCGTGCAGCACTTCAGCGTTTGCCCTCTCCGCTTGACCGTTGCTCCTCGGGTGAGCAACAGAAGCGAAGCAGACCTTGGCGCCAAGGTCTTGGACGTACCGCATGAAGGTGCGACTTGTGAATTGTGTGCCATTGTCGGTGATGATCCTGTTAGGGATTCCAAAACGGCAAACAATCGACCTGAAGAACTTGACTGCTGACTGTGCGGTCACCTTTCTCACTGGTTCCACTTTCGGCCACTTTGTGAACTTGTCGATGGCGATGTACGAGAACTCAAAGCCCCCGGCTGCACGGGGAAAAGGGCCGAGGATGTCGAGCCCCCAGACCGAAAAGGGCCAGGACAAAGGGATCGTCTGGCGAGCTTGAGCTGGTTGGTGGAGATTTCGCTCGCGTGAACACCGGATCGGATTCACGCAACCTCGACGCTCCCCCTACCTGGCGCCAAAGATGTCGGGGAAACTGATCGCCCACGAACACCTATGGGACCGGAGCCCCTTTTCGGTACGGCAAGGGGGCGGAGGATGCACAAAGAGCGGATCGAGGCGAGCACGCGAGCAGTTTACCCAGGTTCGGGCCACACGGAGGCGTAAAAACCCTACTCCTGCCTTGGTTTGTATTGCGTTCTGAGCTCGGGAGCGAGAAGAACTACAGTGTTGATTGCTATCAGCACCGAGCATGAGAGTGATCGAAGATCCGAATCTCCTCTACGTTGCGCATGGGCCTCCTTTTATAGGTCAAAGGGGTCACCGACAGGTGGCAACGCGGGTGAGGGTAAAAACGTAAAAATGGTGGTAGTTGGAACAGTGTATGCATAGTACTCTATACCTAATACTGACGGCAGGGACAAGGGCATTAAATGCCCATCGCCGTTGCCCCAAACAGTGCAAAAAGTGGCCGTCAGGTGTGCCACCGTCCGCCACGACGGTAGCCTAGTCATCGCCGCTTGCGAGCGTGTTCCCCTGGCTGCACAACCTTCCTCCACGTGCGCCTGGAAGGGTCCCAGGGCGACGCGTGGGTGGATGAGCTGGAGCGTGGGTACTGAGTGGAAGCTTGCCGCGGCAAGCGCCTTGCCGCGGTCGCTATCTTGTCGCTACCGGGAGCTTGTCGCTCACCGGTCCTTGCCGGGACGCGTGGCGCGTCGCGGCAAGTTCTCTTGAGGTGCCTTTGATTGGCCTTCCCGGCAAGCTCCTCTTGCCGGGGTCTTGTCTCTTGAGTAGTTTTGTGCCTTGAGTGGCCATCCCGGCAAGCTCCTCTTGTCGGGGTCTTGTTTCCTTGGCTTGGATACTTTGTTCTTGAATGGCTCCAAGGGAACCACGGAGGATCTTGGCGGTCGCATGGCTAGCCTTGCCGCGGGGCGCTGCAACTTCCCGTGCACAAGTTCGAGATACTAAGGTACCCCTACTTTAGTACACCGACATGGGCCCTGATGAAGTCGTGCTCCAAGGGGTTGGTGAACTTCGCGAAGGGGTCTGGGAGATCCGCGGCTTCACGTTCCGCGTCCTCCTTATCCCATATGGGCCTTTTTACAAGGCAGCCATGGCTTCCGAGGCGTTGGTTACCCGTGTTCCTTTCCTGAAGGCTCTTGAATTTTGCAGCCTTAGCCTTGGCTGCCTCGGTAGCGCAAGTGTCCTTGAAATTTTGGAACTCCTCTTCCATAAGTGTCGGATTTTCCTCCAGAATCTTGGACAGGGGTTCCTTAGCCTCAATAGCTCGTTTCACCCTCCCTTTCCAGGAGGCCAAATCATTGTTGAACATGCCCATGCTGTGATTGTTAATATTTCTCATCTTCGGATCATCCCACGGGTATGCCGTCATCCCGACCGGGGAACTTGAATCTCTTGTGCAACTTCGGCAGGAGCAACTGCCTCAAGTGTTATTTACCCACTGAGTCATCGTCATTGATGCTCGCGATTTGGTTCAAACTTCGGCAGGGGCCATCTTTGTGATCACCAGTCATCCTCCAGAAACTTCGGCAGGATGCATCCGACTTGGTTCTCGTAGCACTTGCAAGGTTCTTCCGGCTCTAATGGTTCAAACTTGTCAGGGGCCATCTTTGTGATAACCAGTCATCCGATGTCGAGTTTGTTAGGTTTTCGTATCCTCTGCTTCTTCTTTTTTGTAGCGGCTTCGGCGCCACTACCTTCCCCGTCGGTATCTTCCTCGCCGGTACCTTCCCCGCCGGACTCGGAACCGCCATTCGTGCCGGCGTCATCGATGTCGATGTCGGTGTCGGTACCATCATCGAGGCCGCCCTACAAACCTTGTCTCTGCTTAGCAGACAAAAAGTCGAGGTACTATTGTTCACCCTCAAAAGGCCCGGTTTCTTTGTTGTTCAACATGTTTCCTATGATTAAGTCTCCTTGTTTAATTCTTAAACTATAATAAAATGAGAAATGACATTAAAAAGGTCTATGGTTTGCTGGAATGTTGTTTCATTCCCGTCGTAGCAAATCCCGGCACTTGATATGCCTACTTTCTAGCACAAGTCATGCCAAAATTCATGGGCAATTTCGCCATGACCTTTGCTAAAAAGTGGACATATCGAGCTCCTGGAATTCACCGGAACGGAAATGAATCAACATTCTGGCCAAACATAGGCCACTCGGATCATTTAACTTGCACATAATCATCATTTTCCAAATATGACATGGCCAAAACATCACACGTCCAAATATGGCATTTCCAAATCACATGTCCACTTCAAATTTGCATATAACATCGAGAAATATATACAACTTGAAGAAAAATCCTAATTTATCCTAGGGTTCATACTAATTCACCTAGGGTTAATCAATTCTCTTTAACTAGGGTTCTGTTTACTACGCCTAAATCACCTAAAATACCTATAATTAATTTAACCCATACTAATTCTGTTTTTAAACTAGGGTTCATACCAAGTAATTAACTATAGGGTTCATACTAATTTTGTTTTTTTAAATAGCAACAAATGCTTTAACAAAAAATAGCAATAGTTTGGAACCTAGGGTTCATACTAACTACCACTAAAAAATAGCCACTAATATGTCCTAGGTTTTTTTAAACTAGGGTTCATACTACGTAATTAACTAGGGTTCATACTAATTCTAATTAACTAACTAGCACTAAAAAATAGCCAGGGTTCATGCTAACTAGCACTAAATATCTAGGTTTCATGCTAAGAGAGGGAGAGATAGAGATAGAAGAGAGCAGAGAAGAGGGGAGGGGAGAGGGCTTACAGAGGGCACGGGCTCCAACGACGATGAGGGGGAGACGGCGGCACCGAGGCGTGTCGGAGGTGAGGCAGTGCCGGGGGAGACGGCGACTCCGGCGAGGGCGAGGACAGGGCTCCGGTGAGGTTGAGGAGGAGGAGGCAGAAACTCCGGCGAGGGTGCGGGCAGGGCTCCGGCGACGCTCAAGGCAGGGGCGCGACAAAGGCAGGGCCACGGTCGACGACGGCGTCGGAGGGCGACGATGGGGCGACGACTGCGTCAGAGCAGAGGGATCGAGTGGGGAATGGGATGGAGGAAAGAAGAAGAGGAAGCCCGCGTGGGGGTTATGTCAAGATAGCAGTAGCACGTTTCTACGAAACGCGCTATAGATAAGGTAGCTATAGCGCGTTTCAAGGAGAAGCGCTACTGCTATCTAACATAGCCATAGCGCATTTTTAGGGAAACGCGCTACTACTATTCTGGTAGCTATAGCGTGTTTTTTGTAAAAGCGCTACTACTATTCTGGTAACTATAGCCCTTTTCTTCAACCAGAGCTACTGCTCTTCTTTTCTTTTCATGTTTGTTTCTTCTATTTCCTTTTTCTTTTCTTTTCTTTTCATTTTTCCCAATAGTAGGAACGAAGGGAAGGTGATACAATATATGTATATAACTAAGGCGATATATATATTGCATCATTTGATGGTTAAGTGTGTATACAAAATTGGAACATATATATTACATCCTTTGACCCATGTATAACGGTTAAATGTCTACACAAAATAGGAACATATATTGTCACACCCTGATTTTCATGTCACATTGCTTAAGCTTGTTTTCATGTTAAAAATGTGGATTTGCAAAAACTTTTGAGTGTTTTTGACTTTGCTTGATTTGACTTTTGTCTGCTGGTTGCTAGTGCTCTAAAAATCGAATAAATCCTCCAACTCTTATACTTCATCTCCTTGACCCAAAACCTTTTCCCAATGATCATGCCATGTGTATAGACCAGTATATAATTTTCTTATAAAAATATTTTGGCCAAATGGTATTTTCTAAAATTAGTTTTCCAAAAACCCCTGAATTGAGGTTTGCACTGCAAGTACCTTATTTAGGGTGAGAAAAATCTTTAAAAAAGTTTATTTGAATCCTATTAGATATAGGACTCCCAGAAACCACAAAAGTATAATTTTAAAAGTTATTTTTATATTTTATTTAAAAGCTTTTTCTTAAGGCCAGAAATGGTCTTTAATAGGGGAAAATTATTTAATCATTTCAAAAATATTTGCCAAAATTCAGGGAGACTCATAGGACATATATTGTCCATATATAAGAGTTTCAACACATGGTCATGTTCAAAATATTGGACAAATCCTTCCAAAACCCTTTCTGGATATTTCAAGCTTTTGAAATATTTACAAAGGAAATATTCTCCAAAAATTCCAGGGAAATTCTATCATGTCACATATGACATATTTGATGATCTTGCAAAGCCTCATGCATTGGAGATCAAGGAAACATCCTCAAACCCCTTCAAAACCATTCTGTCCATATTTGAAGTTTGAGCAACTCTACATTGCCAAACTTGTCCAATTGCCCTCAAATTTTGTGCACATGCTAGAATGGCCTAATAAGGCAT
>LR738710.1:255538354-255598491 GCA_902687465.1 Secale cereale | reverse complement strand
CCTGGACACGGTTGGACACAACAGGACATGGCCAGGATAGCACAGGCCCAACCATGCCGGCCAAAGACATGCTCTGGAGCGCGCTACAGTGCGCTCCCGCACTGTAGCCGCCCCCAATCAGCTGCCTCCGACCACCTTGGGCAGAGGGAGCGTGTCCCCCGAGGCCCCCTCGACGTCCACAACGCGCTGGGCTGTCGGCCCCCTCCTCTCTCCTCCTCCTCCACCCCTGCCCGCACGCGCACCGGCCGACCCCGAGCTCCAGTGAAAAACCTCACACGCGCGGCCCCTCTGACGCCTCCCAGCTCCTCCTCTCTCTCCCTCTACACGTGGACTAAGCCCAGGAACGCCCTAGACATGCTCTCTGCTCCCCCCGTGGCCTGCAGCAACGGCCACGACCTCGCCGGCGCACGGCGCTTCGGTGGACCGGCGTTCGCCTATAAATAGGCCGCCCCCGAGCCCCCTCGTGGCTCCAACGGTTTCCTCTCCCTCTCCTGACCCTCTTGGAGCCTCTCTCTCTCTCTCCCGCACCCCCTATCCACCACCGCGGTCAGAATCTCGCCGCCGGCCGCCGCCAGAACCCTCTGCGGCCCAGGCTTCCCCGCGGGCGCTGAGCACTCGTGCGGGCTCGCGGCTCCCTGCTGCGTCCTCCGGCGCGTCGGGGGCCGTCGCCGGTAGCTGGAGCCGTCGGGGCGGGCGCCAGCGCCGCCCGGCCGAGCCTCGCCGTCGTTCCTCCGCCTCAAGCGTGAGGTAGGGGACGACCGTCCCGCCAGCTGGCGAAGGGCCCGCCTGGCGGCGACCCAAACGACGGGCCCAGCGGCTTAAGTGGAAACGGGCCGGGCGCGAGACGTTTCTCCCAGGCGAAAGCGCCCTCCGGAGAAGCCGCCTTCGACGTCACCGCCTCCATCCCGCCGCTGAGCCACTGGGCTGAGCCCAGTGGGCGCTGGTTAACTGGGCCTCGCCCAGAGCGCTGTATAAGGGTATAGCCCTATTCTTTTCCTTTTTCCTTTATTCTGCCAACTTCAAATATTTCCCAAATATTCATATGAACTCCAAATTGCATGATTCAAATTTCTGGTAGCTCCTAAAATCATGCCCTATCACATGGTGCCACATGCACATTATTCCAGAAACTTTTCCTATACAAACATTTATCAAATGCCCATTTTCCACTTTCTGTGATTAACTTTAGAAAATCACAGAGAGCTCATTTTTGATCCAAATACAGTGATTCAAGTTCCTAGATGCTTGTCATGTCCAAACTTAGTTTTGGAACATTTTTAATAATAGTTTCTGTACCCCACCAAATATTGAGCCATTTCTTCCTATTTATCAGCTTTGGAAAATCCTAGGAAATTCATTTCAAATCCAAATCCAGTGAAACCAACTCCTAAATGCTTCTAAAATCATGACTTGATGATGGGTACCTTTGCTCATCATTCAAGGAATTATTTCTGTATACTTCTTCCAAATCCATAAACCCTTTGGTTCCATCATATTGGAATGTTCCAAATCATCCATTGATCCAACACCTATGAAACCACCTTGGTCATTTCTAATATGACCAGAGGTATCCTAGAAAAGTCCAACTCCTATTTTTAGAGCACTTTTATTGTTGCTTTGATTGTGTTGCTTATTGTGATTGTTTCCATCGTTAGTTGACGTAATAAACGGAGTATTCGGAGATGGACCAGAAGATTTGAAGACTCTGAAGAATAAGGCAAGCAGCCCTTTGACCATGTTCAAAAGACCTTTTTATGCATGTCTCATAGCACCTTTATATTCAATGCATCAGAATCATGTAGAGGTGGAAACCACTTTGGTTACTACCCCTGTTACTTTACTGTTGAAACTTGCATCAAACATGACCCTACCTTCCTATGAGGGTTATGTGGGTGGGAGTAGATAGATGTATGCTATAGTAGTTGGCTACGCAAAATGGGTCGGGGTTATGCATTGAGTAAAACAAGTGTGGTCTGACATACTTGCAAATGACCCAGTGGGTGCCACTAATGCCCCTGGGAGTTGATGAGGAGCTAGGGCACTACTTGGTGAAGAAGTAGTGTGTCGAGGCTTGACGAAAGTGTTGTTTACAGAGATGGATTAGATTTATGTGTGACTACCGTCCCAACCAAACATGCACAACCACTCTACCCTTATATGGGAAAAGGGCATTATTGATTACCTAGGTCGATACTAGCATGGTGCCCGCATTACTAGTGACGGGGGTGACATGAGGTCACTCTCGGGACGGGGTCGCGCTTGGATAGGCGGCCATGACTGTCTTTACAGGGCACCGGACACACCGTTGGTACCCCGTGCTTGTGATATATGATTAATTCGGAGCGAGTCTCCACAAACCTTGAGATGTGAAATGTTTGGCACGGGGCTGCTACCAATCGAGTGGACTCTATGTTAGTGTCGTCTAGGGAAAGGTAGTGATCGGGTGCTTACCCCGGGTACCTGAGGTACCGCGGGTCGTGGATGACACGGAAGTTCCCCGGATCTTGTGGGTAAAGTGTGCAACCTCTGCAGAGTGTAAAACTATTCGAATAGCCGTGTCCACGGTCATGGACAGTTGGGTGGTGCTACTTAGACTATGTCCATAAGTTTCTGGGAAACAACACGATTCAGAGAATATTGATGATGTGATTGTGAGGAAGTCACAATGAGCTTGTGCATGTATTGATTACAACTCTTTCTCGATATTGATGTCTGTGACCTCCTGATACTTGTTACAGACACATGCATGCCCTTGTTTTATGTTGATCATGAGTGCATATGGAAAACTAGCTTTCCGCAAAACTGCCAACCTAGCAGTAGAGCTTTGCATATTATTCTGTTATCACACTTGGGTTGCTTGCGAGTACATTCAATGTACTCATTGGCTTGCCACTGGTTATTTTATTGGCCAGGCAGGAGAGAACAGGTTATGATGAAGATTTCTCGGTGACAAGCATGCGAGCTAGGACGCTTCCCGGTCAGAATGCCTGTAGGGTTAAGGCAGATGGCATGGGTCCCAGTTGTCTTGAAGATTTTCTGCTGCGATGATATACTCAAGGCTTGACCATTATGGTCCTATTTGTGTAACACGGTATGTAAGGATGTAAGACTCTTGTTATTCAGCTTCTATGTGTTCAGTGAGCATTGATCTCTGGGATCACTGTACACGTGCATTCGGTGATCACGACTTACGAGTCGGGGTCCCCACAGAGCTGGTATCAGAGCCATCCTGACTGTAGGAAGCCTTAGTTAGCATGGTCGTTAGTTAAGGTAAAACTATTTTCCAAAACTATTACTAGTTTTCAAAACTATCTATACTTCTCTTCCCTTCTCAGTTTTTCGAAAACTAGGCTATACTTGATCTCTTCCCCTTCAAAACCTTGGTCGCTAAAACCCCTATGCCCCTGACCACTGGATTTTCTGAAATCCTCGTGGAGTGCACCTTGCCGAACACTCACCCACCACTTTTGCACACAAGATTGGTGACACCACGACAAGATGATACCAACGGAAACTACATCCTCGATGAGTGAGGACATGAAGACCCAGAAGATGGTGGTACCCTTGACAGAGCCCCCAAGATGGAGCAACCCTAGCCTACGATGACCAGGGTATAGGTTATGCAAATCATGATATACATCGCTAATAGAGTAATCATGTCACTACCGTTGTTGTATCGGCAACCACCGGTGAATTGAGAACCTTGCCATTTGGTCCGCCTCACTATAGTTAGCAGGAAAACGGTTCTCTTCATTCCCCGCTCTTGGTGTCGATGTTTTCATCAACAGAACCGACATGGTAGACCTCTATTATGCCTTGTTACTATCATCACATATGGATTGCCTACCTGGTACCCTCGACGTCCCAGAAGGCACAAGGGATCGTCATGATTAAAGAGACAAGAAAAGACCAAGTCAACGCCAGCTACAAGGGCTAGACCCCGAGACCTCCAAATCACTTGCGAGACTTATTCCACTTCTCTCTCCCCTTCTGAACTATTCAAGCAGAGACAACCTTTTTGCGCTTGTCGTAGCAACTCTTGTCATATTGACTCTTCTCTAACCTTCTTGTAGATGGTCGTCGCCCCCACGAGACTCCTCATGATCGGATTTCCACCACTCCTAAGGGACTGCCTCCAACAATGCCACTATCCCTTGGAGCCGATGTACACCCTGCACGAACTAGACAATGGTGAATTCAAGACGGAATTCTATGCCAAAGTGATTGTACCTGCCAAGACCTCACCTCAAGGCTGGTTCTTTATCGGACCACCTATGCCCACTAAGGACCTGGCCATACAACAAGTGGCCTACGAGGCCCTTCTTCGCCTTCGAGATCTCCTCCCAGAAATGAAGGAAGGTCATGCTACTTGTTACCTGCCCAGCAAAAGCGGAACAGGAACCTCCTCGCAGGCTATGTTTCCCCCAGGAGATGAAGACCCCACCCTCAAGCTCCAGACCCGCTTCGCCCATACAGCCGATTATCTTCTGCGCAATCTCACGGAAGAATTCCTAAAGTCCCGCGAGGATTTCCCTTCACTTCTGCATCTCCACTGCCTCGAGAAGAAGAAGGTAATCGAGCGGGAACAACAAATTACTGCCCTACAAGTCTACATTGCTAATCAGAAGCAACAGATCGAAGAACTTCAAGGAGTTCGCCATCGGACCTCGCGAAGAAGGCATAGGGCTAGACTACCGTATCAACGTCATGAGGGATCCACGTCAGGCCACCAGAAACAAGACCCAAGACGGGGTAACAGCCTCTTTGCTTCCATCACATGTTACGAGTGTGGTGAGCTCGGGCATATCAGAAGGATGTGCCCCAGCAAGCAGTCATCTGTCAAACCACCGGAAGACCCCCAGAGCTGAAGACTGAAGGCCTTCCACCTCACGACTGTCAATCCGAGAACCCCTAGGGTAGGATGAGTCGTGTACCCCTTTATGCGAAGTCGAGTCTATGTAGCGGTTCATATGAAACCATGTCGTGTGTTGTTTGTCCTTATCTGTTTGTGTTTTCGATGTAAGTCGTACTTTTGCCTTGGGCAGCATGTATGCGTCTATATCACCTATCTTATCTTAACAAACGTGTGTGGCCTTTACGGCACTTGGTTGTTTGTTCTTTCACTATAAAAACCCCCTTAGGCATTTCCCTCCTCTACGCTGCTTCTTCCCTCTATTCTCTCTCTCCCCAATTGAAGACCCGCAAGACAAGATGCACCAAGGATTCTACCTCGGCAACCAACTGGCACCGAAAATTTCTGCTACAGCCTCCACGATCTATTGCAACCCCGTAGAGTTATGTTAAACCCTCCAGACCAGTAAACTCTTTCCCTAGACCCTTTGAGACTTCCCGAGACACTCCAGCACGAATCCTTAACCATGTGCCTAACTCATGGTAAGGCGAGAGAACCTGTTAAGCCCTTGCAACCTTGCACATCACTGGGTTCGTAAAGGAGCTAGTGGACACGATGAGTGAGCACATTTTTCATCCTGACATGGCACGAGGTCTGACGATGCCATAGATAGACCAGTTCGAGGATATTGGACAGACGACTTGGTGGAGTATATCAGTAACTTCGAGGAATTATCTGAGGCCTTGATGGATTATGAGGTTTTCATGTTGGTTGGATCATGACTTTGGGAAAGTATGTAGGAGTGCCCGTTGGGCATGAGATTGGATTTGTGTAGGTGATTCTGGTTGGTATAGATGCTGGATATGTCTGCATGATTCGGAGTAAGATTGGATTTAGGCCTATGATCCTGATCATGATATCATGCTTCTCGATGGGCAATAACCTAGGAGATTGGATTAATTGTTGGAGTTGATTTAGGGATCTATATAGTCGTGATCTTGGAGTTTACTTGACCCGGATAATGGGAATTTGGTGGACATACTATCGTGATGCATAGACCTTCCAAGTATTTGGGTATTATAGAGATTTTATATGTTGTGGAACGCCGTAGACGTTGGATTTGTAGGATTGTTGGATTATGTGGTGATTGATGGAATTACCGGGCTATTGGAGTTGATCCATAGGAAGGAAACAAATCTTGGAGTGGCATATGACGTGTTTCCTTAGAATAGAGATGCATTATCTTGAGCCTTGCAAGATAGGTTGAGTGCGTGGATTATGGAGTTTAATCTCAGCTCAGCAGCATGTATGATCTACCTTTGGATTTTAGAGGTAGACGTACATATGGATTTGGGGATCTTAGACAAGTATAATTTGGTGAGACCGTCTCTTGAGAGTCATGAGGATATGTATGTCAATGAGTGGTGATTAAAGTTGGTCTATGCGAGAGGCCGCTTTTCCGTTCGGAGTACTAGATAGAGCTATTGGCATCTCAGAAACTGTGCTTAAGGATAAGATGATATAAGTTCACTCATTCACTAGAATCCTTGAAACCCTTAAGCCCCACCGAGCCACAACCTGGTCAGATTCTGACCACGGGCCTTGACTCAGAGTCAGGAAGGCCTCTGCAAATACTCCTCCGAGACCACCACCAATACCCCAGCTTACCTTGTGTACCCCTTAGACCTCATGGAGCAATTGGACAAGTTGGGTAATATCATTATTTGATGGCCTACTTGTCTGCCCGAAGACGAAGAAGATGCGGGCAGCTGGATGGAAGACATTTGAAGACCGCCCTGTCAAGAAAGAAGATCTACATTGACCGAATCGTAAGTCTTCATGGCTTTCCCAAGGAGATTGTGTCAGATCGAGGAACCCAGTTCACCTTAAGGTTCTGGAAAAAGTTCCGAGAAGCCTTGGGAACCAAGTTATCTTTCAGCACGGCTTTCCACCCCCAGACCGGAGGTCAGACTGAGCGAGTCAATCAGATCCTCGAAGTCATGACTCCGAGCCTGTGTCTTGGCATATGGAGCCAAGTGGGAGGATTGTCTCCCTTTTTGCCGAGTTCCCCTATAACAACAGTTACCAGTCAAGCCTTCAGACGGCACCATTTGAGGTGTTGTACGGACGCTGATGTCGCACACCCCTCAACTCGTCAGAAACTGGAGAAGGACTAGTCTTGGACCGGATATTCTCCGTGCAGCGGAGGAGCAAGTCCAACTAGTCGGAGAACGTTTGAAGGTAGCCAAGTCAAGGCAAAAGAGCTATGCTGACACTCACCGTCGGAACATAAGTTTCCATGTCAGGGACCACATGTACCTGCGGGTAACCCCTCTGAAGGGAACCAAGTATTTCCACGTCAAGGGGAAGCTCGCACTAAGGTTCATTGGACCCTTTTAGATCACTACAAGTCATGTGGTAGACGGCTCCCTAGCTAGATCTACCACCTGAGATACCCTCCGTGCACCAAATCTTCCACGAGCCCCCACTCTGGAAGTACTTCTTACCTCTTAGCTAGCCCGATGCCTGCAAGGACATCGATCACCGAGCCTTTGACAGCTAACCCAACCTAACCTATGCAAGAGACCCCTCAGCAACCTCCATCAAGGACGACATCAAGCAAGGAGCCATACCATCAAGCACTTCAAGATTCCAAGGAGCACCACTCGGAAGCAGAACCAACAAGAAGAAGTGAAGACTACCCCGTATCCAAGACTCCGCCTTTCTTTCCACGCCTAGTCTGGGAATCTCGGGGACGAGATTCTTGTAAGGGGGGTAGGTCTGTCACACCCTGATTTTCATGTCACATTGCTTAAGCTTGTTTTCATGTTAAAAATGTGGATTTGCAAAAACTTTTGAGTGTTTTTGACTTTGCTTGATTTGACTTTTGTCTGCTGGTTGCTAGTGCTCTAAAAATCGAATAAATCCTCCAACTCTTATACTTCATCTCCTTGACCCAAAACCTTTTCCCAATGATCATGCCATGTGTATAGACCAGTATATAATTTTCTTATAAAAATATTTTGGCCAAATGGTATTTTCTAAAATTAGTTTTCCAAAAACCCCTGAATTGAGGTTTGCACTGCAAGTACCTTATTTAGGGTGAGAAAAATCTTTAAAAAAGTTTATTTGAATCCTATTAGATATAGGACTCCCAGAAACCACAAAAGTATAATTTTAAAAGTTATTTTTATATTTTATTTAAAAGCTTTTTCTTAAGGCCAGAAATGGTCTTTAATAGGGGAAAATTATTTAATCATTTCAAAAATATTTGCCAAAATTCAGGGAGACTCATAGGACATATATTGTCCATATATAAGAGTTTCAACACATGGTCATGTTCAAAATATTGGACAAATCCTTCCAAAACCCTTTCTGGATATTTCAAGCTTTTGAAATATTTACAAAGGAAATATTCTCCAAAAATTCCAGGGAAATTCTATCATGTCACATATGACATATTTGATGATCTTGCAAAGCCTCATGCATTGGAGATCAAGGAAACATCCTCAAACCCCTTCAAAACCATTCTGTCCATATTTGAAGTTTGAGCAACTCTACATTGCCAAACTTGTCCAATTGCCCTCAAATTTTGTGCACATGCTAGAATGGCCTAATAAGGCATCTAGACCAAATGGCACAAGATTTGGAATAGAGCAACGTGATCAGATCACCCCAAAACCACTTCTGTTCAAATTCAAATTTGAACAACTTTACATTGTCAACTTTTTATCTGGAGCCTCAAACTTTGTGGGCATGTTCATAACCCCAAATTATGATGCTACACCAAGTGGTGCATCAAGGGGAGATGAATTGCTTGACTCAAACAAGGTGAAACCATTTCTGTTCATTTCTAGGGTTCACCAAAGTTACATTGGCCACTTTGCCCAAATGAGCTCAAATTTGGTATAGGGGCCTAATTATATGTGACATTTGATCCTGTTAAGTCCCATGTCAAGTGGAGGTCATTTGCTAGTCCAAACCCAGCTCAAACACCTTCTGTTCATTTACTAAAACAAGTGGTTGAACCCTTTTTACTTTTCTCCATGGCCCCAAGTTCTTACCACAGCTTCCCCTAGCCCTATTACACCTCCAGTAACTCTCCTCTACCTTATCTCAATTATTGGAGGGTAAAAACCCCATTTTCACCATTGTGGACAGCCACCTTCTTCTCCCCCTTCACCTCCCTCCTCATCTCAGTGGTTCCCCAGGGCATCCAAGACCACAGAGCCATTGTTTACTACCCCCTCTTCCTCCTGGACACGGTTGGACACAACAGGACATGGCCAGGATAGCACAGGCCCAACCATGCCGGCCAAAGACATGCTCTGGAGCGCGCTACAGTGCGCTCCCGCACTGTAGCCGCCCCCAATCAGCTGCCTCCGACCACCTTGGGCAGAGGGAGCGTGTCCCCCGAGGCCCCCTCGACGTCCACAACGCGCTGGGCTGTCGGCCCCCTCCTCTCTCCTCCTCCTCCACCCCTGCCCGCACGCGCACCGGCCGACCCCGAGCTCCAGTGAAAAACCTCACACGCGCGGCCCCTCTGACGCCTCCCAGCTCCTCCTCTCTCTCCCTCTACACGTGGACTAAGCCCAGGAACGCCCTAGACATGCTCTCTGCTCCCCCCGTGGCCTGCAGCAACGGCCACGACCTCGCCGGCGCACGGCGCTTCGGTGGACCGGCGTTCGCCTATAAATAGGCCGCCCCCGAGCCCCCTCGTGGCTCCAACGGTTTCCTCTCCCTCTCCTGACCCTCTTGGAGCCTCTCTCTCTCTCTCCCGCACCCCCTATCCACCACCGCGGTCAGAATCTCGCCGCCGGCCGCCGCCAGAACCCTCTGCGGCCCAGGCTTCCCCGCGGGCGCTGAGCACTCGTGCGGGCTCGCGGCTCCCTGCTGCGTCCTCCGGCGCGTCGGGGGCCGTCGCCGGTAGCTGGAGCCGTCGGGGCGGGCGCCAGCGCCGCCCGGCCGAGCCTCGCCGTCGTTCCTCCGCCTCAAGCGTGAGGTAGGGGACGACCGTCCCGCCAGCTGGCGAAGGGCCCGCCTGGCGGCGACCCAAACGACGGGCCCAGCGGCTTAAGTGGAAACGGGCCGGGCGCGAGACGTTTCTCCCAGGCGAAAGCGCCCTCCGGAGAAGCCGCCTTCGACGTCACCGCCTCCATCCCGCCGCTGAGCCACTGGGCTGAGCCCAGTGGGCGCTGGTTAACTGGGCCTCGCCCAGAGCGCTGTATAAGGGTATAGCCCTATTCTTTTCCTTTTTCCTTTATTCTGCCAACTTCAAATATTTCCCAAATATTCATATGAACTCCAAATTGCATGATTCAAATTTCTGGTAGCTCCTAAAATCATGCCCTATCACATGGTGCCACATGCACATTATTCCAGAAACTTTTCCTATACAAACATTTATCAAATGCCCATTTTCCACTTTCTGTGATTAACTTTAGAAAATCACAGAGAGCTCATTTTTGATCCAAATACAATGATTCAAGTTCCTAGATGTTTGTCATGTCCAAACTTAGTTTTGGAACATTTTTAATAATAGTTTCTGTACCCCACCAAACATTTAGCCATTTCTTCCTATTTATCAGCTTTGGAAAATCCTAGGAAATTCATTTCAAATCCAAATCCAGTGAAACCAACTCCTAAATGCTTCTAAAGTCATGACTTGATGATGGGTACCTTTGCTCATCATTCAAAGAATTATTTCTGTATACTTCTTCCAAATCCATAAACCCTTTGGTTCCATCATATTGGAATGTTCCAAATCATCCATTGACCCAACACCTATGAAACCACCTTGGTCATTTCTAATATGACCAGAGGTATCCTAGAAAAGTCCAACTCCTATTTTTAGAGCACTTTTATTGTTGCTTTGATTGTGTTGCTTATTGTGATTGTTTCCATCGTTAGTTGACGTAATAAACGGAGTATTCGGAGATGGACCAGAAGATTTGAAGACTCTGAAGAATAAGGCAAGCAGCCCTTTGACCATGTTCAAAAGACCTTTTTATGCATGTCTCATAGCACCTTTATATTCAATGCATCAGAATCATGTAGAGGTGGAAACCACTTTGGTTACTACCCCTGTTACTTTACTGTTGAAACTTGCATCAAACATGACCCTACCTTCCTATGAGGGTTATGTGGGTGGGAGTAGATAGATGTATGCTATAGTAGTTGGCTACGCAAAATGGGTCGGGGTTATGCATTGAGTAAAACAAGTGTGGTCTGACATACTTGCAAATGACCCAGTGGGTGCCACTAATGCCCCTGGGAGTTGATGAGGAGCTAGGGCACTACTTGGTGAAGAAGTAGTGTGTCGAGGCTTGACGAAAGTGTTGTTTACAGAGATGGATTAGATTTATGTGTGACTACCGTCCCAACCAAACATGCACAACCACTCTACCCTTATATGGGAAAAGGGCATTATTGATTACCTAGGTCGATACTAGCATGGTGCCCGCATTACTAGTGACGGGGGTGACATGAGGTCACTCTCGGGACGGGGTCGCGCTTGGATAGGCGGCCATGACTGTCTTTACAGGGCACCGGACACACCGTTGGTACCCCGTGCTTGTGATATATGATTAATTCGGAGCGAGTCTCCACAAACCTTGAGATGTGAAATGTTTGGCACGGGGCTGCTACCAATCGAGTGGACTCTATGTTAGTGTCGTCTAGGGAAAGGTAGTGATCGGGTGCTTACCCCGGGTACCTGAGGTACCGCGGGTCGTGGATGACACGGAAGTTCCCCGGATCTTGTGGGTAAAGTGTGCAACCTCTGCAGAGTGTAAAACTATTCGAATAGCCGTGTCCACGGTCATGGACAGTTGGGTGGTGCTACTTAGACTATGTCCATAAGTTTCTGGGAAACAACACGATTCAGAGAATATTGATGATGTGATTGTGAGGAAGTCACAATGAGCTTGTGCATGTATTGATTACAACTCTTTCTCGATATTGATGTCTGTGACCTCCTGATACTTGTTACAGACACATGCATGCCCTTGTTTTATGTTGATCATGAGTGCATATGGAAAACTAGCTTTCCGCAAAACTGCCAACCTAGCAGTAGAGCTTTGCATATTATTCTGTTATCACACTTGGGTTGCTTGCGAGTACATTCAATGTACTCATTGGCTTGCCACTGGTTATTTTATTGGCCAGGCAGGAGAGAACAGGTTATGATGAAGATTTCTCGGTGACAAGCATGCGAGCTAGGACGCTTCCCGGTCAGAATGCCTGTAGGGTTAAGGCAGATGGCATGGGTCCCAGTTGTCTTGAAGATTTTCCGCTGCGATGATATACTCAAGGCTTGACCATTATGGTCCTATTTGTGTAACACGGTATGTAAGGATGTAAGACTCTTGTTATTCAGCTTCTGTGTGTTCAGTGAGCATTGATCTCTGGGATCACTGTACACGTGCATTCGGTGATCACGACTTACGAGTCGGGGTCCCCACATATATATTACATTATTTGACCGATAACGGTTTCTCAACGTCGACGTTTTTGTTTTTGAGTGAGCTTCTTTCCCTTCTTGTTCATTGACGAATAATTGAGCCCCTCATTCCGACTTCTCCTTTTCCATGGAGTACGATCTTTCTTAGGTAATGTAGTATTAATTCTTCTTTTGACGTATACTTCATCGTCATCGTCATCTTCCCTCATCAGGTTGCCGTATTGGTCGTAGTCTTCATCGTTGGCAAATCCATCCATTCCAATGATGTTCCTTTTGCCTCTCCTCACGACAACAGAGCTGGGATTGCTAGGGTCGGTTATGAAGAAGCATTGTGTCACGTGCTTAGCGTGTACCCATGGCTCGTTTTTTGCTTTGGCGTTCATGGTAGCGCTCTTGGCGTCAGGTATAGTCATGGTAGTAAAATACCGGTTTTCTCTTTCGACATTCTTAGCCCATCAGACACGGAACATCGTCGCGCTGTGCAATCCAGAGTAGTCAAGCTCCCGGATCTCCTCGGTCCTTCTGTAAAATCTCTAAGTTGCGCCGTTGCTGCCGGTCATGCAATTCATCGTCACCCCTAAGTTCTGAAAATCATTGTTCATATATTTGGCCTCCGTGTAGAACGTGTATCCGTTGATATCGTATGCCTGATAGGTCACGAGGTTGTGCGAGGGGCCATGTGCTAAGGCGTATATGAGCAATACATCCTTAGCTCGCTCTTCTGGGGGATTAGCAAGAATATGCTCTTTGAACCAATGCAGGAATGTGGAGTTGTACTCTCTAGTAACTTCGGCGTCCGTCCTGCATAGCCACCGGCACGATACTTCTTTGCGATGGTTTCTTTTATAGTGTCACGAAAGGATCTACCTTGTCTAGGTGTTGTAGCACTACTAAGTTTGCTTTGTCAAAGTCGTTGCGTCGATCTGAGTAGGCCACATGTAGTTCCCTGTGATCATTGGAGTGACCTTCTCCTTAGAGCCTCCCAATATGCTTATTAACGGGCAAACCAACACTAGGCCGGTCTTTGCCATATAGATAATTCTCGTAGAAAGAGATGTACTCTTGTGTCAGATGGCCCTAGACAATGCTTCCATCTGGACGAGGCATTTTACAAACGAATCCATTGATGATCACATTCATCCTCCCGAACGCGTCATGTTGTGCAGGAATGACGGCCCCGGGTCGATTATGTCGTCCACAATATGTACACACAGATGCACCATGACGTCAAAGAATGCGGGCGTGAAGTACATCTGAAGCTCATTTAGTATCACAACGATCTATTCATGTAGCCTTCGGAGCTGCTTCACACTGATCATCTTTTGAGAGATGACGTCGAAAAAGTTAAAGAGGCCAATAAGCATGTCACAGACGTGCTTGTCAATTATCCCTTTAAGGGCAACAGGTAGTATCTACGGCATCATCACATGACAATCATGGGACTTCATCCCGCTGAACCTTTTCTTCTTCGTGTCTAGAAATCTGCTTATCTTCCCACAGTAACCGGAACTAACTTTGATTCCGGTAAGGCACTTGAAAAATTGATCGATCTCAACTAGACTTAAGGTGAAGCAAGAAGGGGGAAATAATCCTCTTCCTTTACATTTTTGCCCTTCTTCTCCCATGTCTCTGTCTCCGTCTCTTTATTCTCTGACTTTTTACGGGGCGGCATGTGCAGATCTGCCTTAATATTCAAATCTTGCAAGTCTTTTCTTGCCTTCGGCCCATCCTTGGTCTTATCCGACATGTTCATCAGTGATGCAAGCAAGCTCTCAAGGACATTCTTACACATATGCATTTGATCAAGGCAATGAGGCATGTCGAGTTTGTGCCAGTAGTCCAAGTCCCAAAAAACAGACCTTGTTTTCCATACCTTCAGCTGCGGCGCTGGCGCCTTTTTCATCGTCTTTCCCGATGTGGGGCACTGTTAGTTTTTCAGCAACTCATCAATTTCGGGGCCACTCCACTTACGTGGAGGTCCTCGATGCTCAACCTCACCACTGAATAGATCTCCATGGTTTCTACACGGGCCGTCCTTCTTGAGCCATCTTCGACGCCCCATGTACACGATTTTCCCAGACCCACCATCTTTTCTTGATGTTAGTGATACGTCTCCAACGTATCTATAATTTTTTATTGTTCCATGCTATTATTTATGATGTTTTGGATGCTTAATGGGCTTTGTCATACACTTTTATATTATTTTTGGGACTAACCTACTAACCCAAAGGCCGAGTCCAGATTGCTGTTTTTGCTTGTTTCGGGGTTTTACAGAAAAGGAATATCAAATGGAGTCCGAACGGAATGAAACCTTCGGGAGACATATTTTTGGAGAAAATCACGCACGGGAGACTTGAGAACCACGGAGTAGGGGCCACGAGGTGCCCACGAGGGTGGGGGGCGCACCCCCCTGCCTCGTGGGTCCCTCGTAAGGCCCCCGGTGCCCTCCTTCTTCCTATATAAGCCTACGTACCCCGAAACCATCAGAGGAGAAGAGAAAATCCTAGTTCCACTGTCGTAACCTTCTGTTCCCATGATATCCCATCTTGGGTCCTGCTCCGGAGCTCCGCCGGAGGGGGGATCCATCACGGAGTGCTTCTACATCATCATCATCGCCTCACCATGAGTTGTGAGTAGTTTACCACATACCTTCGGGTCCATAGCTAGTATTTAGATGGCTTCTTCTCTCTCTTTGGATCTCAATAAAAAGTTCTCCTCGGTCTTCGAGGAGATCTATTCGATGTAATCTCTTTTTGCGGTGTCTTTGTCGAGATCCGATGAATTGTGGGTTTATGATCAAGATTATCTATGAGAAATATTTGGTTCTTTTATGAACTCTTTATGTGTGCTCATATTATCCTTGCAAGTCTCTTCGAATTATTGGTTTGGTTTGGCCTACTAGATTTATAGTTCTTGCAATGGGAGAAGTGCTTGGCTTTGGGTTCAATCTTGCGGTGTCCTTTCCCAGTTACAGTAGGGACAGCAAGGCACGTATTGTATTGTTGCCATCGAGGATAAAAAGATGGGGTTTATATCATATTGCTTGAGTTTATCCCTCTACATCATGTCATCTTGCTTAAGGCGTTACTCTGTTCTTATGAACTCAATACACTAGATGCATGCTGGATAGCGGTCGATGTGTGGAGTAATAGTAGTAGATGCAGGCAGGAGTCGGTCTATTTGTCTCGGACGTGATGCATATATATAATGATCATGCCTAGATAGTCTCATAATTATTCGCTTTTCTATCAATTGCTCGACAATAATTTGTTTACCCGCCGTAGAATATCGCTATCATGAGAGAAGCCACTAGAGAACACTATGGCCCCCGGGTCTATTCTCAACATATCAATCTACACCTACTTTACTTTTTCCGCTTTTACTTTCTGTTCTTATAATAAAAAATACCAAAAATATAAACTATCATCTCTATCAGATCTCACTTTCGTAAGTGACCGTAAAGGGATTGGCAATCCCTTATCGTGTTGGCTGCGAAGTTCTTATTTGTTTGTGCAGGTGCGAGGGACTCGCGCGTGGTCTCCTACTGGATTGATACCTTGGTTCTCAAAAACTGAGGGAAATACTTACGCTACTGTGCTGCATCTCCCTTTCCTCTTCGAGGGAATACAACGCAAGATCGAGAAGTAGCAAGAAGAATTTCTGGCGCCGTTGCCGGGGAGGCTTACGCAAAAGTCATATACCAAGTACCTATCACAAACCTGTATCCTTCACATTACATTTTTGCCTCTCGTTTTCCTCTCCCCCACTTTACCCTTGTCGTTTTATTCGCCCTTCTTCTGCCGTGTGTTTATCGTTCGCTTGCTTCTTGTTTGCTTGTGTGTGTTGGATTGCTTGCTTGTGACTATGGCTCAGAACAATACCAAATTGTGTGACATCTCCAATACCAACAATAATGATTTTATTAGCACTCCGATTGCTCCTATTACCGATGTTGAATCTTGTGAGATCAATGGTGCTTTGTTGAATCTTGTCATGAAAGATCAATTCTCCGGCCTTCCTAGTGAAGATGTCGCTACCCATCTAAAAAACTTTGTTGATTTGTGTGATATGCAAAAGAAAAGGGATACGGATAACGATATTGTTAAATTGAAGTTATTTCCGTTTTCACTTAGAGATCATGCTAAAACTTGGTTTTCCTCTTTGCCTAGAAATAGTATTGATTCGTGGAATAAGTACAAAGATGCTTTTATCTCTAAGTATTTCCCTCCTGCTAAGATCATCTCTCATAGAAACGATATTATGAATTTTAAGCAACTAGATCATGAGCATGTTGCACAAGCTTGGTAGAGAATAAAATTAATGATACGTAATTGCCCTACACATGGTTTGAATCTATAGATGATTATTCAGAACTTTTATGCTGGCTTGAATTTTGCTTCTACAAATCTTTTAGATTCGGCCGCAGGAGGCACTTTCATGGAAACTTCCTTAGGAGAAGCTACCAAACTCCTAGATAATATTATGGTCAGTTATTCTCAATTGGCACACCGAAAGATCTACTAGTAAAAAACAGCATGCTATTGAAGAGATTAGTGTTTTGAGTGGAAAGATGGATGAACTTATGAAGTTATTTGCTGCTAAGAGTGCTTCTTCTGATCCTAATGATATGCCTTTGTCCACTTTGATTGAAAATAACAATGAATCTTTGAATGTGAATTTTGTTGGTAGGAATAATTTTGGTAACAATGCTTATAGAGGGAATTTTAATCCTAGGCCTTTTCCTAGTAATTCCTCTAATAATTATGGTAATTCCTACAACAACTCTTATGGAAAGATGCCTTCTGAATTTGAAACTAGTGTTAAGGAGTTTATGATTTCACAAAAGAATTTTAATGCTTTGCTTGAAGAAAAATCGCTTAAGATTGATGAATTGGCTAGAAGTGTGGATAGAATTACTCTTGATGTTGATTCTTTGAAAATTAGATCTATCCCACCTAAGCATGATATCAATGAGTCTCTCAAAGCCATGAGAATTTCCATTGATGAATGCAAAGAAAGAACCGCTAGGATGCATGCTCAAAGAGAAAATTATATAAGAGCGTGTTCTTCTAGTTATCATGAAAATAAAAATGAAGATCTGAAAGTTATTGATGTGTCTCCTATTAGTTCCTTGTTTTCTAGTATAAATCTTGATGAAGATAGGATTGGAGATGATTCTACTGTAAGGTGTCCTAATGATTCGGAGTTTTTAGATCTTGATGTTAAATTGTTAAAAGTGGGAGTGAAGAGATTAAAACTTTGCATAGTGATGAACCCACTACTTTGGATTTCAAGGGATTCAATTATGACAATTGCTCTTTGACTGATTGTATTTCCTTGTTGCAATCCGTACTAAACTCTCTGCATGCTTATAGTCAAAATAAAGCTTTCACCAAACACATAGTTGATGCTCTGATGCAATCTTATGAAGAAAAACTTGAGTTAGAAGTTTCTATCCCTAGAAAGATTTATGATGAGTGGGAACCTACTATCAAAATAAAAATTAAAGATCATGACTGCAATGCTTTGTGTGATTTGGGTGCAAGTGTCTCCACTATCCCAAAAACTTTGTGTGATTTGCTAGGTTTCCATGA
This sequence comes from Secale cereale, assembly GCA_902687465.1. NCBI lineage: Eukaryota > Viridiplantae > Streptophyta > Magnoliopsida > Poales > Poaceae > Secale > Secale cereale. The sequence continues at coordinate 255,580,583 of LR738710.1, read as the reverse complement.
GCTTGATGATTGTTCTTTAAATTTGCATCTTGCGGATTCCACTATTAAGAAACCTATGGGAAGGATTAATGATATTCTTATTGTTTCCAATAGGAATTATGTGCCCATAGATTTCATTGTTCTTGATATAGATTGCAATCCTTCATGTCCTATTATTCTTGGTAGACCTTTCCTTAGAACGATTGGTGCAATTATTGATATGAAGGAAGGAAATATTAGATTCCAATTTCCGTTATGGAAAGGCATGGAACACTTTCCTAGAAAGAAAATAAAATTACCATATGAATCTATTATGAGAGCCACTAATGGATTGCCTTCCAAAGATGGCAATACCTAGATCTATCATGTATCGTGCCTAGCTAGGGGCGTAAAATGATAGCGCTTGTTGGGAGGCAACCCAATTTTTTATTTTTTTTATTTTTGCTGCTGTTATGGAATAAATATTGCATCTAGCTGCTGTTTAGATGTGGTTTTTTTGTTTTGTTTAGTGTTTGTGCCAAGTAGAACCTTTGGGAAGACTTGTGTGAAGTTTATGTGATCTTGCTGTGAAAAACAGAATCGTTAGCGCTCGCTAGAATGGTCACCAGATTTTACTGGAGAGTGATATTTAGTTGATTCTTTTAGCAGATGATTAATAGACAAATTCCTCACATTTACCAGTTTAGTTTGATTTTTTTTGGAGTTACAGAAGTATGCGAAACCTGCAGATTACTACAGACTGTTCTATTTTTGATAGATTCTGTTTTTCATGTGTTGTTTGCTTATTTCAATGCATCTATGAGTAGTATTGGGAAGTATGAATCATAGAGAAGTTGTAATGCAGTAGGTTTAACACCAATATAAACAAAGAATGAATTGATTGCAGTACCTTTGAGTAGTGGTTTGCTTTCTTATACTAACGGAGCTCACGAGATTTTTGTCTAAGTTTTGTGTTCTGAAGTTTTCAAGTTTTGAGTATTGCTTTGATGGACTATGGAACAAAGAGTAGCAAGGGCCTAAGCTTGGGGATGCCCCGGGAAGGCATCCCCTCTTTCGCCTTCATCCATCGGTAACTATACTCGGAGCAATATTTTTATTCACCACATGATATGTGTTTTTCTTGGAGCGTCTTGTATAATTTGAGTCTTTGCTTGTTAGTTTGCCACAATTATCCTTGCTGGACACACCTATTTGAGAGAGCTAAATATGTCCTAGGAATTGTTAGAACACTCTATGTGCTTCACTTATATCTTTTGAGTTGAATAGTTTTTGCTCTAGTGCTTCACTTATATCTTTTAGAGCACGGTGGTCATTATATTTTGAAGAAATTGTTGAACTCTCATGCTTCACTTATATCCATTTGAGAGTCTATTAAAACAGCGTGGTAATGTGTTTAGGCTATAAAACTAGTCTTCACATGATAGACATCCAATATCAATGTAGTAAAAACTTTCACACTAGGTGCATTGAATATGATGAGAAGTTGGATGCTTGATAATTGTTTTGAGATATGAGGATAGTGATATTAGAGTCATGCTAGTAGAGTTATTATGAAATTGAGAAATGCTTGTGTTAAGGTTAGTGATTCCCGTAGCATGCACGTACGGTGAACCGCTATGTGACGAAGTTAGAGCATGAGGTATTTGTAAAGTGTCAACCTTTGTGTGGAGGTCGGGGGCGCGCGATGGTTAACTCCTACCAACCTCCCCCCTGGGAGCATGCGTTGATTTCTTTCTTTTCATGACTCGTAGATTTTTGCAATAAGTATATGAGTTCTTATGACTAATGTTGAGTCCATGGATTACACGCACTCTCATACTTCAACCATTGCTAGCCTCTCTTGTACCACACAACTTTCGCCGGTACCATACACCCACTATATATCCTTCCTCAAAACAACCACCATATTATTCCTCAAAACAGCCACCATTCCTACCTATCATGGCATTTCCATAGCCATTCCGAGATATATTGCCATGCAACTTTCCACCATTCCGTTCATATGACACGCTTCATATTGTCATATTGCCATGCATGATCATGTAGTTGACATCGTATTTGTGGCAAAGCCACCATGCATAATTTTTCATACATGTCACTCTTGATTCATTGCACATCCCGGTACACCGCCGGAGGCATTCATATAGAGTCATACTTTGTTCTAGTATCGAGTTGTAATATCGAGTTGTAATGAAAGTGTGATGATCATCATTATTAGAGCATTGTCCCATGGGACGAAAGGCTAAATCAATAAAGCCCCTCCACACAAAAAAAAGGCCAAAGAAAAAAAGAAAGGCCCAAAAAAAAGAAAAAAAAGAAAAAGAAAAGAAAAAGGGACAATTGTTACTATCTTTTTTTCCCACACTTGTGCTTCAAAGTAGCACCATGTTCTTCATGATAGAGAGTCTCATGTTTAGTCACTTTTATATACTAGTGGGAATTTTCATTATAGAACTTGGCTTGTATATTTCAATGATGGGCTACCTCAAATGCCCTAGGTCTTCGTGAGCAAGCAAGTTGGATGCACGCCCACTAGTTTCTTTTGTTGAGCTTTCATACATATTTAGCTCTAGTGCATCCGTTGCATGGCAATCGCTACTCACCCACATTGATATTTATTGATGGGCATCTCCATAGCCCGTCGATACGCCTAGTCGATGTGAGACTATCTCCCTCCTTTTTGTCTTCTCCACAACCACCTCTCTATTCCACCCATAGTGCTATGTCCATGGCTCACGCTCATGTATTGCGTGAAACTTGAAAGGTTTGAAAGAATAGAGTATGAAAACAAGTGCTTGGCTGAAATCGGGGTTGTGCATGATATGAATATTTTGGGTGATGAAGAGGGAGCATAGCCAGACTATATGATTTTGTTGGGATAACTTTCTGTAGCCATAGTATTTAGAGAAGACGTGATTGCTTTGTTAGTATGCTTGAAGTATTATTATTTCTTATGTCAATATAGCCTTTTGTCTTGAATCTTTCAGATCTGAACATTCATGCCACAATTAAGAGAATTACATTGAAAAGATATGTTGGTTAGCATTCCACATCAAAAAATTCTATTTTTATCATTTACCTACTCGAGGACGAGCAGGAATTAATCTTGGGGATGCTTGATACGTATCTATAATTTTTTATTGTTCCATGCTATTATTTATGATGTTTTGGATGTTTAATGGGCTTTGTCATACACTTTTATATTATTTTTGGGACTAACCTACTAACCCAAAGGCCCAGTCCAGATTGTTGTTTTTTTGCCTGTTTCAGGGTTTTACAGAAAAGGAATATCAAACGGAGTCCAAACGGAATGAAACCTTCGGGAGAGATATTTTTGGAGAAAATCACGCACGGGAGACTTGAGAACCACGGAGTAGGGGCCACGAGGTGCCCACGAGGTTGGGGAGCGCCCCACCCCCTAGGGCATGCCTCCTGCCTCGTGGGTCCCTCATAAGGCCCCCGGTGCCCTCCTTCCTCCTATATAAGCCTACGTACCCCTAAACCATCCGAGGAGAAGAGAAAACCCAAGTTCCACCGCCGTAACCTTCTGTTCCCGTGAGATCCCATCTTGGGGCCTATTCCGGAGCTCCGCCGGAGGGGGGATCCATCACGGAGTGCTTCTACATCATCATCATCGCCTCACCATGAGTTGTGAGTAGTTTACCACAGACCTTCGGGTCCATAGCTAGTATCTAGATGGTTTCTTCTCTCTCTTTGGATCTCAATAAAAAGTTCTCGTCGGTCTTCGAGGAGATCTATTCAATGTAATCTCTTTTTGCGGTGTGTATGTCGAGATCCGATGAATTATGGGATTATGATCAAGATTATCTATGAGAAATATTTGGTTCTTTTCTGAACTCTTTATGTGTGCTCATAATATCCTTGCAAGTCTCATCGAATTATTGGTTTGGTTTGGCCTACTAGATCTGTAGTTCTTGCAATGGGAGAAGTGCTTGGCTTTGGGTTCAATCTTGCGGTGTCCTTTCCCAGTGACTTTAGGGGCAGCAAGGCACATATTGTATTGTTGCCATCGAGGATAAAAAGATGGGGTTTATATCATATTGCTTGAGTTTATCCCTCTACATTATGTCATCTTGCTTATGGCGTTACTCTGTTCTTATGAACTCAATACACTAGATGCATGCTGGATAGCGGTCGATGTGTGGAGTAATAGTAGTAGATGCAGGCAGGAGTCGGTCTACTTGTCTCGGACGTGATGCCTATATATAATGATCATGCCTAGATAGTCTCATAATTATTCGCTTTTCTATCAATTGCTCGACAGTAATTTGTTTACCCGCCGTAGAATATTGCTATCATGAGAGAAGCCACTAGAGAACACTATGGCCCCCGGGTCTATTATCAACATATCAATCTACACCTACTTTTCTTTTTCCGCTTTTACTTTATGTTCTTATAATAAAAAATAACAAAAATATAAACTATCATCTCTATCAGATCTCACTTTAGTAAGTGACCGTAAAGGGATTGACAACCCCTTATCGCGTTGGCTGCGAAGTTCTTATTTGTTTGTGCAGGTGCGAGGGACTCGCGCGTGGTCTCCTACTGGATTGATACCTTGGTTCTCAAAAACTGAGGGAAATACTTACGCTACTGTGCTGCATCTTCCTTTCCTCTTCGAGGGAATACAACGCAAGCTCGAGAAGTAGCAGTTAGCTGCTGAGACGTTGTATCATCCTTGCATCGCGTGCATCTGCAATATCCATGGCACACCTGGCCTATGACATATCCTTAACCGAGATAGTCATGCACCGTCGTGATCAGTTCGACTCTCATATAGAAATACTCGCCTTTGCTGGTGTCCCATGTCTTGGCCAGTGTTTTCCATAATGTATCTAACTCCTCTTGAAGTAGCCCCAGATACAGATTAATATTATTTCCCGGTTGTTTCGGCCCTTGAATCAGCATGCTCATGTTTATGTACTTCGACTTCATGCACAACTAGGGGGATGTTGTACATCCATACAAACACGGGCCATGTGCTATGGTTGGTGTTCTGGTTGCCAAACAGATTCATGCCATCGGTAAATGTGCCAAGCACGATGGTCCTTGCACAAAATGCGAAATATCGATATTCGCCATTGAACGCTCTCCACTGGCTTCCATCCACGAGGTGTCTCAGCTTCGGATCATCTCCATCGTCGGGCTTTTTCCTCTCCGCGTGCCAACGCATCAGCTTAATTTGCTTCCTTGGGATCTAATAAATAACATTGCGGATGGGGAGTGATCGGTAAGTATCATACAACTTTCTGGGGAGATTTCTTCCTGGCCTTCTTGTATCGAGAAGCATTGCACACCGGCTAGTTGGTTTTTTCCGCGTGCTCCTTCCGATAAATTATGCAATCATTGATGCATGCATGGTATCTAACGTTTGGCAGATCAAGAGGGCACACGATCGTCTTGGCCTCATCCACGCTAGTAGGACATAGATTCCCCACGAGAAGAACATCCTTTAGATACTTGAGAAGCTCATCGAGGCTAGTGTCAGTCCATTTTTTTAGCCTTCCTCTTCAAAAGTTCGAGCGTGAAACTCAAGCGGGTCACCCCAGGATCACAACCATCATACAATGGAGTGTTCGAGTCTACCACCAGTTGCTGCAGCTTGGCCTCCACTCTAGAAGCAGCTTTGCCAGTACTCGTCTCCTTGCGAAGCAGTTCTTGAAAATGAGGGCCCCGCGGGATTGAACTTAGTACCGACGAAGTCTGCGGTGTGGAGTCCATGTTTTCTCCCCTGCCATGTCCGGCCCCTTCTCCACCACCATGTCCAGCCTCTTCCCCGGTGCCATGTACGGCCCCTTCTTCGCCGCCATTATCGGTCATCTCTTCATCTTGCCCTGTGTCGTCATTGCCTTCCCCGTCGGCGTCGTCATCATCATCTTCAATTATCCACCGAGTATAGCCATCCATGAAACCAGTCATGAGCAGGTGCGCCATCACACTACCATCCTCATAGGGGTCGAGCCAAACTCCTCCTTTGCATCTTCGACACGGACATATAATCTCCGTCCGGTTATTTTCATTCATGTCCTGCAACACCGACCGCAATCACATTTTCACCATCGTTCCACTGACCATCATGAACGCCTACATAGCAATATTAAACAAATTGATTATAAAAATGCATGCATCAAAGTCATAAAAAAATTCGGCATGACCTTCCCTAAAAATGGGACATATAGAGTTTGCCCGAAATTCGCCGAAACGGAAATATATCGACATTTCGGCAAAACATAGGCAACTCAACAACAATTCAGCGGCAACTCATGCCACACACAGAATTTCCATCATATCGCACACATACACATATTTTCATTCTTACAAAAGCACAAATTTTAATCACCTATCTCTAGATCAAGCACGGTGATGATGATGTCGATCGTTGTTGCCAAACACATATGGAATTATCAAAAGTGGACAAATCTTACTTCTTGACAATACTAGATCTAGTTAGGGAGGTACATATGTCACTTCACTAAATGCTAGATCTACCTAGCTTGTTTGGGAAGGAGATAAGTTCAACTAGTGAAGGGGGAAGGAAAAAAGAGAAAGGGGATGCATTAATGAAGGTGGTGTAGTTAGTTAGGAGCAATAAAGAGAGAGAAAGAGAGGTAGAAGAAGGAGAGTAATGGGGGAGAAGTAGTGAGGAAGAAGCAAAGTGAGGGAGAGAGGAGGTCGGAGCTAGGTAAAAGTGAAGGAAGAGAGGATGGGGAGGGGGAGGGGGGAAGTTGGTGGCTGCGCTTTAGCAGTAGCACTTGCGTGTACAACGCGCTGCTGCTAATAATACAGCAGTAGCGCGGCCCAGCTACGAGCGCTACGGCTAAATGGGGCCTACTGTGTGGCCAGGTTCAAAATTATCAGTAGCGCCCTACCAAAATACGCGGTACTACTACTAAATTAGTAGTAGCGCGGTTATTTAAGGCGCGCTACTGCTAAACCTAGCGTGGCGGGAACGATGGGCAAATTTTAGTAGTAGTGCCCGTTTTTAGTGCCCCGCTACTGCTATATAAATAGTAGTGGCGCTTGATTTTTACACACGCTATGGCTAATTATCAGTAGCGCCCCTTTTTATCCCGTACTACTGCTAAGATGGGATATTTCGGCCAACCACGAATCAGGATAGCACGTGATGAACTATCCATGTATAACTCGGCTCCTTGTAGTTAACTATGGGTTGTGGCCTTGTAAGACTGCCCATAGTGGGAGTAACATAGGTAGTAACATCACACATATCTAGATAAAATAGATGATGTGGCAAGCAATAAATGAACAAATGGAGGAAAGTGGTAACATACCTAGTTACTGGTAGTATGAGTAACATCACACATATCAAGGCAAAATGAGTCTATAGCCTAATAAATGAAGTGTTGCATGTTACCACACATAAGTTACTCCCCACTATAGAGGTAGTAACATAGACTAGTAACATGTGCATGTTACTAGTCTATGTTACTACCCATTGTGGCTAGTCTAAGAGCATCTCCAACTGTTGTACAACATGAGCGTCGCGATGGAAAAATACAGTTTTTTGCGCGCGCAGCCGCTCCGGTCGCTCCAGCGGAGACGCAAAAAACGCTCGCGCAGCATAAGTGGTTCAGTGCGCCGGACAAAACGGCATCACCCGCCGCTTATTTCGTGCGCCCGCACCCGCGCGCTGCACACTCGAGCGCCCATGCCGTGACTTCCACCCACCGGCATTCCAGGCACTAGCGCCGCCGCCCGCACCACCTCATTTGCTCCGGCAACACGGCGGCGCTTCCCCGGCCTATCCCCGCGACACCGTTGCTTCCTCCATCTCCTTCTAGGAGTCGCCGTCCCTCACGCGCGCCATTCCTCCGACGAATAGCGCCCGGCCGCCCACTGCCGTGCGGCGCCCACAAGATGTTCGACAAAATGTTTGCAAGATATTTATTGCTTCAACTTCACATTTTTTTACATGAATTTGGTGCATGTTGTTTATAATTCTTATAGACTAGTTTAAATTCAATATTGTAGATGAGTTCGTCATATGATTCTTCTTCTGAATAATTTGATATTGAAGCGGAGGAGGACCTTGCAATGATCCTAGCTATGCACATCAATAAAAAGCCAAAGCACGGTGGTTCGGTTATGGGTCAGTAGAAATTTTGGATGGATAAGATCGATGCCGACAAAAGATTGATGTGGCACTATTTTGCGGATACTCCTGTATACGCGAGTCGTACTTCCGGCGCCGGTTTAGGATGAGCACCTAGTTGTTCTGGTGCAGAGAAACTGGCGAGCCATGACCGATTTTTTCAGCAAAGGAGGAATGCTGTGGAGAACTCGGGCATAGCACCTTTGAAAAGGTGATATCCGCTTTGCGTATGTTGGCATATGATATTCCGGCTGATCTAGTTGATGACCACTTGGCCATGGGTGGGAGTCAAGCCATCAGGTGTGTCAAGTGCTTCGTAGTCGGAATTATGCAAGTGTTTGACCCGGAGTATTTGAGATCTCCCAATGATGAAGACGCCGTAAGGCTTTTGGGGATGAATAAAGCTCGCGGGTTCCCAGGTATGCTTGAATCAATAGATTGCATGCATTGGAGTTGGAAAAATCCTAAAGCATGGCATGGGCAATTCCACTGTCAGAAAAAGGGTTCCACTATAATCCTTGAAGCGGTGGCCGATCAAGAGACTTAGATTTGGCATGCTTTTTTTTGGAATGCCCGGATCTTTGAATGACATCAGCGTTGTTAATCGGTCACCACTCATGAATAAGATTGCAAATGGTGAACTGCTACCGGTGCAGTTTGTAGCAAATGGCCATACATATAACTATGGATACTTGATACGTCTCCAACGTATCTATAATTTTTGATTCTTCCATGCTATTATATTATCCTTCTAGGATGTTTTATGTGCCTTTATATACACTTTTGTATGATTTTTGGGACTAACCTATTAACCCAGAGCCCAGTGTCAGTTTATGTTTTTCTCCTGTTTTAGGGTTTCGCAGAAAAGGAATATCAAACGGAGCCCAATTGACCTGAAACTCAACGGAGGACATTTTTGGACCTAAAGAAGCCCAGGAAGTGCTAGAGGGGGACAAGAAGACCCATGGGCTGCCCATGAGGGTGGGGGCGCCCCCCCCCCCTACTGGGCGTGCCCCCTGCCTCATGGACAGCCCGGAGACACCCTTTACTTGGCCCCGACTCCAACACCACCTATATATACAGAAACCTCCGGAAAATAATCTAGATCGGGACTTCCGCCGATGAAAGCCTCTGTTGTCATCGAGAACCAATATAGACCCGTTCTGGCACCCTGCCGGAGGGGGGGTCCCTCTCCAGTGGCTATCTTCATCATCCTGATGCTCTCCATGACGAGGGGGGAGTAGTTAACCCTCGGGGCTGAGGGTATGTACCAGTAGCTATGTGTTTGATCTCTCTCTCTCTCTCTCTCTCTCTCTCTCTCTCTCTCTCTCTCTCTTGTGATGAATTGAGTTTTCCCTTTGAAGTTATGTTATCGGATTGAGTCTTTAAGGATTTGAGAACACTTGATGTATGTCTTGCGTGGGATACCTATGGTGACAATGGGGTATTCTATTGATTCACTTGATGTATGTTTTGGTGATAAACTTCCGGGTTCCATGACCTTGGGAATCTATGCATAGGGGTTGGCACACGTTTTCGTCTTGACTCTCCGGTAGAAACTTTGCGGCACTCTTTGAAGTACTTTGTGTTGGTTGAATAGATGAATATGAGATTGTGTGATGCATATCGTATAATCATGCCCACGGATACTTGAAGTGACAATGGAGTATCTAGGTGACATTAGGGTTTTGGTTGATTTGTATCTTAAGGTGTTATTTTAGTACGAACTCTATGATAGATCGAACAGAAAGAATAGCTTCGTGTTATTTTACTACGGACTCTTGAATAGATCGATCAGAAAGTATAACTTTGAGGCGGTTTCGTACCCTACCATAATATCTTCGTTTGTTCTCCGCTATTAGTGACTTTGGAGTGACTCTTTGTTGCATGTTGAGGGCTAGTAATATGATCCAATTATGTTATCCTTGTTGAGAGAACTTTCACTAGTGATAGTATGAACCTAGGCCTTGTTTCCTATCATTGCAACACCGTTTATGCTCACTTTTACAACTTGCTACCTTGCTGTTTTTATATTTTTAGATTACAAACCTATATCTACCGTCCATATTGCACTTGTATCACCATCTCTTAGCCGAACTAGTGCACCTATACAATTTACCATTGTATTGGGTGTGTTGGGGACACAAGAGACTCTTTGTTATTTGGTTGTAGGGTTCCTTGAGAGAGACCATCTTCATCCTACGCCTCCCACTGATTGATAAACCTTAGGTCATCCACTTGAGGGAAATTTGCTACTGTCCGACAAACCTCTGCACTTGGAGGCCCAACAACGTCTACAAGAAGAAGGTTGCGTAGTAGACATCAAGCTCTTTTCTGGCGCCGTTGCCGGGGAGGTTAGTGCTTGAAGGTATATCTTTAGATCTTGCAATCGAATCTTTTAGTTTCTTGTTTTATCACTAGTTTATTTTATAAAATAAAACTACAAAAAAATGGAATTAAGGTTACCTCATATGCTTCATCTTTTTAATATCTTTCGTGAAAATGATGGGAAGGAAAATTGTGCTCAAGTACTAGAAGAAGAATTACATAGAATGCTTGGCATAAAATATGTGCATGACGAGCATGATTGCAATGTTGTTAGTATGAATCCTTTGAATATCCATGATGCTAATGATATGCAAAGCCACAAGCTTGGGGAAGCTATGTTTGATGAAGATGATATTTTTAGTCCCCCAAGTTTTGATGAGCAAATTTATTATGATGAAAGCATGCCTCCTATTTATGATGATTATATTTATGAAAGTGGATTTGGAGATGTCATGACTTTATTTAGTGATGAATCCACTATTTCGGAAGAGGTTCCAATTGATTATGAGAACAAAGTTGCTATATATGATGATTATTGTGATGACTTGTATGCTATTAAGAATAATGATAACCGTGAAACTTGTCATCATGGTTTTAATTTTCAATTGGATTATGCTTCACATGATAGCTATTTTGTTGAATTTTCTCCTCCCACTACTATGAATGAGAAGAATTTTGCTTATGATGGGAGTAGTAAAATTTCTATGCAAGTAGATCATGAAAAGAATGCTTTATTTGCTGGTTATATGGTTGAATTCATTCATGATGCTACTGAAAATTATTATGAGAGAGGATCATACGCTTCTACATATTGCAATAATATCAAGTTTCCTCTCTATGTGCTCAAAGTTTTGAAGTTGTGCTTGTTTTGCCCTCCTATGCTAGTTGACTATTGTTCCCATAAGTTGTTTGCTCACAAAATCCCTATGCATAGGAAGTGGGTTAGACTTAAATGTTCTAGTCATATTCTTCATGATGCTCCCTTTATGTTTCAATTCTTATCTTTTATCGAGCATCATTGAAATCAGTGTGCCTAGCAAGGTGCGTTAAACGATAGCGCTTGTTGGGAGGCAACCCAACTTTATTTTTGTTCTTTGCTTTAGCTTCTGTTTAGGAATAAATATTGCATCTAGCTTATGTTTAGATGTGGTTTTGTGTTTTAATTAGTGTTTGTGCCAAGTAGAACCTTTGGGAAGACTTGTGTGAAGTTTATATGATCATGCTGTGAAAAACAGAAACATTAGCGCTCACCAGAATAGTCACCAGATTTTGCTGGAGAGTGATATTTAGTTGATTCTTTTTGCAGATGATTAATAGACAAATTCCTCATGTTAACCAATTTATTTTCATTTATTTTGGAGTTACAGAAGTATTCAAAAGTTACAGATTACTACAGACTATTCTGTTTTTGACAGATTCTGTTTTTCGTGTGTTGTTTGCTTATTTTGATGAATCTATGAGTAGTATTGGGGAGTATGAATCATAGAGAAGTTGGAATACAATAGGTTTAACACCAACTGTAAAAAAAATGAGTTCACTACAGTAACTTTGAGTGGTGGTTTGTTCTCTTATACTAACGGAGCTCACGAGATTTTTGGCTAAGTTTTCTGTTGTGAAGTTTTCAAGTTTTGAGTATGGCTTTGATGGACTATGGAACAAAGAGTGGCAAGAGCCTAAGCTTGGGGATGCCCAAGGCACCCCAAGGTAAAATTCAAGGACAGCCAAAAGCCTAAGCTTGGGGATGCCCCGGGAAGGCATCCTGATAACCCTCAACCGTAAGGGATCGAGATAGTCTTCGCGGGTAAGAATAACCCAATTTATTGATTCGACACACGGGGAGCCAAATAGTATTTATAAGCTTTGACAGTTGAGTTGTCAATTCAACCGCACTTGAAATATACTTACTTGCAACAAAAGATAGTGGTAACAGTGATATGATAGTGATGATAGTAATAGTAAAAGTAAACAGCAAAAGTAAATAGCAGTAGTAAATGGCAAAAGTAGCAACTAGTGACAAGCAGGGTTTAAAACACTGTAGGCTAGGGAGATGGATGGTTGGGCGCTGCATGGATGAGATAGATTCTAACTTGGGGCACGGCACACGGAAAAGTAATGATCATCTAGGTAAATATCAAACATTAGGCATGTATCCCGTAGGTAGTTGTACGTGCTTGCAATAAGAACTTGCACAACATCTTTTGTCCTACCATCCCGCTACGAACGGGGCCAAAAGGAACTTATGGATATTAAGGTGCTCCTGTCAAAGAGCACCGGAACGGAACAAAGCAATGAACTCAATGGATACATGTAATCCTCAAACTACGGACCATCCCCTTTGGTGTCCCAAGCTGTCACTTTTGGGATCGCCGGTTCCGGACCGTAACAGGTGCAAACAACTCATAGATAGGATCACGAACACAAATATATTCATGCAAACACATATGGTTCAGATCTGAAATCATGGCACTCGGGCCCTAAGTGTCAAGCATTAAGAATAACAAGTTGTAGCAAAGATGATAAACACCATAGTAGATGATAGGCAACATGCCCCCAACGATCTGATAAACTATTACATGATCTAACTCATCCAATCCCTACCATCCCCTTCGCCTACAGCGGGGGAATTACTCACACATGAAAGGGGAAGTCATGGAGGGATGATGGAGTGGTGATGATGATGACGATGGCGACGATCTCCCCTCTCCGGAGGCCAATTCAGCCTCCAGATTAGCCCTCCCGAGGAAGAACAGAGGGTGGCGGCGGCTCCGCGACGAAAAACTACGAAAGAACTTCTGATCTGGGATTTCTGCGTCGGGAGTAAAAATACGAGGTAAGGTAGGGCACCAGGGGGTGTGGGCCCCACCCAAGTGGCCCCCCGGCGTGGCCCAGGGAGGGCGCGCCCACAGGGCGCCTGGGCACCCCCTGGCCCCCCTCTGGCCCCACTTCTGGTTCCTGGTTCCTTCGGGTGCGTGGATTTTCTGTGATTTTTCGTGGATTTTTCTGAGATACCTAAAAATCCGTTTTCCTGCACACAAATAAACCATACAGGCAGCTCTGCTGAAAACAGCGTCAGTCCGGGTTAGTTTAGTCCAAATCATGCAAGAATGAGGCCAAAACAATATCAAAAGTGTTTGGAAAAGTAGATACGTTTGCGACGTATCAACTCCCCCAAGCTTAGCATATTGCTTGTCCTCAAGCAATTCAGTTCAACGAACTGGACGCGACAAAGAAAACTTTGACAAACTCTTTTGCTTCATTAGATGTATATAAGCATGTACTACGAAAAGAGTTTAGCAAGTATTGAAACAGTACTTATGAGGACAATGCAAGGAGCAATCCTTCTTTCAAGTGACCAGTCACAAATACTTAAAAGTAAATAATATACTACTGAAAATCAAGACAAGATTGCATTGCACATAGCTTGAGCATATTAGGGTGGTATCTCGCTAGCCCCCATGAGTGAAGCAAAACATAAATGCAGAGACTCCTCCAGAGTTTTAAAGGAGACTAGAACTAAGAATTTCAGAATAAATCATATCACAAGTATGCAGAAGACAATGTAATACTTTGGGACAATGCACATTACACTCAGAATGACAATTATGCTCTCCTAGTCGGTGCTTTGAAGAAAGAAGGTGAGACTCTCGAACCGTGGCTTTTATTGGCAAGGTTGAAAACCCGTGGTCGGAAACAAAAACTAAACATGTACCAGAGCTCTTGGTTTTAAAAACAGAAGTAAACATGTTTTGAGAAGTGCATATTTTGTCAACGAATGCTAGCAGATAACTCAATCACTTTTTGAGAGGACAAGTCTCGAGGAACGGCTCCCGCATGAGGACGATCACATCCTCTTAACCTCCTTTGTTTATCACTGCCAAAGTTTTCTGATTTCTCATGAACAAAGCGTGAAGGAGGGTTTGTTTGTTATATTATCTTTTTGAGACGGGCCCACTCAATGCCAGTTCCTTCTCGTATTAGGGGTTTGCACATTAGACATACAATCCAGGGGTGAAACTTGTCCAACTTAAAAAGATCATGAATTAACTACTACTTCCTCATGAGCTAAAACATAGGCACAAAAGAGAAATGCTTTTGATTAGTTTCGAGATGGTACATGAAAGTCTTCGTTAGGAATGGCAGGTAAATACCATGTATAGGAAGGTATAGTGGACTCATATGGCATAACTGGTTTTAAGGATTTTGGATGCACAAGCAGTCAGTCCGCTTAGTATAGGTGGAGGTTTAGCAAAAGACTGGGAAGCGACCAACTAGAGAGCAATAACGGTCATAATCATGCAGAGCGACAAAGCAACATTGAATCGGGCATGAAAGTGATATAACTATTCTAAAACTCAAAGATCATCAAGGCAGAGTAGACTTTTTAGTCTTAAACATGTGTAAGCATGTGCCAAGTCAATCCAAAAATTCTCTAATGGGAAATACCACCTTAGTATACCAGACTATGAACAGTGCAATGCATGTAGATCATTTCAATAACACATTATATACTCTAGTTATTCGAGACTAGCCACAAGGAAAGCATGAACCACTGGAAGAGCATTGTAAACATAGCACTATGTCGCTACAAGCTGGTCTCTAGATCATAAGTACAGGCATATGTACAAAAGTAGAAACAATAAGAGTTCATACCGGTCTTCCCTGTTGCTTCCGTTCAGTCGATCTTCGTCATCACTGCTTGTCACTTGCACGATCGAACGTAGGAAATATAATCAAATGCCATCACGGACTCGAGCTGAACTCTGAAAACAAAGCAAACTAAAGAGAGAAAGGAAATATTTTTGGTTTTTTCAAAGGTTGAATAAAAGCAAAAGAAAGAGAAAATTTTTTTGTTGTTTTTGCAAAGAGAGAAACAAAGAAGAACGGGCAAAAACTTCGAAAAGATCAAAGCGAATAAAACGGATAATACAATGGAAAAGTGAGAAGGGCACGTACTCCCCCAAGCTTAGGCTTTTGGCCTAAGTTGGTAGCAGCTACTGCCCCCAGGAGCCTCCTGCTCCAGGGGTATGGTGGTGAGTCCAAGGGTCGTAGAAGGATGCTGGCGCGTACACCGAACTCCTCGGAGTCTCCCACGAGGAAGGTTTCGAACGCCAAACAGAGGAAGACCCTTCACCAAACTCGGTGGCGGTTTCTTCCGGAAAATGTGGTATCTCACCGTGCCTCTCCTCGTCGGGCACAACCCCCTCCATGGGGTTATGAAACTGATGCTGGACCATGAACTCATCGAACTGAACAACATCAAAGGACCATCCGTTCCTGCGAGAAAAAACAAACAAAAGACGTGCAGGCAGACGGATCTTGCGTTCCGCGGCAGTTCCGAAACGCAAGATATAAATAAGATTATCAAGCTCGGAACTCATGGTAACAAACTTATGCCTTTTCATAGCAGCAAGATCAAGGCTTAAATAAGTAAAAGGAGTATCATCAGGGTGTGGGGTGCCTCCAAGATGCTCTAGGATAAGTGTGGCGTAAACGCCACCATATAAATCCCCCCTGTTACCGTTCATAGCAAGGCGTCGAGCAATTAAAGTACCCAGATTATAATCAGACCTCCCTGAGAGGGCTGCTGCCAGGATAGCAATATCCGGAGCAAAAATGTTGCTCGTGTTGTCTCGAGCTAACACCCCTCTAGCAATATAATATGCAAAATACCTGAGGTGAGGAAATAAGATGCTGGAGATCTTCGACCGATGAATATCCCTCGTACCCATGCTGCAGAGGGAGTTGATGACGGTTTTCATCTCGGAGGGCTGAGTGGCCATCCTAGCCGTCCTCCCAACGTTCGGCACACCTATTATTTCACAAAAATTTCCCAAAGTCATGGTGATAAGATCATTATAAATTTTAAACTCAATAGCACCTGAATCAGGATTATATCTAAAACTGTTACTGAAAATGGAGGTGAGTTTTTGATACTGAGTAACACGGCTCGTGACCAGCCGTGTCAAACCTGCATTAGCACAAAGATTATAAAACTCATCCTTGATTCCCGCAGCTTCCATGAATTCATCACATGGAAACGTCATCGCACGTGCTGGACTTGTGTCTTCCAACAACTCCAGGGGCACATGATCTTCATTATAGATCACCCTAGCAGTCGATGGTGAAGCTGCGGCTCTAGTAACTCGATCGGAGTGTGCGGGCCTCCTCTTCTCAAGCCACCCTTTTGCCCTTCCTAACAAACTCATTTCTGAAAAAAATTACAATTTGCAAAAACGAGGATTGAAACAAAGTGAGCTAAGGCAAACTACTCAACTCACTTGCCCAAGGCATAAACTTGCATCAAAACTTGAAAAATAACTTTCTACATATGCATGCAAGCTCATCTCTACAGCACCAAGAACTACTAAATACTCACAAATGAAGCCACCAATCAAAAATCTAATTGGAGGGGTGGAGGAGTCACATACCAGGGAGTATTTGCTCAAAATTTCAGCTCAAATGATGGGCTGTAGAGAGAGATCGAAGAATCGCCTCCAAGAACAGCAAGAACACAAGAACGGGAGCAGAACTCGTGTTTTTGGAGAAAGAGAGAGAGGGAGGAAGAAGACATACCTGGAGGGGGGTCCCGTGGGCCCCAGGCGCCCTATGGGCACGGCCAGGGGCTGGGCCGCGCCAGCTGGCCGCCTGGGCCACTGGTGGCCCCCCTGGCTGGCCCCAGGCCTTTCCGGGTCTCTCCCGACGTGGAAATTTTTATTATAATTTTTCTGAAAACTTCACTGTTGAAAATTTTTCGAAGTTCAAAAAGCTGCGAAACTCTCTGAAAACTTGAAGCAGTTAGTAATATTGTGAAGCTTCAAAAACATAAATACTTGGTACAGCTAGTAGGACAAAACTAAAAACAAGTGAAAACATAACAAGCTCAACTTTTTATCTATATAAACCATATTTGCTAATAAGGTTGATCAAGTCTTACCAACAAACAGGCGATATATAGAGCAAAAGTCTCACCTCCTACGAAGTAATCATTGAACCTTTACCTTGATGGACATTGTCCCTACCATGATAGTTTTGTATTTGTGAGGCACATGTAGTGGACAGTCCCATTCTCCAATTTTCACGGTCTCGATATTCTCTATAGAGTTGAGGCCATGCCTCCTGTCGGTCTTCTTTGAAAAATATACCGTGTGTTCTTTATCATTCACATGAAAGGTAACCTTCCCTTTATTGCAATCAATAATAGCACCTGCGGTGTTAAGAAAAGGTCTACCAAGAATAATGGACATACTCCCATCCTCGGGCATGTCAAGCACAACAAAATCAGTAAGAATTAAACAATTAGCAACTTCTACGGGAACATCCTCACAAATAGCTATCGGAACAGCGGTTGACTTGTCAGCCATCTGAAGGGAGATATCTGTAGGAATTAGTTTCTCTAAACATAGCCTCTCATAAAGAGAGAGAGGCATAACACTCACTCCTGCTCCAAGATCACATAAAGCAGTTTTGACATAATTATTCTTTATGGAGCAAGGAATGGTGGGTATACCTGGATCACCGAGCTTCTCAGGAATCTTGCCACTGAAAGAGTAGTTAGCAAGCATAGTAGATATTGCATCATTAGGAACTTTTCTTTTATTAGTGACAATATCTTTCATATATTTTGAATAAGGAAGTAACTTAATAGCATCAGTCAAAGGGATTTGAAGAAAAATATGTTTAATCCACTCAAAAAACTTATTGTAATGCTCTTCTTCTTTGGATTTGATGGACTTACCTGGAAAGGGCATGGGTTTCTGTACCCATGGTTCTCTTTCCTTCCCATGTTTTCTTGCGATGAAGTCTTCTTTAGTGTACCTCTTACGTTTGTCAGGTGCTTCTTCTTCTCGAACTTCAGGCGGATCATTCTTCTCATTATTATTACCTTCAGGTTCAGCACCGTCTTCAGTCTCAGCATCGGAGATAGATACACTGTTGGGATCAATAGTTGGTTCTTCATCTGCAATAGGATCATTAGAATTGTCAGTCTCCTTATGTTTCTTCTTTTTCTTTGAAGAGCCAACAATTTCTTCTTCCTGCATTTGAGAATCCTGCTCGATTCTCTTCGGATGCCCCTCTGGATAAAGAGGATCTTGAGTGCTAGTTCCTCCTCGGGTCTTAATCCCGAAAGCCTGCAAATTATCTTGTTTGGCATTGTTAGCGAGCAAATCTCTTTGCACATTAGAAATTCGATCAAGCTGAGTTTGAACCATTTGAAAATGCTTCACAAGACATTGAACATCATTAACTGTTCTATCTAAAACATCAAGCAGTCTTTTGATAGCAAGGGAATTATCATGCAACTGACTTTCTATCCTCTCATTAAAATGATTTTGTTTCATAATAAAATTATCAAACTCATCTAAACATTGATCAGGAGGCTTACCATGAGGGATGTCACTTGCGTTGAAATCTAAAAGAGAGTGTACCTCTACCATAGGAGGGTGAGTGGTAGGCTCACACAGCTTCTCAATAGGGGGTAGATTCTTCACGTCTTCAGCTTTAATACCTTTCTCTTTAATAGACTTCTTTGCTTCTCGCATATCCTTGGGGCTTAGAACAAACATGCCCCTCTTCTTTGTTGGTGGAGGTGGTTCAGGGACGGGCCAATCTTCATGGTTTTTGGCAATCCTGCCCATCAAATCTTCCGCATCGTCCAGTGTTCTTTTCCTGAAAACACAACCAGCACAACTGTCCAAATAGGACCTGGATTCATCAGTTAGACCAGCATAGAATATATCGATTAATTCATTCTTAGGGATTTCATGTCCTGGTCTAGCCCGAATCAGACCGCAGTACCTCCCCCAAGCTTTAGGGAGGGACTCATCCTGCAACTGTTTAAAGTTATAAATTCTTTGTAAAGCAGCATGTTGCATGTGAGCAGGAAAGTACTTATCAACAAAAGAGTGAGCTAAGTCCTGAGGACTCTTAATGGAACCGCATGGGAGTGAATCATACCATGCTTTAGCACCCTCCTTCAAGGAGAAAGGAAGAAGCTTGGTGATATAAAAGTATCGTATCTTCTCATCTGTGGTAAACAGGCTACCCAACTCACCGAGTTTAGTCAGGTGTGCAATAGCATCATCATTTTCTCTGCCATAAAAGGGGTCAGCTTCAACCATAGGTATAAGTGAAAGATCAACAGAGAAATCATAATCAGGATCATCAATGCATATAGGAGATGTAGCAAATTCAGGATTAGGAACGGTTTTGTTCTTCAAAGAGTGTTTTTCAAATAGTTTTTTAATAACTTCAGGGTCAGAGCCAGCAAACTCTGTCAGTTCCCTGCATAGATCTTCATCAAGCATATAGTAATCATCATCAAGGAGCCTCTCTTTGAGTTTACTCAAATCAGGATAATCATAAGTTTCACCAATAGGGTAGCGAGCAACAGGAAGTTCAATTCCAGATTTTTTAGCAGCAGCGGCAATTTGTTTCTCAAGAGCATAACCAAGCGAACTAATATCATCAAAAGTAGTAGAGGCATCATCAAGAGTATCAGACATAGTAATAGATTCAGTAGGAGCATCATGTGGTGGTGGTGGTGAGGCAAACTTACTCATAACAGAAGGTGAATCAAGTGTAGCACTAGTGCTCAGAGCAGTACCTCTTCTTGTAGTAGATAGTAAGATCGGAACCTTGGGGTCCCCTTTCTTACCCATAGTGGATGAAGTGCAGCAGGTAGGATACCTCAAGTAGACTTGTAAATATTGCTATGCTCCCCGGCAACGGCGCCAGAAAACGGTACTTGATAACCCTCATCCGTAAGGGATCGAGATAGTCTTCGCGGGTAAGAATAACCCAATTTATTGATTCGACACACGGGGAGCCAAAGAGTATTTATAAGCTTTGACAGTTGAGTTGTCAATTCAACCGCACCTGAAATATACTTACTTGCAACAAAAGATAAGTGGTAACAGTGATATGATAGTGATGATAGTAATAGTCAAAGTAAACAGCAAAAGTAAATAGCGGTAGTAAATGGCAAAAGTAGCAACTAGTGACAAGCAGGGTTTAAAACACTATAGGCTAGGGAGATGGATGGTTGGGCGCTGCATGGATGAGATAGATTCTAACTTGGGGCACGGCACACGGAAAAGTAATGATCATCTAGGCAAATATCAAACATTAGGCATGTATCCCGTAGGTAGTTGTACGTGCTTGCAATAAGAACTTGCACAACATCTTTTGTCCTACCATCCCGCTACGAACGGGGCCAAAAGGAACTTATGGATATTAAGGTGCTCCTGTCAAAGAGCACCGGAACAAAGCAATGAACTCAATGGATACATGTAATCCTCAAACTACGGACCATCCCCTTTGGTGTCCCAAGCTGTCACTTTTGGGATCGCCGGTTCCGGACCGTAACAGGTGCAAACAACTCATAGATAGGATCACGAACACAAATATATTCATGCAAACACATATGGTTCAGATCTGAAATCATGGCACTCGGGCCCTAAGTGTCAAGCATTAAGAATAACAAGTTGTAGCAAAGATGATAAACACCATAGTAGATGATAGGCAACATGCCCCCAACGATCTGATAAACTATTACATGATCTAACTCATCCAATCCCTACCATCCCCTTCGCCTACAGCGGGGGAATTACTCACACATGAAAGGGGAAGTCATGGAGGGATGATGGAGTGGTGATGATGATGACGATGGCGACGATCTCCCCTCTCCGGAGGCCAATTCAGCCTCCAGATTAGCCCTCCCGAGAAAGAACAGAGGGTGGCGGCGGCTCCGCGACGAAAAACTGCGAAAGAACTTCTGATCTGGGATTTCTGCGTCGGGAGTAAAAATACGAGGTAAGGTAGGCACCAGGGGGTGTGGGCCCCACCCAGGCGGCCCCCCGGCGCGGCCCATGGGGGGCGCGCCCACAGGGCGCCTGGGCACCCCCTGGCCCCCCTCTGGCCCCACTTCTGGTTCCTGGTTCCTTCAGGTGCGTGGATTTTCTGTGATTTTTCGTGGATTTTTCTGAGATACCTAAAAATCCGTTTTCCTGCACACAAATAAACCATACAGGCAGCTCTGCTGAAAACAGCGTCAGTCCGGGTTAGTTTAGTCCAAATCATGCAAGAATGAGGCCAAAACAATATCAAAAGTGTTTGGAAAAGTAGATACGTTTGAGACGTATCACATCCCCTCTTTTGTCTTCATCTATCGGTAACTATACTCGGGGCTATATTTTTATTCACCACATGATATGTGTTTTGCTTGGAGCGTCAATTTTGTTTTGATTGCTGTTTGAATAATATCCCAAGATCTGAAATTCCTAGAATGTTAGAGAGTCTTCACATAGTTACATAATTATTCAACTACTCATTGATCTTCACTTATATCTTTTGGAGTAGTTTGTCATTTTCTCTAGTGCTTCACTTATATCTTTTTAGAGCATGGCGGTGGTTTTATTTTGAAGAAATAGATAAACTCTCATGCTTCACTTATATTATTTTGAGAGTCTTTTAGAACAGCATGGTAATTGGCTTTGGTTATAAAACTAGTCCTAATATGATAGGCATCCAAGTTGGGTATAGTAAAAACTTTCATACAAGTGCATTAAATATTATGAGAAGTTTGATACTTGATGATTGTTTTGAGATATGAGGATGGTGATATTAGAGTTATGCTAGCGGGGTAATTATGAATTCCAGAAATACTTGTGTTAAAGTTTGTGATTCCCGTATGCACGTATGATGAACCGCTATGTGACAAAGTTAGAGCATGAGGTATTTATTGAGTGTCATCCTTTGTGTGGAGGTCGGGGGCGCCCGATGGTTAACTCCTACCAATCTCCCCCCTAGGATCATGCGTTGATTGCTTTGTTTTGATGACTTGTAAATTTTTGCAATAAGTATATGAGTTCTTTATGACTAATGTTGAGTCCATGGAATATACGCACTCTCACCCTTCCACCATTGCTAGCCTCTCTTGTACCGCGCAACTTTCGCCGGTACCTTACACCCACCATATACCTTCCTCAAAACAGCCACCATACCTACCTATCATGGCATTTCCATAGCCATTCCAAGATATATTGCCATGCAACTTTCCACTGTTCCGTTCATGTGACACACTTCATCATTATCATATTGCCATGCATGATCATGTAGTTGACATCGTATTTGTGGCTAGGCCACCATGCATAATTTTCATACATGTCACTCTTGATTCATTGCACATCCCGGTACACCGCCAGAGGCATTCATATAGAGTCATACTTTGTTCTACTATCGAGTTATAATATCGAGTTGTAAATCAATATAAGTGTGATGATCATCATTATTAGAGCATTGTCCCAAAGAAAAAGAAAAAAGAAAAAAAAGAAAAAGAAGAAGGAAAGGCCAAAGAAAAAAAAGAAAGGCTCAAAAAAATGAAAAAAAATGAAAAAAAAAGAAAAAAAAAAGAAAAAAGGGACAATGCTACTATCTTTTTCCACACTTGTGCTTCAAAGTAGCACCATGTTCTTCATGATAGAGAGTCTCTTGTTTAGTCACTTTCATATACTAGTGGGAATTTTTCATTATTGAACTTGGCTTGTATATTCCAACGATGGGCTTCCTCAAAATACCCTAGGTCTTCATGAGCAAGCAAGTTGGATGCACACCCACTTAGTTTCTTTTGTTGAGCTTTCATACATTTATGGCTCTAGTGCATCCGTTGCATGGAAATCCCTACTCACTCACATTGATATCTATTGATGGGCATCTCCATAGCCCATTGATATGCCTAGTTGATGTGAGACTATCTTCCTCCTTTTTGTCTTCTCCACAACCACCACTCTATTCCACCTATAGTGCTATGTCCATGGCTCATGCTCATGTATTGCGTGAAAGTTGAAAGGTTTGAAAAAATTGAGTATGAAAACAAGTGCTTGGCTGAAACCGGGGTTGTGCATGATATGAATATTTTGTGTGATGAAGAGGGAGCATAGCCAGACTATATGATTTTGTAGGGATAACTTTCTTTGGCCATGTTATTTTGAGAAGACATGATTGCTTTGTTAGTATGCTTGAAGTATTATTATTTCTTATGTCAATATAGACTTTTGTCTTGAATCTTTCAGATCTGAACATTCATGCCACAATAAAGATAATTACATTGAAAATTATGTTAGGTAGCATTCCACATCAAAAATTCTGTTTTTATCATTTACCTACTCGAGGACGAGCAGTAATTAAGCTTGGGGATGCTGATACGTCTCCAACGTATCTATAATGTTTGATCGTTCCATGCTATTATATTATCCTTCTAGGATGTTTTATGGGCCTTTATATACACTTTTATATGATTTTTGGGACTAACCTATTAACCCAGAGCCCAGTGCCAGTTTCCGTTTTTCTCTTGTTTTAGGGTTTCACAGAAAAGGAATATCAAACGGAGACCAATTGACCTGAAACTCAACGGAGGACGTTTTTGGACCTAAAGAAGCCCAGGAAGTGCCGGAGGGGGCGAGAAGATCCACGGGCTGCCCACGAGGGTGGGGGTGATACGTCTCCAACGTATCTATAATTTATGATTGCTCCATGCTATTATTTATGAAGTCTTGGATGTTTAATGGGCTTTATCATTCACTTTTATGTCATTTTTGGGACTACCCTACTAACCCAAAGGCCCAGTCCAGATTGCTGTTTTTTTGCCTATTTCAGGGTTTTGCAGAAATAGAATATCAAACGGAGTCCAAATGGAATGAAACCTTCGCGAGAGACATTTTTGGAGAAAATCATGCTAGAGGAACTTGAGAACCACGTCAGGGGAGCATCGAGTGGCCCTCGAGGGTGGGGGCGTGCCCCCCTTCCCAGGGCGCGCCCCCAGCCTCGAGGGCCACTCGAGCGTCCACCGGTGTCCTCCTTCTTCCTATATAAGTCCACGTACCCTAGAAACTCCGTGAACAGAGAGAAAACCCTAATTCCACCGTTGTACCCGATGTTCCCGTGGAGATCCCATCTTCGAGCCTGTTTCGGAGCTCCACCGGAGGGGGATCCATCACGGAGGCCTTCATCATCATCATCATCGCCCTCACCATGAGTTGTGAGTAGTTTACCATAGACCTTCGTGTCCATAGCTAGTATCTAGATGGCTTCTTTTCTCTCTCCAGATCTCAATACAAAGTTCTCCTCGGTCTTCAAGGAGATCTATTCGATGTAATCTCTTTTTGCGGTGTGTTTGTCGAGATCCGATGAATTGTGAGTTTATGATCAAGGTTATCTAGAAAAGATATTTGGTTCTTCTCTGAAATTTTTATGTGTGCTCATAATATTCTTGCAAGTCTCTTCGAATTATTGGTTTGGTTTGGCCTACTAGATCTATAGTTCTTGCAATGGGAGAAGTGCTTGGCTTTGGGTTCAATCTTGCGGTGTCCTTTCCCAGTAATAGTAGGGGCAGCAAGGCACGTATTGTATTGTTGCCATCGAGGATAAAAAGATGGGGTTTACATCATATTGCTTGAGTTTATACCTCTACATCATGTCATCTTGCTTAAGGCGTTACTCTGTTCGTATAAACTCAATACACTAGATGCATACTGGATAGCGGTCGGTGTGTGGAGTAATAGTAGTAGATGCAGGCAGGAGTCGGTCTACTTGTCTCGGACGTGATGCCTATATACAATGATCATGCCTAGATAGTCTCATAATTATTCGCTTTTCTATCAATTGCTCGACAGTAATTTGTTTACCCGCCATAGAATATCGCTATCATGAGAGAAGCCACTAGAGAAAACTATGGCCCCCGGGTCTATTCTCAACATATCAATTTACATCTACTTTACTTTTACCGCTTTTATTTGCTGTTTTATTAAACTAAAAATACCACAAAATATAAACTATCATCTCTATCAGATCTCACTTTCGTAAGTGACCATAAAGGGATTGACAATCCCTTATCGTGTTGGCTGCGAAGTTCTTATTTGTTTGTGCAGGTGCGAGGGACTCGCGCGTGGTCTCCTACTGGATTGATACCTTAGTTCTCAAAAACCGAGGGAAATACTTACGCTATTGTGATGCATCTCCCTTTCCTTCGAGGGAATACAACACAAGCTCAAGAGGTAGCAAGAAGAATTTCTGGCGCCGTTGCCGGGGAGGCTTACGCAAAAGTCATATACCAAGTACCCATCACGAACCCTTATCCTTCGCATTACATTTTTGCCTCTCGTTTTCCTCTCCCCTACTTCACCCTTGCCGTTTTATTCGCCCTTGTTCCGTCGTGTGTTTATCGTTCGCTTGCTTCTTGTTGGTTGTGTGTGTTGGATTGCTTGCTTGTCACTAGGGCTCAGAACAATACCAAATTGTGTGACTTCTCCAATACCAACAACAATGATTTTATTAGCACTCCGATTGCTCCTATTACCGATGTTGAATCTTGTGAGATCAATGCTGCTTTGTTGAATCTTGTCATGAAAGATCAATTCTCCGGCCTTCCTAGTGAAGATGTCGCTACCCATCTAAGCAACTTTGTTGATTTGTGCGATATGCAAAAGAAAAGGGATACGGATAACGATATTGTTAAATTGAAGTTATTTCCATTTTCACTTAGAGATCGTGCTAAAACTTGTTTTTCCTCTTTGCCTAGAAATAGTATTGATTCGTCGAATAAGTGCAAAGATGCTTTTATCTCTAAGTATTTTCCTCCTGCTAAGATCATCTCTCTTAGAAACGATATTATGAATTTTAAGCAACTAGATCATGAGCATGTTGCACAAGCTTGGGAGAGAATGAAATTGATGATACGTAATTGCCCTACACATGGTTTGAATCTATGGATGATTATTCAGAACTTTTGTACTGGCTTGAATTTTGCTTCTAGAAATCTTTTAGATTCGCCCGCCGGAGGCACTTTCATGGAAACCACCTTAGGAGAAGCTACCAAACTCCTAGATCATATTATGGTCAATTATTCTCAATGGCACACCGAAAGATCTACTAGTAAAAAAGTGCATGCTATCGAACAAATTAATGTTTTGAGTGGAAAGATGGATGAACTTATGAAATTGTTTGCTGCTAAGAGTGCTTCTTCTGATCCTAATGATATGCCTTTGTCCACTTTGATTGATAATAAAAATGAATCTTTGGATGTGAATTTTGTTGGTAGGAATAATTTTGGTAACAATGCTTATAGAGGTAATTTTAATCCTAGGCCTTTCCCTAGTAATTCCTCTAATAATTATGGTAATTCCTACAACAACTCTTATGGAAAGATGCCTTCTGAATTTGAAACTAGTGTTAAAGAGTTTATGATCTCGGAAAATAATTTCAATGCTATGCTTGAAGAGAAATTTCTTAAGGTTGATGAATTGGCTAGAAGTGTGGATAGAATTACTCTTGATGTTGATTCTTTGAAACTTAGATCTATCCCACCTAAGCATGATATCAATGAGTCTCTCAAAGCCATGAGAATTTCCATTGATGAATGCAAAGAAAGAACCGCTAGAATGCGTGCTAAAAGAGAAGATTATATTAAATCGTGTTCTTCTAGTTATCATGTAAATAAAGATGAAGATCTGAAAGTTATTGATATGTCTCCTATTAGATCCTTGTTTTCTAGTATTAATCTTGATGAGAATAGGATTGGAGATGATTCTGCTTTAAGGTGTCCCAATGATTCGGAGTTTTTAGATCTTGATGCTAAAATTGCTAAAAGTGGGAGTGAAGAGATTAAAACTTTGCATAGTGATGAACCCACTACAGGGATTCAATTATGATAATTGCTCTTTGATTGATTGTATTTCCTTGTTGCAATACGTGCTAAATTCTCTGCATCCTTATAGTCAAAATAAAGCTTTCACTAAACACATAGTTGATGCTTTGATGCATCTTATGAAGAAAAACTTGAGTTGGAAGTTTCTATACCTAGAAAGCTTTATGATGAGTGGGAACCTACTATAAAAATAAAAATAAAAGATCATGAATGCTATGCTTTGTGTGATTTGGGTGCTAGTGTCTCCACTATCCCAAAAACTTTGTGTGATTTCCTAGGATTCCATGAGCTTGATGATTGTTCTTTAAATTTGCATCTTGCGGATTCCACTATTAAGAAACCTATGGGAAGAATTAACGATGTTCTTATTGTTGCCAATAGGAATCATGTGCCCGTAGATTTCATTGTTCTTCATATAGATTGCAATCCTTCATGTCCTATTATTCTTGGTAGACCTTTCCTTAGAACGATTGGTGCAATTATTGATATGAAGGAAGGAAATATTAGATTCCAATTTCCGTTAACGAAAGGCATGGAACACTTTCCTAAAATTAAAATCAAATTACCATATGAATCTATCATCGGATCCACTTATGGATTGCCTTCCAAGGATGGCAATACCTAGATCTATCTTGTATCGTGCCTAGCTAGGGGCGTAAAACGATAGCGCTTGTTGGGAGGCAACCCAATTTTATGTTTTTTGTTTTTGTTGCTGTTAAGGAATAAATATTGCATCTAGCCTCTGATTTTATGTGGTTTCATGTTTTGTTTAGTGTTTGTGCCAAGTAGAACCTTTGGGAAGACTTGTGTGAAGTTTATGTGATCTTGCTGTGAAAAACAGAATTGTTAGCGCTCGCTAAAGTAGACGTGAGATTTTACTGGAGCGTGATTTTTAGTTGATTCTTTTTGAAGATGATTTGTAGACAAATTCTGAAAATTTAACAATTTAGTTTGAATTTTTTGGAGTTCCAGAAGTAGGTGAACCCTGCAGATTACTACAGACTATTCTGTCTTTGACAGATTCTGTTTTTCGTGTGTTGTTTGCTTATTCCGATGGATCTATGAGTAGTATTGGAGGATATGAACCATAGATAAGTTGGAGTACAGAAGGTTTAACACCAATATAAAAAAAGAATGAATTAATTTATGTACCTTTGAGTAGTGGTTTGCTTTCTTATACTAACGGAGCTCACGAGAATTTTTGTCTAAGTTTTGTGTTGTGAAGTTTTCAAGTTTTGAGTATTGCTTTGATGGACTATGGAACAAGGAGTAGCAAAGGCCTAAGCTTGGGGATGACCATGGTAACCCAAGTAAATTCAAGATAATCAAAAGCCTAAGCTTGGGGATGCCCTGGGAAGGCATCCCCTCTTTTGTCTTCATCCATCAGTAACTATACTTGGAGCTATATTTTTATTCACAACATGTTATGTGTTTTGCTTGGAGAGTCTTGTATAATTTGAGTATTTGCTTGTTAGTTTTCCACAATCATCCTTTCTAGACACACCTATTTTATAGAATTAAATATGGCCTAGAAATTATTAGAACACTCTATGTGCTTCACTTATATCTTTTGAGTTAAATAGCTTTTGCTCTAGTGCTTCACTTATATCTTTTAGAGCACGGTGGTGATAATATTTTGTAGAAATTGTTGAACTCTCATGCTTCACTTATATCTATTTGAGGGTCTATTAAAACAGCATGGTAATGTGTTTAGGCTAAAGAAACTAGTCTTCACATGATAAACATCCAATGTCAATGTAGTAAAAAAAATCACACCAAGTGCATTGAATAGAATGAGATGTTGGATGCTTGATAATTGTTTTGAGATATGAGGATAGTGATATTAGAGTCATGCTAGTGGAGTTATTATGAAATTGAGAAATACTTGTCTTAAGGTTAGTGATTCACGTATCATGCACGTATGGTGAACCGCTATGTGACAAAGTTAGAGCATGAGGTATTTGTAGAGTGCCAACCTTTGTGTGGAGGTCGGGGGAGCATGTGTTGATTGCTTTGTTTTGATGACTCGTAGATTTTTGCAATAAGTATATGAGTTCTTATGACTAATGTTGAGTCCATGCATTATACGCACTCTCACCCTTCCACCATTGCTAGCCTCTCTTGTACCGCACAACTTTCGCCGGTGCCATAAACCCACTATATATCCTTCCTCAAAACAGCCACCATATTGTTCCTCAAAACAGCCACCATACATACCTATCATGGCATTTCCATAGCCATTCTGAGATATATTGCCATGCAACTTTCCACCGTTCCGTTCATATGACACGCATCATATTGTCATATTGCCATGCATGATCATGTAGTTGACATCGTATTTGTGGCAAAGCCACCATGCATAATTTTTCATATATGTCACTCTTGATTCATTGCATATCCTGGTACACCGCCGGAGGCATTCATGTAGAGTCATAGTTGTTGTAGTATCGAGTTGTAATTTCGAGTTGTAATAAAAAGTGTGATGATCATCATTATTAGAGCATTGTCCCATGTGAGGAAAGGCCAATAAAAAAGAAATGGCCCAAAAATAGAGAGGGGCTAATAAAAAAAGAGAGGAGAAAGCCCCTCCAAAAAAATGAGAGAAAAGAGAGAAGGGACAATTGCTACTATCTTTTTTCCACACTTGTGCTTCAAAGTAGCACCATGTTCTTCATTGTAGAAAGTCTCATGCTTAGTCACTTTCATATACTAGTGGAAATTTTCATTATAGAACTTGGCTTGTATATTCCAACGATGGGCTTCCTCAAATGCCCTAGGTCTTCGTGATCAAGCAAGTTGGATGCACACCCACTAGTTTCTTTTGTTGAGCTTTCATTCATATTTAGCTCTAGTGCATCCATTGCATGGCAATCCCTACTCACTCACATTGATATCTATTGATGGGCATATTCATAGCCCGTTGATACGCTTAGAAGATGTGAGACTATCTCCCTCCTTTTTGTCTTCTCCACAACCACCTCTATTCCACCCATAGTGCTATATCCATGGCTAACGCTCATGTATTGCGTGAAAGTTGAAAGGTTTGAAAAGATAGAGTATGAAAACAAGTGCTTGGCTGAAATTGGGGTTGTGCATAATACGAATATTTTGTGTGATTAAGAGGGAGCATAGCCAGACTATATGATTTTGTAGGGATGACTTTCTTTAGCCATAGTATTTTGAGAAGACGTGATTGCTTTGTTAGTATTGCTTGAAGTATTGTTATTTCTTATGTCAATATAGACTTTTATCTTGAATCTTTTAGATCTGAACATTCATGCCACGATTAAGAGAATTACATCGAAAAACTATATTGGTTAGCATTCCACATCAAAAATTCTGTTTTTATCATTTACCTACTCGAGGACGAGCAGGAATTAAGCTTGGGGAAGCTTGATACGTCTCCAACGTATCTATAATTTTTGATTTCTCCATGCTATTATTTATGAAGTCTTGGATGTTTAATGAGCTTTATCATTCACTTTCATATCATTTTTGGGACTAACCTACTAACCCAAAGGTCCAGTCCAGATTGTTGTTTTTTTGCCTATTTCAGGGTTTTGCAGAAAAAGAATATCAAACGGAGTCCAAACGGAATGAAACCTTCGCGATAGATATTTGAAATCACGCCAGAGGAACTTGAGAACCACCTTAGGGGAGCATCGAGTAGCCCTCGAGGGTGGGGGGCGCCCCCCTGCCTCGAGGCCCACTCGAGCATCCCTCGGTGCCTCCTTCTTCCTATATAAGTCCACGTACCCCAGAAACTCCGTGAACAGAGAGAAAACCCTAATTCCACCGTCGTAGCTTCTGTTCCCGTGGAGATCCCATCTTGGAGCCTGTTCCGGAGCTCCACCGGAGGGGGATCCATCATGGAGGCCTTCATCATCATCATCATCGCCCTCGCCATGAGTTGTGAGTAGTTTACCACAGACCTTCGGGTCCATAGCTAGTATCTAGATGGCTTCTTCTCTCTCTCCGAATCTCAATACAAAGTTCTCCTCGGTCTTCGAGGAGATCTATTCGATGTAATCTCTTTTTGCGGTGTGTTTGTCGAGATCCGATGAATTGTGAGTTTATGATCAAGGTTATCTATGAAAGATATTTGGTTGTTCTCTGAACTTTATATGTGTGCTCATAATATCCTTGCAAGTCTCTTCGAATTATTGGTTTTGTTTGGCCTACTAGATCTATAGTTCTTGCAATGGGAGAAGTGCTTGGCTTTGGGTTCAATCTTGCGGTGTCCTTTCCCAGTGATAGTAGGGGTAGCAAGGCACGCATTGTATTGTTTCCATCAAGGATAAAAAGATGGGGTTTACATCATATTGCTTGAGTTTATCCCTCTACATCATGTCATCTTGCTTAAGGCGTTACTCTGTTCGTATGAACTCAATACACTAGATGCATGCTGGATAGCGGTCGATGTGTGGAGTAATAGTAGTAGATGCAGGCAGGAGTCGGGCTACTTGTCTCGGACGTGATGCCTATATACAATGATCATGCCTAGATAGTCTCATAATTATTCGCTTTTCTATCAATTGCTCGACAGTAATTTATTTACCCGCCGTAGAATATCGCTATCATGAGAGAAGCCACTAGAGAAAACTATGGCCCCCGGGTCTATTCTCAACATATCAATCTACATCTACTTTACTTTTACCGCTTTTATTCGCTGTTTTATTAAACTAAAAATACCAAAAATATAAACTATCATCTCTATCAGATCTCACTTTCGTAAGTGACCGTAAAGGGATTGACAACCCCTTATCGTGTTGGCTGTGAAGTTCTTATTTGTTTGTGCAGGTGCGAGGGACTCGCGCGTGGTCTCCTACTGGATTGATACCTTAGTTCTCAAAAACTGAGGGAAATACTTACGCTACTATGCTGCATCTCCCTTTCCTCTTCGAGGGAATACAACGCAAGCTCAAGAGGTAGCAGGGGGCGCCCCCCCCCCTATTGGGCGCGCCCCCTGCCTCGTGGGTAGCCCGGAGACCCCCTTTACTTGGCCCCGACTCCAACGCCTCCTATATACACTGAAACCTCCGGAAAATAACCTAGATCGGGAGTTCCACCACCAAAAGCCTCAGTTGCCATCGAAAACGAATCTAGACCCGTTCTGGCACCCTGTCGGAGGGGGGGATCCCTCTCCGGTGGCTCTCCATGATGAGGGGGAGTAGTTCACCCTCGGGGCTGAGAGTATGTACCCGTAGTTATGTGTTTGATCTCTCTCTCTCTCGTGTTCTTGAGATGGTACGATCTTAATGTATCGCAAGCTTTGCTACTATAGTTGGATCTTATGATGTTTCTCCCCCTCTACTCTCTTGTGATGAATTGAGTTTTCCCTTTGAAGTTATCTTATCAGATTGAGTCTTTAAGGATTTGAGAACACTTTATGTATGTCTTGCGTGGGATACATGTGGTGACAATGGGGTATTCTATTGATTCACTTGATTTATGTTTTGGTCATCAACTTGCGGGTTTCGTGACCTTGGGAATCTATGCATAGGGGTTGGCACACGTTTTCGTCTTGACTCTCCGATAGAAACTTTGGGGCACTCTTTGAAGTACTTTGTGTTGGCTGAATAGATGAATCTGAGATTGTGTGATGCATATCGTATAATCATGCCCACGGATACTTGAGGTGACAATGGAGTATCTAGGTGACATTAGGGTTTTGGTTGATTTGTACCTTAAGGTGTTATTCTAGTACAAACTCTATGATAGATCGAACGGAAAGAATAGCTTAGTGTTATTTTAATACGAACTCTTGAATAGATCGATCAGAAAGAATAACTTTGAGGTGGTTTCGTACCCTACCATAATCTTTTCGTTTGTTCTCCACTATTAGTGACTTTGGAGTGACTCTTTGTTGCATGTTGAGGGCTAGTAATATGATCCAATTATGTTATCCTTGTTGAGAGAACTTGCACTAGTGAAAGTATGAACCCTAGGCCTTGTTTCAAAGCATTGCAACACCGTTTACGCTCACTTTTATTATTAGTTACCTTGTTGTTTTTATATTTTCAGATTACAAAAACCTATATCTATCATCCATATTGCACTTGTATCACCATCTCTTCGCCGAACTAGTGCACCTATACAATTTACCATTGTATTGGGTGTGTTGGGGACACAAGAGACTCTTTGTTATTTGGTTCTAGGGTTGCTTGAGAGAGACCATCTTCATCCTACGCCTCCCACGGATTGATAAACCTTAGGTCATCCACTTGAGGGAAATTTGCTACTGTCCTACAAACCTCTGCACTTGGAGGCCCAACAACGTCTACAAGAAGAAGGTTGCGTAGTAGACATCAATACTATCTTGCGGATGGTATCTACCCAAAGTGGCAAACATTTGTGAATCCGTTGAAAAAACCAGAAGGTAAGAAAAATCTTAATTTTCACAATGCTCAGGCGGCGCCTAGGAAAAATGTGGAGAGAGCTTTTGGGATTTTGCAAGCCCAATTTGCTATTGTGAGATGATCGTCTAGATTTTAAGATCAAAAGATCATTTTGTACATCATGCACGCTTATGTGATCATGCATAACATGATCATCGAGAATGAGCGTGGCCAAGATTTAGACTACTCTCGGTATGAGCTCTTGGAATATCCCGTGCGCGCGGAGGGCTGCAAGGATGTCCCGTTTTGTTGCCTCGTATCATGCCATTCAACGTGCCGAAAACATGATTATCTTCACAAGTTTCTCATCGAGGAGTGGTGGACATGGAATGGCCGATAAAACGCATGATGATTTGTATGTTTGATGTTGTACGTTTGATGTTGTAGTGTCATGCTATTTGTGGTACTGGGAGATAAACTACTTGTCTGAGTTGTAATAAAATTGAATTTGAACTATTTATTGTTGATTTTTATTATGTTTGATCTTCTTGATTTTGTTTGAAGTGTTATATTGTGTGTGTTGTGCGCACACACCTTTTTTGCGGCACCTGCTGGAGCGGCTCGCACCCACTATAGTTTACAGCGGCCATTGGAGCCAGCGCTTAGCTACGCGCAAAACCAACTATTTCAACGTTGTAAAACGCTTTTTTACGTGCAACGACATGTTGAAGATGCTCTAAAGTAATCCCCTTGGAACTAATGTTGGGTTGTGAACTTATAAGCTATTTTCTTTGTAACCACCAAAGGATAGTGGGATTCTTTCACTCTATTGTTAGAGCAACTCTAGCAGACCCCACAAAACCCCCGGCCCGCAAAATAACCGCCAAATCGCGGGTCGGGGCCAAAAAATCTGCACGACTAGACCCCAAATCCTGCACCGGCCCGCAAAATTTTTTGCGGGGCGCGACAAATCTTCTCCCCCAACCTCTATCTTCACGGGCTGGGAGGCCGACCCGAGCTCAACCCCCATCCAGCGCGAGATTTGGTGGGAGGGACATTTCCGCGCGCTCTTTCCCGCTCCCTGCACCCTCCGCCACCATTGCCCCCCCCCTCCAAAAGCTCCGGCTGCTCCTCCCTGGTCGTCCCTCACTGCCATGGACGACCCCATGTTGTCCACCATCACCGTCGAGGTCGCGCACGCCCCTTCACCTCGGGCGGATCTTGTCGCCGGCCGTGTTGGCCCCGCCGGCGTCACCCAAGCACACGACGCGCCTGCCCGCAAGGGCAGGGCAACGTGGTTGTGCAGGGCGGGAATCCGGCTCCCCGCGCCGTGATGGCCCGCGCTCCGAGCGCCAATGCCACAGTGCGATCCCAGCGGGCGGCAGAGAAGGCCGGCAAGGCCGCGAGTGCAAATCGGAGGAAGGTTCTGACTTCAAGGAAGCCATCTTCTTCAACCTCTCACTCCATCCCCCCGCAAGGAGGTGCTTCGATGATGCCGTTCAACGGTGCGGCTCCCCCCGCGAGCGAGGTGTTCGACGAAATGGCCGGAAGGTATATCTCTTCGGTCTTCGGTGATTCTCTTTCCTTTTTCGTCGTTGTTTTGGATAGCTCGTGACTTGTTATCGTTCGCTATAGCGGTGGTTCGAACAATGCAACAACCGAGTTCGTGAACTTATTGGACACGAACGCGGTTGACATTGATCAAGCCCCTTTCGAACCTTTCGACTACAATGAAACGGAGGGCGGCGTGGACGATCATAGTTGTGCGGACGAGTTGGAGGAGATCGAAGCGGAAGCGTTTGAGCATTCACAAGCAAAAACTGGGAAAAGCCAAAGATCGAAGAACTACACGATCTTGAAAGATCAAGCTTTGATCAAAGCATGGAGTGCGGTGTCTCTTGATGCATGCACGGGTACTAATCAAACCTCCAAGAGATATTGGCAAAGGATTGAAGATCAATACTTCCGCATTATGAAAAACTACCCCAATAAGACTCCACGCACATTTCGGTCGCTTCAAGGTCGTTGGGAGAACATCAAGCCTATGTGCAGCCGTTGGGCAGCTTGCTTGGAGCAAGTACGCAATGCACCTCCAAGTGGCACCGTGGAGTCCGACTATGTGAGTTTTCTTTGCCTTTGTTCAAGTTGTGCATCATCATAATGTATCATGAGAAATGATTGCATCACTTTGTTCACATTGTGTAGGACAAGATTGCTCAACATAGATACAAGGACATGGAAGCTTCAGAAGGCAGATTCTTCAAATTAGAGCATTGTTGGGAGTTGCTCCAAAAGTGCAACAAGTGGAAGTTGATCGACAAAGAATCCCCACCAAAGAGAGGCTCACTTACAAACATGGATGAAGATGAGGATGATGATGGCCCAAGAAATTTGAACAAGCCCGATGACGACAAGAAGACTATAGAGAAGATAAAGAGAGAGCAAGAAGCATCGAGCTTGAGGGAGAAGATTGATGCCATGGTGCAATCAAACGAGTTGATGTTGTTGAAGTCCTTGGAGATTAAGAAAGAGTTGGCCGAGAAGAAGGCAAAAGAGAAGTAAGAAAAATGGCAAATGCTCAAGGAAGAGGGGCTGCGCAAAGCTGCCATTGAGAAGAGAAAATTACGGGTCTCTGAAAACAAATCGCTGTCATTGTTGCTCGACGAAGAGAACAAGATCATGTCAATGAAACGCAATGAGATGGACGACGTCACCAAAACATGGCATGATATGGCTGTTGGGGATCGTAGCAGGAAATCAAAAAAATTCCTACGCATCACCAAGATATATCTATGGAGTAATCTAGCAACGAGGGAGAGGGGAGTGCATCTACATACCCTTGTAGAGCGCGATGCGGAAGCGTTGCAAGAACGCGAATGAAGGAGTCGTACTCGCTGCGATTCAGATCGCGGTTGATTCCTATCTAAGCGCCGAACAACGGCGCCTCCGCGTTCAACACACGTGCAGCCCGATGACGTCTCCCATGCCTTGATCCAGCAAGGAGAGAGGGAGAGGTTGGGGAAGACTCCATCCAACAGCAGCACGACGGCGTGGTGGTGGTGGAGGAGTGCGGGACTCCAGCAGGGCTTCGCCAAGCACTGCGAGAGACGAGGAGGGAGAGAGATAGGGATGCGCCAAGCGACAGAGGTCAAAACCGTGTTGTGGGCAGCCCCAAACCTCACATATATATAGGGGGAAGGGAGGGGCTGCGCCCCCTTTAGGGTTTCCCACCCCTAGGGGTGCGCCCACCCTAGATCCCATCTAGGGGTGGCGGCCAGAGGGGGAGAGGGAGAGGGGGGCGCACCAGATTGGGCCCTAGGGCCCATCTGCCCTAGGGTTTGCCCCCCTCCCCTATTGGAGGCGCCTTGGGCCTTGGTGGGGGGCGCACCAGCCCACCTGGGGCTGGTCCCCTCCCACACTTGGCCCACGCAGCCCTCTGGGGCCGGTGGTCCCATCCAGTGGACCCCCGGGACCCTCCCGGTGGTCCCGGTACGCTATCAATAGCGCCCGAAACTTTTCCGGTGACCAAAACGGGACTTCCCATATATGAATCTTTACCTCCGGACCATTCCGGAACTCCTCGTGATGTCCGGGATCTCATCCGAGACTCCGAACAACATTCGGTAACCGCGTACATACTTTCCCTATAACCCTAGCGTCATCGAACCTTAAGTGTGTAGACCCTACGGGCTCGGGAACCATGCAGACATGACCGAGACAACTCACCGGCCAATAACCAATAGCGAGATCTGGATACCCATGTTGGCTCCCACATGTTCCACGATGATCTCATCGGATGAACCACGATGTCAAGGATTCAATCAATCCCGTATACGATTCGCTTTGTCTATCGGTATAGCACTTGCCCCAGATTCGATCGTCGGTATACCGATACCTTGCTCAATCTCGTTACCGGCAAGTCTCTTTACTCGTTCCGTAACACATCATCCCGTTATCAACTCCTTGATCACATATTGTGCACATTATGATGATGTCCTACCGAGTGGGCCCAGAGATACCTCTCCGTCATACGGAGTGACAAATCCCAGTCTCGATTCGTGCCAACCCAAAAAACACTTTCGGAGATACCTGTAGTGCACCTTTATAGCCACCCAGTTACGTTGTGACGTTTGGTATACCCAAAGCATTCCTACGGTATCCGGGAGTTGCACAATCTCATGGTCTAAGGAAAAGATACTTGACATATAGAAAAGCTTTAGCATACGAACTACACGATCTGTGCTAGGCTTAGGATTGGGTCTTGTCCATCACATCATTCTCCTAATGATGTGATCCCGTTATCAACGACATCCAATGTCCATGGTCAGGAAACCATAACCATCTATTGATCAACGAGCTAGTCATCTAGAGGCTCACTAGGGACATGGTGTTTGTCTATGTATCCACACATGTATCTGAGTTTCCTATCAATACAATTCTAGCATGGATAATAAACAATTATCATGAACAAGGAAATATAATAATAATCAATTTATTATTGCCTCTAGGGCATATTTCCAACAGTCTCCCACTTGCACTAGAGTCAATAATCTAGTTCACATCGCCATGTGATTAACACTCACAGGTCACATCGCCATGTGACCAACATCCAAAGAGTTTACTAGAGTCAGTAATCTAGTTCACATCAATATGTGATTAACACTTAATGAGTTCTGGGTTTGATCATGTTATGCTTGTGAGAGAGGTTGTAGTCAACGGGTCTGCAACATTCAGATCCCTATGTACTTCGCAAAACTTTATGTCATATCGTAGATGCTGCTACCACGTTCCACTTGGAGCTATTCCAAACGGTTGCTCCATTATACGTATCCGGTATCTCTACTCAGAGTTATCCGGATAGGTGTTAAGCGTGCATTGACGTAACTCTTTACGTCGAACTCTTTATCACCTCCATAACCGAGAAACATTTTCTTATTCCTCTAAGGATAATTTTGACCGTTATCTGGTGATCTACTCCTGGATCACCTTTGTACCCTCTTGCCAGACATGTGGCAAGGCACACATTAGGTGCGGTACTCAGCATGGCATACCGTATAGAGCCTATGACAAAAGCACAGGGGACGACCTTCGTCCTTCCTCTTTCATCTGTCGTGGTCAAGTTTTGAGTCTTACTCAACTTCACACCTTACAACTCAGGTAAGAACTCCTTCTTTGACTGATCTATTTTGAACTCCTTCAAACTCATGTCAAAGGTGTGTGTTCCCTTTTGAAAGTATCATTAGGCGTCTTGATCTATATCTATAGATCTTGATGCCCAATTATGTAAGCAGCTTTATCCAGGTCTTCCTTTGAAAAACTCCTTTCAAACAACCCTTTACGCTTTCCAGAAATTCTACATCATTTTGGATCAACAATATGTCATTCACATATACTTATCAGAAATGTTGTAGTGCTCCCACTCACTTTATTGTAAATACAAGTTTCCAACAAACTTTGTATGAACCCAAACACTTTGATCACTCCATCAAAGCATATATTCTGACTCCGAGATGCTTGCTCTAGTCCATGGAAGGATCGCTGGAGCTAGCATACCTTTTAGCATCCTTAGGATCGACAAAACCTTTCTGATTGTATCACATACAACCTTTCCTTACGAAAACTGGTAAGGAAACTTGTTCTGACATCCATCTGCCAGATTTCATAAATGCAGCTAATGCTAACTTGATTCCGATGGACTTAAGCATCGCTACGGGTGAGAATATATCATCGTAGTCAACTCCTTGAACTTTTGAAAAACTCTTTGCCACAAGTCGAGCTTCATAGACGGTGACATTACCGTCCACGTCCGTCTTCTTCTTAAAGATCCATTTATCTCAATGGCTTGCCGGTCATCGGGCAAGTCCACCAAAGTCTGTACTTTGTTTCGATACATGGATCCTATCTCGGATTTCTTGGCCTCTAACCATTTGTCGGAATACGGGCCCACCATCGCTTCTCCATAGTTCGTAGGTTCATTGTTATCCAACAACATGACCTCTAAGACAGGATCACCGTACCACTCAAGAGTAGTACATATCCTTGTCGACCTACGAGGTTCGATAGCAACTTGATCTGAAGCTTCATGATCACTATCATTAGTTTCCTCTTTAACAGTTGTAGGTTCCACAGAAACATCTTTCTGTGTTGCACTACTCTCTGGTTGAAGTGAGGGTTTTGACAACCTCATCAAGTTCTATCTTCCTCCCACTCAATTCTTTCGAGAGAAACTCCTTCTCTAGAAAGGACCAATTCTTAGCGACAAACATTTTTTCCCTTGGATCTGAGATAGAAGGTATACCCAAATGTTACCTTTGGGTATTCTATGAAGATGTATTTGTCCGCTTTGGGTTCGAGCTTTTTCCGGCTGAAGCCATAAGCATCGCAGCCCCAAACATTGAGAAACGACAACTTTGGTTTCTTGCCAAACCATAGTTCATACGGCGTTGTCTCAACGGACTTAGATGGTGCCCTATCTAAAGTGATGCAGCTGTCTCCAATGCATAACCTCAAAATAATAGCGGTAGATCGGTAAGAGTCATCATAGATCTCACCATATCTCATAAGGTTCGATTATGACGTCCGGACACACCATTACCCTGTGGTGTTCCAGGTGGCTTCAACTACGAAACAATTCCACAATGTCTTAAGTGATTGCCAAACTCATAACTCAGAAAATCTCCCCTTGATCAGATCGTAGGAACATGATCTTCTTGTTATGATTATTCTTAACTTCACTCTGAAATTGCTTGAACTTTTCAACCATTTCAGACTTTTGCTTCATTAAGTAAATATACCCATATCTACTCAAATCGTCAGTGAAGATGAGAAAATAACGATATCCACCACACGCCTTAATTCTCATTGGATCACACACATCAGCATGTATGATTTCCAACAAGTCACTTGCCTGTTTCATTGTACCTGAAAACTGGATCTTAGTCATCCTGCCCATGAGGCATGGCTTGCATGTGTCAAGCAATTCAAAATCAAGTGACTCCAAACATCCATCAGCATGGAGTTTCTTCATGCATTTTATGCCAAAATGACCTAAGCGGCAGTACCACAAGAAAGTGGTACTATCATTATTAACTCTACATCTTTTGGCATTAATATTATCATCATGTGTATCACTATAATCGAGATTCAACAAACCATTGGGTGCATGACCATAAAGGTATTATCATGTAAACAGAATAACCATTATTCTCTAACTTAAATGAATAACCGTATTGCAATGAACATGATCTAATCATATTCATGCTCAACGTAGACACCTGATAACATTTATCTAGGTTCAACACTAATCCCGAAAGTAGAGGGAGCGTGCGATGGTGATCTTATCAACCTTGGAAACACTTCCAACACACATCGTCACCTCGCCCTTAGCTAGTCTCATTCAGTCCGTAGCTTTTGCTTCAAGTCACTAATAATAGCAATTGAACCAGTATCCAATACCCATGTGCTACAAGGAGTACTAGTAAGGTACACATCAATAACACGTATATCAAATATACTTTGTTGAAGTTGCCAGCTATCATATCTACCATGTATTTGGGGTAGTTCTGCTACCATGTGACCGTTCCCCTTACAATAGAAGCACTTAGTCTCGAGGTTTGGGTTCAACCTTGGGTTCCTTCATTAGAGCGACAACTAGTTTGCCATTCATGAAGTTTCCCTTCTAGCCCTTGCCCCTTTTTGAAACTAGTGGTCTTGTTAAACCATCAACAGTTGATGCTCCTTCTTGATTTCTACTTTTGCGGTCTTAAGCACCGCTAATAGCTCCGGGATCATCTCCATCCTTTGCATGTCATAGTTCATCACGAAGTTCTAGTAGCTTGGTGATAGTGTCTAGAGAATTCCGTCAACCACTATCTCATCTGGAAGATTAACTCCCACTTGGTTCAAGTGATTTTAGCACCCAGACATTCTGAGCACATGCTCACTACCTGAGCTATTCTCCTCCATCTTTTTGGCAAAAGAACTTGTCAGAGGTCTCATACCTCCCAACACGGGCATGAGCCTGAAATCCCGATTTCAGCTCTTAGAACATCTTATATGTTCTATGGCGTTTGCTAGGTGGCTTCTCACCCCTCGTTGGTTACCCCAAGTGGAAGGTTTGAGATGCAGTGTAGCAGAAGTTTTCCCTTGGTAATACCAAGGATCGATTCCCCAGAGACTCCCAGTTTCAACAAGAAGGTGTCAACTGCTAACGGCGCCAGATATTAGCAATCAACGTGGACCTGCACAGAGATACAAATAACTTTGCTCCCAACGAGTACAGAGAGGTTGTCAATCCCTCCGGCCTTGTAGTTTACAAAGGATCAAACGCAAGTGATAATAGTGATAGGTATAATTGCAATAGTAAGTAAATAGCGGAAAAGTAAATAGTGGATGTGATCAATGATGGTAATATGGACCGGAGTCTCATGATGTTCACTAGTGATGTCTCTCTCCCAAAAGACGATAAAACAGCTATGTGAGGTAAACGAATTACAGCTGGGCAATTGACAGGACCATGTGCGCAAACCAATGCTGACTACATTGCAAGAAAGGTAGAGGTTCAAAGCATGGGCGGTACGCCAAAGTAAGTAGACCGAAATCCATCAATATCTACTACTAATCATCCACCTTGAGATATCTATCCAGAACATCTCGCTGGTATTAAGTTGCGAGCCCCACCCATAGTGTAAACTCAAAGCAACAGACAACTGCATTAAAAGAACTTTGCGTAAAGTAAACAATCCTTGCACC
>LR738710.1:255475502-255538278 GCA_902687465.1 Secale cereale | reverse complement strand
CCCCCCCCCCCCGGCTGTCCTTCGGGCGCACGGTAGTTTCTGGAACGCTGATTTTTTATATAATTTTTCTGTATTTTTCCTGGCAGTTCTCGTAATGTGAAAACCTGAAATACAAAAACAGCCGAAAACAGAAACTGGCACTGGGGTGCACTGAGTTAATAGGTTAGTCCAAATATGATCAAAAGTGTATGGAAGTGTATAAATATCATAGCAATATCACCCAAAAGAGGCATGGAGCAAGCAAAAATTATAGATACGTTTTGGACGTATCAACATCCCCAAGCTTAATTCCTGCTCGTCCTCGAGTAGGTAAATGATAACAAGAATAATTTCTGTGGTGACATGCTATTAACCATATAGGACTTATTCATAGTCATATGACAAAAGCTTACTGAGATAATGAATCTGTAGTAATTAAGTTGCCTCATGAGAAAATCACAAAGAACTGAAAGTTTTACAATATGATACTGAAACATCAAATAGATTTGCAATGAATATGATGTGCAAATATGATAAAGCGATATCTAGCTTGCCCCCTTTAGTGAAGCAAAACATAAATGCAGGGGCACCTTCAAGGTTTAAGTGATGACTAGATACAATGATTTCAAAATAAACGATATCACAATCATGCAAAAGACAATGCTACTTTGGGACAATGCACATTACACTCAGAATGACAATCATGCTCTCAATAGTTGGTGCTTTGAAGAAAGAAGGTGGAGACTCAATATAAAAGTAAAAAGAATGGCCCTTCGCAGAGGGAAGCAGTGATTACTCATGTGCTAGAGCTTTTTATTTTGAAAACATAGAAACAATTTTGTCAACGGTAGTAGTACTTCATATGTGTTTTGCATAAGACATCCTATAAGTTGCAAGCCTCATGCATCGAATACCAATAGTGCTCGCACCTTGTCCTAATTAGCTCGGATTTCCATGGATTGTCATTGCATTACATATGTTTCAACCAAGTGTCACAAAGGGGTACCTCTATGTCACCTGTACAAAGGTCCAAGGAGATAGATCGCATTTGATTTCTCGTTTTTGATAGATCTCAACTTGAGGACATCCATACCGGGACAACATAGAAAATAGATAATGGACTCCTCTTTAATGCTTAAGCATATTCTCATAAGAGATTGAGGATTAATGTCCAAGCCAAAACTTCCACCATGATACATGGCTTTGGTTGGCGGCCCAATGTTCTTCTCTAACAATATGCATACTCAAACCATTCAACCCATGGCAAATCACCCTTACTTCAGACAAGACGAACATGCATAGCAACTCACATGATATTCAACAAAAGTGTAACAGTTGATGGCGTCCCCAGAAACATGGTTACCGCTCAGCAAGCAACTTATAAGAAATAAGATACATAAGCAACATATTCTTTACCACAATAGTTTTTAAGCTACTTTCCCATGAGCTATGTATTGCAAAAACTGAAGGTTTTAAAGGTAGCACATGTAAATTTACTTGGAGTGGCGGTGAAATACCACATATAGGTAGGTATGGTGGACTCATATGGCATAACTGATTTAAAAGGATGTGGATGCACAAGCAGTCAGTCCGCTTAGTACAGGTGGAGGTTAGCAAAAGACTGGGAGCGACCAACTAAGAGAGCAATGACGGTCATAATCATGCAGAGCGACAAAGCAACATTGAATCAGGCATGGAAGTTATATCGCTACTTAGAAATAAAAGATCATCAAGGCTTGACAGACTTTCTTTACAGTCTTAAATATGCGTGAGCATACGCCAAGTCAATCAAAATAAATTCTTGAGGGAAGATATTACTAAACCATACCACATCATTGGCAAACAAATCATGTTGGTACTCCAATAACA
The DNA here is from genome assembly GCA_902687465.1 of Secale cereale. Lineage (NCBI taxonomy): Eukaryota > Viridiplantae > Streptophyta > Magnoliopsida > Poales > Poaceae > Secale > Secale cereale. The sequence continues at coordinate 255,536,430 of LR738710.1, read as the reverse complement.
CATTGGGAATCCCCCAGCTATTTGAGACTAACCATAAGAAAACCTGAACTACCAAGCGCCATTATGCACGTAGCATCTTTATCATAGACATATTAACCAATGCAACGGAAGCAAACTCTCTTAATAAGATAAGCATGATAATTAAAGAGAGTTCAAGCAACCAACTAAACACAAGCTCTTTAAAAAGATAAGCATGAATACTAAGAGCAGAGCATGATAGTAGCTATTAAAAGACAAAGAACACACACAGCAAAGATAGTCATGAAAATTCTATGTTAAGTTCTAGGTAGAAGTGGAGTGTGTTTCTCTCCCACATAAAGAACGCTGAGTTCCTTCTCGTTATGGAAAACTAAAAAGGAAATTAAAAGCAAGACGCTCCAAGCATAGCACATAACACATGAAGTGATTAAAATATAGTGGAACGAAAGACGAACTGATAATGTTGATGGAGAAGGGGATGCACGGGGGCATCCCCAAGCTTAGACGCTTGAGTCTCCTTGAATATTTCTTGGGGGTGCACGGGGGCATCCCCAAGCTTGAGCGTTTGACACTCCTGGATCTTTTTATCATCTTCCCTCGCACACTTGAAAACTCCCTTCATACATAACTCATCATAATCTGATTAGCGAGGTTAGTACCCATAATAAAATAATTATACCTTGCTGGAAATAAAGATATTCTTGAAGGTCTACTGTTTCTCAAGATTGCCAAAAGGTTTTTGCAAAGAAAAAGCAAGCTCTTGGTTTGCAAAATGAAGGAAAGGCAAAACAGGACAGAATCTGTGAAAAACAGAACAGCAGGTAGTAATTGATTTGTTCGGGGCACTTCTGCAACTCTAATCAAAAAACTCAGAACAGACGCACGAAAGACAATTATATAGAGAACGCTGTCGAAAAAAATTCATACCAAAAAGATGATCTGGTGATTTTCTATGAATTTTTCTATCCAAGGACAGAATCTGTTTCCTGGACAGCACCTCACAACTTTTGAACTTTCTAGCAATCAGAGGCTATACTTGGCACAAAATTGAAAAGCAAAGATACAATGATGATGCTACAGTAGTAAACAACATCAAGACACAACACAAGCAAAATAAATATTTTATTCATGTGGGCTGCCTCCCAAAAGCGCTTTCTTTTATGCCTTTAAGCTAGGCATAATGCATATAGATCAAGTTTTATCAAGAGTAAAAGAATAGCTAGCCCGTACAACGGACTCAAAAGGTAACTTGATCTTCTTTCGAGGGAAGTGTTCCATCCCTTTCTTGAGAGGAAACTGAAATTTTATATTACCCTCTTTCATGTCAATGATAGCACCAACGGTGCGCAAAAAGGGACGTCCCAAAATAATTGGACAAGAAGGATCACATTCAATATCCATAATAGTAAAATCAACGGGAACATAGTTGTCATTGACAATGATAAGAACATCGTCGATCCTCCCCAAAGGTTTCTTTATGGAAGAATCAACGAGACGAACACCAAAAGAACAAGAATCATAAGGTTTCAATTTAAGCATATCATATATTCTTTTGGGCATAACAGAGGTACTGGCTCCAACATCACATAATGCATAGCAAGAGAAGTCATTCAATTTAATTTTTATCATAGGATCCCAACCATCTTCTAGCTTTCTAGGTATGGAGGCTTCTACTCTAAGTTTCTCCTCCCTAGCTTTGATAAGAGCATTAGTGATATGCTCTGTGAAGGCAAGGTTAAGCGTGCTAGTGCGGGGATCTCTAGACATCTTGTGAAGGAAATCAATAACTTTGGTAAGAGTGCAATTATCAAAATCAAGGTCCCTAGCATCAAGTAAGTGGTAGTGGTGTCCTTTAGGTTCATTTGTTTGGTAGTTTCTATAGTCATAGCATCACATTAATAGGTCCATCGGGACCAGGAGTACATTGGGTGCTAAGAGTTTGGATATCCTCAACAACTTGGATAGTAGCAACAGTGTGGTGGGTAGGAAGGTTCTTAATTCTATCCTCTTCCTCCCTTTCTCTAGCCCATCTTTCTTTAAGTTTAGCCATCATCCTAATGTTTTCATTAATTTGCACTTGAATATCATTCATAGGAGTGACCTTCCTCTCCTCAAGAGGAGAAGTTTTAATTTTTAGCAATTCTATCTCATTGGCTAAGTGGTCTACCTTCAAAGAGAGATCATCTAGTTTATGTAGTTTTTCTTCTACACTCTTATTAAAGGCTTTTTGGGTAGTGATGAAATCTTTAAGCATAATCTCTAGTTCAGTAGTGGAGTTCCTGGTGCTAGGATAAGCATTGTTGTTCCCATAATAATTAGAGGGGAACGGTCTAGGATTGCTACCAAAATTACTCCTATAAGCATTGTTGTTGAAATTTATTCTAGAGATAAAGTTCACATCTACTTGTTCTTGAGCAATCAAAGAATTTAAAGGAACATCACGAGGATCAACAGAAGATTGCTTCGAAAGTAGAGACATGATCAAGTCAACTTTTTCATTTAGGGGGGAAATCTCCTCGACAGAGTTTACCTTCCTACCTGTTGGAGCGCGTTCGGTGTGCCATTGGGAATAGTTGGTCATCGTCTCATCGAGAAGCTTTGTGGCAGCACCAAGTGTAGTTGACATAAAGGTTCCTCCCGAGGCCGAATCTAACAAGTTCCGCGAGGTAAAGTTCAAGCCTGCATAAAAAGTTTGGATAACCATCCAAGTAGTCAAACCGTGAGTAGGGCAGTTCTTGATAAGAGATTTCATACGTTCCCAAGCTTGGGCAACGTGTTCATTATCCAATTGTTTAAAATTCATTATGTTACTTCTTAGTTGGATAATTTTAGCAGGTGGATAGTATTTTTCGATAAAAGCATCTTTGCACTTGTCCCATGAATCTATGATGTTTCTAGGCAAAGACTGAAACCAAATTTTAGCTCCTCCTCTCAAGGAGAAAGGAAAAAGCTTAAGCTTAACAATATTACCATCTATTTCTTGGTACTTTTGCATATCACAAAGTTCAACAAAATTGTTTAAGTGTAAAGCAGCATCATCTCCAGCACCGGAGAATTGATCTTTCATGACTAAGTTCAGTAAAGCAGGTTTAATTTCATATGAAGGTGCTGAAGTGGCAGGTGTAGTGATAGGTGTGCTGATAAAGTCATCGTTGTTGTGACTAGTGAAGTCACACAACTTGGTGTTCTCGGTGGAACCCATTGTAGCAAGCAAGCAAGATAACTATTTTTGTGATTTTTGATAAAAGATACTAAAGCAAAAACTGAAAGGTAAACTAACAAGACTAAAAGCAAAGGTAAAAGATAGCGTGCAACTCCCCTATCCTGAAGAGTAGAGTCCCCGGCAACGGCGCCAGAAATTGCTTTGCTAGGTGGCTTCTCACCCCTCGTTGGTTACCCCAAGTGGAAGGTTTGAGATGCAGTGTAGCAGAAGTTTTCCCTTGGTAATACCAAGGATCGATTTCCCAGAGACTCCCAGTTTCAACAAGAAGGTGTCAACTGCTAACGGCGCCAGATATTAGCAATCAACGTGGACCTGCACACAGATACAAATAACTTTGCTCCCAACGAGTACAGAGAGGTTGTCAATCCCTCCGGCCTTGTAGTTTACAAAGGATCAAACGCAAGTGATATAGTGATAGGTATAATTGCAATAGTAAGTAAATAGCGGAAAAGTAACTAGCGGATGTGATCAATGATGGTAATATGGACCGGAGTCTCATGATGTTCACTAGTGATGTCTCTCTCCCAAAAGACGATAAAACAGCTATGTGAGGTAAACGAATTACAGCTGGGCAATTGACAGGACCATGTGCGCAAACCAATGCTGACTACATTGCAAGAAAGGTAGAGGTTCAAAGCATGGGCGGTACGCCAAAGTAAGTAGACCGAAATCCATCAATATCTACTACTAATCATCCACCTTGAGATATCTATCCAGAACATCTCGCTGGTATTAAGTTGCGAGCCCCACCCATAGTGTAAACTCAAAGCAACAGACAACTGCATTAAAAGAACTTTGCGTAAAGTAAACAATCCTTGCACCCGCGGTCACAAGCACCGTTGTTTTCCCCCTTGTGGCAACAGCACATCCCTTAGACTCATGTTTCTGTCACTCAAACTAGTCATCGAGGGGCATGAACCCACAATCAAGCATAACGTTCCCTCTTGGAGTCACTACCTACTACTTGGCCAAAGCAATAAATAACAACGGAGAACATGCAAGAATTACTTATGAACATAAATATAAAAGAGGTGAATCAAATATATTACTCAAACACAATCTGAACATAATCTCATAATCCATCGGATCCCAGCAAACTCATCATAGCAACAGCATAAAGATTACATATGTGCCTCGATCATGTAGGGCAGCTCACGAGGACTAATTAGTGAAGCACAAGAACGGGAGGAGAACATCACATAGCTACTGGTCATGGACCCATGGTCCAAGGGAGACTACTCACAACTTATCCGCGAGGCGTCCATGGTGGTGGAGAAGCTCCCGGTGGTGATCCTTCCCTCCGGCAGGGTGCCGGGAAGAGTTCTCCTGGTGCTCCCGATCTTGGAAGCGGCGGCGGCGGCGGAACAGAGATGAGATCGCGAAAAAGAGTTCTTGTTTCCAGGGTTTCGGGAGACGCTTTAAATATATGCCAAAGGGGGGGCATCGGAGGAGCCTCGGGGGGCCCAGGCGCCCCCCCAGCGCGGCCCAGGGGGAGCGCCGCCAGGGCGCCTGGAGCCCTGGTGCCCCCCCCCCCCGGCTGTCCTTCGGGCGCACGGTAGTTTCTGGAACGCTGATTTTTTATATAATTTTTCTGGATTTTTCCTGGCAGTTCTCGTAATGTGAAAACCTGAAATACAAAAACAGCCAAAAACAGAAACTGGCACTGGGGTGCACTGAGTTAATAGGTTAGTCCAAATATGATCAAAAGTGTATGGAAGTGTATAAATATCATAGCAATATCACCCAAAAGAGGCATGGAGCAAGCAGAAATTATAGATACGTTTTGGACGTATCAGCGTTCAAAACGTCATTGGAATCCCGATTCTAAGCCGTAAAGTATGGTGCACTAAACTATCAAGTAGTCATCAGGACGTGTCTGTCAGGTGTTCACAACATCCACAGCAACGTTGTAGGGGTTTGCACATCGAGCGATGCATCAAAGACGTAAGCTTTCTGTGTAGCAGCGAGGGCACTCCTCGGACTACGAACCCAGTCCGTATCATTGCTTACATTATCTTTCAACTTAGTCTTTCTCTAGGATCGTATTAAACAGGGAGCTACAACGCAGTTATTGGTCTACAACATAATTTGCGAAGAAAACTTAGACTATTGTTCATGACAATTAAGTTCATCTAATGAACTCCCACTCAGATAGACATCTCTCTAGTCATCTAAGTGATACATGATCTGAATCAACTAGGCCGTGTCCGATCATCACGTGAGACGGACTAGTCATCAACGGTGAACATCTTCTTGTTGATCGTATCTTCTATATGACTCATGTTCGACCTTTCGGTCTTCCGTGTTCCGAGGCCATGTCTGTACATGCTAGGCTCGTCAAGTCAACCCTAAGTGTATCGGGTGTGTAAATCTGGCTTACACCCGTTGTATGCGAACGTTAGAACCTATCACACCCGATCATCACGTGGTGCTTCGGAACAACGAACCTTAGCAACGGTGCACAGTTAGGGGAAACACAATTCTTGAAATTTTAGTGAGAGATCATCTTATTCACTACTGTCGTTCTAAGCAAATAAGATGTAAAACATGATAAACATCACATGCAATCAAATAGTGACATGATATGGCCAATATCATTTTGCTCCTTTTGATCTTCATCTTCGGGGCTCCATGATCATCATCGTCACCGGCATGACACCATGATCTCCATCATCATGATCTCCATCATCGTGTCTTCATGAAGTCGTCTCGCCAAACATTACTTCTACTACTATGGCTAACGGTTAGCAATAAAGTAAAGTAATTACATGGCGTTTTCAGTGACACGCAGGTCATACAATAAAATAAGACAACTCCTATGGCTCCTGCCGGTTGTCATACTCATCGACATGCAAGTCGTGATTCCTATTACAAGAACATGATCAATCTCATACATCACATATATATCATTCATCACATCCTTTTGGCCATATCACATCACACGGCACATGCTGCAAGAACAAGTTAGACGTCCTCTAATTGTTGTTGCAAGTTTTTACGTGGCTGCTATAGGTTTCTAGCAAGAACGTTTCTTACCTACGCCAAAACCACAACGTGATATGCCAATTTCTATTTACCCTTCATAAGGACCCTTTTCATCGAAATCCGATCCGACTAAAGTGGGAGAGATAGACACCCGCTAGCCACCTTATGCAACTAGTGCATGTCAGTCGGTGGAACCTGTCTCACGTAAGAGTACGTGTAAGGTCGGTCCGGGCCGCTTCATCCCACGATGCCGCCGAATCAAGATAAGACTAGTAACGGCAAGTAAATTGACAAATCGACGCCCACAACTACTTTGTGTTCTACTCGTGCAAGAAACTACGCATAGACCTAGCTCATGATGCCACTGTTGGGGATCGTAGCAGAAAATCAAAATTTTTCCTACGCATCACCAAGCTCTATCTATGGAGTAATCTAGCAACGAGGGAGAGGGGAGTGCATCTACATACCCTTGTAGATCGCGATGCGGAAGTGTTGCAAGAACGCAGATGAAGGAGTCGTACTCGCTGCGATTCAGATCGCGGTTGATTCCGATCTAAGCGCCGAACAACGGCGCCTCCGCGTTCAACACACGTGCAGCCCGATGACGTCTCCCACGCCTTGATCCAGCAAGGAGAGAGGGAGAGGTTGGGGAATACTCCATCCAATAGCAGCACGACGGCGTGGTGGTGGTGGAGGAGTGCGGGACTCCAGCAGGGCTTCGCCAAGCACTGCGAGAGACGAGGAGGGAGAGAGGTAGGGCTGTGCCAAGCGACAAAGGTCAAAACCGTGTTGTGGGCAGCCCCAAACCTCACATATATATAGGGGGAAGGGAGGGGCTTCGCCCCCTTTAGGGTTTCCCACCCCTAGGGGTGCGGCCACCCTAGATCCCATCTAGGGGTGGCGGCCAGAGGGGGAGAGGGAGAGAGGGGCGCACCAGATTGGGCCCTAGGGCCCATCTGTCCTAGGGTTTGCCCCCCTCCCCTCTTGGAGGCGCCTTGGGCCTTGGTGGGGGGGCGCACCAGCCCACATGGGGCTGGTCCCCTCCCACACTTGGCCCACGCAGCCCTCTGGGGCCGGTGGTCCCACCCGGTGGACCCCCGGGACCCTCCCGGTGGTCCCGGTACGCTACCGATAGCGCCCGAAACTTTTCCGGTGACCAAAACGGGACTTCTCATATATGAATCTTTACCTCCGAACCATTCCGGAACTCCTCGTGACGTCCGGGATCTCATCCGGGACTCCGAACAACATTCGGTAACCGCGTACATACTTTCCCTATAACCCTAGCGTCATCAAACCTTAAGTGTGTAGGCCCTACGGGCTCGGGAACCATGCAGACATGACCGAGACAACTCACCGGCCAATAACCAATAGCGGGATCTGGATACCCATGTTGGCTCCCACATGTTCCACGATGATCTCATCGGATGAACCACGATGTCAAGGATTCAATCAATCCCGTATACGATTCCCTTTGTCTATCGGTATAGCACTTGCCCGAGATTCGATCGTCGGTATACCGATACCTTGCTCAATCTTGTTACCGGCAAGTCTCTTTACTCGTTCCGTAACACATCATCCCGTGATCAACTCCTTGATCACATATTGTGCACATTATGATGGTGTCCTACCGAGTGGGCCCAGAGATACCTCTCCGTCATACGGAGTGACAAATCCCAGTCTCGATTCGTGCCAACCCAACAGACACTTTCGGAGATACCTGTAGTGCACCTTTATAGCCACCCAGTTACGTTGTGACGTTTGGTACACCCAAAGCATTCCTACGGTATCCGGGAGTTGCACAATCTCATGGTCTAAGGAAAAGATACTTAACATATAGAAAAGCTTTAGCATACGAACTACACGATCTGTGCTAGGCTCAGGATTGGGTCTTGTCCATCACATCATTTTCCTAATGATGTGATCCCGTTATCAACGACATCCAATGTGCATGGTCAGGAAACCGTAACCATCTATTGATCAACGAGCTAGTCATCTAGAGGCTCACTAGGGACATGGTGTTTGTCTATGTATCCACACATGTATCTGAGTTTCCTATCAATACAATTCTAGCATGGATAATAAACAATTATCATGAACAAGGAAATATAATAATAACCAATTTATTATTGCCTCTAGGGCATATTTCCAACAATGGCAAGGAGATAGAACCTGAGGAGGAGAATGGTCGCCTCGGCCGGTCCGTCTGCCAGTTCCGGTGATGTTTTCTCTGCTCCATATGGTGGCAATGTGGATGACTTCGGTGCGGGAGTTGGAACAAGCGACGGAGGTGGCTACGGTGGCTATGGTGGCGCCGATGAACTTCAAGATGGACTCCCTGTCGCGGAGAGAAGATCGACCCTCAAGATGATGTTGGACATGGGCGCATACCTTTGCATGCCCTCTTTTGCATAATGAACTTCGCTTTTATTTACGCGCGAACTGTTTATGTCATTTGAATTTGAACTTGTTTGTGAAACCCTATGACAAATTTCAGATTTGCAGTTTTTCTGTTTGCGGATCGTTGCACTGTTGCCCGAGCAAAATCCGCATAGCCGATCCGTAAAAAAGCATATTCCGCGAATATACTTTTTTGCGGGTCCGTTTGGGGGTATGCATCTGTGCTAGCCCTCGCCGGCCCGCAAAAGTGGTTTTGCGCGACCTGCAAAGACGTTTTGTGGGCCGGCATTTTGCGGGGTCTGCTAGAGTTGCTCTTAGGACGGTAAACAAATGTAGAATAAACAACCCACCACTCCATAAACCTCCATCCATCCATTCCTCAAAACCAAATAGTATCATGTATTGCCTTCTTCTCGAGCAACTTCCCTGACGCTCCTATCGTCATGGCTTAACGAGTGATATAACAGACCTTGTAGCAATTACCTAGTCCAACACTACACTCCATATGCTCTGCACATCACAAAACTGCATCCACGTGGATGTGGCGGCGTTTCTACCTCCTTTTCCTCGCCCTCCTACTCTTGCCCCTTGCCACTAAATGTGACGTCGTCTGCATTGGCCATGGCAAACCCATGGCCAGCAAAAACCTTGAGGCAAACATCTATGACTTCGCGGCCATCCTCCCCCAACAAGACATCCTCCACGACCAGCCGCTCTGCAAACCACGTGACAGGGGAATTCCCTGAAGGCATGTACGCTGTATCACACTGCCACAACGGCACAAACTCCTCGTTCTGTCGAGCCTGCATCACCTTAGCCCTCCAAGAAGCACATACAGTGTGCCCTTACCACAAGGGTGTCGTGTTCTCCTACGCCAACTGCTCTCTCAAGCTTTCTGCTCTCATTTACGCTATCCCCTGGGAGTGGGACGACCACCACAAAGGTGATTATATTTGTTTTCCGATCCTTTTTAGGGAATTCATGCTTCTAAATTATCATCATCCTCGAGTCTTCAGTAGACTGTAAAACACGTCGTAAATTAGATATGGGTAACCAGATAGTGACACGTTTCAGATATGGGGGTTTAAGAGTGCAATTCACTCTTATGTGTAAATTTAATTTTTCGAAGTTAAAAAACGCACACAATTTTCGTATACCCAACCGCATGTACATTTGGTTGTTAACATCTGTATGCAACTACAGAATTTGATGAATACATGGACGAAGGCTAAAAAATCAGAAAGTTGTTGCCCAGGCGGATTTGATTTAACTCTCCTAAAATGATTAATGTGATTGTAGAACTGATACATGACACGAACACACACAAAAAGGGAAAAACAAATAAACTGAAACAGTTGCATATTCAAACTTTGTCAAGAATTGCTAGTCTTTTAAATAGTTTGGATTGCCTCGCTTGCTTACCAGAATCACTAGTTAATTCAAGTCATGAGTTAATTAAAAAGCACAGTATTGTAGAAGTTTATTATGTTCAAGTGAGCCAACATATAAAATTTACTGTGGGAACGTGTTGATATGAATATATAGACTATAACGTTGGTCTGATCATTTTGAATTGAGTAGAAGAAGAAAGCGTTAAGGCCTGAAGTACCGCACCCCAAGCGTGGTTGCAACCAAAACTGAAACAACTGTTAAGAAAATCAAGAACTACTAGCCTATCTAAAGAAACAGCAAGAGAAAATGGAGAAGATCAAAAACCTAAACCACATGTGAATCTAACATTCTTAAGAAGTTGCTCCCCACTTCTCCCTATTATCTCACCATGCACACTGTCCACATCAGCATGTTGCCACGTCAACATTCACTCAACATGCAGCCTCCACATAAGCAGGAAAAAAAATCAACAGATCATTAGGTTCCCATTTGAGTGGGTCATCAATATTGTTTTAGGCGTTGATTCAATATAGCCCAGTCCTCTGATCTTTAATCTACTGCATGCGTGGGATCTCATCTACACTTTTGTTCCGTTTCCAGTATTAAAATACCACTGAAGCCCAAAGGTGTCAATTCGCATAAGAAATCCTACTAATCGTCCTGCCCCACAATCCTTTCCGTTTCCTCTCTCTCCCCCTAAATAAAGGACAAATAGTTTCCCTGGCAATAGATCCCTGCGTGTAGTCTGCTTCTCTGGCACAGTCGCCGGTCCGCGACACCTCCCGTCCGCCTCTGCCGGCGCTGCGCGCTGCCTCCCCTCCGCCTCTGCCGGCGCTGCCCGCTGTCTCCCCTCCTCCTCCTCCTCTACCAGCGATGCCCGCTGCCTCCCCTCCTCCTCCGCCCCCGCTGCTGTCCTTGGTGGCCTCCGCCGAACCCTGCTTCGTTCGTCGCTCCCGCATATGGAAGGCATATGGATAGGCCTATGTTTGTGGGCGGAATCAGATGTGCCGATGGAGTCTCTCCGGGAAAGATGTTCTGCCCGGCGACTCCAACATGGAGTAGATGCCGCACCAGCCAAGTGCTCAGTCGGTGGGCAACTTTCTTTTTGGCCTCGAAGGTATGTGCTGATGGTTAACTCAGGATTGGATCGACCTTGAGTTTTCTTTAGACTTGCAGGGTGCTTGACCAGAGAACCAACACAACCTCATGCGTATGTCAAACGAGACTCGGAGAAATAGTAGGAAAGGTAATTCCCATAAGTTCACTAAATTTGTTTTTTTGAACCATATTCTATCTTAAAAAGCTTGATTCCGGTGCATTGGTTGTTTCTTCAGGTTACTAATAGCATGGTCTACTCAATTGAAACCCATCTTTGCCTTGAAAGGTATGGATGACGGTTCACTTCATGTTTCCCTTACGAGGGTGAGCACGGGCAAATCTCCTGGCTTACAATACCAATTCAACAAGTGTTTTTTTATCATTCTCTCTTATTAATTATCAAAAGGGTGTCACAAGGTGTTTGGTGCAATTCCAGGTAGGCTTGCATGTCAAAAATTATTTATGTAAATTTTACGATCCCTCGGTTTCTCCTATAGCTGTTCATAATTTTCATTTTTGGAATAAAAGAAGTGCAACAGGTATCTTACTAATCCACATTTTATGGCATTGGTTCTTGGTTCTAAATCAGCTATCCACAGCTTGCTCTCAGCTTACTTTAATCCATAAGCATATGGTACTGTTGTGCAACTCTGTACTTAAGACATGGTTATGTATCGCTCAAACATATGTTACCTCTCCACAAAAGACCTCTCAGTATATATATCGTTGTATAGTTAGCCAATTTTTTAGCATTGCATTTTTACCAATTTGGATCCAAAAAAGTTACAGAATTATCTCCTCACCATATACAACATGTAAACTGATTGCCTTACATTTTCGGGTTAATTATAGTGCCATATGTTTTATCAAGTGAGCTTTCCCCATGCCAATAAATCAACGTTAAACATAGAGGTTGTGCAGGACATCAGGTATATGTGAATTTTTCCTTTTCCCTTTTGAGGGCTGAAGAAGGGATCTTAATTCAAAAACCATAGCAGTGTAACTACAGTCTCTAGCAACAACATGAGAGATCTGGTCCAACACCCGAGAGCTCCACACACCTCAGATACCGACCTGACAGACATATGACACAATCTCATGGGCTACAAAGATTTGATCTTTTCCGATCTTAAGAAAAATACAATAAGAAAACGCTGGAATTAATCTTGCATATGTTCAATAATTCCAATTTTCTTTCTTTAATGTTCTGACCTGGCTACAATTAATGTTGCTTTACTTCCAAAATCATTTATCTCCCGATTTAATGCTAAACCAATGCAGCCCACAAAGTTCCGCAGCAACGCGCGGGGTATTTTCTAGTTAAATTAGAGTCCCGCTTCGTACACCTCCGTGTGGGTCTTCTTCTACACACACATACACGTTTGTACATACTGGCCGCCTCCCCTCCGTCATGAGCCGGCCCAGTTTACAATTTTCTTTTGCTACACTTCTTTTTTTTCGCTTAAATTCCAAAAACTGATTGCGTACATGGGATTGGGCTTCGAACACCCAACCTCAAGGTTCATAACGACTCGTGCTAACCAACTGGAAGAGTGCGCTTCGTGTTATAACGGACTTGTTTTTTCTTACTTGCTGTTCCCTCGTCGTTTTTTTTTTCCTTTTTGGGGGTTCTAGTTTATTTTTTATTTTTTTTTCTGTTTTCGTCAAATTCGTGAATTTACAAATCCGTGCACTTTTTCCATTGTTGTTATTCCTTTTCCAATCTCTCCGAACATTTTTGAAATCTCATGATTTTTTTTTAAAATTCACTAGCTTTTTTAAATCGATGATTTTTTTCAAACTCGATGAAAATTTTCAAATTTGTGGTTTTTTTTCTCAAATTGATGAAGTTCTTTTCTTAAATCGATAAACTTTTTCAACTTTTATGAACTCATTTTCAGTATTCATGATTTTTTTTTCCAAATCTATGACATTTTCTTCGTTTTTTAGTGTGTGTTTTTGCAAACCTATGTTATTGCCTGATATTTTTTCTACAGTATTAAAAAACCGACCGGTTTTTCCCTACTAGACTAACAGAAAAAAGCAGGATCGTGCGAGCAAGAGAACGAGCAAGCGGGCGGGCGAGCAAGCGAGTTGTGAGCACCTTGTTTTTCAACATTCGTCAAATGATCTCATTTTTTTCATCACGTTGTATCACCAATTCATGCCACCATGCCATGTCGTTTTCCGTTTTTGGCAAGTTTCGTATTTTTTGAAGTTCTCTTGTTGAAAAAAGGCCGATAAATGACTGAACATGTCGCAACGTGCTAACGAATTCCGAATTCGTTTAAATTAGGCATGGATGCCTACCATGGGCACGCACCCTTGCTGACAAAAGTTGGGGTCATTTCTCACATGTCCAAAAAAGCATGTTAGACAGAGGGTGTTCGGGTATATCAGAAAGGTCTGTTTGTGAACACCTGGTATTTCACATCCGTTAGATGGTGCCAATTTTTTTCCATCACCTTGTATCACCGATTCATGCGATCATGCCAAGTTATTTCCGTTTTGACAAGTTTAGTATTTTTTTTGGAGTTTTCTCGATGAAAAAAGGTCAATAGATGATTCATTAAAACTAGGCATGAATGCCTACCATGGGCACACACCCTTGGTGGCAAATTTTGGGGTCACTCCTCATATTTCCAACAAAAAACCATGTTAGACCGAGGGTGTTCCGGCCAGGAGGTTTAGTTCGTGAACACCTGGTTTTTTACATCCGTCAAATGCCCCCATTTTTTTTTACATCACCTTGTATCACCAATTCCTGCCGCCATGCCAAGTTGTTTTCGTTTTCGTCAAGTTTTGTATTTTTTTGGTGTTTTCTCCGTGAAAAAAGGCCGATAAATGGCTAAACGTGTCGCAACATGTAAACTGTGTCCGGATTAATTCAAAATAAACATGAATGACTACTATGGGCACACACCCTTGGGGCAAAATTTAGGTCATTTATCTCATGCACAACAAAAATCATGTTAAGAAAAGAGTGTTCAGGTGGCTAGAAACCTCCGTTTCTGACCACCTCGTTTTTTTGCATCCGTCAAATGAGCTATTTTTTTTCCTTCACCTTGTATCACCAACTCATCCCATCATGCCAGGTTGTTTTCGTTTTCGACAAGTTTTGTATTTTCAGAAGTTTTCTCGGTGAAAAAAGGCCGATGAATGACCAGACGTGTTGCAACGTGCAAACGGTGCCCGGATTCATTCAAATCAGACATGTATGCTTACCATAGGCATGCACCCTTGGTGGCAAAAGTTGGGGTCATTCTGACATGTAAAATAAACATGTTAGACACACGGTGTTCAGGTCTATTTCTGAACACCTCATTTTTCGACATCGGTCAAATGCATTATTATTTTCCATCACCTTGTATCACCATTTCATGTCACCATGCCAACTAGTACTTTCATAGAAGAAGTTTTTTTTTTTAATATTTTTTCAATTATTTCCATGAATAAGAGTGTGCCGACAGTGTCGTAAGTCGTTTGAATCAGGCATGGATGCCTACTATGTCCATGTCAGGCTACTGCAAAATGGCGTTCGAATCAGACATGGGTCATTCTTATATTCAATGCTTCTGTAATTTCAAATATGAAATTTCCATAATTACGAACCAACATCAACATATCTTTATGTTCTAACCATTTATTTTTAATTTGTCAATAATTTTGGAATTTCAAATAATTTATGAAAATGTTAAAAATATTAACAATTTTATAAAAAAATGCTAAAAATCCCAACAATTGTTGAAATTGTGAATGAAAAAAAAACTAAACTCAAGAAAGGTAAAAATGAAATAAAGAAAAAAGGAAAGAAAAATAATAAATATATAAGAAAAAGTGCGACAGCCATGGCCCAGGACGCCATCGGGGCCTGTTGGGCGAGCCCAAGCATGCCACACTGTTTTGTACATGAGGCGAAAAAATGGCTTCTAAACACAAGTGGGAAGTTATCCCGTTGGATTACTGTGCTATGTCCTAGAATAGGAGGTGTTGAGTTCGAATCACGCCGATTTTATAATTTTTTGGAGGTTACCAGTAAGGGAAGGATTAAATGAGGCCTGCACGCGTGGCCGGCTAGGCGTATGTATTTCTACGTACAGCCTGAAGCTTATTTGAAATAGAACCATCATGCTCTTTGTTACGAAAGGGTATGGATCAATCTTAGCCCTTCATGTGTTTAGGGGTTGTACTGAAGCGGAAATGATTAAATTATTGACTAATTGGGAGGAAAGTCGGTGTTCATCTGCAGTTCTGCACTCCTGAACTAACCCAATGGCTGGGTCGGTGGCCGGAAATCCCGGGTGACCTTTATCTTTTTTTCTTTTCTTTTTTGCTGATAAGGGTGGCTTCTATCTTAATGTACAGGCCATGGTCTCGTCCCCATTGGTTCTTGTTTTTTTTTCCATCTGCACTCAAAAGTCAATTGAAGCTTTGTGCGTCACATAATTTACATTTCAGAAGGATTTTTTGTGACGAGAAGGGTGGCTACAGAGGGCATCATGGCTATGGTGTTTCAAGTTATCGGGTTTGCATGGCTTTTCTTCCTGCTTCGGCAGGACTACCATGATAGGGAAAGACGCTCTATGATATAATGCACAGGCGTTCTAGCTCTCCTCCATCTGAAGGCAAATGATTGATCAGGTCGGCCACAATTTTCGGCAGCAGCGACTTCTCTGAAGGAAATGAGTAATACTAATACTAATATGATATAAGTAAAGTGCAGACTGTTTATGAGACAAACGAAGTGAAAGCTGATGAGTCGAGACTGTTTTGTTCAAAGTCATGAGCTTTCACTTAGTTTGTCTTCAAAAGCACATAAACAGTTTGCAGTTATCCACTTCACTTGTTAGCTACTAGTAGTTAGCTGTTTGTACCACCCAATATGCATTTGATGTAACTTGCTTCTCCAAATAGTGCATTCAGCCCTAAGGCCCTGTTTGTTTGGGCTTTTGCTTATGTTTTTGTAGCTTTTTCGTTTTGGCCAAAAAATCATAAAAGCTTCTAAATAGGTGCTTTTGGTGCTTTTATGATACCAAAAGCATCTATTTAGAAGCTTTTATAGCTTTTTGGTCAAAGTGAAAAGGCTCCAAAAGCATAAGCAAAAACAGAAACAAACAAGGCCTAAACCATCGAACTTGTTTAGGATGCACACTGTACGCATGCAAGGTTATATCTCCAAATGACATTGAGTAACTATTTTCTATTGGGCGACGATAGGCGCCGACGCACCAGCCTAATTTCGGCCGGTCACCAGGTAGCCGTTCGATTGGAGCCCCCCGTGTCGTTGGATCTCCCCCCGCTCCTTCTTCCTCCTCTCGCAACTCACCTAGCAGTCCATCCCCCCGCCCCCTTCCCTCCATCTCGCACACGAGGCCCGCCTGCTGCTAGCCTCGTGGGATCCTGTGCGCTCGTCGTCGCCGTCCCCGTGGTCGGGCTGCTCGTCGCAGAGGCCGCCACTTGCTGCTAGCCCCACGAGCTCCTGCACGCTCGCCGTCGCCGTCCCCGTCGTCGGCATGCTCGCCGCTTGTCCCATAGGCCGCCGCTCGCCGTTGTCGTTTGGGTGGCCTTGCAGCTCGCCGTGGTCCAACAGCGCTACGAGTGCCAGATGGGTTTCCGGCAGCGCTCTGTCATACCACGCCATTGTTCAGCTCACCGTTCTCTCCATGAAGCTTTTTCGGAAGCTGGCTGAAGCTTTCTCGTCCTCGGTTGCAGCTTTTCTCTAAAATTGCTACAACGACGAACGGTGACACTAGTCTCAGTACCAACGCACCCCTTGCTATAACCGGTGTCACGTGTTGCTACCACTGCATCGCACTTTGCTACAACCGCCATCGTGTTTTGCTACAACGCAAAAAAATTGGCGTCGTACTCTTCTTTGCTACAACCAGCGTCGTCATGCTACAACCAGCTTCATTTTTTGCTACAATCGACGCCGTGTTTTGCTACAACGAGCATCATGTTTTTCTACATCGCAGAAACTGACATCCTATTTCTTGGTACAATCTGTCGCTGCTCTGCTGCAACCGACATCTTGTTTTGCTACAACCGGTGTCGTGGTTTGGTACAATCGGCTACTCGATTTGCTACAACCGGCGTCATATTTGTAAATCGATAGCCTTCACCGTCATGCTACAACCAGCTTCATTTTTTGCTACAATCGACGCCATGTTTTGCTACAACGAGCATCATGTTTTGCTACATCGCAGAAACTGACATCCTATTTCTTGGTACAATCTGTCGCTGCTCTGCTGCAACCGACTTCTTGTTTTGCTACAACCGGTGTCGTGGTTTGGTACAATCGGCTACTCAATTTGCTACAACCGGCGTCATGTTTGCAAATCGATGGCGTGTTTTTGCTACAACCGCTTCTCCAGCCAGCTACAACCAGTGTCGAGTTATGCTACAACCGACTAAATCGGCGACGAGGGTGTGTGACGTGGCCGCGCGAGAGGCCGACGAGCGCGGTGAGCGCGTACGGCGCAGGAGGCCAACGAGCGCATGTGGCGCGGCCGTGCAGGAGGCCGACGAGCGCGGGCAGCGCGGGCGTCATTTCTTTTTCTCTGTTTTTTTTCATCGAGGTGGACGAAGAAACCACGTCTCTCTGGTCGCTTCCATCCAGTTGGATCGCATGGCCCACGCGAGTCCGGCGGAATGACTCGGCCGGTGTGCCGGGCCTAAACATTTACCTTTTCTATTTCAAACGCGGGGATTCCTGTAGCTCGTGGAAGCATTCTGTGCGGCAAACGTTATATAGTTGGTTCAGAGTTCAGCAAGAATCACATCGACGTTATAGAACCCCCTCGACCCCCGTGTAGTCAGAGGTACCTGAACCCCCTTGTCCCCTGCGGCTCCCACCCCTGACGACAAGGGGGAGCCATGGCAGATGCTCCCACTAAGAGAATCTCCAGCCGCGCCCCCAACAGGCCTCCCCGGCCACTTTTTCGGCGCCGGCACCGAAAAAACGGCCCAGTCGCGCCCCCAGGACGCCAAAAATTGCCGGTTCGGACCTTTTTTCCACCCGGTGATCACAGGCCGAACCCGACGCGCTGGGGAGCATTTGGGGGCTCCGGCGCTAGTGAAAAGCACGCCTGGCCCACATCGACAGGGGAAAAGTCAAGGTTTTCATCCCCGACTCGCCTCCCACCCCCCGCGCCCTCGGCCACCACTAGCTATATCCCAGCGACGGCCGCCGCCCTACTCCGCTAGATAGCCATTCCCCGCCGGAAAATAGCAACGCTTCGCCGCAGCAGCCCCTCCCACAGCAGCTGGGCGTTTCCGGCCGCGAAAGCGCGGTTTAGCGGCGGGTACATGCCCACCGAGCGCAAGGTGTTCGGCGTTTTGCCTGTCTCGGCGATGGACTCGGATGACGAGGAAGAGCTCGCCGCGCTGCTGGAGGAGGAAGCCGCGGCCGACGTCCAGGAAGAAGAGCATCTCATGGTGCTCGCCGCCCTCGCCCAGCTGCTGGCGAGCCATGAAAAGCCGCGGCGAGGTGGCTCGGCGCCGGGGCGGTTGAAAGCAAAGAACCGGCTTCGTCTTGAAGGCTACTGCATACTCTACTCCGACTACTTCGCCGATGCTCCACTTCACGGCGAGAAAGCATTTCGGCGCCGTTATCGGATGAGCCGAAAGCTCTTCCTCAGGATTGTGAATTCCATCCGGGAGTTCGACAACTACTTCAAGTGCAAGATGGATTGCACTGGCGCTCTTGGATTCACCTCCATCCAGAAGTGCACGACAGTGATGAGGATGCTTGCATATGGAGCTCCCGGTGATTCACTCGACGACTATGGGCGCATGGCCGAGTCCACCAGCATAGAGTGTTTCTACAAGTTCTGTCGGGCAGTGGTGGCAGTGCTTGGGCCACAATACTTGAGAACATCCAATGCGGAAGACACTGCTCGGATCCTAGCCCAGAATGCAGCAAGAGGATTTCCTGGGATGCTTGGAAGCATCGACTGCATGCATTGGAAATGGAAGAATTGCCCATTTGGTTGGCAAGGGATGTACAAAGGGCCAAAGGCGATTGCAGTGTGGTGCTTGAGGCGGTAGCCACACAGGACCTCTGGATTTGGCACTCTTTCTTTGGTATGCCAGGAACTCACAATGACATCAACGTGCTGCAGTGCTCTCCTGTTTTTGCCAAGCTCGTTGAGGGCCATTCTCCTCCGGTGAACTTCGAGATCAATGGGCACCAATACAACAAGGGGTACTACCTAGCAGATGGCATCTATCCGAGATGGTCGACATTTGTGAAGACGATCTCAAACCCTGCGGCAGGAGGCAAGAACGCCTGGTTTGCGAAAGTTCAGGAGGCTTGCAGGAAGGATGTCGAGCGGGCATTTGGTGTTCTCCAATCTCGATTCGCTGTTGTTCGGTACCCCGCTCAGACCTGGTCCAAAGATCAAATGTGGGAGATTATGACTTGCTGTGTCATGTTGCACAACATGATCATCGAGAGCGAGCAAGAAGACCGAGTGTTTGACACTGAACCATACTACGGGCAGGGTCCTCTAGCCGAAGTTGATCACCAGCTACCGGCAACTTGGACTGCCTATCTCAGTATGCGTCAGGAGATCCGAGACCCATAGGTGCATCATCAACTGCAGAAAGATCTGATTGAGCACCTATGAAGGCTCAAGGGGGACGCCGTGTGATGAAATACAAGTTTTTATTTGTTGAACTATATAATTTGTATTGAACTATTTGTTGTTGTACTATTTTGTTGAAGTATTTGATTTTTCTGTGATGAAATATGTGATAAGAAATAATTGTGTTGATAATTGAACGCCGAGACACGACGAAACCACGCCGAATATGGGCCTATTCTCGTCCATATGGGCCCTTTATTCGCCGAAATTGGGCTGCAGAGTGGGCCAATTTCGACGCCTGGGGGCGACGACTGGGCGCAAAACCGCCCCAGCACCGATTGTATCGCCGGCTCGCCTTAGAGGGCGATTTTTCCGCGTCGTGAAGGGGCCAACGGCCGGAGATGCTCTAAGGCCCTCCTCCATCCTCTCCTTTCCTACCGGAGGGCAATCGACAAAGCCCAGGCGGGCATCAGGGAAGGTTGCGGCGGGAGTTTCTCGCGGTCGTGGATAGTGAGGAGGCTTGCCTAGTGATGCGAGGTTGGCGGAGTGACCTGAGCGGGCGTCGGGTCATGGGGTTGTGGTGCCGTGGTGTTGCACTGCGATGCTGGTGGGTACAACGGGCGCGCTCGTGGTAGCGGCAACGAAACAGAAAATTGCGCGGTAGCACACAACGGCCGATCGCTAGCCACTCGTCATGTCAAAAAAATTAGTGCAACACTGTACAATATAAAAACTAGTCATTTTGCTTTGAGAATACACCGCTATCAAACCTGTCAATACGGTACACGAATGTTAGAAGGGAAAGAGAGGTAGATTTGGTGAAATAGTTGTTGTATTGCTTGAGCCTCGTGGGCATATATATAGGAGTACAATGATCTACTTGGAGTACAAGACAAGCCAGAACAAATCCTAGTCTATATCGTCTTTCCTAATAAACATTATACTCAACATCCCCCCGCAGTCACAACGGTAGCGACGCAGACGGTGAGACTGGAGAAGAATCCGAAGGCAAGCCGACGGACACCCCCCACAGTCGGAACGGTTGACGCATCGCGGAGTCGTTACTGGAGTTGAAACCGACGAGGTTGCTCAAGCAGGCGGTAGCCCTTTGTGCCGTTTGTCGATGTAGCCGAGAGCGTAGGTGGTGTAGCCGTTGTCGAGGTTGCCGTGCGAAGAATGCCGTGGTCGATGTCGAGTCGGGGTAGCCGGTGTCGAGGAAGTCGCCGTGGAGCCGCGGGCGCAAGGGGTGCCAAGTTAGCATGGGCACTGTGGTGTCGAAGTAGTGGTGCGCCGGGAAGAAGATGTTGTTGACGACGCGTCGCGGCGGGTTTGCCAAGCCCGGGGACACATCGTAGACGAAGGCACGCACCGGTATTGCCAGCACCGGGCACGCGTAGACGGATGAAGACGTAGTTGACGAAGCGCGGAACAGGCTTGCCAGGCCCGGGGACACGTCGGGGATGAAGGCATGCATCGGTGTTGCCAGCACCGGGCATGCGTAGACGAGGGACCTGCACGAGCTGTACGCCATGTCGGAGAAGTCGGAGGGGCCAGCAGAGAAGAACTCGACGACGATTGTGGCGTCCATCGGCGCGGGGCCGACGTCACCAACGGTGGTCGGAGTAGACGAAGTGGTCGGGGTAGATGACGGCGACTCTGGCGACGGGCTGGTGCTTGGACGAAGACGAAGGGGGTGGACGGGCGACGGCGGCGGCTATGAAGGTAGCGGCGGCGGCGGCCAAAGAAGAGCGGCGGCGGCGGCCTGACGGCGGCTGCGGCGGCTAGGTTAGGTTTGCGGCGGCGGTGCTCGAAGTAGGCGAAGAACCCTGACAGCGTGACGAAGACCGGCGCGGACGGTGGCGTTCCCGCGCCAAGGGAGACGGCGCGGCGTATACCACGGGAGGTCGACGCGCGGTGACGGCGGAGTAGACCGCGGGCCGCGACGCTACGACCCGAAGGGGCGACGTAGCGGCGGCAGGCGGGTCGGGGCGACGGAGGGAAGACCTCGGGGCGGCGGCGGGGACCGCGGGCCGCGACGCTGTGGCCCGAAGGGGCGACACGACGGCGGTTCGCGAGTCGGTGCAACCGCGGGGACGGCCTCGGGGTGGCGGCGGGGACCGCGTATCGCAGCACTACGACCCGAAGGGGCGACGCAGCGGCGAAGCACGAGTCGATGCAGCCGCGAGGAGAACCACGGGGGCGGCGGCGCTGCGGCCCGACGGGGCGACACAGCGGCAGCCCGATGCTCGATCGGTGAAGAGGCGCGCTGAACTCGGGGACGATCTTCACGGGACCTGCGGAGGCGCGCGTGACCGACGGGCCAGGTCGATCGCGCGGCGTAGATGAGGTGGATCGCGGCGGCGAGCGGGTGATCAAGCCGATCGCGCGCGAGGTCGGGGACACCGCTCGGTGGAGGAGTGATGGCGGAGTACCAGATGAGGCCGGCGACGGCGGACGGAACGGGACGTCAGCGCCGCCACCCGGGCTGCCAAAGCAGCGCCGGCGCCCGGGCAGCAGGCCCGAGCGACCGAGGGAGCAACGGCGCCCGAGTTGAGGCAGACGACGAGCCTGATGCAGCCGAGGACGAGGCCGACGAGGTAGACCGCCGGGCCGCTGTGCAGACGCGGCGGAAGCGGGTGACGTGGATCGATGGGCGGGCCGGCGCGCGAGCGACGGCTATGATTGGCCGTCGCATGGTGCGAGGCCGCCGGGTCGGGGCGATGCAGGTGTTTCGGTCGGAGCAGGGCGGTGACGGCCGGCGCAGGGCGACGGGCGGACCGACGCGCGGACGGCGGCTGGCCCGGACGGGCCGCCTCGGCGCACGTGGCCGCGGGTCGGAGGAGAGGCCGACTGGTCGCGCCAGGGTCGGAGTAGAGGCGCACGGGGTCGACGGCGGCGGTGGGCGACGCAAACCGATCTTAGATCGGAAAACTAAAAAGTAAACGCCGATCAAAGCAACCGGCGAGAGAGAGAAAAATCCGAGCAAGGGCTCGGGAAAAAGACTCTCTAGGGCAGCCGGCCAACACGGCCGGCGAACGAACCCTAGGTACGAACGGCGCGGCCCCCGGCGGCGGTCATGGAGGCCGACCGCCCCGGAGGCGGCGCGCGGGTGCGGAAGCGGTGGCGGCTAGGGTTTAGGATCGACTTGCGATATATACCATGTTAGAAGGGAAAGAGAGGTAGCTTTGGTGAAATAGTTGTTGTATTGCTTGAGCCTCGTGGGCATATATATAAGAATACAATGATCTACTTAGAGTACAAGACAAGCCAGAACAAATCCTAGTCTATCTCTTCTTTCCTAATAAACATTATACTCAACAACGAAGTTCCACCAGTGTCAGCAGATGGTACAGGGTTTGCATGCATGTGCTGCTATTCTCTCTCTTCTTTCTTCCATTCATCCATTTATTTCACCTTTAATAACTTAACTCATTCATATCTCATAAATCAAAATTCTACTTCATTTTTTAATATATATTTAAACTCCCGTCGCAAAGATCTTTAAAACAAAACCGATTTTGTATACATTTTAAATCGGTTCAAAATTCGTGAAACATATTTCACATAAATCATATCTATTTCAATATCATATTTTTGAAAAAAAATATTTCACTCTTCTCAAATAAATTGTTATACATTTCAAAAATAATTAGTTTTGTAAGATGACATTTCGGTTTCATATTGTTTTCATTTTAAGAACCCACATTTCACTTTTCATATGCTTGTTTCACAAAAGTGATATCTATTTCAATTCCACATTTTTAGAATAACATATTTATCTCTTTTGAATAAACTATCACACATTTTTAAATAATCCTTTTCATAAGTTAACATTTCAGTTACATATTATTTTCATTTTCAGATTTCACTTTTCACAGCCTTGTCGTACAAAAACCGCATCAATTTCAATTTCGTATTTTTAAAATAGCATGTTTCACTCATTAGAAATAAACAGTTACACATTTCCAAATAATCAGTTTCACAAGTTGACATTTCAGTTTCTTATTATTGTCATTTGCAAAAGCCACATTTCACAAAAGTCACATATATTTCAATTCCACAATTTTCAAATAACATATTTCAATATTTAAAAAAATATTACACATTTTCAAATAATCAGTTTCACAAGTTGACATTTCAGTTTCATATTGTTTTTCACTTTCATAACCTATATTCCACTTTTCACTGGTTTGTTTCCCAAAAATCACATCTATTTCAACTTCACATTATTGAAAAAACATATTTCACTCTTCTAAAATAAACCACTACACATTTGGAAATTTTCAATTTCACAAGTTGACATTTAGTTCAACATTTTTTTTGTCACTTTCAGAACCAACATTTCACTTTACTTTGCACTAGCTTGTTTCACAAAAATTACATCTATTTATATTTCACAATATTGAAAAAGCATATTTTGTTGTTTTGGAGTAAATCATTACACATTTCATAATTTTCAATTTCATAAGTTGAGATTTTAGTCTCACGTTTTTTCACTTTCAGTAGGTGCATTTTACTTTTCACTGGCTTCTTTCACAAAAATCACATCTATTTCGATTGCACATTTATGAAATAACTTCTTTTACTCTTTTGAAATAAAAATGTTACACACTTCCAAATAATTAGTTTCGCAAGTTGACATTTGAGTTTCATATTTGGGTTTAATATGTTTATGTGAAAAATGTTATTTTCACATATTTCTAATGAAATAGGTTAGTTTCAGGTTTTTCTAGTGAAATAGGTTTATTTCACATATGAAATGTGAAAGGTTGAAAATTAAATGTGTTTGAAATATACCCAAAATTGGTCTAGTTTTAAAGTTCTCGGCGCCAGGAGTCCAAATATATAAAAAGTTTAAAAAACGAGGCTATAGTATAAAAGATATGGTTGGTTTAAATTGTCTAAGAGGAAATAGAGTGTATCGTTTTATTCCGCTTGTAAAGTGAGAGGAGAGTATTACATGGGTACCGTTCATAACTTTTTTTTTTCGAGAGTAAGCCTAGGCGTACCATAGCTTTATAGAAGGCAGAATGTCAATTACAAGAAAACTAGCCCTCGCTGTGAACAACGAGTGTAACACACCCACCACACCCAGAAAAGACCAAAGACAGGCACCATCGCAAAGCAAGCTACAACACAAAAGCGCCTATCCTAGTTGAAACACAACACCGCGTCATGACCGACGCTGACACCTCCAAAGGCCATAACTACCGCAGAGCTTCTCTTGTTGACGCACCATCCACTCTGATCACCTAAGAGGAAGTGACAAGTGGATGGCAGGACTCGATCCAATATGAAGAAGACACCGTCTTGGACATACCGGCAATGGTCGTACATGGCGCCGCCGAGGATCAAAAAAGGACAACGATGAGCACCGAAGGAGAGCAATAAGGAAGCAACAATGTCTCCAAACACCATGCTCCCAACGGAGGAACAACGTCGGGGATGCCACCATCGTGCCGATTCACCACCAAATCGAGGCTTTCGCCCGGAGACAACCACCAACTCCAAGAGAGCAAGGGAAATGACGAACACGCTTCAACGACGCCTCCAAGGAGGGGAATGACAACCACATGTGCCACTGTCGTCGGCCCGGCAAAAACCGTGCAAGATTTTCATCCGCGCATCGCATTTCACCACACCTCCAGAGAATGGTGACACCGTCCAAGTAGCCTCACACCGCCACCATGGCAACACCTTGTAGACGTAGCCGCAAAGCCGAGGGTCGGTGACCAGCCGCATGCACGGCAAGGTGAAAACACGGCCACACCAACTCCCAGCCTGGACGAAGAACCGCAGCCACCCCACTCCTCCGGCAATGTCCAGCACCGCCCACAACGACCGTCGTCCACTCCAAGGGATGGCCTTGTGATGGCCAGAACTGCCTCACCACAAAGAACTCCCATGTCGGCACCACCCGGAGCACACCGCCGCTCACCACACCGCACAGGCATGACCGGCCACTCGCTACTCGCCATAACTCCATTCTGGCCGAGCCATCTCAGCGTCGTCACCCACCTGAACCGTGAGCTCGCGCCGCCGCCTCTGGACCATGCCGACTCCACCAAAGACTCGCCACTGCACTGATGCCGGTCCCCGCCAGACCCGCCGCTCCACCAACGCCTCCATCCATGCTCGAATCGTCGCCCTCACACCCGACCAGCATGGATCTGGCCCGGCCTGAACTTCACCGAGACGAGATGCGTCGCACCAGTCGCATGCGCGCACCGCCGCGGCGCGCCCCAGCCGGCCAGAAAGCTGCGCCGCCCCGCACCTCCGCTTGCCTGCGCGCCCCATCGAGCCACGGCGCGCCGGCCACCGCGAACGCCGCCGGATCCAGAAGAAGGAGAGCCCCCGCGGCCCCATCTCCAGGAACAGGCGAAGGAGATCCCGCCGCCACCGACGACGACTGCGGGGAGGAGGAGGGGAGGTGGGATCGACGGCCGGCGGCTAGGGTTGGAGCACCCGGGTGGCCCCGGGGGGGGGGCGACACGGGGCCTTTTTTTCTTCTGGCTCGAAAGAGATGTGATCACAAACTCCCAACTCACACACACACACACACACAACAAAAAGGAAACAAAAGGTGTACTTTGGGATTCATTATGCTGTCATTGGTTTGACTAAAAATAAAGAAATATATTAGTGCTATGGATATATCTATATCACATCTAGATGTGAGATATTATCTCACATCTAACTCTCTTATCCTTAAAATTAATGAAAGACTTAAAAAAAAATCTAAGATGAGTGATTTTTTTTGGACACTAAGATGAGAGAATTAGATGTGAGATAATATCTCACATCTAGATGTGAAATAACAAACCTGTAGTGCTATACATCTAGATGGATCATACAGTTTCACGAATCCCAGAAAAAGTGGATGGCATCAGATCTACCGGTACGTGACCTAACCACGCAAAATGACTTTCCCGTTGGGTGAGTGAGTGCTTGGCCCAGATTTGGCGGCACTACAAAGGCGGGCGAGGCGGTGGCCGAGGTCCTCGGGTCGTTGCGGCTGCGTTGAGGCTACACGTTATACAAGTATGATCCAGGGTTTTGTGGCATTGCTTCGGACATACAATCTAGAGGTAAATATACTGGGAGTCTTAGAAATTGTGCGACGCGGACTTGTACTTTGATCTTTACGACATGAATGAGACACTTATTACCATGCAAAATAAAAGATTGGTGCATAAACTTATAAAACACACGATAAATACACACACATTTTTTGTACACTTACGTATTAATCTTTTTTTAAGTACTCACTTTTCTGCACATATTGGCTCGAAGAAATCTATATCTATACCTAATAGTAAAGGGGCTATTACTTTTGACGGTACGTCACTCAAATTGACCAACAAATTGCAAAATATTACCCACTGATGCCACCTATAAGCTTTTTTAGGGGTCTGATGCAACCTATAAGTGATTAAAAAAATCACACAGGAGAATCCCCGCGTGGGCCGGCACATGCAGTAGAAACCTTCTATACTGCACTCTGCGCGCTGTGAGAAGACACAACGCGTCTGTTTGGACCGGCCCATATCCGGGTGGCCTGTTTTTTATTTTTCGTTTTCCTTTCATCTTTGTTTTTTTTTCTAATTTAAATAATTCGGACCTTCAAAAAGTTTGGAAAATTGGAAAAATGAGAATTTTGAAATAAAATGTTTAATAATCCATAAATGTTTGTTGATTCAAAACATGCTTGCGATTTTAAAAGAATATTCCCAGATATAGAAAAATTTCGCAATTTTGAAAACTAATGTTTTGGGAAATAAAAAATGTTCAAGATATTTTAGAAAGTTCAATTATTAAAAAATGTTAATGAAATTAAAAAAATTCCCCATTCAAAAAATGTTCATGAATTAAAAAATATCATGAAAATTCAAAAACTACTCGTGACTTACAAAATAGTTTGTTGATTCATAAAATGTTCTCTAATTCAAAATATGATCATAAATTTAAAAAAAATAATCAAAATCATGTTCGTGAATTTTAAAAATTGTTCCACCAATTTCCAAAAAAATGTCCGCCGATTCTATAAATGTTCGCTTGATAAAAATGATTTTTAAAATGGGCACAATTTTTTAAAATGTTTGCAAATGTATAAAATGTTCATGATTTTAGCAAATCTTTGAAAGTCTGTAAAAATATTCACAAATTTGAAAAACGCACACAATTTTAGATATGTTCACGAGTTTAAAAAATGTTAATGATTTCCAAAAAATGTTCACGCTTTCACGAAAATGAGAGTGATAGTGTATCTCAATGTTGCAGCAAAATATGGTCATGGCCATCGAAGATTGTGATTTTCTTTTCTCCCGTTACAATGCACGTACCGTTTTACTAGTAGAAAAAATAAATTACACGTGGGGGATTTGAACCCTCAATCACTCCGCAATTAGTAGACGGCACTGACCATAGGAACATGAATCAATTGTGGTTAGAACTTTGGTAAATAAATCTTTAACAAATGCTCGCTCTAGTCAACAATAAAAGAATAAAGGAAAACTAAAAGCATGTTGTTTACTAGCACATGATTCATCATACGTATGTGTTCGACGCTCAAAAATGGCATGATCGCAAAGAATGACTTGAGTTTATAATGAAATGAGGTTAAAATTATGAGTTTATGCCACCATTTGATTGCCCTCGTCAAGATGATCGAAATAAATATGAAGATGGACCAAAACGGAGTTCAAGTGCAAAAGGTCTGACAATTTTGGAGATACCCGTGTTGACATCTGATAAGAAAATGGCATGAAACCTAATTAAGATTGCCTCGGATGAAAAAGTTTTCAACTACAAAGTTCTTCGTCTCGTCGAAACAGACGATTTTGATATAAAAATCGTCCCCATCGAAGGTCGTAAGCAAAACTTACAGGCAAAACCGTTCGCTGCAGCAATGTTTGGCCGGATCATCCGGGCCAGGGTATGGATCATCCGGAAAACTGAAGCACCAAGATGTCAGAAGTTTTGTGATGAAGCTGGATGATCTGGGTCCAGCTCCGGATGATCCGGTGGAGGCCGGACAATCCGGGTAGAAGTCCGGACGTCCGGACAACTTTTTCTGCTACAGACTTTAGATAACGACACGAAACACCCTCAAGATGGCCTCATATCAAAAAGTATTCAACAGCAAAGTTGTGCGTCTCGTCGAGGCGGTTGATTTTGACATAAAAATCATCTTAATCCGAGTTTGTATGCAAAAGTTAGAGCCCGATTAGTGAGCTACTGTTACAAAACTGGGCTAGGCCGGATCATCCGGGCCGGAGGTCGTGAATAGTCTGTGTTTTACTAGGTTTTGATGAATTGGACGGCTAGTAAAGTCCTTTTCTTGTACGAAAAGTTCATCCGCCTCATATATAGACAAGAGGTGATGGCTGATTGAACAACACACAATCGATCAAATCATCTACCACTTTTTTATCATTTATCTTTTCTCCTTAACCCTAGTTCTTTTTCTTCCTCGTTCTTCGTTTGTTCTTCTTGTTGTAGGGCGGCGAACCTCGAGGCCCTAGGGGCGATCAGGTTGACCTAGGGCAGCCCATAGCCACCGCGCGCCCTGACGGGGTCCCTCCCGGGCGTGTGGGGTTTCGGGTCCTCAAAAGCATCCTCCGGATTACTTGCGTACCGCGCTTCCGGACGGGTCTCCTTCGACGTGAGCTGCGGTGCATCACCCCCGGCGTTGAGGTTACATGGTGACGTGTTCATGTGCGAACACATTTTTCGGCGACTCCGCTGTGGACGAAGCTTTGAACGGTCTCCGGCTCGTTCTTGCTACAAAGAGATCGTCATCAAGTTGCTGCAATCTACAAAGGTAATATGAGTACCCAATTCCCCTTTGTAGATGCAAATAATCCATATGTTGTTGCTAGATCACCTAATGAGCATAATGTATCGGCTAGCCCTAGTTTTATCAATCATGCATCTAATTATGCGCAAGGGCCGATGCAAAACAATTTTCATGCTTCAAATTCTTATAATTTTGGTAACGTACAACATATGTATCCAAACTCTCATGCATCGAAAACCCCACAAATCCATATGCCGATGGACAACATTATGGGTTTGGTTAATTAATTTGAAACACCTCATGTTAAAATTTCCAATAGCATACAAGAAAGTGTTTCACCCTTTTATTCATCGGCAACTAATTTGCAATATGTGAATCCAACATTGTCAGTGGATGGGAGAATTGGCCATGCTACTACTAGCTATTCTGCCAGTTACTCTCAACCATCATATGCTACGTCTTATGCTAATAATTTTTCGGCACTGTATACAACTGTAGATGCTCATAATTCGCCTCTGCACCTTCATGGTCATAGCTGAATAAGTGAAAAATCTCCAGGAGTGCACATGTCGTCATCTAATATTGTAGCGTATAATGCATGCTCTAGGCAATTCGAGAATTTTGGCAACACTCACGAATCATTGCCGAAAGAATCTGAAAGTATTGTGAAGCAATCCCTTCCAAAAGCGGTTGTGGCAGCGCTAAAAAAGAGCTCGGCACAAAACAAGAGGATTAGTGCTCTTTGCCTTGAACAATATGCAAAGTTTTTTTTTCATGATTACGCTGCAATAAAGGCTAGAGTTTTGCAAGAAGATGAAACTTCATCAATTGATAGAATTGGCGAGAGAGCATATTGTTATACACCAGTGCATACACCTCCACCTAGTGCCGCAGCATATTATACACCTTCTACATGGTTGCAGAATTTTGGCAACACTAACAGTTCATTGCCGAAAGATCCTAGAAGCATTGGGGGGCAAACTGATCTAGAACGGGTTAAAATTGAGAGGGGAGTCAAAGCTTTGCGCGATAGGGTGCAAGTACTTCGCCAAGAGAGAGTTGATAGGGAATTGGCTCAAAGGAAAGAAGCTTTGCCAATTGATATAACCGATGAAAAGAATGGTGATTCGGACACTAAAAGTACTTCAGTTGAAAAAGCCGAATCAAGTAGTATATATTTTGAATTCATCAAATCCAAAGATTCAAGCATCATTGATAAAGGGCATGACAAGCATAGAAAAATAGTCGTGCTTGGTTTTTCTGAAGTTAACGGAACCTACTTCCTGCCCTATGAGTTCCGTGCCGTAGAAATTGACAAACCTCAAGGACAAAAGCAAGTAGCCGAACAAAGTTCGGCTGACAAGGATCTTCAAAATAATGATGCGCGGAATCAAGAAAAAAGATGATGATAAGGTGTTGGGGAACCATCCAAAGATAGGGCAAGATATTGATCAAGTTAAACCATCATCATGCTCTCCCAACATATTTACGTAGGTATGTCTAGCAAGTAACTTACCAGTTTTCAGATTTGGTCACAACTTTATTGTTGATGCATCTACTAGAAAAATCCTCATAAGTAATTTTGAAAGACAAGTGAAGAAAAGTAATTTACTTGTTAGCAATAAGATTGTTATAGAGCATATCGGTCAACCCATTGCACCATTTATAAAGACCGATAGTGAATTATTATTGCAGCCAAGGCTATCCTCATTGCTTTATCTAAAGTTCATATCAAATTGGGTAGCTTTGCTTATTTCTTACTTGGTTTACACTTGGTATCAATTGAGACAAGAATGTTCTAACTATTTTCATTTCAGAAATTTAAAGTCAAGTTTAAATTCTATTGAGAAAACCGATGCTAGTATAATATCTTACCCAAAGACATCGGAGATAGAGTGCAAAACACAATGCATAGCCGAATGGGGTGATGCAAAATCTGAACCATTCGTTTTCTTAACTCCAAAGCCGTTCTCACAGCAAGATCGACTAGAAAATAAAAAGCATACCTTCAATTCAAATATGTGTGATCAAATCTTTGATTTGTTGTTTAGAAATAATTATATTAGAATTCTTGATCACCATGTCGAGCCATCTATCCATGGACGAATGTATTGTAAGTTTCATGATTCGTTCAAGCATAGTTTTGAGGATTGCAACATGTTTTGTCAAATAGTTAAATCGGCCATCGAAAGAGGACGATTGAAATTTGTTGAGACACCAAAGGGTGACCAGTCTATTCTGATTGGTCCTGATGGCAAAAAGTTTTTGCATCGGCTGCTTCAAGCTGATCCATTTAAAGAGAAGGTAAAAACTGTAGGTGATGGGATCAAGCTTTCAAGTAAAGAATTTGTTGAAGAGCATAATGAACATAATCTTGAGGGCGAGAATTCCATCGATGCTACAATGGAGACGCCAAGGATTTGGGGGCAACAAGCAAATCCAATGATCAATGAAAGCAAACCACCGAAGGAGAACAAAGACCGAAATAAGCGCAAGTGTAAGAGATCAAAAATCACCTTTGCTGAACTATTGGATAAATATCAAAAGAAGAGTGAAGAGAAGAATGCTTATTGACCGAATCATGCAAAGAAACCAAGATCACCCCCCAGGGCACAAGTATGAGGATCGGTATTGGCAAAGTGACATTTTTTATGCAACATATTCATATCCTTATTTTGGGCCGCCAATGCCAATGCTATGGATGCCTCCCTATGCTCATGTAGATTCATATCCATCACGAGACATGTATGATACAAGGGCACATTCTCCATCTTATTTTAAACCATCTCACCAATATTATGCAGCTCCGAGAAGATCAACATTTGAACAATCACATGTTAAAGACCGTTTCGATCATAAGGAATCGGTCCAGAGCTCAAGGAAGAATAAAGAGGTGGTCAAGCAAGTATACCGGGTCAAGAGAGATGGTCGTAAGTGTGCTACTTCAGATTTGATCTCAAATAACAAAGAGCCAATTAAAATATTGACATTGGCTAAAAAAGGCAAAGAATTGAAGCAATCAATTGCTAAAGATCAAAGTGTCAAATCTGAATAAAAGAAGTTGAGGGTGCACAAGGCCAAAAAAGAGTTACCATTTGTTGAAACAAAATCACACTCGAGTTGCCCACTCGGCTTATCTTATTGGCAAAAGAAGAAATTACAAAAACTTAGTGCACAAGAACTTAAATAAAGGAACATAGCATGGGTTTCCAAAGGAAGTACTCAAAATAAGAATTATGTGCAAGCTTCCATTACAAGAAGTGCGACAAAGGTGAAGAAGGAAAAGATTGGAAATTATAAAGGACCAAGCCGAGGGTTTCATCTTCGGTCTACACATTATCCATATTTTTCAACTATGCCATTAATGTCTATGCCATTGAATTCGTCATCAGGTATGATTGGTTGCCCGCAATGGTCTTATTTTATGGCATGGATGCAACATAATTTTCCATATCATGAGAGGGTATTACCAAATCACTATACATTTGGTTAGTTACATTTTTGTTGCTAATACAAAGCGGCCGATTTTTTTTATTGCTATTTCATTTGTTTATTTCGGCTATACTTACCTTGGTGGGTGAATTCTACATGGACCTTGTGGGATAATGGCCGATATTTATCTATCGTCCTAAGAGTATGTCAATGCATGACCGGTGTACTATTCTAACATCGTCCTTAGTTCAATTAGATAGCGAGACAAGGTATGTGCTTCAGGCTAGCAATGGGGATTATCCCGGCGGGTATTGGACTTCCATCCCCGCCCCCACGACAGCCTTACCATGTCCGTCCCCATCCCCACCCATCTGCGGGGATAAAAATATTAGCATCCCCATCCCCATCGGGTTTTTTATACCCGTGGAGAAACTCGTACATGCAATGGGCAACAACCTTAGATAGCATTTCAGTAGAAATAAATAACATCTCAACACAATAAATAGTATGTTATGGCTAGGTTAGGGTTTTCTTCACGCATTTTGGCCAAAGGGGTGGGATTGGTGAAATTTTGGTTGGGTAAGGACGGGAATTACATTAGGTCTACTAATTTTAGAGCCCACATGTAAGGCCTTCATGGGTAAGGCGGGTAATGGGCACGGGTAATGATATCCCATCCTCATCCGTCGTGTGCGCTGGGTAAGGTATTTGACCCACCAACTTCCCCGTGGGTATTAAAGATGGCACATCCCCGTTCCTTGATGGAGTAATTACCCACAGGGACGCGGGTAACGGTTAACCATTGCCAGCTTGATATGTGCTCATGGAAATTCATATGTATGCTTTATATTAGGATTGAATGGAGTTGAGACATCATTGAATATACCTTGCATAGACCAATTCATAGTTGTATAATTGGTAGTGGGCTTATACTTTGTTTGGATATGATTTGGCTTATGCATCTTTGAGATCTATAAGAGGCAAAATCATAGCTGATTTTATTACTGAATATCGGATTAATGACATGCATAATATTGATGTTAGCCTTGTCTCTCCAGTACTATGGAGATTATGTCTTGATGGTTCAATTCGTAGCAATGGCCAAAGTGTTGGTGTTGTTTATATATCTCCTTGTGATACTATTTTTGGAAGCCTCATACCGCTTAGAATATTTTTATGCACGATTAATCAAAGCCAAATATGCACTGTTATTTGGATTGACTCTTTTACTTGCTATAGGTTCTATACATATTGATGCTTTCGATGATTCGTTCTGAGTAGTGCAACAAAGATCCAAGGGTTATCAATGTTTTGACGAATCACTTATAGTTTATCTTGGGGTATTTCTAGATGCAAAATTTACCTTGGGTTGCATTAAAATTGTTCATATATTTAGACATGACAATTCGAAAAAGTTGGCACAGCAAGCATCCGGCTACTATGTTAATCATGGTGTATTGCATTTCTCTCAATAGCCGATGCTTCGTCTTGTCAACATAGGTAAGGCCGAACCGAAGTCCACAGCTTCGACCACTAATGAATTTTGATGCAGTTGAAAGTAAGGATTGGAGAGAGTTTATTGTTGATTATCTACAAAATCCTAGCAAAAGGGTGAACAATATGGTTCGGATGATGACCTTGAGATACATATCTGCGGAACTTTATCATTGGATTGTTAATAAAGTTGAGAAGGTTTCACCCAAGTTTTCATCAAGGATTCAAACAAATAATGACCGATATATATTTATCGCCCTAAGCACATGCAAAGTGGCCGATGGAGTGTTGACATCGTCCTTTGAACCAACAAGGTACAAGTTATTTTTAGGCACACCACCTTTGCCGAAAAACAGGGGGGCATGTGTTGACGCTCAAAAATGGCATGATCGCAAAGAATGACTTGAGTCTATAATGGAATGAGGTTAAAATTATGAGTTCATGTCACCATTTGATGGCCCTCGTCAAGATGATCGAAATAAATATGAAGATGTACCAAAATAGAGCTCAAGTGCAAAAGATATGACAATTTTGAAGATATCCGTGTCGACACCAGATTAGAAATGGCATGAAACCTAATTAAGATGGCCTCGTATGAAAAAGTCTTTAACTGCAAAGTTCTTCATCTCGTCGAGCGGATGATTTTGATATAAAAATCGTCCACATCCGAGATCGTACGCAAAAGCTACGGGCAAAACCGTGTGTTGCAGCAATGTTTGGCCGGATCATCCCGAAAATTGAAGCATCAAGATGCCAGAAGTTTTGTAATGAAGCCGGATGATCTGGGTCCAGTTCCGGATGATCCGGGTGGAGGCCGGACAATCCGGGTAGAAGTCCGGACGTCCGGACAACTTTTTCTGCTACAGACTTTAGAAAACGGCTCGAAACACCCTCAAGATGGCCTCAGATCAAAAAGTGTTCAACAAAAAAGTTGTGTGTCTCATCGAGGCCATTGATTTTGATATAAAAAACATCTTAATCGGAATTTGTACGCAAAAGTTACAGCCCGATTAGTGAGCCGCTGTCACAAAACTGGGCTAGGCCGGATTATCCGGGCCTTGAGCCGAAAATCCGGGCCGGAGATCGTGAATAGTCCGTGTTTTATTAGGTTTTGATGATTTGGACGGCTAGTAAGGTCATTTTCTTGTACGGGAAGTCCATCCGCCTCATATATAGCAAGAGGTGACGGCCGGTTGAACAATACACAATCAATCAAATCATCTACCACTTTTTATCGTTTATCTTTTCTCCTTAACCCTAGTTCTTTTTCTTCCTCGTTCTTCGTCTGTTCTTCTTGTTGCAGGGCGGCGAACCTCGAGGCCCTAGGGGCGATCAGGTCGACCTAGGGCAGCTCATAGCCAGCGCGCGCCCTGATGGGGTCCCTCCCAGGTATGTGGGGTTTCGGGTCCTCAAAAGCATCCGCCGGATTGCTTGCGTACCGCGCTTCCAGACGGGTCTCCTTCGACGTGAGCTACGGTGCATCACCCGCGGCATCGAGGATACACGGTGACGTGTTCGTGTGCGAACAGTATGAATTTTTTTTTGTGAATTTGGAACATCCATTTTATCTAGAATTTGCAACCAAAAGTACCTTCAATTTATTACTACTAGCTTTTTTTAACTTCATAGCAATCAGTGTTGATTAATTCCTTTACTGGAATTAAAGGCTAACTTATTCCTACTAAAATTACTCAATCGACAGTTAACTTTTATTTCTGACATTTGGCTAACTTATTCATGCTTTACCTAACCTTGCTGGAAGACCCATGGAATTCCTCGGATAATCAACATTTAGTCGTATTTTTTTGTATTTTTTTCTACGAATGAATGATCATGTTTCGTACGGACGAAAGAAACTTTAGCCACATGGTTCTTGCTAGCTTTTTAACTGCAGCATACCGACCCCTCTCGTGCTTGGAAACATCTCCACCTACCTGCAAGTTTTAGCAAGACCACTGGCTGCATGGCAAGTCCATTCCTGAGATCGCTCTCACCTTAACCTCTTGCGTCTCGAGGCGACGCAGGGGACGCCGGCTCGTGCGCGAAGCCCTCACTGACCGCGACTGGATCGCCGACATCCATGGCAATCTAAATCCTGCAGCAGTCGTCGAATATGTCCAGCCGTGGACTATGCTTCAGGGAATCGAGCTTTCTGAGGAGCCAGACAAGCTGTCCTTGCGGTGGACTGTCAACGGCAGTTACTCGGCACGCTCCGCTTACCATGCGCAGTTCATTGGGGCTACCAGCGCGCATTTTGGCAGCTCATCTGGAAAATCTGGGCCCCCTCCAACGCGAAGATCTTCCTCTGGCTCGCCTCCCTCAACCGCTGTTGGACCGCCGACCGGCGCGCACGGCACAACTTGCCGCACGACCCCATCTGCAAACTCTGTGCACAGAAGGACGAAACCCTACACCACCTCCTCGTTGGCTGCATCTTCTCTCGCACCATATGGCATGACATCTTGGCTTGGTGTCGCTTGCCCACACGCCAGCCTGATGGCAACACCGGCTTCTTCGAATGGTGGGCGGCATCAAAAACTAACGCGCCAGCGGGCCTTCGCAAGGGTCTCAACTCCCTTAGCATTCTCACCTCATGGACCATATGGAAGCACCACAACGTCATCCTCTTCGACAATGCTACACCCTCCCTAGGCAACCTTCTTGAAGACATCAAGCAAGAAGCGAAATTATGGGCAAGAGACGGCGCCAAAGGGCTCGACAAAATCATTCTTGTAACGTAAAATGTAAACTTGGAGGCCGAGCATCCTCATTCCTCTCTCTGCTCTATAATGCGCCCGGACACAACCATCATTGTGTACGATGCCCGGGACGCTAACCATGTACTCTTTCCCACCCTATCAATGGAATGATACACAATCTCGCGTATTCGAGAAAAAAAATGAACAGTGCAGGATAAAGTGGAGGAATTTGGCAGAAGAATATGCCAGAAAGAAAGAAGAAATCTTTCTTGGGGCATGTACCCGCACCTCGCAAAAAAAGGACAAAGTTCATCAACAGAAACCTGCCTTAGAGCATCTACAACCAAACGTCTTAAACACTTTCAAATGCTTACTTCTCCGGTCGTTTTGGTTCTTCCCCTGGGCCATGTCTTGTCCGCCGCCGCAGTCGTCGGGTCGACATGGCCGATAGCCGCCACCGAAGTTGGCTGAGTGGCTAGGCACCGCGAGCATTTAGGGCGCGTTTGGTTGCATTCGCTGTCGGGCCTGGCTCAGAGGGGAAAAACGAGCCAGGCTGAGCAGGGTCTGGGTAAGCAAAAACAGGGTCAAAAACGTAGATGGCCAGTTGATTGGTTGCCTGCATTGGAGGTCTTGTCATCGAGATGCAATTTTCACACGGCGTTTGGTTGCATACATGCATATGATTACCAGCATTAACAATAAAACTTAACAGTCATCAGGTTGGGCTTGACATTTCGTCAAACGCTTTGAACGCGCTGGAGCTCCCATCGTGCCCACCACTAGCTCAGGCGTGGCGCCGGCTCCGACCGTGGCAGCTGAACACACCTCCCCCCGCGCTCTCATCGTCGTCGCCTGCGACGGCGGAAACCGTGTCGCGGTCCAGCTGGGGCCCGGCGGCGTGCAGGAGCCACCGGGCCAGTATGTGGTCCCAGAGCAAGACCGTCCCGCCGCGGCGGCGGTCTCGGAGATGCCCGAGCCCATCTCCGTAGTCAACCTCAGCTGGCTGTCCGCCGACAGCCCCGGCGAGCTCGCCCTGCAGAACTGGGACCTCTTCCTGGTAACTAAACTTCTTCAAACTTCTTGCGTCTTCGACCCGGTCATGTGATGAAGTGGTCATTCATCTCCGGTGGATCTCCAGGCTGTTGGATATGGAATGGAGCCTGCCTTTCTCTCCGAGGCCATGAAGGCCATGAGGGAGTTCTTCATGCCCCCACTGGAAGAGAAACAAAAGCGCCTGGTAATAGGGCCGCGCTGACAAGTAGCTGGCGCCGTCGGCCAGCAGGCGCGCGCGGCCGCTGCCTTTGCTGGACTTGGCGGCGAGGAGCATCAGCAGGTGCTCCCGAAGGTAGTGCGCGCACACGCCGACCAGTAGCTTCCTCGGCGGATTGAAGATTAGGAAAAGAGAGAGGGATTAACTCGAGACACACGTCTCCAGAGAGCCACCCACGTACGTCTCGAAGCATCGCTCGGGCGAAAGAAGTATACATGACCCCCCCCGAGGTTTCACAAAAGGATCACATAACCCCCTAAACTTTAAAACCAGGTATTTAACCCCCTGTAGTTTCCAATACCAGATAAAACACCCCCTAAGAGCTTAGGACGGTGGTTTTGAGAGTAGTTTTGTCAATTGGCTCATTTCACACAAGCCTACTATTTTTCTGAGAGCATCAATCTGCACTTGCCAATTTATGTCCGTCCGGAGCAACCTAATACGTGAAATTAGTTTTTCTTTGGCCGATGCAACTTTTTGGAACCTATAGAAACTAGCTCATGTACGAAGCTAGCTTGACTTGATCTTTGCTCGTCCGTTGCCGCTCGTCATCACTGGGCGCTGGCTGCCGCTCTTCCGTTTGTCGTCAGCTTCGTGACCTCTGCTTGTCGTCGTCCACGCCAACCGCCATGGAATCTGGTGCCTTGCCGATCTCCGCCTGCCTCGCCCAGTCACCTTGCTTGCCAGCTTGCGGCTTGTCCTCGTGTCCTGCAGTGGCTGGTTAGTCTACAACTGACCACTGAGCTTGCAGAGTCAGCGCGGATAACAAAAATCGCCTAGCTCAGCACCTCCTATATATTCTGCTTATCTGCTAACTC
This sequence comes from Secale cereale, assembly GCA_902687465.1. NCBI lineage: Eukaryota > Viridiplantae > Streptophyta > Magnoliopsida > Poales > Poaceae > Secale > Secale cereale. The sequence goes on along the minus strand of LR738710.1, from coordinate 255,497,253 downwards.
TGCGTCTTGATCTCGCGGCTAACATGGAAGATGTGGACATGTCAGCATAGTATACGTTGCGGCTGCCAAATGCTCAGAATGATGTGGGAACGACATCACGGGGTCGCAGACTTTGCCTCGGGCATGTGCACACCGTCGAACAAGTGAGCAAAGCAACACATACTGGCACTTTGAGCGCAAGAGCAGAGGTGCAACATGCTCACGAAGGAGCTTGTACTCATAGTCAAATAGATGGAGGGGAGTAGAGGTATAGATGGAGGAGAGTAGGCTGAGAGCTGTGCAACACGCTGCATGTTGCAGGCTAGGTAAGTACTTGAAGCTCGATGGAATACATGTGCTTAGCTATGGTGACACTTGGTTATTTTGAGGTGGGACAAGCAGTAGCTTGTGTGAAATTGGCCACATATTCAAAACCATTCTCAAAACCACCATCCAGAGCTCTCGGGGGTGTTTTATCTGGTTTTGGAAACTTGAGGGGGTTAAATACCCGGTTTTAAAGTCTAGGGGGTTATGTGATTGTTTCATGAAACTTCAGGGGGTTATATGGACTTCTTTCCGCTCGGGCTGGCTCTCGGGCAACTGCCGATTCGGCCGTTCCCAATGAGCGAGACCCAGTGATGCTTTAAGAACCATGCTATGCGGGCTCAACAGTATGCAAGAAACCAAACAACCGAGGTCCGAAAAGATATTTCACCGCGCGAGTCTGGTTGCGCTCGATGCGGGCAACCAAACACACCCTTATAGGTTGCCTCACGATTTCGAAACCAGTCTCCAGTACATCAGTCAAGTCAAACAAGCCGCACAAGGGTCAACACCAGACCCCACCTCCAGTACTCCCCTCAAACTAGGTCTACGGCTCGTCGGCTCGCCCAAGCGGCCTCACACCACCGCGGCTCCATCCCCTCCTACCTCGCCACCGCGGCTGCCCTTCTCCTTGCCTTCCTCCTCCCGCCACTGGCCGCTTCCTAGTGGCAGAGCTGCGGCAAGAACAGCAACTTCACTCAGAACAGCACCTACCAGGCTAACATCCAGGCTCTCTCCACCACCCTTCCCAAGAACGCCTCCTTCTCGCGGACGCTCTTCGCGTTCGCCAGCGTCGGCACTGTTCCGGACATCATCTACGCGCTCGCGCTCTGCCACGGCGACGCCAACGCCTCCACCTGTAGCGACTGCGTGTCCAACGGCTTCAAGGACGCGCAGCAGCTCTGCCCCTACAGCAAGGACGCCACCGTCTACTACGACCCCTGCTACCTCCGCTTCTCCAACCAGAACTTCCTCTCCGCCACCAACGGCGACAACAGCGTCCTCATACTGTACAACACGCAGAAGGTGACCGTGCCAGTGAAGGTGTTCGACGCCGCCGTGGGCATGCTCATAAACGCCACCGTGGATTACGCAGCCACGAACTCCTCCAGGCGGTTCGGCACAGGGGAGGAGGGGTTCCAGACGATCGACAAGGCGAAACCCAAGATTTACGGTCTGGCGCAGTGCAGGCCGATATGTCACCGGCCGATTGCCGGAGCTGCCTCGCAGATATCATCACGTACATCCCCCAGTACTTCACCGGGAGGCAGGGTGGTAGGATCCTTGGATTACGGTGCAACTACAGTGTTAGAAGGGAGAGAGAGGATTGTGGAATAATTGTTGATATATTGCTTGAGCCTCGTGGGCATATATATAGGAGTACAATGATCTGCTTGGAGTACAAGGCAAGGTAGAATAATATCCTACGCTATCCTATCTTTCCTAACAATCACGATACTCAACATCCCCCCGCAGTCACAACGGTAGCGACGCAGACGATGAGACTGGAGAAGAATCCGAAGGCAAGCCGACGGACACCCCCACAGTCGGAACGGTCGACGCATCGCGGAGTCGTGACTGGAGCGAAAACCGACGAGGTTGCTCAAGCAGGCGGTAGCCCTTTGTGCCGTTTGTCGATGTAGCCGAGAGCGTAGGTGGTGTAGCCGTAGTCGAGGTAGCCGTGCGAAGAATGCCGTGGTCGATGTCGAGTCGGGGTAGCCGGTGTCGAGGAAGTCGCCGTGGGGCCGCGGGCGCAAGGGGGCGCCGAGTTAGCATGGGCGCTGTGGTGTCGAAGTAGTGATACGCCGGGAAGGAGATGTTGTTGACGACGCGTCGCGGCGGGTTTGCCAAGCCCGGGGACACATCGTAGACGAAGTCACGCACCGGTGTTGCCAGCACCGGGCATGCGTAGACGGACGAAGACGAAGTTGACGAAGCGACGACCAGGCTTACCAGGCCCGGGGACACGTCGTGGATGAAAGCACGCATCGGTGTTGCCAGCATCGGGCATGCGTAGACGAGGGACCTGCACGAGCTGTACGCCATGTCGGAGAAGTCGAAGGGGCCAGCAGAGAAGAACTCGACGACGGTTGCGGCGTCCATCGGCGCGGGGCCGACGTCACCAACGGTGGTCGGAGTAGACGAAGTGGTCGGGGTAGATGACGGCGACGCTGGCGACGGCCTAGTGCTTGGACGAAGAAGAAGGGGGTGGACGGGCGACGGCGGCGGCTACGAAGGTAGCGACGGCGGCGGCCAATGAAGAGCGGCGGCGGCGGCCTGACGGCAGCTGCGGCGGCTAGGTTAGGTTTGCGGCGGCGGTGCTCGAAGTAGGCGAAGAACCCTGACAGCGTGACGAAGACCGGCGCGGACGGTGGCGTTCCCGCGCCAAGGGAGACGGCGCGGCGTATACCACGGGAGGTCGACACGCGGTGACGGCAGAGTGGACCGCGGGCCGCGACGCTACGGCCCGAAGGGGCGACGCAGCGGCGGCAGGCGGGTCGGGGCGACGGCGGTAAGACCTCGGGGCGGCGGAGTGGACCGCGGGCCGCGACGTTGCGGCCCGAAGAGGCGACACAACGACGGTTCGCGAGTCGGTGCAACCGCGGGGACAGCCTCTGCGCGGCAGCGGGGACCGCGTATCGCAGCACTACGGCCTGAAAGGGCGACGCAGCGGCGAAGCACGAGTCGATGCAGCCGCGAGGAGAACCACGGGGGCGGCAGCGCTGCGGCCTGACGGGGCGACGCAGCGGCAGCCCGATGCTCGATCGGTGAAGAGGCGCGCTGAACTTGGGGCCGATCTTCACGGGACCTGCGGAGGCACGCGTGACCGACGGGCCAGGTCGATCGCGCGGCGTAGATGAGGTGGATCGCGGCGGCGAGCGGGTGATCAAGCCGATCGCGCGCGAGGTCGGGGACGCCGTTCGGTGGAGGAGTGATGGCGGAGTCCCAGATGAGGCCGGCGACGGCGGACGGAACGGGACGTCAGCGCCGGCACCCGGGCTGCCAATGCAGCGCCGGCGCCCTGGCAGCGAGGCCCGAGCGACCAACGGAGCAACGGCGCCCGAGTTGAGGCAGACGACGAGCCTGATGCAGCCGAGGACGAGGCCGACGAGGTAGATCGTCGGGCCGCCGTGCAGATGCGGCGGAAGCGGGTGACGTGGATCGATAGGCGGGCCGACGCGCGAGCGACGGCTATGATTGGCCGTCGCATGGTGCGAGGCCGCCGGGTCGGGGCGATGCAGGTGTTCCGGTCGGAGCAGGGCGGTGACGGCCGACGCAGGGCGACGGGCGGACCGACGCGCGGACGGCGGCTGGCCCGGCCGGGCCGCCTCGGCGCGCGTGGTCGCCGGATCGGAGGAGAGGCCGGCTGGTCGCGCCAGGGTCGGAGTAGAGGCGCACTGGGTCGACGGCGGCGGTGGGCGACGCAAACCGATCAAGATTAGATCGGAAAACCAAAAAGAAAAACGCCGATCAAAACGACCGGCGGGAGAGCGAAAAAACCCGGAGCAATGACTCGGGAAAAAGACTCTCTAGGGCAGCCGGCAAACACGGCCGACGGACGAACCCTAGGTACGGGCGGCGCGGCCCTCGGCGGCGGTCATGGAGGCCGACCGCCCCGGGGGCGGCGCGCGGATGCGGAAGCGGTGGCGGCTAGGGTTTAGAATCGACTTGCGATAGATACCATGTTAGAAGGGAGAGAGAGGATTGGTGGAATAATTGTTGATATATATTGCTTGAGCCTCGTGGGCATATATATAGAAGTACAATGATCTGCTTGAAGTCCAAGGCAAGGTAGAATAATATCCTACGCTATCCTATCTTTCCTAACAATCACGATACTCAACATACAGGTATGAGCAGTATCCCTTCTTCACCGGGCCTTCTATGCTGCAGCTCCCGGCGCCATCCGTAGGGGCAGGTCCATCTCCAGCGCCGGCGAACGTGACGCCACCACCAGTCGTAGGAAGTGAGCTTGGAGGAACAACTTCAGCTTATTTGCACGGTTCAGTCTTCAGACCAGAAGTAATTCCATAATTGGGGGACAAACACTGTGAGGTTCGATCTGCCAAGAAACGAAAATGTAGAAATTCAAGGTGGACAGCATCGAGTCCTTTTGGATTTACACACCACAGTTCTATTATTTTAATTTGATTTCAGCACAGCCAGGTGCATTTCTTTTTACAATCTGATTCAGTCGTATTAAAATAAGAGTATCTCTATCAAACCCCTTAAAACGGGCGGTCTTTAAAAATTTGATGACTATACGGGTTTGACTTGTCTTTTGAGGCGAAAATTCTACACTTACGCACTACACCCTATAGGCTGCACTTACACGTATACGTGTTCCCCCGTTAATCCATCTCCCTCCGAGAATTTCGATTGTGGGACCCGGTGCTGCCCAGTCAATTATTGTCACGTCTCCCCGTAACTTGTAATCCGGTGAATTTTGCCTGTAAGTGTAGCAAAGCTCCTTTTGAGGTCAGCCCGTATAATCTTCCGATCCGTATTTTTTTACAGTGGCCCACACCCCCCACCCGTAATATATGTAAGGGTTTGTGGATGAAATACAGGTCGAAACCCTATCCACCTAGCGCCGCAACTCCAAATTCCCCCTCTTGATTTCTCGCCACCGGCGATTTCAATTCCCCCTCTCCCATCATGATGTGGCACGGAATGTGGTCGGCGGGCCGCGGTGCCGGATGTGACGACGACCCGGAGCGGAGGCGGTGCGTCATCGCCGACGCCGCGAGGAAAAGGAGCGCACGTAGGTACACCAACAACGGGCTTTTGCCGCCGTCGTCGCTCCTCCACCGCGAGATGGAGGATTACGACTGCGGAAAGGCGCTTCTCAACCGCGGGCTGTCCTCCGGCTCCTCCGCTGGTGCGTCGAGCTCACGGACGCCGCTCACGCTGGTCAAAAGAGAGCCGGAGGAGCTCCCACCGCTCAACGCGGTCGGAGCGGCTGGGCTTCATCGGGCCTGATGGAGTATATAGCAAAAAACTACCACATTACGGGTTATCGTTACGAAAAACTACCACTTTTTTTTAATTTCTCAAAAGTCTACCACAATTTTGGTTCGCGGTTTCAAAAAAACTATCATGTCACACTGATGACTATGTTCATTAAGTTTAAGCGTGATTATGACAGCTCGGGTTCACTCGTCAGGTTGACCGTTAGCTTTGACCGTTAGGTTGACCGTATGACAGGCGGGGCTATTTTTTTATAAAAGCAAGCAGGTCCCTGATTTTTTTTATAAAAAGCAACCGGGTCCTTAAAGTTTTTTTTATATAAAAAGCAATCGGGTTCCTATGGTTGTAGGGCGCCAACCAAGGTTATGGACGGCCGTGCTGCTGCTGCTTGCTGCTGCACTGCCTTGCCGTGTTGCTGCGAGCCGGCGCACCGCTGCTTGTCGCTGTCCGCGACGGTCATGCCCAGGAGCCCGGCTGCTGCTCCCGCTGTTCATGGGCACGCCGGCCCCGAGCTCCTACCCGGCTGCTGCACGCGCGTAGCTGTTGCTCCTTCTGCGACACGCGACGGAGACGGCTGCTCGTGCTGAAAGCCGCGGCGGCGGCGTTGCTGCTCCTGTTGTTCATGGCCACGGCGACCTCAAGATCTTGCCGGCTGCTGCTCCTGCTGTTGCATGTGACGAAGGCAGCTGCTCGTGCTGAACGCCGAGGCAGTGGAGCTGCTACTCTGCTGTTCCTGGGCACGGGAGTTACTTACCCAAAACCATCACAGTTGAGGATAGGATAACAACTTGATATTATATTTAGGCCAGGGCACAAAAACCACCAACTTTGTGCCTCATCGGTAACGCGAAGCACTAATTGTCGAGTTTGCTCGAGAAAACAGCCAACCCCACAGGTAGGCCCCGCCTGTCAGGTTGACGTGGCGAAGACCAAAAAGGTTGACCATCTGATGTGGCAAAGAAGACACGGTCCCCACCAGGCAATGAGTAAACTGTCATCTTCTTCACATCTCTATTTCTATGGGGCATTTCATCAAACAGCTTCTGGGCGGCCGTCCGGGAGCTCTTTCATGGAGGCATGGCAATGAGCTTGACGTGGCTAGAGCATGGGACAGAGTGTGGTGACCAGGGGAGGCCGCGCGGACGAGAAGCCAGCGGCTGGTCGGGAGGCTGCCGGCGATGACAGCTCGTCGAGCGGCCGGACATGCCCTTCATGGCGTGTGCACCTGAATGGGCGTGACCAAGGGCTCCCTGCGCACAGCCGCAACATCGCCAGCCACCGTACACACTAGTTCCAGCGTTCCCCCGTGTTTCCCGCCGCCGTGCACAGCCTCACTACGCGGCGCCGCCAGCGCGCGCTCAGCCGCAGATGTCGGGTGGGGAGGAGTGTGCTGCGCTCGAGGATGGCCGGGGGAGGAGTGCCGCACCTGGTCGCGCGGGGAGGAGCGTGCTGCGCTCGAGGATGGCCGGGGGAGGAGTGCCACACCTGGCAGCTGTACATGGCAGCTATACATTGTTTCTCTGAAAACGGCCCCCGCGTCGTCCGCGTGGGCGACTCGGGCGGCGTCCCGATCCGATAATCTCGGCAGCTTCGATCTGTGTGCGCTTCCCTCGCCGCCGCCGGCCGGCGCCGCCGGGTTTGCCCGCGGGGCCAACGGCGGCGGCGGGGCTCCATCCCTGTTGCTGATCAGGTGGCGTGTGGCGTTGTGATGGCAACGACTCGCGGCAGCGGATAAGGTTGAAGCAGCGGCGCGGCGACCCCTGAGCACCGAGAGCACGGCTCCCCCTCTTCTATCGCTTCGGCGTCGCCATGCTGCAGCCTCACCAAGCGGAAGAGGGAAAGGAGCAACTGCCACCATGACCCAACGTGGTGAGCCTGCGCAAGAGTCAGGTGTCAATGAAGCCCATGCGTGGTTGTCATCTGGTAGATGTCGTGGTCATCGCCCTTGCCACCGGCGGGAAGGCTGCGGGCGTGGGAAGGCAACACGCAGTCCTATACTCCCATGTTCTGCTGGGTCGCCGGCGCCTGCGGCAAGCCCTCTTCGGTAGCCATCTGCCTCCCCATGTCATGGCGGTGATCCGCTCTAGGGAGTGCAGGTGGCGTTGTGGATCCAAGCGGTGCCGATCATGGCTGGCTGGTTGGCACTGCCTCTGTGATTGCCACATCGTTATGTTCTGCTGCCATAGGCGATGATGATGATGGAGCTAGTGGGCACGCATAGTGGTGTTGTCTAATACAGATCACCAGCCGGCTGCCACTTATGGGGATATGATATGGCACTGCCGAAGCGTCCCAAACTTGAGATTTTGGTGGTGCCAGTGAAATTCCTCTCTCATCAAAGATCTCATCGTGTGCGACGGTCGCCTGCTGTTGCTGTTGTTGGGATCGAGGCAAGTGGAGGAGACAACATTGGTTGACTTTGAGTTGGTGGTACTTCTCGAGTACCCGGTCTCGAGCTCCGGGGTGAAAACCCTAGGTTTGGCCTGACTTGGTTATAAACCTGGCAATGGCGGCGTTTTTATGTCGTTACCCTGTTGATGGCATTGCTTGGAGTTTGCTCGGACATGAACTTCAGGGTGAAAACCCATGATCGGGCCTTCGAGGGTTGGATCCGGCGATGGCGGCGCTTGTGTGTCGTTCCCTTCTTGGAGGCGTTGCTTTTGAAGATTTCATAGTCATTATGTTGTCAAGTGATAGTTGGCCGGTGTCATGGTCGTTGTTGTATATCGTCTATCGTTGTTTGATCACTCCAGGTTTTTTTCCTTCTTTTTTTATTCTCCGCCAAGGCATTGCTTCGGTCTTTTATGACTTTGCTTTTTGCTGGTGTGATTTTTTGGTTGGTGTTGGCTGTGTGCATCTTAGCTATGCAGAGGCCGGGTGTTCACTCATTGTGATTGTATCCACTTGATGCTTTATTATGAGTCAATAAAGACACCCTTTATCAAAAAAAAAAAAGGAAGAACGACGCGGGGACCGGCTGCTCAGGAATGGGTCCGCAGAAGAACACCATCAGCGCCGCCCGAGCTTCTGCACGACGCCGTGCTCCAGGGGCTTCACGGACACGCCCTGTGCGACGCGGAGGAAGGCAGTCACTTCCACGAGGTGGCTCGGGGACGCGACCAGGTCCCCTGGCGCGACGCCCAGAGAGGCGGCCACTTCGACTTCCACAACGCAGCCGGCGAGGATGCCGTCGAACATCGACCACAACGTGTACGTGTCGCCCGGCCGCGCAAACAGGCCGGCGACGGAGAAGAATCAGCCACGGAGGAGTTCGGCCGGAGACAGGGAAGAAGCAAGGGCGCTCACAACCTGTTTGTTGAAATGCGCATGGAGGAAAAGAGAAAGAAATAAAAATAAAAAGTAAAATAAAATAAACACTTGAGTCATTGACATGTGGGACCTTTGTCCAACTCAGCATATTGTCCACATAAGCACGCCACGTCAGCCCGATAGGCGGGCCCTACCTATCAGTTTGGCTGTTTTCGCAACCAAATCCGGGCATCAGTGCTCCGCGTTACTGATTAGGCACAAAGTTGGTGGTTTTTTGTGCCCTGACCCAAATGTGGTATCAAGTTGTTACCCTAGCCTCAACTGTGGTGCTTTTGGGTAAATAACTCTAGGCACAGCGGCCTCGGGCTCCTGGGCATGACCGGCCGCTGCTCCACTTGCGGGCGTGGTGGTCCGAGCTTCTGGGCATGTCCGGTGGGTGGTAACTCGAGTGCGGGGAGAAGCTGTGGCTCGCGAGGAGAATGAACAAGCACAGGAAGCAGTCGGAGGCGGCCGGAGGAAGCACGAGAGAGTGTCCGGCCGGGCGGCGGCGCCGGCTGGAGGGAGAGAGATAAGGGAATGACAGGGAGAGAAGATAAAAAGAAGGAAGAAAGAGCTGACATGTGGGTCATACGTGTAAGTTGACGGTCAAACAAACAGTCAACAAACGGTATGTTTAGGAGTGGGTCCGACATGTCATAAACCCGATTAATTTTAAATCACATGGTCATTTGGGTTTTTGGAACCGTGAACCAAAAATGTGGTAGATTTTTGAGTAATTAAAGAAAATGGCAGTTTTTCGTAACGATAGCCCGTGATGTGGTAGTTTTTTTGCTATATACTCGGCCTGAGGATTACCTCCCCCCGGCGGAGGCGGATGTCATGGAGGCCGCTGTCGTCGTCCGCTCTGCCTGGGAGGAGGAGGAGGAGCAGCACCGTCGACGGGACGCCTACATCGACAGAATCTTCCTCGGGCAGGGGATCGCAGCGGCGTAGAAATTTGCAGCCGACATGGAAGAATGGCATCTCGTAGCCAGGAAGCAAGACGAGATCTACGTCGACCTCATCTTCAACAACGAGGACTGAGCTCCTCCGCCGCTGCAACCCCCCCGGCTTCAGTGTGCCCAATTTTGTAATTAGGGTTACGGTGACGCCTGTTCCTTCAAATATTAGTTGTAAAACTTTTACTATGTAAATGATCAAGTGCTAGTAGTTCTACTGAACTAGTTCAATTTCTCGCACGAATGTGTGATTTCAAATTGTACAAATTCATGTTCAGTTGATGTTCTGCTCCGCCAACTATAAACACACTATAAAGGTCTGTGACATAGAACTTCTGTTAGGGATGCTCTAAGTAATCCAATCTTGAGAGTTCTGTAAAGAACTAGGAAGTATGATTAAATCAGTAGCACAAGCCATACCATCATATGCAATGTCTGTCTTTAAAATTCCTTAAAAAAATTGCAAAGGAATCACTGACGCGATTGCGCAATTTTGGTGGGGTGACGATGCTAATCATAAGAGAATGCACTGGTACACCTGGCGGAAAATGTGTGTCCCAAAGATGAAGGGAGGAATGGGATTTCGTGATTTACATTGCTTTAACCTTGCACTTCTAGCGAAACAGGCATGGAGGCCCATTGATAATCCTGATTCACTTTGTGCAAGGGTCTTGAGAGCTAAATATTTTTCGGACGGAGATCTCCTTAATGCTACTCTAAAGAAAAGATCCTCTTATACTTGGAAAAGCATCATGGCAGGCGTCAACACAATAAAACTTGGGTATATTTGGAGAGTGAGTGATGGTCAGAACATAAATATTTGGAGTGATCTGTGGATCCCACAAGCACTGGACATAATGGTGATTACTAGAAGAGGAGGTCAGTTACTATCGAAAGTTGTTGATCTTATAAATCCTGCTAATGGTGAATGGGACGAATCACTTGTAAACCAAACATTTTGGCCTGTTGATGCAAGAAGGATTCTTGCAATTCCACTCCCAGCTCATGACATGTCTGATTTTATCGCATGGAATTTGACAAAAATGGGTATCTTTTCGGTGAGATCAGCGTACCACATACTCCCTCCGTAAACTAATATAAGAGTGTTTAGGTCACTACTTTAGTTATCTAAATGCTCTTATATTAGTTTACAGAGGGAGTAGAATGGAATCGCCAATTTGGTAGTAGAATGAAAGTAAGTAATGGTATGGGTGCAACTATTGACAATCCTATCTGGACGACCCTTTGGACCCTGAGATGTCCATCTAAGATAAAAATTAATGTATGGAGGACTCTGCATGGAGCATTGCCATGCCAAGCTATTTTAGCCGATAGACATATAAAAACCCCTCCACAATGCCCAGCTTGCAACCTAAGCGCTAAGACCATCAAACATATGTTATTTGAGTGCAAGAAGGCCAAAGACGTGTGGAGACATCTTGGTGTGAATGACATGATTACTGAAGCTTGTAGCCGTGAGGCTGCTGGGGAATCTATCTTGGAAGAATTGATATGCGCACCTGAAGAAGCAGCAGTGGTTCTTGGCCAAGGAAGTTTTCGTGAAACAGTAGCAGTAACAGTTTGGTACTTGTGGTGGGAACGCCGTAAACTCGTGCATGGAGAACAACTACAATCAGCGATACAGATTAGTATGGCAGTTAGAGTTATAACAAGCAACTACTCACGAGCAAGTCTACCAAAGGCTAAGCAAAAAAGTGATGGGTGGTCGAAACCAATGCATAACTATGTCAAGTTGAATATTGATGCAGGTTTTGATATTCACTTATGGGGACTTTTGGAGCTGTTTTGAGAGATAGTAAAGGTGATTTTGTGGCAGCTGTAAATAACAAAGTTGAGGCTTGCTTGGATGCCCTCACAGCGGAGACAATGGCGCTAAGATTTGGTTTACATTTAGCGCAAACTGTTGGCTGCAACCGGCTGGTCGTCAACTCCGACAATGTTGATGTTATTAGCATCATGCGCGAAGGAGGTTTCTATGCAGGTGTGGGAGCTCATATCTTTGATGAGTGCTATCATATGTTGACAAACTTTATTCATGTCATATTTGAGCACTGTCCACGAGAGGATAACACAGTGGCTCATGAATTAGCCCGTATTGCTAGATATGATAATCCTAGTATTTGGTTAGATGAACCCCCCAAAGTTTAATTTCATTTCTTGTCAATGATGTATCTTTGATTATCAATGAATAAAGAGGGGATTTCAAGCGGAAAAAAAAAGGAAGCAATTATTTTCTACGAGAGTTGAGACAAAACAAACCGTGGTAAACTAACAAAGTAAATAAGCGACCGTTCAAAAAAAAAATGATCGTTAAAAAAAACAAAGTAAATAAGCGAGGGAAAGATTGATCTCGACAAGAAACTTTGAAAATCACTGTTGTTTGGTCTTGACTTCTGCGCAGTCCCGTAGCTATCAGTTAATTGACTGTACAGCAGGGAGAAATATATACGTGTTCAAATTCTTGTGATGACCGGGCCAGGCGCGCATGCTTGACCGATTGCTAGCCGTGTTGGAATTTATAGCACTCTTGACTCTTTCATGATTTGGTCTAAGTAGGAATATTGACGACTAAAATATCTTCTGGTGTTTTTTGAACTAGGCTTTAACTGAGAATGGTGTTTTGGAGGACGAGTTTCATGGAGGCCTTTATTTCTTAAAATTCAAATTCAAACTTTTATGTTTCAAAAAATTCTGAAAAATATATGCGAGTATGTAAGGATGTAACCCACATGTGTGTAAAATTTCATGATGAAATACGTTGAAATGCAACCTGTGCAAAAAAAGACAAATTCATGGCCTCGGAGGATGAATAATATGATGTGTTAAATAACCCTAGATTTGTCTTTTTTGCACAGCCCACATTTCAACGTATTTTGCCATGAAAATTTACACACATGTGTATTATGCCTTCATATATATCTATACATTTTTTCAGAAATTTTTGAAATGTAAAAATATGAATTTCGATGAAATTTGAACTTTGAATCTAAAGGCCTCTAGTGAGCTCGGTCACCAAAGGCAGTTTTCGGCTTTACCCCGCTTTCTAGATAAAGCAAACGGCTATACAAAAGTTACGGTGGCATATAAGATGGCTGGGGCCACATCACAAACATGTCCAAGGAAATATAAAAGAAACATAAAAAGCCACCGAGTGGCAAATTACAAAGCATCCATAAAAGGTGGAGAGTCGGCACGCAGAAGCCAGAAGCGCATGCAACATACGTCCAAGATGGTGGCAATCCTGCTTCCTAGCAAGTGGATGGCATAGCTGCAAGAATGCAATAAATTCGAAGAACAAGTCAGAAGCCTGCCGTGAGAAGATCTGTTCAATCACCGTCTTTTGGTGTTTGTGCATGAGCACATGAGCTTTTCCTATTTAGATGTGTCATTAGTCTTTTTTTAGGTTGCTTACCACATGGACGATGTGGTAACGGGTCATTAATCATTACACAGGCTTTTCATGGCTGTTTACAACTAGTACAAAAAAGTACAACTGTATTTTTTATTCCTTTTATCTCTGAGAGAGTATATTCCTTGGCATTGGAACTCAGGCGAAATAACACACTGAGATTTACTACCAATGTCCATGTCTGAATTCAAAGTGGCAAGACATAAAACTTGCAGCACTGTAAACATCCAAGATGTTAATGGCAGTGCTATATTTGCATTTTTCAACATAGGAGCTTCATTTACTTCAAAACGTGTGACAACAAGGCAGATGCATCATCTTCTTAAAGTCTTGTAGGATTGCCTTTCATTTACAGGAAGCACAAGGAATGGAACTGTTAGAATTTTAGCCATTGCACTGGCAGACCGCCGCCATGGAGGCGTCCCATTGCGTTGCCCCTTGTCGCAGACGCTTCCATGGGGCTGCCTTTGAGAACTCCCATCTACATCCGCCTCCCCCGTCGTGGTACATGCCGGGAACCGCAGGGTGCCGCTCCCCTCGGCCTCCGCCTCCGCCGCCGCATACATGTAGAACCGACAGGCGACGCTCCCCTCCGCCTCCCCCATCGTGGTACACGCAGGTAACTGGCGGTCATCGCTCCCCTCTGCCCCGCAACTCCTGTGACTTGATAGTGTGGGATGTGTGTGTGTGGTACAAATGAATGGATAAGGGGGAGGGGTTGTGGTCTCTTCATTTGGTCCCTGGTGATCTAGCCCGAATGATTTTAAAAAATGGTGTGGCAACCTCTATTATGTGTTTCGTGCTGTAATAAAGTGACGGCGACGAATCCTTTTGGGACGAGACACCAAATTCCAGATGTTCGGGCGTTATCATTTCAAAAAGTAAAAAGCACGTGCGGGGGCTCAGTGGCCCCGCATTTGCGTGCCTCAAATCCACTACCACAAGTGGCTATTTTTTTTAAAATAATACATTTTCTTAATTAAATTTCATAAATATTACGCCGGATTATTTTTTTCAAAAATAATACACCGTCGGCCTGCTGCAGGCCGACTGGATCTAGTCAGCCCACATCAGGCCGACTGGGCCTAGTCGGTCCACAGCTGGCCGACTGAGATCCAATTGGCTTGCTGCTGGCCGACAGGCCTATCGGCCGCGAACCCTCCTGCAGTCGGCCAGCAGCTGGCCGACAGGAGCTTAGTCGGCTTCCAGCTGGCCGACAGGAGCTCATTTGGCTAACTGCTGGCCGATTGCAACTAAATCAACACCGATTGATGCATGTTGCACGTTGTTCACTCCTTCCCGCCATATTTTCCCCCTTTGCTCTTTTCCGCCATATGTTTCCGCATAGCTCGTTCCCGCCATATTTTTCCCGCTCTCTAGTTGCCTCCTCCTTTGCTCGTTCCCGGCATATTTATCCGCTTTGCTCGTTCCCGCCATATTTTCCCGCTTTGCTCGTTCCCGCCAAATTTTCCCGCTTTGCTCGTTCCCGCCATTTTTTCCTGCGTTGCACGTTCCCGCCATTTTTTCCCGCTCTCTAGTTCCCACCAGTATCTCCCGCTACCGAGTTCCCGTCTTTCTTTGTGTTCTGAGTCTATAAAACACCCTCGGCAGTAACGTTGGTAAGCATTCAGTTGTAGTCTCGTAGTCTCGTCAAGATGTCCGGATATCCTTTCGGTCGTAGTTTTCACCCTAGTATGTCCAGATGTCTTCTGGATTTAGCCACCGATTTCAGGGTAGACAACAAGATGGTTCAATGGGAGAAGCTCATCAGTACTGACACCCTACTGAATGAGCTGGCTCACGCACTAAGTAGGTGCGGGTGGCCTTCCAGGACCTTTGAGAAGATATGAGAAGAACTTCTGAGGTTGAAGGGGAGATGGAAGAAGCAACAATCAAAGGGTGAATCATACCTAAATTGTGCAGCAGAACATACTTTTCTATGGACTGAGGACAGCGAGGATCATGACGATATCTTCATGCCGCCGCTTCCGGGTTATACATCTTCGAAGGGTAAGAGTTCAGCATCGTCAAAGGGCAAAAGTTCTCCATCGCCGAAGAGCAAGAGTTCTGCATCGTCGAAGAGCAAGAGTTCTTCATCGTCAAAGGGCAAGAGTTTTTCATCGTCGAAGGGCAAGAGTTCTGCATCGATGGAGGATGACGATGATGACTTCATGTAGTTTTTATCCTTTATGTTGTTAGTTAAGTCGTACGTGCCGTTTTATTTGGATGTAGTTCTATCTAGTTGTTTGTACTTTCTTGTTGTATGAGCATTATGTTTTATCTAAATAGCAGAGACTAAAATAGAGTAGTCATATGTCTCATACATAAATACATTGTCATTTGTCTCATACATAGAATACACATAAGTCTCATACAGAATTAAATGGTCATGTCTCTACTGATAGATAAAAGTGTCACTAACGATGTCTGCCCTGGCGCGGAGGCGGATCTTGAGGCGTCGTCCATCCGTACCTATGTATTGGCCTGATGATACGAGGCGGAATCTCAGACTCACCCTGGTCATACTGTGTATCCTGTGTTGGGCCAGGTGGAGGAGTCGAAAACATGTCCGGCCACTGGATGTGCTGCGACATCTGACCCTGTATGTTGTCCTCAGGACGTTGATCACTCCCCCATGTATCATGTGATGCAGACATAGATGCATGATATCCGTAGGCTCCTAAACGATGGAACATTAAGTCATGCAGAATAAGGTCGCCTAAATTAATATTGAAAACAATACACATACCTGCTGGCTGTGACGGCTGCACTGGCTGAAACACAAAGCTCGACGAGGGACCCTGTTGCCATGGCTGTGGAGAAAACACGAAGCTCGACGTGGGACCAAAGTGCTCTGGGTGCTGCCACGTCGAACTGCCAGGTTGGTCAGGAGGGGGTGCCCTCATAGTCGGCTGATGTGCAAGACGCGGACGTGGCTGATGTCGGTGTGTGGAGTGACGCGGCTGCTGGTGCTGGTGCTGAACAATGTCGCTCCTTCGGGTGCACGTGATAGCCTCGTAGACAGCCCGAATCTTGTTCTGCATTCATTCCAAGAAGGGCTGTAGCACAGGACGGTGCTGAAGAAGAGGTCCAGACGACAGTGATCGTCCAAAGGTGGTCACGTCGTTATAGAGTTCGTGTGTCAAGCTAGCCTGCAAATTCTCGCCTTGGTTATTAAGTATGCACGTCAAAAATATGTGACAACTATATTTAAGAAAAATATATCTTACCGCGTACTGCCTAGAGCCTGAAGTATGATAGCTCGGGTACATATCCGATGGAGTAGGGTCAGGTATCTCCTCTGGGTGAGAGTGCTCAACGATGCGCAACCGTGCCGTTCATGTAGCGCCGCAAATAGAGATTGAATTCATTGAGATCAAAATCATGATTCTGATGCCATAGATGTGTGTTTGTTGTCTCCCATTCTATAACATATGGCTCTAGTCTAACTAGCCACTCGGCAGTTGTCCTAGTCATGCCCTTCCTTGTCGTCCTAAAATTGCGGTGTATTTTTCAACAATTATCTAATGCTTGAAAAGAGTACTATGAAAGATAATGCAACATTGAAAAACTGGTAAATACATGTGGATGTGTGCTGGCACCGGGTTTTCTGTAGGGGGCGGCAGCTCCGACTGCAGAAGACCAAATTGCCTCATAACCCTTTGTTGTGCCATCTCCTAGACGAAGACATCGAAGATGATCTTTGATTTTGTCATCCAGTAATCTCGGTCCCTTGTGCATAGCACAGACAAACCACCGGGGTATCTCGCTTGTATGGCTGCTTTCGTGTAGGGCTGCGAGATGACCCCAGTGTACGTATCGAACTGCTCGTTCAATGTCGTGTATGCTTTCCTGGTCTGATCACTAGCAAATCGCCTCTGCAGAAAACAAAAGTTAGTACCCGCTAGCATAGAACTATCTTTTGTGCTCAAAAAGTTGCATTAAACTATACACCGATACATACCTCATGACGTGTCCAACACAGACCGAAAGTTGGCATGTCGATGCCGTCAGCATCGAACCTAGCGTCTATAGGCTGATTCACAAGTACGTCTGGTCGCCCTATAGAGAACCTCTCCCACGACCACGGATGAAGGAATAGAGGGCATCCAAGAAGGGCTAGCTTTTTCGATGTAAGTTGACAGCCGTTGCACATACCTCGGTACGTAGCCGCTAGGACCGCCGAACCCCAACTCCTCTGTCTGATCTGATCAGCCGTCTGAGCGCTCGCTATCTCGAGTGTCATAGGAATGTAGAGCGCGCTAATAGTGGTGACATGGTTCTCTGTGAACATCACCTTGCTGAAAAGCCACATTAAGTAGGCCTCCAGGCTCCGTGTGATCTGTTCTGCAGTCATCGGCGCCGGGAACTTCTGTATCTACATTAAGCATAAAGAAAATTTTAGTAAGCCACATGTATTTTTCATAAAACTATGCGCACGATAAGTTGAAGATGTTAGGTAGGGAAATTAACCTGGAAATTGAGCAACCACTCATACTTAGGTCCGTGATGCTCCCATATTGGATCCGGAGCATTCGGATAAAGAGCATGAAAACGATATGTAAGACCTCGCTCCCAACCAACCGGTGCGTCCAACGGTCCTTTGGCATGACCTGCCAACGGTTGTCCGAGCAAAAGTGACACATCCTCTAGAGTAGGAGCCATCTCTCCCCATCGGAAGTTAAACGTGTGGGTCTCTGGCCTCCAACGGTCCACTAAGCAGCTCAACAAGGAGGAGTCGATGGCGAGGCGTTTCCAGCCCGGGATAGACTCAACCAGACGCGCGAAAGGTAAAGAGCCGGCCCATTTCAACCTTCATCACAGAACATTGCAGTTAGTGTCTCCAATTAATATGCATGTCAGTGTGCAAATTAATAAAGCATGTACCTTTGTTCCCATCCTCAGTGTATCCCCCAGTGCTCCTTAGGAGTGCGAGTGACCAGAGGCTCAAGCCTCTGCTCAGACCAAATCGCAGCACGATGACCCCTATCAATGTCCCCATGCAGCAACCCCATTCCCGACATTCCTGCACATAGTGCCACACTTAATACAAATTTTCAAACATAGTGCCACACTTAATACAAATTTCAAACATAGTGCCACACTTAATACAAATTTCAAACATAGTGCCACACTTAATACAAATTTTCAAACATAGTGCCACACTTAATACAAATTTCAAACATAGTGCCACACTTAATATAAATTTTCAAACATAGTGCCACACTTAATACAAATTTCAAACATAGTGCCACACTTAATACAAATTCAGAACATAGTACTGCTGGCTTAGTTTCTTCCTCTACCTCTTACTCCTCTACCTCCTCTTCGTCCCCGGTTGCCACGTCCATGCCCAGGACCACTGGCAGTAACAAAAGTGGGACAATTAGTGTCCCTATGGCCAAATTCATTGCATAGAATGCATTGAATTGTCGGACCTCCTGCTTCAGATTCATCCATATCATTCCGGATGCGATGACATTGACGTCTGCCTCTACTTGTACGCTTATGCTGTGGGTATGGAATGTAACGCCTTTCCGAGGGGTTGATGGTGTTGAAGTTACCCATTGATCGAAAACCCATCAGCTCACCTGTCCAGGTATTCAGGACAGACTCTTTTAGAAAATATGAAGACACAAATGATATTGCGTCCAATCCAAGCAGCCCGCAAGCAGCAAGTACATGTGAGCAAGGTAGGTGAAGCAATTTTGGTTTGTTGCATGTGCACTCACATGTTGGCCAGGCTTCATTTCCAATTTTCACCTCATGTGTCCTCATCTCATTTGCACATCCGAATTTCTTGTTGGCTAAGCGGACCTCAAACCTTCTTTCTTGATTACCGATGGCGACTACAGTGTGTGACCTTGCTTTTTGCATCTTGTTGTCCATGTACTTCGTGACTCTTTCACAGTAACGTGTATTCGGGTTGTTCAAGATATGTTGCTCTGCTTTTTGACGTCTATCTCTGAAATACTTCATGGTGCCATAGAAAATACGCTCAACGATGGCTGTAAGTGGCAATGCCCGGTTTCCTCTGAGGACAAAGTTGTATGTTTCGGCGAGGTTGGTTGTCATGACACCGTACCTTGCTCCATGTGTGTCATGTAGCAAAGACCACCTCTCAAGAGGCTCATCATCTATCCACTGCTGGAAGGTTTTAATTGACCTCTCGAGCCTTCTCCTAGTACCCGGTGGGTCAAAGCCTGGCAAGTCACACAGCCCAACAGGCTCCTCCTCCACGGCCGCTGTTCCTGTTGCCAACTGGGCAGCTACTGCTTCAACATGTGCCCTCACCGCTGCATGTCTTGCAGCTCTCCTATCCCTAACATGTCTCTGCGTGCACACATTAAGTCTGTCACGTATCAAATTGTACTCCCATAACCGGTTCTGCTTGCAGAGTTTTTTGAATCGATTCATCATGTTCTTGTTTATGAACTATGAGAAAAAATTAGCCCCCAGATGGCGCATGCACCAACGGCTCTGCAAGTCCTGCCATTGAGTCTGTTCCTCACGGCCTGGATTTGTCAGTGTCCTTATCACACTGAGTATACCTGCATGCCTGTCATGAAGGATGCACGCATTGGGCTTCTCCTTAAGAACGGATATTTTCAACTGCCTGAAGAACCATGTCCAACTCTCAATGTTCTCACTCTCCACGAAAGCAAATGCGAGTGGGACAACTTGATTTTGGCCATCTTGACCTATGGTTGTTAGGATCTGACCTTTGTACTTGCCTGTGAGAAATGTACCATCTACACATATCACCGGTCGGCGATGCCTGAAAGCTTCGATGCATACACCGAAAGAGAAGAAGAGACGATGCAACACTCTCACAGTTGGGAATTCTGTCATGAAGAGGTCTTGGATATCGATATAGGTGCTTGGATTCCGCTGCTGCAGTGTGCGGAGGAGCTTGACAACAGAGTCATATGCATCAAAATAAGAACCAAATATGCTCTCCAGCGCCAAATGCTTAGCCCTCCAAGCCTTGCCATAAGAAATTCTGGACTTTAACCAGGCGAAGACTTTTGTCTGGATTGCCTTCACTTCCATAGCTTTCCCCTGCACTATCTCATCATAAAACAACCGAGCAATAAGCGGCGATGAAAGGTTGGCATGGTCTTGAGGGATGCACGAAATAAGACAAGTGTGATGCACTAAGTCACTGATCATCCAACTTGTGCCATACTTAGATAGATAGCCGTGCACCCTGACAGGGCAATCTGCATTCTTGCATACCATTGTAAGGTATTTTTGACTTGACACCTGAGCTGTGAAAACCCTTTGCATGGACATTGCCCAATTAATTATTGCATCCTTCATAGCTTGCTTGTTCGGATACATAGCTCCCGTCGCAATATTGTTCTGGTGATATTGCTGGGCAGAATCATGTCCATCGTTGACTGTCATTGCAGATGAGAAGTCATGATTCCATGATGCAGGATTCGGGGCCTCCTCTTCATTGTCTTCCTCATTCGACTCCTCAGAATCATCGGCATGACCCATATCAACATCGGTGTCTTCTTCTTCCATCTGATCCCGCATGTGCCCAGCTACCTCGTCAGTGTCCACCTCACCCCATGTAATCACCATCATCATTTCCTCCTTCTACCTGACTACTCTGCCCTGGTTCGTAACCAGCAGCATTTCCTCCTTCTACCTGACTGCTCTGTCCTGGTTCGTAACCAACATCCCCAGCATTTGACATAGATAACTGCCTCCCTCCAGTACTCAGCCCAGGATCATAGCCACCCTCGCCTTCATGTGTAGTCACCTCATTCACGACGGGAATCACTGCAACATGATTGCATCCCCTGCGTTCACAACCTTGTAACCACCGCACTCACTCGGAGTCTCGCTCTATTGGCCTCAAATAAAAATATATTGTTGAACTTGACCGTGTCCACAATGCATGAACACCGACTGTGTGCGTTACAGTATCTAGCCCTAAACTTGCCGCAATCCATTCTTTCAACTGACTGACTGACCATGTTTGAGGCGCGTTCATTGGCACCTCCATGTGAGCAAACTCACTCAGATCAGCTCCCATCTCAGTTGTCTTGACAGTTCCAGGACCATAGTAAAATATGAATTTCACTACATCAGACATCTCGGCTTGTCTAATTTTTTTCCAACAACGACAAACAAATAATAAGCAACGCTTTCAAATATCCGCACTACTAAATATTAGACATGTATATATTTACGGACCAACTAAAAATATTCACAGACCTACAAAATTTACTTTTGAATATTTGACATCCACAAATCGTATGGAATACTACCAAACAATTACGAGAGATAAAATGTGTGTTGAAATATACCCTTGAAGCGTGCAAACGAACGACGAACGACGGGCTTCACTCAACGGAACCGGAGCCGGAAACTCGCCCAGCAACGCCGGAGCTCGACCACCCCCACTGCCTACACCGCAATGCCCGAGCTTCACCACCACCACCACCGCCACAACCTTCACCAGTGAGCTCAAAAAAAGCTCCACCAAAATGCTCACTGATACGTCCAAAACGTATCTATAATTTCTGCTTGCTCCATGCCTCTTTTGGATGATATTGCTATGATATTTATACACTTCCATACACTTTTGATCATATTTGGACTAACCTATTAACTCAGTGCACCCCAGTGCCAGTTTCTGTTTTCGGCTGTTTTTGTATTTCAGGTTTTCACGTTACGAGAACTGCCAGGAAAAATCCAGAAAAATTATATAAAAAATCAGCGTTCCAGAACCTACCGTGCGCCCGAAGGACAGTCGGGGGGG
>LR738710.1:255461343-255475417 GCA_902687465.1 Secale cereale | reverse complement strand
GGGGGGGGGGGGTTGGGCCCCCCGAGGCTCCTCCGATGCCCCCCTTTGGCATATATTTAAAGCGTCTCCCGAAACCCTCGAAACAGGAACTCTTTTTCGCGATCTCATCTCTGTTTCGCCGCCGCCGCCGCTTCCAAGATCGGGAGCACCAGGAGAACTCTTCCGGGCACCCTACCGGAGGGGAGGATCACCACCGGGAGCTTCTCCACCACCATGGACGCCTCCCGGATGAGTTGTGAGTAGTCTCCCTTGGACCATGGGTCCATGACCAGTAGCTATGTGATGTTCTCCTCCCGTTCTTGTGCTTCACTAATTAGTCCTCGTGAGCTGCCCTACATGATCGAGGCACATATGTAATCCTTATGCTGTTGCTATGATGAGTTTGCTGGGATCCGATGGATTATGAGATTATGTTCAGATTGTGTTTGAGTAATATATTTGATTCACCTCTTTTATGTTTATGTTCGTAAGTAATTCTTGCATGTTCTTCGTTGTTATTTATTGCTTTGGCCAAGTAGTAGGTAGTGACTCCAAGAGGGAACGTTATGCTCGATTGTGGGTTCATGCCCCTCGATGACTAGTTTGAGTGACAGAAACATGAGTCAAGGGGATGTGCTGTTGCCACAAGGGGGAAAACAACGGTGCTTGTGCCCGCGGGTGCAAGGATTATTTACTTTACGCAAAGTTCTTTTAATGCAGTTGTCTGTTGCATTGAGTTTACACTATGGGTGGGACTCGCAACTTAATACCAGCGAGATGTTCTGGATAGATATCTCAAGGTGGATGATTAGTAGTAGATATTGATGGATTCCGGTCTACTTACTTTAGCGTACCACCCATGCTTTGAACCTCAACCTTTCTTGCAATGTAGTCAGCATTGGTTTGCGCACATGGTCCTGTCAATTGCCCAGCTGTAATTCATTTACCTCACATAGCTGTTTTATCGTCTTTTGGGAGAGAGACATCACTAGTGAACATCATGAGACTCCGGTCCATATTACCATCATTGATCACATCCGCTATTTAATTTTCCGCTATTTACTTACTATTGCAATTATACCTATCACTATTATCACTTGCGTTTGATCCTTTGTAAACTACAAGGCCGGAGGGATTGACAACCTCTCTGTACTCGTTGGGAGCAAAGTTATTTGTATCTGTGTGCAGGTCCACGTTGATTGCTAATATCCGGCGCCGTTAGCAGTTGACACCTTCTTGTTGAAACTGGGAGTATCTGGGAAATCGATCCTTGGTATTACCAAGGGAAAACTTCTGCTACACTGCATCTCAAACCTTCCACTTGGGGTAACCAACGAGGGGTGAGAAGCCACCTAGCACTCACCACGAACACCACGAGCTACCCCATGATTAGATCGAGGTATCCCTTGGCTCCCCTCACTACGTAGAACTCATTCACGGTGCCAAATCCACAAAAAAATGGGTGAGTTGGGTGTATAAATTGGAGAATATATGTGTGAGGAGAGGGAGAAAGAAGAACAGAAAGGAGAAGAAGATAAGAACGAGCTGGAGAAAGAAGAAGGAAAGGAGAAGGGAGAAGGAGCCAGCCGCGGTGGGGGGCCCGCACCCTGTCGGCCCGCAGCAAGCCGATCGGTCTGCGGCTGGCCGACAGGGGCGCCCCGTGACCGGCCCGCGCCGACAGCCAGCGCTGCCCCCCTCGCGACGTGGCCAGCCCAATCAGCGGCTGGCACGTGGCAGCCCGACCAGCTGTCGGCCTGCTGTCGGCCGACGAGGCCCAGTCCGCTTGCTGTGGGCTGACTAGATCCAGTCGGCCTGCAGCGGGCCGACGGTGTATTATTTTTGAAATTTTTTTCCGACATAATATTTATGTAATTTAATAAAAAAATGTATTATTTTTAAAAAATTAGCCACAAGTTGTGGGTAGTTCCAGGATTACTTACGAGAGGAACTAGGATAATTCTTAGGCCTTGTTTGGTACTAGGGTTTTTGAGGGGATTGGTGGGGATAATCCCCACAGGGATTGGGTGAAACCCCCTTCAAATCCCCATTTATCCCCAATACACTAGGTAGGAGTAGTGTATTGGGTATTGAGAAAAATGCATTAAAGCTTGGGGGTTTATGGGGAAATATGGGGATAAAACATGTCAAATACACTAGAATCAAATAGTGTTTCGGGATATGCGGGGATTTAGGAATTTGACCGGAATAATCCTCACCAATTCTCTAAAATACACTAGTACCAAACAAAGCCTTAACGGATCTATTGAGACGGGCTAGTAGGAGTAGTCCCCTTGGATTTTATGCGGAATGAAAAGTAATCCACGGTTGTAAACGGTGGACGGGCATCTTGCTCTTTCTCTCAATGAATACATGGTACGTATGCTTGTTCGTCGTATTTTTTAGAAAAGCTGGGGAGAACCATACTTCTCAGGCAAATGAAATGTGCAGTATAAAACGGAGGAATTGGGCAGAAGAATATGCCAGAAAGAAAGAAGAAATCTCTGCCGTTCCAAATGCACCGGTGTATGTACCGCGCACGGCGAGGACAAAGAGGTTGTTTGGTTTGTGATTAACTTTGCCAAAGATTGCCATACCTAAGATTAGGCAAGTTTGATCAATTTAGGTGAGTGTTTGGTTCAAGCCACATTTTTGACAAGCCACACTTAGACCCCACATGATATATACACATAAAAAGTGTGGCAAGATTTTTTTAGGCTTGTTAACTTGTGACTCTCATTTTGATGAACTAACATTAGGCAAGCTTGGCAAAAATGTGTTGTAAAGTGTGGTAATGTTAGGCTTAGAACTAAACAGCTTCAAAGTCCGTTTAGTTCGACAGGAACCTCCCTTAAGTCAACACTTTGTCGTGTGGAAATCGCTAGTGGACGTGTGGAAAACATAATTGAACCCCGCAAAAAAAAAGCATAATTGAAGGTTCGATCTAGGCCACGTAAACTCACGTGGAGTACTTTCCCCCCGGTCGTTTCGGTTCTTCCCCTGGGCCATGTCGCGTCCGCCACCGCTGTCGACACGGCCGATAGCCCGATAGGCGCCACTGAAGCTGGCTGGGTGGCTGGGCCCCGCGAGCATTTATAAGTGGCCCCACGATTTCAGAACCACCAACGACTCTCCAGTATAGTAGTCAAGTCAAACGAGCCCCACAAGGGTCAACACCAGACCCCACCTCCAGTACTCCCCTCAACCTAGCGTTCTACTCTGCTTCACCTTTAGAAGAGTCGAGCTCGAGCCAGCACCGCATCTTCCACCGCTAGCTCTACGGCTCGTCGGCTCGCCCAAGCGGCCAAACACCATGGCCTCGCACCACCGCGGCCCCAGCCCCTCCTACCTCGCCATCGCCGCTGCCCTCCTCCTTGCCTTCCTTCTCCCGCCGCTGGCCGCTTCCCAGTGGCAGAACTGCGGCAAGAACGACAACTTCAACCAGAACAGCACCTACCAGGCTAACATCCGGGCCCTCTCCGTCACCCTTCCCAAGAACGCCTCCTCTTCGCGGACGCTATTCGCCTTCGACAGCGTCGGCACCGTCCCGGACATCGTCTACGCGCTCGCGCTCTGCCGCGGCGACGCCAACGCCTCTGCCTGCGGCGCTTGCGTCTCCAACGGCTTCAAGGACGCGCAGCAGCTCTGCCCCTACAATAAGGTCGCCGCCGTCTACTACGACCTCTGCTACCTTGGCTTCTCCAACAAGAACATCCTCTCCGCCACCGACGGCGACAACAACGCCCTCCTGCTGATGAACAGCAATAACGTCACCGGGCGAGTGAAGGTGTTCGACGCCGCCGTGGGCATGCTCATAAACGCCACTGCGGATTACGCGGCCACGAACTCCTCCAGGCGGTTCGCCACAGGGGAGGAGGGGTTTGAGACGATCGACAAGGTGAAACCCAAGATTTACGGTCTGGCGCAGTGCAGGCCGGATATGTCACCGGCCGATTGCCGAAGCTGCCTCGCAGATATCATCACGTACATCCCCCAGTACTACACTGGAAGGCAGGGTGCTAGGACCGTTGGATTGCGGTGCAACTACAGGTATGAGCAGTATTCCTTCTTCACAGGGCCTTCTATGCTGCAGCTCCCGGCGCCATCCGTGGGGGCAGGTCCAGCTCCAGCGCCATTACCAGTCGGAGGAGGTGAGCTTGGAGAACTAACTTCATCTTATTGCACGATTCAGTGTTTTGGCCTGAAGTAATTTCACAATTGAGGGACAGAAGCAGTGAGATTTTCTTTTCTTTTTCGGGAAGGTAAAACAGTGTTGTTCGATCAACTGGATCGAGTCCATTTGGATTCACACACCACGTTCTACTGTACTATTTAATTTGATTCTAGCATATAATTATAGACTGTCAACACCAGCCAGGGGCTTTTTTACAGTCTGATTCAGTTGTGCTAAAATAAGTAGTAATCCAATCTTCGGAGTTCTGTAAAGAACTCGGAAGCAATTAGTTCGTACAACAGTTGAGACAAAACAAACCAAGGTAAACTAACAAAGTAAGTTAACGTGGGAAAGATTGCTCTCAACAGGGAGTTGTTTGGTCATGACTTCTGCGCAGTCCCGTAGCTATCAGTTAATTGACTGGACAAAACGGAGAATTATACGAGTTCAAAGTCTTGTGATGACCGGTCCCGGCGTGCATGCTTGGCTGATTGCTAGCCATAAAAACTCTTCTGCAAAGGGTCCGTGTTGGAATTTATAGCACTCTTGACTCTTCCACGATTTGGTCCAAGTAGGAATATTTTTTGACGAATAAAATATCTTCGGGTGTTTGTGCATGAGCACATGGGTTTTTCCTTTTTAGATGGGTCATTAGTCATTAATGACCATATCCTCACCAACTGTATTATGACATCACACGGAGACAACAAGGCAGATGCATCATCTTCTTAGAGTCTTGTAGGATTCTCTTCAATGTAACAGATGATCGAGTACTGACTGGCGCCTTTTGTTTACAGGAAGCACAAGGAATGGGACCGTTAGAATTTTAGCCATTGCATTGCCAATAGTCGCTGCTATACTGGCTGCTGTTGTAATTTGCTTTTGTCTATGGAGGAGGAAGAGCAAACCCGCACGAAAGGCGTTACCATCATGTAAGTACCTTTTTTTTTGTGAAACATGTACTCCCTCCGTTCGGAATTACTTGTCGTAGAAATGGATGTATCTAGATGTATTTTAGTTTTAGATACATCCATTTCCGAGACAAGTATTTCCGAACGGAGGGAGTAGTATTTTTTTTCTTGTTCACAAATGGAATCAATTTTCGAAAATGATCTATACAATCAAAGCTAATGTTTTGGCATTCGAAATTAGTTACATTCATGCATTACATGATTATTAAAATGTTTTTTCTCTTATGATAGACCCAAAAAATCCAGAGGACATACAGAGTATCGATTCACTCATTCTCGATCTATCAACTCTACGCGCCGCAACAGATAACTTTGATGAAAGGAATAAACTTGGTGAAGGAGGGTTTGGTGTGGTTTATAAGGTGGTAACTATATCATTTCACAAAGGCTTTTTATTCTGTATATTGCACTTCTAGTAAACAAATATTTCCATTTGTACAGGGAATCCTTCCTGACAATGAAGAAATAGCAGTTAAAAGGCTCTCGCAAAGTTCTCGCCAAGGGATAGAGGAGCTAAAAAATGAGCTTGTTTTGGTTGCTAAACTTCAACACAAGAATTTAGTGAGACTTCTTGGTGTTTGCTTGGAGGAACAAGAAAAGTTACTTGCGTATGAATACATGCCCAACAAAAGCCTTGACACCATTCTTTTTGGTAGGGCAACTCACCAAACCATTTTGCAACAGTGAAACAAACAACAAAAGTATATTCTGTACTGTTCTGAATTTCTGATGTTTCTTTTCCTGTGTGATAGATCCTGATAGGAGCAGTCAGCTAGATTGGGGGATGAGATTTCGGATTGTCAATGGGATTGCTCGAGGCTTACAATATCTTCATGAAGATTCTCAGCTGAAGATAATTCACCGGGACCTCAAAGCGAGCAATGTTCTTTTAGACTCTGAATTTAATCCTAAGATTTCAGACTTTGGCTTAGCAAGGCTGTTTGGCAGTGACCAATCCCATGATGTCACCAACCGTGTCGTCGGAACCTAGTAAGTGCTAGTGTAGTGTCAAAAAACGCCTTACATTA
Source organism: Secale cereale (assembly GCA_902687465.1). Classification (NCBI taxonomy): domain Eukaryota; kingdom Viridiplantae; phylum Streptophyta; class Magnoliopsida; order Poales; family Poaceae; genus Secale; species Secale cereale. Next base: position 255,469,268 of record LR738710.1, on the reverse strand, counting down.
TGGGACGGAGGGAGTAGTATCTGAGAGTGCATGCGTCCGTAACATAATGTTGTTATTTCAGCGGATACATGGCCCCTGAGTATGCTATGCGTGGGAATTACTCTATCAAGTCAGACGTGTTCAGCTTCGGCGTCTTGATTTTAGAAATCGTCACTGGAAAAAGAAACAGTGTCGCATATGACTCCGAGCACGCTGTAGATCTCTTAAGTTTGGTGAGTACTTTGGTTTTTTGACTATTAAAAACTTCGGCTTCTAGGCAAAGCTAGAATTTGTATTAACAAATAACAGTAATGGATAATTCATCTATCGAATGCAGGTGTGGGAGCACTGGACTATGGGAACAATTGTAGAGATCATGGATTCGTCCATGACTAACCATTCTCCTGGAGACCAGATGCTGAAGTGCATGCACATCGGACTTCTGTGTGTTCAGGAAGACCCCGCTGATAGACCGATGATGTCGGTTGTGACTGTCATGCTAAGCAGCAGTACTGTGTCTCTCCAAGCTCCATCTAGGCCAGCATTTTGCATCCAAAAGAGTGGCATGAACTACTCAGGAATGCACACGGATCCATATCCAGGAGTTTCACATTCTACCAGCAGATCACCTATGTCACCGAATGAAGTTTCGATTACAGAACTTGAGCCGAGATAAGTCCGAGACTGATGATGTACTCATTATGTACGCCATTCTTGCCAAAATAACCTATTTTGATGTAGGGAAAGACCTTGCATCATATGTATAATCTACTCGACCCCCTGGTGGTAGAAATTTTACTGAGCAATGGCATAATAGGCCAGTGTAATTATATTGTTGCGGTTCTGTTGGGTTAAGGCAACATTTTAAGATACCCTATCATTTTTATCTTGTGGATCAATATCCTGTTTATATGGAACCGCAAAAAAAATCCTGTTATATGGCTTATGTTGAATCTCCATATGAAATTCGTGGTATTAAAGGTGAACTTGAACTTCCAATAAAGTAGAAATGCATTATATCCCTCGTTATATTAATATCATCTTTTTATTCCCTTTATGGAAAGTTAACTTCAAGTCTTGTTGCTATTTTTGGCTGAAAATCGACGAGTTCGGTCCTGCAAAAATTTGCGAGCCAAATAACTTCATCTTTGTAAGATTGTGAAAAACATGCCCAATAATTCCCTTAAAAAAACTTGCCTAAGGTTTGGTTTTTTCTTTTTTTGAGGGGTGCCTAAGGTATTTTTTCATAGGGGCGCCTAAGGTTTGGTGAAACCTCACTTGAGAATTGTTGAAATTTTCCAATCAAAATTTGGGAGGTCACCAAGCCCATGTGGAGTGTGAGGCATCGCCCGCGCGCGAGAGCTATTTCTCGCTTTAAGCAAGACGATAGCTTTGTCTCGCTGAAGATTTTCCTCTCCTGAACATTTTTAGAATACTTGTTCAAGATTTTCCAAATATGTTTTTGAAGAGTTTTTCAAATATGTAGAATATTTTGAAGTGTAAAGAAAATTAAAAAATAAGCAAAAAACGAGAACAGAAAAAAAAACAGGCTGTGGCCTCCCGCGCAGATGAACCGGCCCATCTGGGGCAGCCCCGGCGCGAGGCTTCACCCCAGTCTGGCTTAAAGCGAGACATAGGGCGCCGTCGGCCGCGTCTACTTATCGTAACAGGCTGGAAGGAACACTCTCCCGCGTAACACCTTGTACATGGGCCAGGCGGGCCATAATGACTTCGTCTCTTTCAATATTTCGTTTTCTCCACCTTTTTTCGTTTTATTTTTATTTTTTATTTTTATTTTTTACTTTTGTTTATACTTCCATAATATTCTAAATAAACATATTAAAAAACAATTTACATAAAAATATTTGAAAACAAATGTTAACTAAGCATTTGAAAAATGTTAAATGCACATAGAGAAAATGTTTCTCATGATCCAAAAGATTTATACATGACAAAAAAAAACAAAAATGTGTATGAAAATCATGTAAGAATGTTAATCAAGCTTATGAAAAATGTTAAATGCATATAGTGATTTTTTTATCATGTATTCAAAGAATTATTGACCATGTATTAAAAAAAATCAAGAATTTGAAAATGTTAAATGTGTATAGAATAAATGTTGACAATGTATCAAAAAGTTAATCATGTATTATATTAAAAAGATGTTACACTTATATTTGAAATATATCAATCAAGCTTTTGAAAAATGTTAAATGGATATAAAAAAATGTTGACCATGTATTCCAAAATAGTTAAACGTCTATTAAAAAAGGTTAATAAAGCATTTGAAAAATCTTAACTGTATATAGAAAAAATGTTGACCCTGCATTAAAAAAATTAGTATTATAGTTGAAAATGTTAATCGATCATTTAAAAATATAAAAAATGTGTATTGAATGCTGACAGTGCATTCAAAAAAGTTAATCTTGTATTGAATTTTAAAAAATGTTAAACTTGCATTTGAAAAATGTTAATCAAGTCTTTCAAATGTTAAATGTACATATAAAAAATGTTGACCATGTAGTAAAAAATAGTTAATCTTGCATTTCAAAAATTGTTACTAAAGCATTTGAAACAAATTAATTGTGTATAGAAAAAATTATGACCGTGCATTAAAACAATGTTAATCTTGTATTCGGCAAATGTTAATTAAGCATTTGAAAACGTAAAAAACGTAAAGAAAAAATGTGGACCGTGTATTCAAAAAATTTAATCATGTATTGTATTTCAAAATTATTATACTTGTAATTCAAAAAAATTAATAAAAAATCTTAAATGTGCATCATTGTTTTTGACCATGTATTCAAAATTAGTTAATCTTGCATTTCAAAAAAATGTTAATAAGTAAACAAAAAATTTAACTGTGCATATAAAAATGTTAATCTTGCATTTGAAAAATGTTAATAAAGCATTTGAAAATATGAAAAAAGTGCATGGAAAAAATAGTGACCATGTATTAGAAAAATTGTATCTAAATTTGGTAATCAAGAACGGAAACCCTAAAAACACAAAGAAACCCATGAGAAAAGGAAGAAAAACCAAACTAAACTAAAAAAATGGATTTTTTTGATGAAAAATAAGAAAGAAACAAATTTTTTGAAGAAAAATAGAATAGAAAAGGAATAACCATTAAAATGGAAAAGTAAAACTAGAAAAAAACCCTGCCAAACATAAGAAAACGAATCTAACAATTAAAGAATAATGAGAAACAAAAAACCAAGAAAAAACGTGAAGAAACAAAAATATGAAGAAAAAAAGAGCAAAATGCAACGAGCGAACGCGCGCACCCTAAACAACTAAGCCATGAGCGCGCATAAACGGGTCGACATATTGCTGTAGATAGCATGGGAAATCCTACAACGAGACAGAAGCTAGTGTCGCACTAACCGAGATATAGCTCTAGCGCTTGCACACCCATTGTATCTCTCCCTACTAAATCCTCGCCTCTCAAGCAATTTAACACCGCACTCCTCATGGACTCGAGGCTGCTCTACGACAACAAGGTGGCCTTATCATTTGAACTGTATTGATTTGAGAGAGAGGGCTTTTATTAATTGGTTGCCCTAGTACTACTGTACAAATGCTTACACACAATATTAACTAGTGGCGTGTCATTTTGAATCCACGACACTAGTATTTTTTTTTTCAAAATACCAGTGGTGTGGACATATTTCGTACGCCACGAGTGATAGGTAACTGGTGGCGTGTCTCAATTTTCACGTGCCACAAATGTGTGAAACCCAATACTCTCACCAAACATAAGTTAGTAGCGGCGTGTCAGCTATGTGACACGTCATTGGCACCATCACTAGTGCTGATGTGGCACCTAACGAACACGCCATCAGTAACTTGCGCCTTTTCTACACGCTACTGGTATGATTCATCAATAATTGTGTTGGCAGCCTTTATCATTCCTCCTCTCATTTCACTTTCTTCTCTCATTTCTGTTTTTCTTTCCTTCCACTTCTCCCTAGCTAGTTTTCTCTCTTAGTTTTTCTTCTTCCTCTCCTCCATCATCTTCACTCTAGTTAGCTAGATCTCTCTTTCATTCCTACTCCAATCCTCATCATTTGTTCTCTCCAAGCTATGTGGCAGGTAATGGATTCATCGGAGCTTGGAGAATTGACACGAACCACACGCGCCGGCCCATGTCAGCCTAGACCACTGAAAGATTGGGTATCCGGTGCCTTAGCCGAACCATCATCGAGGAATTTTCACGGTTTCGAGGGGGAAATCACCAAGATTGAAGGGGGATCCAAATTTCCTTTGTCCTTTGTCCACGGTTTTTTTCTATGATGAACATACAACCTACAAATCACCATGTTTAAATTTGGCACTTTTTCGGGTTCATTTTCCATATTTAGGGGATTATGTGCATTTCCTAGGCATTAATGCACATAATTCAAGTTTAAACAATCGGTGCATGAAAGGGTGCACAAGAACGGCCTAGAAAACCATGCTCGTGCCATTTAGTAAATTCTCATGCCTTTTACAAGGAAGGGACATATATTTCGATGAAATGTGTGACAATAGTCAACCACAAACGTTTGTTTATTGGGTTTTCAACTATAGAAAATTTGAAATAAATACTTGAAAAACATGATGACTGGCATGGTGCCATGGTATGACCTCACCATGCACTGGTAAAAATTAGAGAAGCTTTGGCTTATGTCGTCATGCACGCCCTTCATAAATCGAACCATCACCAAAGAAATTCCATGCTTTCGAGAGGGGACTCACCAAGATTGAAGGGAAATCCAAAAATCATTTGTTCTTTGCCCTGGAGTTTTTTCTACGATGAACATACACCCTGCAAATCACCGTGTTCAAATTTGGCATTTTTCCGGGCTCATTTACCATATTTAGGGGATTATGTGCATTTTCTAGGCATTTAGCGCATATAAATCCAATCCAGCTACAAGTGCACGGGTGTGATGTGAGCGACATGGATTGCCGTTCAATCACGGCGCATCCTACGGTGCACACGCGCGATCCGCATGGCTGGGGTTCTGGCCAATCATAACGCAACACACACTAGGCTCAACGCACACTGTTTCCGGAAGCAACGGAGATGAACCGTGTGCGATAATGAACGAGCAAAATTGTAAGGGAAGCCAAATTTATGCTGTAGTTTGTCATTGAGCTCTTGCATAAGTCAGTTACCTGTGCGATCTTTCCTAATAAACCAGGCGTACCATTGACCGAAAAAATCAAGTACACGTGTACATTTTTTTGGAGGCGAGATCTGCCAACTTTCTTTTTCTCGCACACGAGTATTTTACGCGCTTTGTCTGCGTTGTGTGTTTCCCCGCCCAAGTTTCAAGTTTCGCAGCGAAATTTTCATTAGGCACGCGATTTCAGAATTTATTCCTCCAACCACATCCTCACCCTCAGTATCCCGCCCTCCTGCCTCCCCTTACCGGCATCTCAAACCACCGCTGCCGCAACCACAACTTCAACCACATCTATGTTCTACTCGGATCTAGTCAGGTAACCCACCGATCTCTATCATGCTCCCGACCTAATTGCTTAAATGGCGCCTACGAAACATCCTTCTGCCTCCAAATCCCCACCGCCAGGAGCTGATGGCGGTCCATGGCGCGATGGCCGCTGTGCGTGTTGACCCGGAGGAACACCTCGCCTCCGCCGCCGTCGCCGACACGGTGCAGGCTCTGGCCCAGATGAAGTCCCCCAGTGACTACCCCCAGGACTTACGAGGTAAGATCTGACCAGCTAAATCTTACCAATACCACTTGCAACGGCTATGATTTGTACGGTTGATGTATTAAGCATGTTCGTGCCTTATTTATTTCAGTACTACACACTGTGTGATGTTCAAATATTACCGTGTCCAGCTCAATTCCACCAATACCAGCAACAAACTTACAATACATGACTTAGGATATCACTAGAGATGCTGCCCATTTGCTATTTTTAGTGGATGCTAACCCTGTTGTACTTAACATGCCTGTCCATTTACTAACGGAGGGTCATAATAGCCGATGCTGTTGTTTGCCGTCGAGGTTCGCTGCATCCCATGTCTTACAATATTTCACATCATTTGTGCAATTGCAGTTTAACTTGTACCATTTACCGGTTGCCTGTAGGTACACATGTCAGTGGCACTGATCCATGCTTTGACCCGAAGGAACAGCTCGCCTCCGCCGTCGCTGACTTTGGGCGGGCTCTGGCCAAGATGAAGGGCCCCAGCAACTACCTCTCAGGACTTACCAAGTATTTACTCACCAGTTCAATATTACCAATACCATTTGCAATTAATGGCTATGTTCTATACGGTCGATGTATTAAGCATTTTCTAGTAAACATGCTTAACACGTTTTTGCTACTTTCCCTACCTTTTTATAGACATCTGGGCCATTCTCTGCTCTGGCAGCACCTGCCTTGTGATGTTTAACTATGCCAGTTGCATTTTTATCAGTACCGGTTTCAATGTCTATTAAGCCTGTTGCAATTAACAATCGAATCCATTTTTAAACAGTTGTATTTCAATGGCTACAAACTTACTAAACATGACTTAGGATGTTGTTAAGCCTGTTGCAATTAATAGTTGTACCCATTTTTTAATCTGTCCATTTGCTACCATGCTACTCTCCGCAATGAAGATATTCTAGAGATGCTGCCCATTTGCTATTTTTGGTGGATTGATGCTAACCCTGTTCTACTTAACATGCCTGTCCATGTACTTACGCAGGGTCATAACGACCGATGATGTTGTTTGCAGTCAAGGTTAGCCGCATCCCATATCTTACAGTATTTCACATCATTTGTGCAATTGCAGTTTAACTTGTACCATTTACTGGTTGCCTGTAGGTACACATGTCAGTGGCACTGATCCACGCTTTGACCCGAAGGAACAACTCGCCTCCGCCGTCGCTGACTTTGGGCGGGCTCTGGCCAAGATGAAGGGCCCCAGCAACTACCTCTCAGGACTTACCAAGTATTTACTCACCAGTTCAATCTTACCAATACCATTTGCAATTAATGGCTATGTTCTATACGGTCGATGTATTAAGCATTTTCTAGTAAACATGCCTAACACGTTTTTGCTACTTTCCCTACCTTTTTATAGACATCTGGGCCATTCTCTGCTCTGGCAGCACCTGCCCTGTGATGTTTAACTCTGCCAATTGCATTTTTATCAGTACCGGTTCCAATGGCCATTGAGCCTGTTACAATTAACAGTTGAATCCATTTTTAAACAGTTGTATTTCAATGGCTACAAACTTACAAAACATGAATTAGGATGTTGTTAAGCCTGTTGCAATTAACAGTTGTATCCATTTTTTAATCCGTCCCTTTGCTACCATGCTACTCTTTTGCAATGAAGATATCACTACAGATGCTGCCGTTTTATTACCATTTGCTATTTTTGGGGGATGTTAACCCTATTGTAGTTAACATTGGCTTTCCATGTACTTACACAGGGCTACAATGGACGATGCTGATGTTTGCCGTCGAGGTTAGATGCATCCCATGTGTGATACACCATCTATTCCTAAATATAAGTATTTTTAGAGATTCCAATATAGACTACATAAGGAGCAAAATGACTGAATCTAGATTTTAATCTAAACTATATCTATAATTATATATACATTCGTATGTAGTTCATATTCAAATCTAAAAAAAATACTTGTACTTAGGAACATAGGTAGTTGTATTTTACATCATTTGTGCAATCTCAGTTTAGCTTCTAACATTTACTGGTTTGCTTGTAGGTACATATATGAGCGGTACTGATCCACGCTTTGATCCCTTTTGCATTTGGGGCAATGAGATATTCATGAACAAGCGTCAAGTGAGGAAACTAAGAAAGATTGCTAGGCAAAAGAAACGGGTGATTGGAATTAAGCTCTTTATTTACACTTTGTCGAAGACAACACTGAACTTTAGGATGGTAAGTAATGTGTTGCCTTACCCCCCCC
>LR738710.1:255377964-255461333 GCA_902687465.1 Secale cereale | reverse complement strand
CCCCCCCCCCCCGCCCACAACAAGTTACTCTATTAGACCTCATTATATGATATTTTCTCTTTTCAGTGGTTTCCGAAGCTATTTACTGATGATTACCTTGCAAACTACATGACCGGAGTGGAGGCAATTAAGGTTAAATTATATAATTCATGCTACCATGATAATGCTCTAGAAGTCTTCCTGAATGCTGTGAAGGATGGGCGGGCGATCGTCACAAGGGGTTGGACAAAAGTTGTACGTGCCTATGGCATGCATGAAGGCACATATGGGCATTCCACTTCTTCAACACCGTCGGCAGTCAAAATGATTTGCACTTGACTCTTCACCTTTACCGCCTTTAAATATTGTGGTTCATCATAGTTAATTGCTGCCTAATCCTGTAATTACTGAACATATTATATTGCCAATTTTATTTATGGATTCGTTGCTGAACCATTGTGCTGAGAATTTGAATTGCACGTTTCATATTTCAAAATTTCCAAATCGAATAATAACTTATAGGCAAAAATAAAAAGAGAACAGACGGTCATGGAACTTTGCAAATGGTTCTGGCAGTAAAAGCGCTTGTGATGGATAGCCCAATGCCACATAGTTTTGTACATCAAATCATGTGTGAAGTAGTTCATAAAAGCAAATAGTTAACCAAGGTAGAGCGTGTGTGATAGTTACATTTTTCACACACGAGCGTATACATAAAACTGTGTGGGATGTACATAAGAAGGAAAACGTTTTCCCTGGGATTGACTGTGTGGGATGTACATAAGAACGGAAACGTATTCCTTGGATTGACCGTGTGTGATATACATACCTACGGAAATGTTTTTCTAGGACTCACCGTGTGCGATGTACATACCTACGGAAAGGTTTTTCCGAGATTCACCATGTGGGATGTACATACCTACAGAAATGATTGGGTTTCGATGCCTCGCCCGATCGCACACGAGTTCATTTGGTGTCCCAGAAGGGCCTATCTCTGATGATTTCTGGGTCGTGTGGGAAGGACCCCCTTATCGCCCACACTCACTAGGCGACGGTTCCAAATGCCGTCGCGGAAAGGGGTTACAAATCGTTTGTATGGCACCGACGCGTACTAGTGCGGGTACATATCGGGTAACCGGAAGGAGTTCCGGGCACCCCTGGCAAAGATATGGGCTTAATGGGCCAAGTGAGGGAACACACCAACCCACAAGGGGCTGGTGCTCCCCCTATAGGGCCAGCCATATGGGGAGCAAATAAAAGGAGAGGAGGAAAAGGAAAGTGTGAAGTAGGACTCCTACTTCCTTCCCCTCCCCCTCCTTCCTTTCCCCCTTGTCCAAACATGGCAGGGGCCGGCTAGGGCAGGAGCCCTAGGGCCGGCCGGCCACCTATGTTGTGCGCCAGGCTGCCTCCCCTCCCGCTCCCACCTGTATATATATATATATATATATATATATATATATATATATATATATATATATATATATGTGGGGGGGGGTGCCCCTAGGACAACACACTACCAACAATTGTTAGCCGTGTGCGGCGCCCCCCTCCACAGTTTACGCCTCCGGTCATATTATCGTACTGCCGAGGCGAAGCCCTGCGCGGATCACTTCACCATCACCATCACCATGCCGTTTGTGCTGATAGAACTCGTCTACTTCATCGACACTTTGCTGGATCAAGAGTTCGAGGAACGTCATCGAGCTGAACATGTGCAGAACTCGGAGGTGCCGTACGCTCGGTGCTTGATCGGTCGTAATGAGAAGAAGTTCAACTACATCAAGCGCGTTGTCAAACGCTTTCGCTTTTGGTCTACGAGGGTACATAGACACACTCTCCCCCTCTCATTGCTATGCATATCCTAGATAGATCTTGCGTGAGCTTAGGATTTTTTAGAAATTGCATGCTACATTCCCCATCAGTGGCATCCTGAGCCAGGTCTATGCGTAGATGATATGCACGAGTAGAACACAAATAGTTGTGGGCGTTGATAGTCATACTGCTTACCATCAACCTAGCATGTATAGACATGGCCTCAGAACACTGGAGACCAAAAGGTCGAACATGAGTCATATAGTAGATATGATCAACATAGAGATGTTCACCATTGATGACTACTCCATCTCACGTGATGATCATACATGGTTTAGTTGATTTGGATCATGTTTCACTTAGATAACCTGAGGGATGTTAATTTAAGTGGGAGGTCATTAGTAATTTGATTAATTGAACTTAATTTATCATGGACTTAGTCCTGATAGTATTTTCAAATTATGTTGTATATCAATAGCTCGCGTTGTAGCTTTCCTATGTTTTTGATATGTTCCTAGAGAAAACTAAGTTGAAAGATGTTAATTAGTAGCAATGATGTGGACTAGGTCCGTGATCTGAGAATTATCCTCATTTCTGCACATAAGTATTATGTCCTTGATGCACCGCTAGGTGGGAGACCTATTGCAGGAGTAGATGTAGACGTTATGAACGTTTGGCAAAGCTCAATATGATGATTACTTAATAGTTTAGTACGCCATGCTTTACGGCTTAGAACCGGGACTTTAAAAACATTTTGAACGCTACGGAGCATATGAGATGTTCCAAGAGCTCTCATGCCCAGGTTGAAAGGTATGAGACCTCTGACAAGTACTTTGCCTACAAGATGGAGGAGAATAGCTCAGCTAGTGAGCATGTGCTCAGAATGTCTGGGTGCTACAATCACTTGAATCAAGTGGCAGTTAACCTTCCAGATAAGATAGTGATTAACATAAGTTCTATAGTCACTATCACCAAGCAACTAGAACTTTGTGATGAACTATAATATGCCAGGGATGACGAAAACGATTCCTGAGCTCTTCACGATGCTGAAATCGGCGAAGGTAGAAATCAAGAAAAAACATCAAGTGTTGATGGTTAACAAGACCACTAGTTTCAAGAAAAAAGGCAAGGGAAAGAAAGGGAACTTCAAGAAGATTGCCAAGCAAGTTGTCACTCCCGTGAAGAAGCCCAAAGCTGGACCTAAGCCTGAAACCGAGTGCTTCTACTGCAAAGGAAATGGTCACTGGAAGTGGAACTGCTCCAAATATTTGGCGGATAAGAAGGATGGCAAAGTGAACAAAGGTATATTTGATATACATGTTATTGACGTGTACCTTACTAATGCTCATAGTAGCCCCTGGGTATTTTATACTTGTTCGGTTGCTAAGATTAGTAACTCGAAACAGGATTTGCGGAATAAACGGTGACTACTTGAGGGTGAGGTGACAATGTATGTTGGAAGTAGTTCCAAGATTGATATGATCATCATCGCACACTCCCTTTGTAACACCCCAGATGTAAAACTTCCATATATGGCAATATATTCCATTTGGTCCTTATCCTTTCCTTGGGGGTTTTCTTTTTCATCCATACTTTGGCATCATTATTGCATTGTCATGCCTTATTGTTTCATCATCATCATGTTGCATCTTTGTCATATCATATTGCATTCTTGCCTATTGCATTATTCAAGTATACATTGTGGGGTTCTTGTATGGAATGATCTTGTGGTTAAGTGAGGTAGCTTGTTGTCTCCTGTTGCATGTTTCCTATGAACCATGCACCCTACCCTCTTTTCTTTTCCTTAAACTATCCCTTTCTTAGTTCTTGTGGAAATTCATCTTGCTAGCTTCAAGTAATGTCCATCTTTGCCTCATAAATCTTGTATCTTGTTCTAAACCTCTCTGCCAAATTTGATGACATTTGGACTTGATTTGGTTAGGTTCAAAAATACCTCCAGTTTGAAGCTAATTCAAACTTGTTATATATTTCTACCTCTAAAAATTTCCAACTCAATTTTGTAAATTAGGGCATAAATCTAGGAGCTTGGGAATATTTTTACCTCTCCCTAACTCCACTCCTAGCTGTCTGCACTTTTCTGGTTTTATTTTCTGTTTGAAGAAAAGAAAAGAAGATGCAGAGCAGCAGCAGCCCCACCTGGGCCTCAGCCACCAGGCCGACCGAGCAAGCCTCGGCGCGCACGCATTCCAGCCAGCCGCCGCGCGTCCCTCTCCCCCTTTCTCACCCACGCACCCACTCACCACCCTCTGCCTCGCCTCCATGTGGCCAAGCCAGGCCCACGCGTCAGTGATACGTCCAAAACGTATCTATAATTTCTTCTTGCTCCATGCTTCTTTTGTGTGATATTGCTATGATATTTATGCACTTCCATACACTTTTGATCATATTTGGACTAACCTATTAACTCAGTGCACCACAGTGCTAGTTCCTGTTTTCTGCTGTTTTTCTATTTCAGGTTTCCCCCATATTAAAAGTGCTCCAAAATTTCCGGGAAAAATACAGGAAAAATCAGCGTACACGAAGCTTCGCGAATAACCAAAGCGGGGCCAAAGGGGAGCCATGGGGGGCCCAGGCGACCACCTGGCGCGGCCCCACCCCTGGCCGCGCCGGGGGGGCGTCTGGGACCCCAGCTCCGCCTCTGGTTGCCCTCTTTCGCATATATATGCCTCTCGTCGCGGAAACCCTGATTCGAGAACCCTTTTCTCCAGAAGCAATTCCGATCTCCGCCGCCATCGCCACCAAGTTTCGGGGGACCAGAATTCCTGTGCCGGCATCCTGCCGGGACGAGGAAGTGCCCCCGGATTCATCTCCATCGACGTTGCTTCCTCCCTCCATGATGCGGGAGTAGTTCCTCCTCGGGGCTGAGGTTTCTACCAGTAGCTATGTGGTCAATTCTCTCTCCCATGATGTGATCTTCGTTGTGATCATAGGCTATGTTAATCTAGGGTGATCCCATGATATTTCCCCTTCCTCTATGTATTGAATTGATGTACTCACTTGTCTTTATCTAGTATAATCCCCGAGACCAAGGTGACAGCGGTCTATTGGACATGGATTAGAAGAATATTTTCATGAGTGATTTCCTCTTTTGTGTGTTGATTGAAGATTGAGAGTCTCTCGGTGCTTGTCTTTGACTATCCTTGAGATATGTTGTGGTGATTGTGGTACTCTCTTTGGATGGCCGCGGTGACATTGGGAAATCCATAGATTGAGAACTACAAACTTTGAGGTGTGCTTTTATAGCCCTACATAATTCTCGTCCTCTCTTGACCACAAAGGAATGACCTCCGAGTGCGTCTCCATTGCATGTTTTATGGGAAATATCATGTGATTAGACTATGATAATGTTGTTGGGAGTTGCCACTAGTGAAAGTATGAAGCCTAGGCCTTGTTTCCACCATTGCAATACCATTTGTGCTCACATTTACCACTTGTCTGCTTGCTGCATTTTTTATTTCAGATTTACAAATACATCTTTTGCCATCCATATCACTTGCCATTTAACATCTCTTCGCCGAACTAGTGCACCTATACATCTGACAAGTGTATTAGGTGTGTTGGGGACACAAGAGACTTCTCGTATCTTGATTGCAGGGTTGCTTGAAAGGGGTACGTTCAACCTCCACTTCCCTGAGTTCGATAAACCTTGGGTTACTCACTTAAGGGAAATTTGCTGCTGTCCTACAAACCTCTGCTCTTGGAGGCCCAACACTGTCTACAGGAATATAAGCGTGTAGTAGACATCAAGCTATTTCTGGCGCCGTTGCCGGGGAAGTAAGTGTTTGAAGGTATATCTTTAGATCTTGCAATTAAATCTTTTCGTTTCTTGTTTTTAGTTTCACTAGTTATGTTTATGGAAAATCGCACTCTTAGTTCGCTGCTTGGGGAAGGCCGCTTTACCACACCCGTGGTAGAGAAGTCTCCTCCACCTACTAAATGTATCCCGTTCCAAATACCACTTGGGATAATTGAAATAATTAGGAATGATCGTTATGATGGGATAGTCAATCATAGTATTCATTTGTTGAAACTTACAGAACTTTGTGAGTTGTTTAAGATTTCAGGTTTGACAAGAGATGGAGTCATGAGGAAATTATTTGCCTTGCCACTGAAAGGAAAAGCATTGGAATGGTATAGGCTACTATATGACTCTCACCTGCTGGATTGGGACGAGATCCAGTCTCTCTTTTACTCCAAGTTTTATCCTCTTCATGAAGTCCATGAGAATAGGAATTATGTTTATAATTTCTATCCTCATGACGGAGAGAGCATAGCTCAAGCTTGGGGGAGACTGAAAACGTTAATGCTAAAATGTCCCAACCATGGGCTCCCCAAAGATATGATTATTACTAATTTCTATGCGAGGCTCTCTCGACAGGATAAAGATTTGCTCGATGCTTCCTCTATGGGTTCTTTCACAAACGAAAAGATTGATGCTAAATGGGAACTCCTTGAAAGAATTCAACGCAACACTGAAGATTGGGAGATCGACAAAGGTAAAGAGTCAGGTATAATTTATGAGTATGATTGCATTAAGTCCTTTGTTGAAACTACAAGTTTTAATAAGTTTAGCGCTAAGTTTGGGCTTGATTCTCAACTCCTTGTTGATTTCCTCAAATCTTTTGCTTCACATCTTAATATGCCTAAGGAGGATTGGAGCAAGCATCATGAACCTTTTAAAGAGATTTGCAAAGAAAATGAAATTCTTCATGATGATTGCAACATGCATGATCCAATTCCTAAAAATGAAGTTTTATATAAGCATGTTAATTTTTGTGGAGTGGATAGACCTTGTAAAAGGCCTATGATTGAAGAAGAGAAGTATTGTAAGCAACATAAGCATGAAAGAACAATCACTTGGGTCAAAGATTTAAATGAAATTGCTAGAGAATTGTGTGACCTTTATCCTTTTACTTGTGAACTTTGCTGTATAGAGGGTCACTTTAATTTTCAATGCATGCACTTTCAAAACATAACTGTTAACCAGTTGTGTGATAACATGATCACCCCTGATCTTTATGATGAGCTTATGTTATTTTTGATGTGTGAAGAGTTATCAAAAAAGACTTCTTGGCTAGATGTTAATGCCATAGGAATAAAAAACACTTTGCAAAATTTCCATCTCTATTGTGTTGTTAATTGTCATAAAAATGATTACATAAGTAAGATTAGAAAGGAGGGAACTTTACCAAAGTATAAAAATGTCTCTTATATTTCTGCTAATAAAAAGGAGAGTTTCTCCAAAGTTTCCCCTATTGTTTCTAATTATAAACCAGGATATGTGGAGAAGCTTCATCTCCAACCACTCCCTCCTAAGGTGAAGAAGAAGAAAAAGAAGAGGAGGAGGAAGAGGAGCAAGAAGGAAGAAGAATGGGTATCAACCTGGCCTGAGAATATTCCTCCCATCAACTTTTATCCTAACGGTAGTAAGTTTAAAGAAGAAGGTGAAGTTTATTGCCTTAATTATCATCTTAATGATACGTCCGTAGGTACTATTGAAGATGATTTTGATTATGATATGCATGTTACTTATTGTGATTAGGAAAATGATGATAATGCTACTTATGATCTTGAAAATCTTTTTGGTACCAACTCTGAAAGTGATGATATGGAAAGCTCTAAGCTTGGGGATGATAGGATTGCAAATCCTTTACCCACTAGTGATGTGATAATTGATAATTATTTTGCTAGTAAGAATAAAGACAACATGTTTACAAATATAGTTGCTAGCAACGATAATGCTCTTCTCTACTATGATGATGTTATAACTCCAATCTATAGTGATTATAAAGGTACCTATGACATAAGGAGAAATTATCCTTATGAAACTTGTCATAATCATGGAGGGAATTACTCCCTTGTTGAACACCATCTTCCTAATACACAATTAATCTATAGTGTTCAAGTTGTTTATGATAGTCCTACTCCCACTATTACCAATGAGAAAGATTATGCTTATGTGGAGAGTAAGAGTACCTTTTTGCATGTGGATCATGGTAACAATGCTTTATGTGATGCTTATATTGTTGAGTTTATTCGTGATCCCACTGAAAATTATTATGAGAAGGGAACATATGCTTATAGATATTTCAATAATATCAAGTTCCCTCTCTTTATGTTGAAGGTTTTGAAGCTGCACTTGTTTTGTCTTCCTATGCTTATTGCTTTGTGCTTCAATGAATTATTCTATTGCAATATTCCTATGCATAGGAAGCATGTTAGGCTTAAATGTGTTTGGTATTTGCTTCTTGATGCTCTCTTTTGTTCTTCAACTCGTATTCCTACGAGAGCATCATTAAAGTCTTAAGCCTATCTTTATGGCTATAAAGAAAGAGCTCTAGGGAGACAACCCTTGTTATCTTTGCTTTTAGTTTGTTCTTTCAGTTTTTAGTGGTCTTGATGTTTGTTACTACTGTAGCAACATCATTGTATCTTTATTTTTCAGCTTTGTGCCAATTTTAGCCTCTGATTGCAAGAAAGTTCAAAAGTTGTGACGTGATGTCCAGAAAACAGATTCTGTCCTTGGACAGAAAAATTCGAATAAAATCACCAGATCATCTTTTTGATCTGAATTTTTTGACAGCGTGCTCTATACAATTGGCTTTCGAGCGTCTGTTCTGAGTTTTTTGATTTGAGTTGTAGAAGTGCCCCGAAAAAATTATTTACTACCTGCTGGTCTGTTTTTCACAGATTCTGTCCTGTTTTGCCTTTTCTTCGTTTTGCAAACCTTGAGCTTGCTTTTCCTTTGCAAAAACCTTTTGACAATCTTGAGAAACAGTAGCTCTTCAAGATTATCCTTATTTCCAGTAGGGAAAAAAATATTTTATTGTGGGTACTAACCTCGCTAATCAGATTATGATGAGTTATGTATGAAGGGAGTTTTCAAGTGTGCGAGGGAAGATGATAAAAGAAGATTCAGGAGGGTCAAACGCTCAAGCTTGGGGATGCCCCCGTGAACCCCCAAGAAATATTCAAGAAGACTCAAGCGTCTAAGCTTGGGGATGCCCCCATGCATCCCCCTCTCCATCAACAATTATCAGTTCGTCTTTCGTTCCACTATATTTTAATCACTTCATGCGTTATGTGCTATGCTTGGAGCATCTCGCTCTTAGTTTCCTTTTTAGTTTTCTTTAGCTTTGCTTGCTGTTCATAACAAGTTAGAACCCAGCTTTCTTTGTGTGGGAGAGAAACACGCTCCACTTCAACCTAGAACACAACATAGGATTTTCATGCTTATCTTTGCTGTGTGTGTTCTTTGTCTTTCCATAGCTGCTGTCATGTTTAGCTCTTAGTTTTCATGCTTTTCTTTTTAAAGAGCTTTTGTTTAGTTGGTTGCTGAACTCTCTTGAGTTTTCATGTTTATCTTGTTAAGAGAGTTTGCCTGTTGCACTGAGTTGTGTGTCTTAACTTAAAGTAGGTAATTGAGGTTGCTATTTAATTTTAGTAGTAACTTGCAATAGTTTTGAGGTATTGCCATGAGTAATGTCTGAACTTTTGGTGTCAAGAGCTTTAGCCTATTAGTGATAGATGTCGTATTTTGGGAAATCCGTGTTTATTTTCGAAAACCTACAAAATAGTTGAGAACTTTAGCTACTAGATGGATCACTAATCTTTGGAGGGATCGAATATTAGAGTACACTCACGTACCATGAGTCGAGGATGCGCAAGGATAACCAAACCCCCATACACTCCTCCTCGGGGTACTAGTCTCTTTGTGAACCTCCTAATTAGATTGAGAGTTACCGATAATAAGTGCATGAGTTCTTCGGACTAATGTGAGTATTCGAAGGTTGACACTTCCACCTAGCCATATTTTTCTAGCCTCTTCGGTACCGTGCATTGCCCTTTCTCACCTCGAGAGTTGGCGCATACTTCGCCGGTGCATCCAAATCCTTGGCACAATACGCTCTGTCATCATAAGCCTCATTATATCCTTCCTCAAAACAGCCACCATACGTACCTATCAAGGCATTTCCATAGCCTTTCCGAGATACATTGCCATGCAACATCCATCTTCTCATGACTTGATCTTCATGTCATACATGCTTTTTGCTTGATCGATGAGCCGCATGCTAGTTGGGCCTTGCCCTAATCATTGCTACATGACGCGCTAGTATCATTGCATATCCTGCTACACTGGCAGAGGCATACATTTGCATACATCATGATAGTTTCATTTTCTTTATGTTGAGTACTTTTGTAAAGCGTGAAAGATCTTCTATACTTCTTGTAATATATAGAGTGTTGCCCCTAAAGTGAGGAAAGATCCCAAAGAGGACAAAATCAAAAGATCCCAAAGAGGACAAATGAGAGTTAAAAAGAAAGAGCCATTGAGGCCACAAAAAAATAAAAAAAATAAAAAAAGAGAAAAAGAAATAAAAAGAGAGAAGGGGGCACACTACTATTCCTGTTGAGAGATCCACACTCGTACTCCATCTTATACCTTGTACTCCATAGAGATTATCATTCATGCATATAGCTATGTGGGGACCTTCACACTATAGAACTTGGCTTGTATATTCCAATGATGAGCCTCCTCAAAAGAGCTCTAGGTCTTCTTGAGCAAGCAAGTTGGATGCACCCCCACTAGTTCCATTGGAGAGCTTACCTTAGCTCATATGTGCATCCGTTGCATGGCAATCCTTACTCCTCACATCATATCTATCATTTGGCTTTCTCTCGCCTATGATTGTCCTCATTGATGTGAGCCTTTCACACCTTTTTTGTCTTCCCCCTTCATCATTTTTCTCTCTTTTCCATCCTAAGTGTTAACTTTCTTGCTTACGCTCATCCATTGTATGAGTGCTCAAAATATCGAAAGGGAGTGGATCATTTTGACTTGTACCTGACTGGTGGTCTGGGGATGAGTCAAGATAAGATTCCAAAGAAGACCAAGTGTGAAACTTTAGTAGATTAAGTTCTCAACAATACAAAAACTATGTTTTACTTTCTTGTATATCCCTATCCCCTTTCTTGCACGCAAACACCATTTGGAGACATTCGAGTCACAGACAGCGAGAGCTCTTGCACCTTTATGTTCTTATGTTGCTTGTTACAATGCTAATATAGACTCTTGCTTGTTATGACTTGAATTGAATTACATGCCTTGATTGCTTTACTTAAAAGTTCTTATATGGTTGATAGCATGTCACCACAGAAATTATGCTTGTTATCATTTACCTACTCGAGGACGAGCAGGAATTAAGCTTGGGGATGTTGATACGTCCAAAACGTATCTATAATTTCTGCTTGCTCCATGCTTCTTTTGTGTGATATTGCTATGATATTTATGCACTTCCATACACTTTTGATTATATTTGGACTAACCTATTAACTCAGTGCACCACAGTGCCAGTTCCTGTTTTCTGCTGTTTTTCTATTTCAGGTTTCCCCCATATTAAAAGTGCTCCAAAAATTCCGGGAAAAATACAGGAAAAATCAGCGTACAGGAAGCTTCGTGAATAACCAAAGCAGGGCCAGAGGGGAGCCAGGGGGGCCCAGGCGGCCACCTGGCGCGGCCCCACCCCTGGCCGCGCCGGGGGGGCGCCTGGGGCACCAGCTCCGGGTCTGGTTGCCCCTTTCGCATATATATGCCTCTCGTTGCGGAAACCCTGATTCCAGAACCCTTTTCTCCAGAAGCAATTCCGATCTCCGCCGCCATCGCCACCAAGTTTCGGGGGACCTGAATTCCTGTGCCGGCATCCTGCCAGGACGGGGAAGTGCCCCGGATTCATCTCCATCGACGTTGCTTCCTCCCTCCATGATGCGGGAGTAGTTCCTCCTCGGGGCTGAGGTTTCTACCAGTAGCTATGTTGTCAATTCTCTCTCCCATGATGTGATCTTCGTTGTGATCATAGGCTATGTTAATCTAGGGTGATCCCATGATATTTCCCCTTCCTCTATGTATTGAATTGATGTACTCACTTGTCTTTATCTAGTATAATCCCCGAGACCAAGGTGACAGCGGTCTATTGGACATGGATTAGAAGAATATTTTCATGAGTGATTTCCTCTTTTGTGTGTTGATTGAAGATTGAGAGTCTCTCGGTGCTTGTCTTTGACTATCCTTGAGATATGTTGTGGTGATTGTGGTACTCTCTTTGGATGGCCGCGGTGACATTGGGAAATCCATAGATTGAGAACTACAAACTTTGAGGTGTGCTTTTGTAGCCCTACATAATTCTCGTCCTCTCTTGACCACAAAGGAATGACCTCCGAGTGCGTCTCCATTGCATGTTTTATGGGAAATATCATGTGATTAGACTATGATAATGTTGTTGGGAGTTGCCACTAGTGAAAGTATGAAGCCTAGGCCTTGTTTCCACCATTGCAATACCATTTGTGCTCACGTTTACCACTTGTTTGCTTGCTGCACTTTTTATTTCAGATTTACAAATACATCTTTTGCCATCCATATCACTTGCCATTTAACATCTCTTCGCCGAACTAGTGCACCTATACATCTGACAAGTGTATTAGGTATGTTGGGGACACAAGAGACTTCTCATATCTTGATTGCAGGGTTGCTTGAAAGGGGTACGTTCAACCTCCACTTCCCTGAGTTCGATAAACCTTGGGTTACTCACTTAAGGGAAATTTGCTGATGTCCTACAAACCTCTGCTCTTGGAGGCCCAACACTGTCTACAGGAATAGAAGCGTGTAGTAGACATCAGTCAGCGACCCCAAGTGAGTGTCGCACCCACATTCTTCCACCTCGGTCCCCCTCTCCTGCACTCACATGGCACGGCCGCGATCGCCGTCGCGCGTCCCCGTCGCCCTAGACCCCTCTCGGTGTCCACCAACCCCCCTAGGGTTCCCTCTTCCTCCTCCCTGCCGCCAGGTGCGCTCCGGCCACCAAATTCCCCCACATGCACCGTGTTCCGACCACATCAGAGAGTGTGCGCTCGTCGCCGGCGTGCACCCCGTCGCCCTCCGCCTCGCCAACCTTGCCTGTCTGCTTCCCCATCGTCGTCTACGTCCTCGTCGTCGACTACGTGGAGCGGAGCGCCCGTCTGCTTCCTCTACGTCCTCGTCCTCGTCTTCGTCTCCAGCCGCCGCAACTGTTTGACCGCCGCCCTGCTCGACTCCAACCCCCTCTCGGCGAGCTGAGCACACCCTCCTGTTCGTGGTGAGCTCCTGCTTCGCCCCGTCCTTTCCCCCTTCAATTGCGTGCTCTAGCCCCATCCACGCCGTCCACCCGAAACCATCGCCGTCGGACCTCGTCGCCGGCGAGTGCTCTAACACCCATAGCCCTTCTGCTCATCGCCATCTTGTCCGTCGTCGTCAGTAGGGTCGAGTCGTGTCCTCAGCGCGCTGCCTAGTCCATCGTAGCTTCGTGCCGTTGCACCTCACCGCCATTCGCTTCTGCCTGTCGCCGGCGTCGACTCCATCGCCGCCCGGAGCACCTAGTTGCACCCAAGAGCGCGGGACTCCCTCAAGGATCCGTCGCGCACCTCCACCGTCCATTTTGGTCGCCAGAGCAGCCCCGTGGACCTCGCCGCCGTCTCTGCTTCACCGGAGTGGCGTGGCTCTGTCCGCTCTGTTTTGTAGTCTTCAGGTGCAGCACCCCCCTTCTGTCAGTCGCAGCCGCATAGACCAACTGGTCGACACCCCGTTCTGTTAACCCAGTGACCAGGGTTCGAATTCCCCCAGGGCCAGTGGAAATATGGCCATATTTTTTGGGCCTGTTGGTCTCACTGACACCCAAGTCCCACGTGGTAGCCTCTGTGCCTTCTCCAGCCCACTCCCACGCCCAGCCTTGCCACCTCAGCACCCCCTGGCCCACTTGTCATAGGCAGTGGCTAGCCCCCGACTGAGTTCCTTTTGTTTATACCTTGTTTTGTTTTTTCAGCTTTGCTTCAATTTGAATTGCTCATATCTTTTAATCTGTGCATCCTTTTTAAATAAAGTTAAAACCAAACCTTTTTTGTTTTTAGTGTAGTTACATAATATGGTTTTTTCTGCCATGTTAAAATATTTAAAATGAGGTGTGCTCATGTTTTTTTAAATACATGTTGAAATTGGTTTATTTCATAGCTAAATACCGTAGCTCCAAATTTAACAAACTTTATATGTAAATGGGGTGGAAAAATGTAGAATAACTTGGTGCTGTTACTTTGCATGCTTAACAACTCTAACATATGGTTTTAGCAGATCAGCGCCAAATTGGAAATATGCACATGGGGATTTTCCGGAATTGTTGTTTGATTCTTCCGGCCCATTTAAATTGCTTGCATGATGTAGTTGGTTTTGTGTTGCACTCCTTGCCATGCTAAATAACATATTAAACTTGTTGGGTGCTTGGCTAGTTCAAGCTAAATAACTACATGTGTTGCTATGTTAATTTTGCTTTCTCTTGCATGTTGAGTTCCCCTTAAATGATTGTGGTTGTTGCATTTTTCCATGCCACATGTTGCACCCATCATGTTCCATTTGTGATGCATCATACTATGTTCATGCTCATATGCACCATGTCTTGCATCAGGTGCTTGTGCATTGCATCGTGATTGATTGTGTTCTGGTGTTTGTATTCTTGTGTTGGGTAGAGCCCAGTGACGATTCGGAGTTCGAGGTTCCTGTCGAGACCGTGTTCGAGGAGCAAGTTTACGATCCCACCGAGAACATAACATGCAAGATGACCGTTCCTCGATATCACCTCTATGTATGCTTTGCCAGTTGCCTCGCTCTATAGTTATGCCACGATGCCCATTCTTGTCTTGTCAGCCTCCTATGTTGCCATGGAACACTCTAACTGCCTTCCTAGCAAACCGTTGATTGGCTAAGTACGCTTTTGCTCAGCCCCTCTTATAGCGTTGTTAGTTGCAGGTGAAGTTGGAAGATTGCTCCTTGTTTGGACTTATTTATTGGGATAACACAATATATATCTTATTTAATTAATGCACATATATATTGGTAATGGTTGGAAGGCTTGGCCTTCTGCTTGGTGTTTTGTTCCACTCATGCCACCTTAGAATCTGATAAACTGGTGTTATGAAAGTGCAACTAATCCCCGGGTGGTTTTGGTAATTAATAACAACATATATATCATTGAACTAATAGTTACTTGAGAATCATTTCAGAGAGTTCAGTGATATGGGTATGGCAAGGACTGAAGAAGTGGACCCCCCAAAATGCTAAGGCAAGCATTGGCAAAAGCTCAAGACTCCATTTTTGGTTTAGTGATCCAAGATCACATTGAGTTCATAGGAAAAGCCAATACTATTAAAAGGGGATGAGGTTATGATGATGATCTGGTTGCTCAAGTGCTTAGTGATACATCTCCTAAACTATCAGCAACTTTCACTGCCATAGACACTCATAAGTAGTCTCGGTCCCACCGATATTCCAAACTCAGTCACACCGAGATGAACCACCTCAGCCATAAGCCAAACCCTAGTAAACTCGGATTATCCGATTCTGAACTCGGTCTCACCGAAACATGAGTTGCCAAGTTTCTGTAACCTTCTGTCATCAAATCGGTGTCACCGAGATGATGAAGTCGGTCCCACCGAAACTGGCATGCTCTTGTCATTGCACGAATCGGACTAACCGAGATTGTATATTCGGACCCACCGAAAATCCCAACGTTCACATTATTTGAACTATCGGTCTCACCGAGTTGTCCACTTCGGTCCCACCGAGATTGCTCAAATGTGTGTAACGGTTGGATTTTGTGTGGAGGCTATTTATACCCCTCCACCCCCTCTTCATTCGTGGAGAGAGCCATCAGAAAGAACTACCACTCCTACCTTACATTTCTGAGAAGAGAACTACCTACCCTTGTGTTGAGATCAAGTTGCTCCACTCCCACCATATGAAGCTTGATCTCTAGCCTTCCCAAGTTGCTTTCCACTCAATCCTTTCTTCCACCACAGCCAAATCAGTGAGGAGAGTTGAGTGTTGGGGAGATTATCATTTGAAGCACAAGAGCAAGGAGTTCATCATCATCTACAACATCTATTACCTTTTGGAGGGTGGTGCCTCCTAGATTGGTTAGGTGTCGCTTGGGAGCCTCCGTCGTCGAGATGTGGAGTTGAACCAAGAAGTTTGTAAGGGCAAGGAGATCGCCTACTTCGTGAAGATCTACCCCGAGTAAGGCTAGCCCTCCGTGGGCGTAGGCCATGATGGAATAGACAAGGTTGCTTCTTCGTGGACCCTTCGTGGACTCGCGCAGCCGTTACCCTCCGTGGGTTGAAGTCTCCATCAACGTGGATGTACGATAGCGCCACCTATCGGAACCACGGGAAAAATCACCGCGTCTCCAAAATTGCGTTTGCTCTTCTCCACCTCTCTTTACTACATGTGCAATTTACTTTCCGCTGCCTATACTCTAGAATTGCATGTGTAGGGTGATGCTTGACTTGATCATAATTGTGAATCTGCCAAAAACTGTTCTTTGTCAAAAGGCAGAATTTTTATATTGACAAGTAGTCTAATCACCCCCCCCTCTAGACATACTTTCGATCCTACAAGTGGTATCAGAGCTTTGGTCTCCATTGTATTGGTTTCCATTGCATTGGACTCCATAAGCTTGGTTTCACAACCTAGGAGAGTATGGCGTCTAGTGAGGGTAATTTTCGTAGAGGTCCTTACTTTGATGGTACAAATTTTGCTAGTTGGAAGCATAAAATGAAAATGCATATTCTTGGTCATAACCCAGCCGCATGGGGCATTATTAGTGTTGGTATGCAAGGTGAATTCTTCGAGGAAGGAAAAGTTCCGGATCACGAAGCTACACCGGAAGAATTGCGGATGTTGCAAAACAATGCTCAAGCTTGTGACATTCTCTTCAATGCCTTGTGTCCCGAGGAGTTCAACAAAATCAGCCGTCTTGAGAATGCAAAAGAGATTTGGGATACTTTGGTTGAAATGCACGAAGGTACCGAGTCCGTGAAGGAATCAAAGCTAGATATTCTTCAAGGTCAACTTGACAAGTTCAAGATGAAGGATGGTGAAGGAGTCACTGAAATGTACTCTAGGCTTGCTCTCATCACAAATGAGATTGCCGGCTTAGGAAGCGAAGAAATGACCGACCGATTCATCATCAAGAAGATTCTCATAGCTTTGGATGGAAAGTATGACACCGTGTGCACTTTGATCCAAATGATGCAAAACTACAAGACTCTCAAGCCAACCGAAGTCATTGGAAGAATTGTTGCTCATGAGATGACACTTAAGGATAAGGAAGAGCTTCACAACAAGTCAAGTGGTGCTTACAAAGCTACAAGTGATGCTCCCACAACCTCAAGTGACAAGTTAGTTTCCAATGAAGAGATAAGCCTAATGGTCAAGAACTTCAACAAATTCTACAAGAATAGAGGCAAAGAGAGAAGCTCAAAGTCTTGATCATATGATGAAAAGAGATCTTCTAGTCGTGATCGAAACTGCTACAATTGTGGAAGACCCGGACACTACTCAAATGAGTGTACGGCTCCCCACAAGAGAAGAGAAGAATCTCCAAGAAGAAGAAGCTCAAGAGATGAGTCACCTCGGAAGGAGAGAAGGAGTAGAGATGATCGTTATGAACGAAGACTCTCTCGGAGAAGCAAGGATTCGGAGAGGAAAGACAAGTCATCAAGGAGCTACACAAGAAGAAAACATCAAGCTCATATAGGTGAATGGGTCTCCGGCTCCGACTCCGACAATCAATCCGAAGGAAGCTATCACTCCGACTCCGACTACAATCAAGATGAAGGTGTTGCCGGTCTTGCTCTCGTATCCTCCAACTCCAACTCCTACGACTTATTTGATTCACCAAATGAGGGAATTGGAAGATGCTTCATGGCTAAAGGCCCCAAGGTATCACACCCTGAATTCATTGACTTCGATAGTGATGAGGATGACTTGCTTGGTGAAGATGAGCTCTTGCATGATAAATCCAGTGAGCCTAGTAACGATGAACATGCTAGTAGTCTTTATAGTCGAGAAGAGTCGAATGACAATGCTATGAAGGAGATTGAGCGTCTAACTAAAGAACTAAACACTCTTAAGTTAGCTCATGAAACAACTCAAGAAGATCATAGAGAGCTCCTAAGATCTCATGAGAAGCTACGCTTCGAGAAGCTCACTCTAGAGCAAGAACATGAGTTTCTAAAAGCAATCAACGACGATCTTCGAAAGAAGAGTTCTTCATATCTTGCCAAACGACTTCTCTTGTCTAATTTCTTGCCACCCATTAAGACTAAGCATGACAAGCATAAGAAAAATTCTTCCTCTAGCAGTAACAATAACCATGCTAAATCCAATGTTGTTGCTTCTAGTAGTTCTCTTGATTCCACTAACAATGTTTCAAGCCAAGTTACACTTGAGCAAGAGAATAGTTTATTGAAAGGGATCATAGAGAAAGGTGTCTACAAGAGCCTTGCCGGAAGCAAGAACTTTGAGGAAATTGTTCGCAAGCAAGGAAGGCACCGGAAGAATCAAGGAATTGGTTTTGAGCGAAAGTTCAACGCCGAAGGTGTTGAGTGGGAAGAAGGTCAATATCCTACTCCACAGTTTGTTCCTCAAAAGGAGAAGTATGATCCTACTTCTTCCAATGTGGAACAAGCTCAAGATGACCTTCCACCACAAGACCACAAGCTAAAAGGCAAGGACAAGCTTCAAGAGGAGATTGATGCATTTGTTGAAGCACCTCAAGCCATGGTCAAGTGGGTTCCCAAGGAAACGTCAAGTTCTACTTCGTCAAGCTCAACTACAACCCCAAGGATTCCCATCAAGATGATGTGGATCCCGAAGAAGAAGAACTAGAAAGTTCTTGAGGGTGACTCCGCCAACATACTTCACTCACATTCATTTTGGCAAAGGCTTGTGCAATCAACTTCCACATCGTGCACTAGTTCATGGAGTCACAAACCCTCTTGTTGGTAAGTCAAGGGACAAGGTAATCATTGCTTTCATGGACATCATCTATTGTGAACTTCAATCTATGTCCATGGATATCCTTGTTTGTTCCTTGTGGGACTAACCCATGTAGGTATAGAAAGTGCCCGAATCCAAAGGATAGCTCCCAACTCTTGATGATCTTCATCAACATTGAGCATCCACATCTTCAACATCTACATGAAGTCTTCTACGACAACCCAAGGTTAGTTTGACCCTTTAAAAGGGGTTCTCACATCTAGGGGGAGCTTTTCTCTAAAAAATTGAGCTAAAGCATCTTCAAATGATGTGAACACATCAATGCTTTATGTAAAAGTGGTAACCCCACTTGTGCTTAAACGATGAGTATGACCTATGATCAAATGTTCTCATTTGGCTCCTAAGTCAATATACTCATATAAAGATGACCTAGTCATCGACAAATTGTGTGTTAGTTGCTAGAGTTTTGGTTGTGCATGTTTGACACATATTTCATTTGCTATCTTATTGTGTGAGCATGTTGGATGCATGATTTTATCCATTCGAGGGCATCCATTTGTTGTTTTGGTCGTTTTGATTTTTCTGACCAAATGGATGGACAAGAATGCCTAAGTACCTCCCCTAGCTATCTATGCTTTCTTGTCTCAAATTCTATTCATGCTTACATCACAAATTTTGAACAAGTCATTTTCGGACCCTCCGGGTGAGGAGCACTCGGAGCCACCGATCCGTCAAGGGCTAATTTCCAAAACCTTCTAATTGATTTCGGTCAGACCAACTCACTCAAACTCGGTCGAACCGAAAGCATTTAGACTGATCTAGGTTTTCATCTCGGTGAAATCGAGTTGTGATTTTTGGCGTGACCGAAGTGCATAACTGCCTAGCAGTTATCCATCTCGGTGCCACCGAGTTTTACAACTCGGTCCCACCGACAGCGAAGGGGTATATATTCCGAGGGCCGCGCGCGTTGATTCCTCCTTCAAACGTTTCGCCCCCACACCCCTTGCTGCCGTCGCCTTGGTCTCCGGATCGTCGCCGTCGTCGCCTGTGCGCCCTCGCCGCAGGTCTCCGTCGCCGTCAACGGCCATCTCCTCCGCGCCGTTGCCGCCGTAGAAAAACTCCACCAAGTTAGGGTGAGTTTTGATCCCACTCGTGCTCCCATCTCCGATTCAATGCACGTTTGGATTGCCTAGTATCTTGCCACGATTGAAATCCTCCTGTACACCAGAATGGTTCGTTTGAACTAGATTCGAGTAAAAGTTTTAGGGTTAGGTTTCCGCGGAACACATCTCGGTGAGACCAATTTTATATTTTCGGTATGACCGATTTGGCCTATGGCCATTGCACTGCACCCGTCGGTCCAACCGAGTTGTGCAAAATCGGTGTGACCGAAATGAAGATTCTGTGAAACCCTAGTGTTTTTGGCAGGACCGAAACCCACTTCGGTCAAACCGAAAGTGGTGTGCCAAGCTCCTGTTTAACACTTCGGATTCACCGAACCTTAAACTCGGTCTGACCGAAATGTCTTCTGTGAAAACTTAATACTAGAATTTGAACTCATTTTTTTTGCAAAAACTTCTGCAGTTTGTGATGACTCTTCTTCTCTGCCTACACCTTATCTATTCACAGGTTG
Source organism: Secale cereale (assembly GCA_902687465.1). Classification (NCBI taxonomy): domain Eukaryota; kingdom Viridiplantae; phylum Streptophyta; class Magnoliopsida; order Poales; family Poaceae; genus Secale; species Secale cereale. The sequence goes on along the minus strand of LR738710.1, from coordinate 255,441,030 downwards.
TCAGCCATGTCAGATGCCAGTGACAGTGAGAACAAGCCAGAGACTCCCATTGCAGACATTCCAGAGGCAGGCACTAGTCCTGATCCTAGTAGCTCATCTGATGATGGTGAGAGGAGTACACCAAGTGGCATGCCTCCTGCAGCCACCAGAGCTAGAAAGAAGAGGAATTCAGATGATGAGGATTCAGATTTTGTTGTTGAGGAAGAGGTGACCTCAAAGCCTAAAAGGAAGGTTGTTGCCAAAGAGCAACAAGATCAACAATCTAAGAAGGGCACCAGCAAAGTCAAGCAGTCAACTGTTGCTAAGAAGCTGAATTTGGGAGAGGCAGCTGCAAGCAAAGTGAAGAAAACTACCAAGAGAAAGAGGATAGTGCATGTGTCAGGAGCTAGAGCAGATATGTATATTGATCCTCATGCAGATGCAGCAGTAGAGGATGAGGATGAGGAAGCACCCCAGCCTCCTCCTTAGAAGCCGAAGCTCATGGGTGATGCCATTAAGGCTGGAGCCACATCAAAGCCCAAGAAATCTGCTCCAGCTAAGGCAGCTCCAGCAAAGCCTGCTGCCAAGCCCAAGAGGACCATCAGAAACATTCCAGCGTCTGAAAAGAACAAGGATGATGTGCCACCAGCTGAGTCTGACGATGAAGGACCAGTTTTACTGAAACTTCGTCCAAAACTGCCACTCCATAATGATGCTCATCCTCAAGCTGAGGATATGAAGGCAAGGAAAGATAGAGGTCTCAGGCTATGGACACAAACTGACCCATATGCCGTAAGGAGAAGAACTGCTGTAGATCCCAGATTTCACACCAGAGAGCAGCAGGACTTCTATGAGACTGTGCTGATGGACAAGAAGCCCATAGTCGCAGACACCAGATATGTTGACTGGAAGTACATTGACAGCGAAGAGCACAGAGATTTCTTTCCACATGTGCATGAAAGTTTCACTGCATGTGGAGTTGCAGATTTTGTAGGTCAGAAATTGACCAGTTGGAACGATGAGATGATAATGCAATTTTATGCCACAACTCACTTCTACCCTGATGGAAAGATTATGTGGATGACTGAAGGTCAAAGGTTTTCTTCTTCTGTTGAAGAATGGGCAAAAATTCTGAATGCTCCAGTGCAACGAGAAGATGATATTGATGTATATGGGATTCCAAAGAAGAATCATGAAACCATGAAAAACATGTACAAAGAGGTTCCAGCAGAGGATTTGGAAATCTGGAAGCTCGGCTCAGTCTACCATCTCCAGGCAGGCTTACCTACCACTAATACCATTTTGAGGCATACCTTGATGCCCAAATCTGGAGATGATCGCATGATCAGAGGATACTCTATCAACATGCTGCACATACTTGATGAGAGAGCACCGTTCAAGGTGATGGACTTGATGGTAGAGACCATTAAGAGGACTGCAGCTGACCAGAAAAGGTCATGTGGATTTGCCCCGCAGATTCAGATGCTTATCAATGCCAAGTTTGGCACGAGCACATTCTTGTTGGATAGAGAACATTTACCGTTGCAGCCAGAGCATGAAGACAATGTTGTTGTGATGGATGAGGAGGATCCGACATCTGTTGAAGGTCAAGCCAAGATCGCAGTTGCTAAGAAAGCCAAAGCTGACAAGGAAGCAGCAGCAGCAGCAGCTAAACCAAAGAGTTTCGGAGAACAAATTCTTGAAGCTACTCAAAGGATTGAACAACGCCTGGCCAGCATTGAACAGTCTCAGGAGAACTTAGAGAGGATTGTTGACGAGAAGATCCACGCTCTGGACGTGAAGCTGACTGAAGTACAAGTGACCGTCAACAAGCTCGAGGCAGACATTGAGGAAGCAAAGCAGGACAAGGCAAAGCTCATGCGTGAGTTGCAGGATGACTTAGTCCAGGATTCTTATCGACAGACTGCTCTGGTTCCCAAAGGATCCCGATCAGCTGCTATTCCAGTGACTGACACCAGGACTACAGCTTCAGCACCTCCCACAGTTCCAGCAGTTGCTCCTACTCCAGCTCCAGCTCAAGTGTCCACTCCTCCAGCACAGACATCAGCTGAAGTCTTCGCCGATGCTGTCATATCCACTCCGACATCAACCCAGACGGGAGCCGCCAGCAGAGTCCACAGTGACGCTTAGCTCTATGCTTTTTCGAACTTTTTGGTAACTTGTTGCCAAAGGGGGAGAAATTGTATAGATCATAGGGCTTCGAGAGAGAGAGTGCTGTTGTCTTTGCGCTTTTGCTCTTTCGTTCTTTTGCGGTTTCTTTGAGATACTTTTGGTTTTCGAGACATTCAGTGTGTTTGATACTCCGTTTGATTCTACCTTAATGAGTGCTTGGTCGTACTATGCTTTAATGTGTGCTTAATGCTTATCATATGCCATTCCTATCTCGTATGACCATTTACTCATGTCTTGGTGATTGGGTGCATGCTGTTCATTCTTATCATTTTGTGCGCTCCACCAAGATGTATGTGACATGGAAGAGTGACCCATGATCCTAATCGATTGTGCATTTGCATTCAAACGCAAATCTTAAATAATGCACAAATTTAGGGGGAGCTCTTGCTTATCACATACTTCTCAAAGCGACGATATTATTCATTGATTATATCCTTTGTCGAAGCTTTGATCTATATGTTGTCATCAATTACTAAAAAGGGGGAGATTGAAAGTGCAACTAATCCCCGGGTGGTTTTGGTAATTAATAACAACATATATATCATTGAACTAATAGTTACTTGAGAATCATTTCAGAGAGTTCAGTGATATGGGTATGGCAAGGACTGAAGAAGTGGACCCCCCAAAATGCTAAGGCAAGCATTGGCAAAAGCTCAAGACTCCATTTTTGGTTTAGTGATCCAAGATCACATTGAGTCCATAGGAAAAGCCAATACTATTAAAAGGGGATGAGGTTATGATGATGATCTGGTTGCTCAAGTGCTTAGTGATACATCTCCTAAACTATCAGCAACTTTCACTGCCATAGACACTCATAAGTAGTCTCGGTCCCACCGATATTCCAAACTCAGTCACACCGAGATGAACCACCTCAGCCATAAGCCAAACCCTAGTAAACTCGAATTTTCCGATTCTGAACTCGGTCTCACCGAAACATGAGTTGCCAAGTTTCTGTAACCTTCTGTCATCAAATCGGTGTCACCGAGATGATGAAGTCGGTCCCACCGAAACTGGCATGCTCTTGTCATTGCACGAATCGGACTAACCGAGATTGTATATTCGGTCCCACCGAAAATCCCAACGTTCACATTATTTGAACTATCGGTCTCACCGAGTTGTCCACTTCGGTCCCACCGAGATTGCTCAAATGTGTGTAACGGTTGGATTTTGTGTGGAGGCTATTTATACCCCTCCACCCCTCTTCATTCGTGGAGAGAGCCATCAGAAAGAACTACCACTCCTACCTTACATTTCTGAGAAGAGAACTACCTACCCTTGTGTTGAGATCAAGTTGCTCCACTCCCACCATATGAAGCTTGATCTCTAGCCTTCCCAAGTTGCTTTCCACTCAATCCTTTCTTCCACCACAGCCAAATCAGTGAGGAGAGTTGAGTGTTGGGGAGATTATCATTCGAAGCACAAGAGCAAGGAGTTCATCATCATCTACAACATCTATTACCTTTTGGAGGGTGGTGCCTCCTAGATTGGTTAGGTGTCGCTTGGGAGCCTCCGTCGTCGAGATGTGGAGTTGAACCAAGAAGTTTGTAAGGGCAAGGAGATCGCCTACTTCGTGAAGATCTACCCCGAGTAAGGCTAGCCCTCCGTGGGCGTAGGCCATGATGGAATAGACAAGGTTGCTTCTTCGTGGACCCTTCGTGGGTGGAGCCCTCCGTGGACTCGCGCAGCCGTTACCCTCCGTGGGTTGAAGTCTCCATCAACGTGGATGTACGATAGCGCCACCTATCGGAACCACGGGAAAAATCACCGCGTCTCCAAAATTGCGTTTGCTCTTCTCCACCTCTCTTTACTACATGTGCAATTTACTTTCCGCTGCCTATACTCTAGAATTGCATGTGTAGGGTGATGCTTGACTTGATCATAATTGTGAATCTGCCAAAAAATGTTCTTTGTCAGAAGGCAGAATTTTTATATTGACAAGTAGTCTAATCACCCCCCCTCTAGACATACTTTCGATCCTACAATTATGTTCCTTGATTTTGCGTTCCTAACAAGGTTGGGGTTTATGGGCCCCCTCGATAATTCACACTGTTTAAAGCTTTTCTAGCAAGGCCCAACTTTGGTACTACATTTGCCTAACAACTAAAACTTGCATAGGGAGTAATTAACCCGAGTTCTTAATCAACAACCCGGGCCAGTGCTCCTCATGAGTGTTGGTCTGCGGGGCCACCTTTGGGAAACCCGAGGTTTGGTATATACTTGTAGGCTGACCTATCCGGTCGTGGCCTGAGACGAGATACGCGTGGCTACTATCAGGGTGTCGGCACGCTGAGAGGTCTTGCTGGATTAGTTTTACCTTTGTCGAAATATCTTGAGCACGGGATTCCGAGAACACTCGGGTCTTCCCAACATGGAGTTGCTGTTGGGGATCGTAGCAGAAAATCAAATTTTTTCCTACGCATCTATCTATGGAGTAATCTAGCAACGAGGGAGAGGGGAGTGCATCTATATACCCTTGTAGATCGCGATGCAGAAGCGTTGCAAGGACGCGGATGAAGGAGTCGTACTCGCTGCGATTCAGATCGCGGTTGATTCCGATCTAAGCGCCGAACAACGGCGCCTCCGCGTTCAACACACGTGCAGCCCGATGACGTCTCCCACGCCTTGATCCAGCAAGGAGAGAGGGAGAGGTTGGGGACGCCTCCTTCCAGCAGCAGCACGACGGCATGGTGGTGGTGGAGGAGCGCGGGACTCCAGCAGGGCTTCGCCAAGCGCTGCGAGAGACAAGGAGGGAGAGGGGTAGGGCTGCGCCAAGAGGGAGACGATCTTGTGTGTCTGGCAGCCCCAAAACCCCCACTATATTTAGGGGAAGGGGAGGGGCTGCGCCCCCATCTAGGGTCCCCTCCCTAGGGGTGGCGGCAGCCCCCCAAACCCATCTAGGGTGCGGCCAAGGGGGGAGAGAGAGGGAGCGCCCTAGGGTGGGCCTTAAGGCCCATCTGGACCTAGGGTTTGCCCCCTCCCACTCTCCATGTGCCTTGGGCCTTGGTGGGGGGGGGGGGCGCACCAGCCCATCCGGGGCTGGTCCCCTCCCACACTTGGCCCACGCAGCCTTCTGGGGCTGGTGGCCCCACCCGGTGGACCCCCGGGACCCTCCCAGTGGTCCCGGTACGTTACCGATAGCGCCCGAAACTTTTCCGGTGACCAAAACGGGGCTTCCCATATATGAATCTTTACCTCCGGACCATTCCGGAACTCCTTGTGACATCCGGGATCTCATCCGGGACTCCGAACAACATTCGATAACCGCGTACATACTTTCCCTATAACCCTAGCGTCATCGAACCTTAAGTGTGTAGACCCTACGGGTTCGGGAACCATGTAGACATGACCGAGACAACTCTCCGGCCAATAACCAACAGCGGGATATGGATACCCATGTTGGCTCCCACATGTTCCACGATGATCTCATCGGATGAACCACGATGTCAAGGATTCAATCAATCTCGTATACGATTCCCTTTGTCTATCAGTATAGCACTTGCCCGAGATTCGATCGTCGGTATACCGATACCTTGCTCAATCTCGTTACCGGCAAGTCTCTTTACTCGTTCCGTAACACATCATCCCGTGATCAACTCCTTGATCACATTGTGCACATTATGATGATGTCCTACCGAGTGGGCCCTGAGATACCTCTCCGTCATACGGAGTGACAAATCCCAGTCTCGATTCGTGCCAACCCAACAGACACTTTCGGAGATACCTGTAGTGCACCTTTATAGCCACCCAGTTACGTTGTGACGTTTGGTACACCCAAAGCATTCCTACGGTATCCGGGAGTTGCACAATCTCATGGTCTAAGGAAAAGATACTTGACATATAGAAAAGCTTTAGCATACGAACTACACGATCTGTGCTAGGCTTAGGATTGGGTCTTGTCCATCACATCATTCTCCTAATGCTGTGATCCCGTTATCAACGACATCCAATGTCCATGGTCAGGAAACCGTAACCACTTATTGATCAACGAGCTAGTCATCTAGAGGCTTACTAGGGACATGGTGTTTGTCTATGTATCCACACATGTATCTGAGTTTCCTATCAATACAATTCTAGCATGGATAATAAACAATTATCATGAACAAGGAAATATAATAATAACCAATTTATTATTGCCTCTAGGGCATATTTCCAATAGTCTCCCACTTGCACTAGAGTCAATAATCTAGTTCACATCGCCATGTGATTAACACTCACAGGTCACACCGCCATGTGACCAACATCCAAAGAGTTTACTAGAGTCAATAATCTAGTTCACATCACTGTGTGATTAAAACTCAATGAGTTCTGGGTTTGATCATGTTACGCTTGTGAGAGAGGTTGTAGTCAACGGGCCTGCAACATTCAGATCCCAATGTACTTCGCAAAACTTCATGTCATATCGTAGATGCTGCTACCACGTTCCACTTGGAGCTATTCCAAACTGTTGCTCCATTATACGTATTCGGTATCTCTACTCAAAGTTATCCGGATAGGTGTCAAGCTTGCATCGACGTAACTCTTTACGTCGAACTCTTTATCACCTCCATAACCGAGAAACATTTCCTTATTCCTCTAAGGATAATTTTGACGACTATCTAGTGATCCACTCCTGGATCACCTTTGTACCCTCTTGCTAGACATGTGGCAAGGCACACATCAGGTGCGGTACTCATCATGGCATACCGTATAGAGCCTATGACAAAAGCATAGGGGACGACCTTCGTCCTTCCTCTTTCTTCTGCCGTGGTCAAGCTTTGAGTCTTACTCGACTTCACACCTTACAACTTAGGTAAGAACTCCTTCTTTGACTGATCTATTTTGAACTCCTTCAAAATCATGTCAAAGGTGTGTGTTCCTTTTGAAAGTATCATCAGGCGTCTTGATCTATCTCTATAGATCTTGATGCCCAATTATGTAAGCAGCTTTATCCAGGTCTTCCTTTGAAAAACTCCTTTCAAACAACCCTTTACGCTTTCCAGAAATTCTACATCATTTTGGATCAACAATATGTCATTCACATATACTTATCAGAAATGTTGTAGTGCTCCCACTCACTTTATTGTAAATACAAGTTTCTAACAAACTTTGTATACCCAAAAACTTTGATCACTCCATTAAAGCATATATTCCGACTCCGAGATGCTTGCTCTAGTCCATAGAAGGATCGCTGGAGCTAGCATATCTTTTAGCATCCTTAGGATCGACAAAACCTTTCTGATTGTATCACATACAACCTTTCCTTACGAAAACTGGTAAGGAAACTTGTTTTGACATCCATCTGCCAGATTTCGTAAATGCAGCTAATGCTAACTTGATTCCGACGGACTTAAGCATCGCTACGGGTGAGAAAATATCATCGTATTCAACTCCTTGAACTTGTGAAAAACTCTTTGCCACAACTCGAGCTTCATAGACGGTGACATTACCGTCCACGTCTGTCTTCTTCTTAAAGATCCATTTATCTCAATGGCTTGCCGATCATCGTGCAAGTCCACCGAAGTCCATACTTTGTTTTGATACATGGATCCTATCTCGGATTTCTCGGCTTCTAACCATTTGTCGGAATACGGGCCCACCATCGCTTCCCCATAGTTAGTAGGTTCATCGTTGTCCAACAACATGACCTCTAAGACAGGATCACCGTACCACTCAGGAGTAGTACATATCCTTGTCGACCTACGAGGTTCGATAGCAACTTGATCCGAAGCTTCATGATCACTATCATTAGTTTCCTCTTCAATAGTCGTAGGTTCCATAGAAACATCTTTCTGTGTTGCACTACTCTTCGGTTGAAGTGAGGGTTCGACAACCTCATCAAGTTCTATCTTCCTCCCACTCAAATCTTTCGAGAGAAACTCCTTCTCGAGAAAGGACCCGTTCTTAGAGACAAACCTTTTTGCCCTTGGATCTGAGATAGAAGGTATACCCAACTGTTACCTTTGGGTATCCTATGAAGATGTATTTGTCCGCTTTGGGTTCGAGCTTTTTCCGGCTGAAGCAATAATCATCGCAGTCCCAAACATTGAGAAACGACAACTTTGGTTTCTTGCCAAACCATAGTCAATACGGTGTTGTCTCAACGGACTTAGATGGTGCCCTATCTAAAGTGAATGCAGCTGTCTCCAATGCATAACCTCAAAATAATAGCGGTAGATCGGTAAGAGACATCATAGATCGCACCATATCTCATAAGGTTCGATTACGACGTCCGGACACACCATTACGCTGTGGTGTTCCAGGTGGCTTCAACTGTGAAACGATTCCACAATGTCTTAAGTGATTGCCAAACTCACAACTCAGAAAATCTCCCCTTGATCAGATCGTAGGAACATGATCTTCTTGTTATGATGATTCTTAACTTCACTCTGAAATTGCTTGAACTTTTCAAATGCTTCAGACTTTTGCTTCATTGAGTAAATATACCCATATCTACTCAAATCGTCAGTGAAGATGAGAAAATAACGATATCCACCACACGCCTTAATTCTCATTGGATCACACACATCAGCATGTATGATTTCCAACAAGTCACTTGCCCGTTTCATTGTTCCTGAAAACGGGATCTTAGTCATCCTGCCCATGAGGCATGGCTCGCATGTGTCAAGTGATTCAAAATCAAGTGACTCCAAACATCCATCAGCATGGAGTTTCTTCATGCATTTTATGCCAAAATGACCTAAGCGGTAGTGCCACAAGAAAGTGGTACTATCATTATTAACTCTACATCTTTTGGCATTAAGATTATCATCATGTGTATTACTATGATCGAGATTCAGCAAACCATTGGGTGCTTGACCATAAAGGTATTATTCATGTAAACAGAATAACCATTATTCGCTGACTTAAATGAATAACCGTATTGCAATGAACATGATCTAATCATATTCATGCTCAACGTAGACACTTGATAACATTTATCTAGGTTCAACACTAATCTCGAAAATAGAGGGAGCGTGCGATGGTGATCTTATCAACCTTGGAAACATTTCCAACACACATCGTCACCTCGCCCTTAGCTAGTCTCCGTTCAGTCCATAGCTTTTGCTTCAAGTCACTAATAATAGCAACTGAACCGGTATCCAATACCCAGGTGCTACAAGGAGTACTAGTAAGGTACACATCAATAACATGTATATTAGATATACTTTGTTGAAGTTGCCAGCTTTTCTTATCTACCATGTATTTGGGGTAGTTCCGCTACCATGTGACCATTCCCCTTACAATAGAAGCACTTAGTCTCGAGGTTTGGGTTCAACCTTGGGTTCCTTCATTAGAGCGACAACTGGTTTGTCATTCATGAAGTTTCCCTTCTAGCCCTTGCCCCCTTTTTGAAACTAGTGGTCTTGTTAAACCATCAACACTTGATGCTCCTTCTTGATTTCTACTTTTGCGGTCTTAAGCACCGCTAATAGCTCCGGGATCATCTCCATCCTTTGCATGTCATAGTTCATCACGAAGTTCTAGTAGCTTGGTGATAGTGTCTAGAGAATTCCGTCAACCACTATCTCATCTGGAAGATTAACTCCCACTTGGTTCAAGTAATTTTAGCACCCAGACCTTCTGAGCACATGCTCACTAGTTGAGCTATTCTCCTCCATCCTTTTTGGCAAAATAACTTGTCAGAGGTCTCATACCTCTCAACACGAGCATGAGCCTGAAATCACAATTTCAGCTCTTAGAACATCTCATATGTTCTATGACGTTCAAAACGTCAATGGAATCCCGATTCTAAGCCGTAAAGTATGGTGCACTAAACTATCAAGTAGTCATCAGGACGTGTCTGTTAGGTGTTCACAACATCCACAGACGACGTTGTAGGGGTTTGCACATCGAGCGGTGCATCAAACATGTAAGCTTTCTGTGTAGCAGTGAGGACACTCCTCTGATATGGACCCAGTCCGCATCATTGCTTACAATATCTTTCAACTTAGTCTTTCTCTAGGATCGTATTAAACAGGGAGCTACAACGCAGTTATTGGTCTACAACATAATTTCCGAAGACAACTTAGACTATTGTTCATGACAATTAAGTTCATCTAATGAACTCCCACTCAGATAGACATCTCTCTAGTCATCTAAGTGATACATGATCCGAATTGACTAGGCCGTGTCCGATCATCACGTGAGACGGACTAGTCAGCAACGGTGAACATCTTCATGTTGATCGTATCTTCTATACGACTCATGTTCGACCTTTTGGTCTTCCGTGTTCCGAGGCCATGTCTGTACATGCTAGGCTCGTCAAGTGAACCCTAAGTGTATCGCGTGTGTAAATCTGGCTTACACCCGTTGTATGCGAACGTTAGAGCCTATCACACCCGATCATCACGTGGTGCTTCGGAACAACGAACCTTAGCAACGGTGCACAGTTAGGGGGAACACAATTCTTGAAATTTTAGTGAGAGATCTTCTTATTCACTACCGTCGTTCTAAGCAAATAAGATGTAAAACATGATAAACATCACATGCAATCAAATAGTGACATGATATGCCCAATATCATCTTGCTCCTTTGATCTTCATCTTCGGGGCTCCATGATCATCATCGTCACCGGCATGACACCATGATCTCCATCATCGTGTCTTCATGAAGTTGTCTCACCAAACATTACTTCTACTACTATGGCTAACGGTTAGCAATAAAGTAAAGTAATTACATGGCGTTTTCAATGACACGTAGGTCATACAATAAAATAAAGACAACTCCTATGGCTCCTGCCGGTTGTCATACTCATCGACATGCAAGTCGTGATTCCTATTACAAGAACATGATCAATCTCATACATCACATATATCATTCATCACATCCTTTTTGGCCATATCACATCACACGGCACATGCTGCAAGAACAAGTTAGACGTCCTCTAATTGTTGTTGCAAGTTTTACGTGGCTGCTATAGGTTTCTAGCAAGAATGTTTCTTACCTACGCCAAAACCACAACGTGATATGCCAATATCTATTTACCGTTCATAAGGACCCTTTTCATCGAATCCGATCCGACCAAAGTGGGAGAGACAGACACCCGCTAGCCACCTTATGCAACTAGTGCATGTCAGTCGGTGGAACCTGTCTCACGTAAGAGTACGTGTAAGGTCGGTCAGGGCCGCTTCATCCCACGATGCCGCCGAATCAAGATAAGACTAGTAACGGCAAGTAATTGACAAATCCACGCCCACAACTACTTTGTGTTCTACTCGTGCAAGATACTACGCATAGACCTAGCTCATGATGCCACTGTTGGGGATCGTAGCAGAAAATCAAAATTTTTCCTACGCATCTATCTATGAGTAATCTAGCAACGAGGGAGAGGGGAGTGCATGTACATACCCTTGTAGATCGCGATGCAGAAGCGTTGCAAGAACGTGGATGAAGGAGTCGTACTCGCTGCGATTCAGATCACGGTTGATTCCGATCTAAGCGCCGAACAACGGCGCCTCCGCGTTCAACACACGTGCAGCCCGATGATGTCTCCCACGCCTTGATCCAGCAAGGAGAGAGGGAGAGGTTGGAGAAGCCTCCTTCCAGCAGCAGCACAACGGCATGGTGGTGGTGGAGGAGCGCGGGACTCCAGCAGGGCTTCGCCAAGCGCTGCGAGAGACGAGGAGGGAGAGGGGTAGGGCTGCGCCAAGAGGGAGACGATCTCGTGTGTCTCGCAGCCCCAAAACCCCCACTATATATAGGGGAAGGGGAGGGGCTGTGCCCCCATCTAGGGTTCCCTCCCTAGGGGTGGCGGCAGCCCCCAAAACCCATCTAGGGTGCGGCCAAGGGGGGAGAGAGAGAGAGGGCGCCCTAGGGTGGGCCTTAAGGCCCATCTGGACCTAGGGTTTGCCCCCCTCCCACTCTCCATGCGCCTTGGGCCTTGGTGGGGGTGCGCACCAGCCCACCTGGGGCTGGTCCCCTCCCACACTTGGCCCACGCAGCCTTCTGGGGCTGGTGGCCCCACCTGGTGGACCCCCGGGACCCTCCCGGTGGTCCCGGTACGTTACCGATAGCGCCCGAAACTTTTCCGGTGACCAAAACGGGGCTTCCCATATATGAATCTTTACCTCCGGACCATTCCGGAACTCCTCGTGACGTCCGGGATCTCATCCGGGACTCCGAACAACATTCGGTAACCGCGTACATACTTTCCCTATAACCCTAGCGTCATCGAACCTTAAGTGTGTAGACCCTACGGGTTCGGGAACCATGTAGACATGACCGAGACAACTCTCCGGCCAATAACCAACAGCGGGATCTGGATACCCATGTTGGCTCCCACATGTTCCACGATGATCTCATCGGATGAACCACGATGTCAAGGTTTCAATCAATCCCGTATACGATTCCCTTTGTCTATCAGTATAGCACTTGCCCGAGATTCGATCGTCGGTATACCGATACCTTGCTCAATCTCGTTACCGGCAAGTCTCTTTACTCGTTCCGTAACACATCATCCCGTGATCAACTCCTTGATCACATTGTGCACATTATGATGATGTCCTATCGAGTGGGCCCAGAGATACCTCTCCGTCATACGGAGTGACAAATCCCAGTCTCGATTCGTGCCAACCCAACAGACACTTTCGGAGATACCTGTAGTGCACCTTTATAGCCACCCAGTTACGTTGTGACGTTTGGTACACCCAAAGCATTCCTACGGTATCCGGGAGTTGCACAATCTCATGGTCTAAGGAAAAGATACTTGACATATAGAAAAGCTTTAGCATACGAACTACACGATCTGTGCTAGGCTTAGGATTGGGTCTTGTCCATCACATCATTCTCCTAATGATGTGATCCCATTATCAACAACATCCAATGTCCATGGTCAGGAAACCGTAACCATCTATTGATCAACGAGCTAGTCATCTAGAGGCTTACTAGGGACATGGTGTTTGTCTATGTATCCACACATGTATCTGAGTTTCCTATCGATACAATTCTAGCATGGATAATAAACAATTATCATGAACAAGGAAATATAATAATAACCAATTTATTATTGCCTCTAGGGCATATTTCCAACAGTTGCAACTTCCCGGATCGTGAGAACTTGTGATGGGCTAAGTTGGGACACCCCTGCAGGGTTATGAACTTTCGAAAGCCATGCCCACGGTTATGTGGCAGATTGGAGTTGTTAATATCCGGTTTTAGATAACTTGACACAAGAACTCAAACATAATACACTACCGTGTGCGTAGTCGCGATGGTCTCTTTTCGAGGGAGTTTGGGAAGAGAAGGCGGCTGGGTTATGGATGACTCGTAGGTAGACAGGATCATCTAGTGATCATGAATTAGTTCACGATCGATGGCTTTCACTTCTCTTCTTGCTCTGAAGATACGTAAGATAGCCACCTCATCTACGATTAGTGCTTGCAGCAGCCCACTTATACACTTTCTCCTTACCCAAAGGCTTTGATAGTTTTGGTACCCAGGAATGGGATTGTTGAGTCCTCGTGACTCACGGGTTACTACAAACACAGGTGCAGGTACAACCGAGTACGATGCAGGTGATGATCAAGAACTCAAGTGGGAGTTCGATGAGGAGCGTGGGCGTATGTATGTGACATATCCCGATGATCAGTAGTGGTTCCTACTAAGGCTGATGCGACATAGTGGGTGGTTATCTTCTTCTCATTTGGATTCGTCCGTAGTCGGACTATGTTTGTACTTGGATGAATGTATGACTTATTTATGCATTGTGCAAAGTGGCAATTGTAAGCCGACTATATTATTTTCCCCCTTTGTTCTTGTACATGGGAATGTGTGAAGATGACCATCTTGCGATCATACCAAAATGCGATTATGCCTCTAAGTCGTGCCTCGACACGTAGGAGATATAGTTGCATCTTGGGCGTTACAAATACGTCCGTCGTATCTATATTTTTTGATTTTTTTTCATGCCAATATTATACAACTTTCACATATTTTTGGCAACTTTTTATATGATTTATTGGACTAACCTATTGATCCAGTGCCCTGTGCTAGTTCTAGTTTTTTTGCATGTTTTTTGTATCACAGAAAATCCATATCAAACGAAGTACAAATGCAATAAAATTTTATGGAGAATTATTTTGGAATATATGTAATTTGGGGGAGTTGGAACCACCGCAAACGGAGGCCCACACAACCCATAGGACACCATGGCGCGCTAGGGGAGCCTAGCTCGTGGTGGTGGGTTGTGCTCACCTCGTACGTTGGTTGGATCTCTACTCCGGGCGCAAGGAAGCTTATATCCGGAATAAAAATAGTGTTAAAATCTTAGTGCAATCGGAGTTACGGATCTCCGGGAATATAAGAAACGGTTTTCGGCCAGATCTGGGGAACACGAAACAGAAGAGGACATGGAGACAGATCCAATCTCAGAGGGGTTCTCGCCCCTCCGCCTCCATCGAGGCCATGGACCAGCGGGGTAACCCTCTTCCCACCTGGGGAGGAGGCCAAGGAAGAAGAAGAAGAAGGAGGGGGGCTCTCCCCTCTCTCCCGGTGGCACCGGAGTGCTGCCGGGGCTAGTATCATGATGATGATCTACATCAACAATCTTGCTATTGTCAACACCAACTTTCTCCCCCTCTATGCAGCGGTGTAACACCTCTTTCCCCCGCTGTAATCTCTACTTAGACAAGGTGCTCAACACTATATATTATTTTCCAATGATATGTGGTTATCCTATGATGTTTGAGTAGATCCGTTTTGTCCTATGGGTTAATCGTGATCTTGGTTGGTATGATTGTATATTTTATTTATGGTGCTATCCTACGGTACCCTCCGTCTCACGCAAACATGAGGGGTCCCCGCTGTAGGGTGTTGCAATATGTTCATGGTTCGCTTATGGTGGGTTGCGAGAGTGACAGAAGCTTAAACCCGAGTAAGTGGGGTATGACGTATGGGAGTAAAGAGGACTTGATACTTAATGCCATGGTTGGGTTTCACGACCTTAATGATCTTTAGTAGCTGTGGATGCTTGCTAGGGGTCCAATCATAAGTGCATATGATCCAAGTAGAGAAAGTATGTTAGCTCATGCCTTTCCCTCATATAAAATTGCAAGAATGATTACCGGTACTTGTTATCGATTACCTACGGACAAGTGACTTTCTTGTTGACAAAAGCTATCCACTTTTACTGCCTTGCAATTTATTCGTAGTTTCATTCTCGCAAAGTACTGCTAGTTTCATACTTGTTTTAGGTAAAGCAAACGTTAAGTGTGCGTAGAGTTGTATAAGTGGTCGATAGAACTGGAGGGAATATTTGTTCTACCTTTAGCTCCTTGTTGGGTTCAACACTCTTACTTATCGAAAAAGGCTACAGACGATCCCCTATACTTGTGGGTTATCATGCCTCGCCTGGAAATATTGAGAAACTTGTTTTTTTTTTAAAATTCCTATAAATCCAAAACACGCCTGAATATCATGAAACTTGGCATGGTATCATGACATGTCACCAACATGCTGTGGTATTTTTTTTGGCCGAATTGGGACAAGCTTTGGTATAAGCTTCTTGCAAACCAGAGCTTCTCTCAAGAAGGCTCATGGTTCCGAGAGGGAACGTGTCACCTCCATGTGCGAAACGAGATACGCTGCCTTCTCCCGCCTTGATTTTTTACACATGTAGCTTAGACCAAATAGGAGTTTCGTGCTAAATTTTGGAATTATTCCAAGTTTCTTTGTCCTTTTTATACATTAATTCATTTCCAAGCATTTAATGCACATAATTCAAATTTGAAGTACAACCGCATGCTCCAGTGCGCAAAAGTTAGTTAGAAAATCATTTATGTGTACTTGGGAGAGCTTCTAGGTCCCATGGAAGAAGTGGGAATGAAATTCAAACATCTGGGCGTCTTGGCTCAGCCGGAAACATCGACAAACTTGGTTCTAAAATTCCTGTAAATCCAAAGCTCGCATGAAAATCATGAAACTTCGCACGGTGTCATGACATGGCACCAACATGCTATGGTAATTTTTCTGTCCGATTTGTGAAGGCGCACACATTAACAATCAACAAAGTCATTTTGGAACAAGTGTTGTCACATTACAAATCAGAAACACGAGTATTATTGAAACTGTGGGCGTTCTACCTACCAATTCCGTGCCACCATGCGTCCTCTTTCTTATTGGCTAGGAGGTGCCGTGCGGGGTACTCATCGAGAGGAGAGCCCTTTGACCTCTATCCGACATCCACCTCCCCCCCAACGTCTCCATTAATGGCGCCTGAGCCCCTGTTGGCGTGGATATGTCTCACTCGACTGAGAGTTAAGAGAGAGAAAAGAAAATCTGAAAAGAAAGTTTTGCACGGATCTTGATGTAAGATCCGACGGTCCTATATAGTGTCGACCGCGACTTATAGCAAGACTAATGATTATAAGGACGATGACAATGGATAATTTTTTTCTTACATATTTAGGAAGATAATTAAAAAAGCCGCATGCGGCAACGCCCGAAATACACAAGGGCTAAAGAAGAAGGAGCTAGTCTCCACGGCGAGCAGCGACAAACTCTTTCTTGTCCTCAACATGCTGCTTGAGAGCATCCACGGATTCCTCTAGCAGCCTTCGGCGCTCGATGCGGAGCATGTCATTCTCGTCCATAAGTTTCTTGACGATGACGCCGGTCCTCTTCAACAAGGCAGTGATCTCATCCTGCTCGTCCCGAAGCTTCACATTGCCCTCCCTTAGTTGATGTATAACGCCAGTAGCCTATTCAAACACGGCTTTCATGTCATCCTGCAACCTCGCCCAACCGGAGATATGGTCCATCTGGCTATGAATGAGCGCATTCATGCACATGTAAGAGTCCTCTCCTGCCCGCGAGACATTTTCCCAGGTCACCGCGGCACGGGAGGACATCTCTGCTATATTCGCGGCACAGCGGGACATATCTGCTGCTTCCGCAGCGCGGTCGGACCAGTCTGCTGCATCAACGGCGCGACGGGACCTCTGTGCGGCTACGGTCGTGTGGCTGGATGATACGTCTCCAACGTATCTATAATTTTTGATTGTTCCATGCTATTATATTATCCTTCTAGGATGTTTTATGGGCTTTTATATACACTTTTATATGATTTTGGGACTAACCTATTAACCTAGAGCCCAGTGCCAGTTTCTGTTTTTTTCCTTGTTTTTGAGTTTTACAGAAAAGGAATATCAAACGGAGTCCAATTGACGTGCCAATTTTTGATGATTTTTTCTGGACCAAAAGAAGCCCCGGAAGTAAAAGAGTTGGGCCAGGAGAGCCACGGGCTGCCCACGAGGGTGGGGGGCGCGCCCTCCTATCTCGTGGATGGCCCGGAGAGCCCCCTGACTTGTGCCCTACACCAAAAAATCCTATAAATACTGAAACCTTCGGAAATTAACCTAGATCGAGAGTTCCGCCGCCGAAGGCCTCTGTAGCCACCGAAAACTAATCTAGACCCTGTTCTGACACCCTGCCGGAGGGGGAATCCCTCTCTAGTGGCTATCTTCATCATCCCGACGCTCTCCATGACAAGGAGGGAGTAGTCCACCCTTGGGGCTGAGGGTATGTACCAGTAGCTATGTGTTTGATCTCTCTCTCTCTCGTGTTCTTGAGATGGCACGATCTTGATGTATCGCGAGCTTTGCTATTATAGTTGGATCTTATGATGCTTCTCCCCCTCTACTCTCTTGTAATGGATTGAGTTTTCCCTTTGAAGTTATCTTATCGGATTGAGTCTTGAAGGATTTGAGAACACTTGATGTATATCTTGCACGTGTTTATCTGTGGTGACAATGGGATATCACGTGATCTACTTGATGTATGTTTTGGTGATCAACTTGCAGGTTCCGTGACCTTGGGAATCTATGAATAGGGGTTGGCACACGTTTTCTTCTTGACTTTCCGGTAGAAACTTTGGGGCACTCTTTGAAGTTCTATGTGTTGGTTGAATAGATGTTTCTGAGATTGTGTGATGCATATCATATAATCATGCCCACGAATACTTGAGGTGACAATGGAGTATCTAGGTGACATTAGGGTTTTGGTTGATTTGTGTCTTAAGGTGTTATTCTAGTACGAACTCTATGATAGATTGAACGTTACTACGGACTCTTGAATTGATCGATCAGAAAGAATAACTTTGAGGTGGTTTCGTACCCTATCATAATCTCTTCATTTGTTCTCCGCTATTAGTGACTTTGGAGTGACTCTTTGTTGCATATTGAGGGCTAGTAATATGATCCAGTTATGTTATCCTTGTTGAGAGAACTAGCACTAGTGAAAGTATGAACCCTAGGCCTTGTTTCCTATCATTGCAACACCGTTTATGCTCACTTTTATCTATAGTTACCTTGCTGTTTTTATATTTTCAGTTTACAAAAACCTATACCTACCATCCATATTGCACTTGTATCACCATCTCTTCGCCTAACTAGTGCACCTATACAATTTACCATTGTATTGGGTGTGTTGGGGACACAAGAGACTCTTTGTTATTTGGTTGAAGGGTTGTTTGAGAGAGACCATCTTCATCCTACGCCTCCCACGGATTGATAAACCTTAGGTCATCCACTTGAGGGAAATTTGCTACTGTCCTACAAACCTCTCACTTGGAGGCCCAACAACGTCTACAAGAAGAAGGTTGTGTAGTAGACATCAAGATCTTTTCTGGCGCCGTTGCCGGGGAGGTTAGTGCTTGAAGGTATATATTTAGATCTTGCAATCGAATATTTTAGTTTCTTGTTTTATCTCTAGTTTAGTTTATAAAAGAAAACTACAAAAAAATGGAATTAAGGTTACCTCATATGCTTCATCTTTTTAATATCTTTCATGAAAATGATGGAAAGGAAAATTGTGCTCAAGTACTAGAAGAAGAATTACATAGAATGCTTGGCATAAAATATGTGCATTATGAGCATGATTGGAATGTTTTTAGTATGAATTCTTTGAATACCCATGATGCTAATGATATGCAAAGCCACAAGCTTGGGGAAGCTATATTTGATGAAGATGATATTTTTAGTCCCCCAAGTCTTGATGAGAAAATTTATTATGATGAAAGCATGCCTCCTATTTATGATGATTATATTTATGAAAGTGGATTTGGAGAGGTCATGACTTTATTTAGTGATGAATCCACTATTTCGGAAGAGGTACCAATTGATTATGAGAACAAAGTTGCTATCTATGATGATTATTGTGATGACTTTTATGCTATTAAGAATAATGATAACCATGAAATTTGTCATCGTGATTTTAGTTTTCAATTGGATTTTGCTTCACATGATAGTTATTTTGTTGAGTTTGCTCCCACTACTATGAATGAGAATAATTTTGCTTATGTGGAGGTTAGTAAAATTTCTATGCAAGTAGATCATGAAAAGAATGCTTTATGTGCTGGTTATATTGTTGAATTCATTCATGATGCTACTGAAAATTATTATAAGACAGGATCATATGCTTGTAGGAATTGCAATAATATCAAGTTTCCTCTCTATGTGCTTAAATTTTTGAAGCTATGCTTGCTTTGCCTTCCTATGCTAGTTGATTATCGTTCCCATAAGTTGTTTGCTTACAAAATCCCTATGCATAGGAAGTGGGTTAGACTTAAAATGTGCTAGTAACATTCTTCATGATGCTCTTGTTATGTTTCAATTCTTATATTTTATGCGAGCATCATTGAAATCATTGTGCCTAGCTAGGGGCGTTAAACGATAACGCTTGTTCGGAGGCAACCCAACTTTATTTTAGTTTCTTGGTTTTTGCTGCTGTTAGGGAATAAATATTGCATCTAGCTTCTGTTTAGATGTGGTTTTATGTTTTAATTAGTGTTTGTGCCAAGTAGAACCTTTGAGAAGACTTGTGTGAAGTTTATGTGATCTTGCTGTGAAAAACAGAATCGTTAGCGCTTGCTAGAATGGTCATCACATTTTACTGGAGCATGCTATTTAGTTTATTCTTTTTGCAGATGATTAATAGACAAATTCCTCACGTTTACCAATTTAGTTTGAATTTTTTGGAGTTACAGAAGTATGCGAAACCTGCAGATTACTACAGACGGTTTTGTTTTTTTACAGATTCTGTTTTTCGTGTGTTGTTTGCTTATTTCAATACATCTATGAGTAGTATTGGGAAGTATGAATCATAGAGAAGTTGGAATACAATAGGTTTAATACCAATATAAACAAAGAATGAATTCATTGCAGTACCTTTGAGTAGTGGTTTGCTTTCTTATACTAACGGAGCTCACGAGATTTTTGTCTAAGTTTTGTGTTGTGAAGTTTTCAAGTTTTGAGTATTGCTTTGATGGACTATGGAACAAAGAGTAGCAAAGGCCTAAGCTTGGGGATGCCCATGGCACTCCAAGTAAAATTCAAGAACAATCAAAAGCCTAAGCTTGGGGATGCCCCGGGAAGGCATCCCCTCTTTCGTCTTCATCCATCGGTAACTATACTGGGAGCTATATTTTTATTCACCACATGATATATGTTTTGCTTGGAGCGTCAATTTATTTTAGTTTGTTTTGCTTGATGTTTGATTAATATCACAAGATCTAAAGTTCTTAAATGTTAGAGAGTCTTCACATAGTTACATAATTATTCAACTACTCATTGATCTTCACTTATATCTTTCGAAGTAGTTTGTCATTTGCTCTAGTGCTTCACTTATATCTTTTAGAGCACGGCGGTGGTTTTATTTTGAAGAAATAGATGAACTCTCATGCTTCACTTATATCTATTTGAGAGTCTATTAAAACAGCATGGTAATGTGTTTAGGCTATAAAATTAGTCTTCACATGATAGACATCCAATATCAATGTAGTAAAAACTTCCACACTAAGTGCATTGAATATGAAGAGAAGTTGGATGCTTGATAATTGTTTTGAGATATGAGGATAGTGATATTAGAGTCATGTAGTGGAGTTATTATGAAATTGAGTAATACTTGTGTTAGGGTTAGTGATTCCCGTAGCATGCACATATGGTGAACCGCTATATGACGAAGTTAGAGCATGAGGTATTTATAAAGTGTCAACCTTTGTGTGGAGGTCGGGGGCGCGCGATGGTTAAATCCTACCAACCTCCCCCTAGGAGCATGCCTTGGTTTCTTTGTTTTGATGACTCGTAAATTTTTGCAATAAGTATATGAGTTCTTATGACTAATGTTGAGTCCATGGATTATACGCACTCTCACCCTTCCACCATTGCAAACCTCTCTTGTACCACGCAACTTTCGCTGGTACCATACACCCACTATATATCCTTCCTCAAAACAGCCACCATATATATTCCTCAAAACAGCCACCATACCTACCTATCATGGCATTTCCATAGCCATTCCGAGATATATTGCCATGCAACTTTCCACCGTTCCGTTCATATGACACGCTTCATATTGTCATATTGCCATGCATGATCATGTAGTTGATATCGTATTTGTGGCAAAGCCACCATGCACAACTTTTCATACATGTCACTCTTGATTCATTGCATATCCCGGTACATCGCCGGAGGCACTCATATAGAGTCATATCTTGTTGTACCTTCGAGTTGTAATCATTGAGTTGTAAATCAATATAAGTGTGATGATCTTCATTATTAGAGCATTATCCCGTGCGAGGAAACAAAAAAGATAAAGGCCAAATAAAAAAAGGAGATGGCCCAAAAAATAGAGAGGGGCTTAAAAAAAGGAAAGCTCCTCCAAAAAAATGAGAGAAAAGAGAGAAAGGACAATGCTACTATCTTTTTCCACACTTGTGCTTCAAAGTAGCACCATGTTCTTCATGATAGAGAGTCCCATGTTTAGTCACTTTCATATACTAGTGTGAATTTTCATTATAGTACTTGGCTTGTATATTCCAACGATGGGCTTCCTCAAATGCCCTAGGTCTTTGTGAGCAAGCAAGTTGGATGCACACCCACTTAGTTTGTTTTGTTGAGCTTTCATACACTTTTAGATCTAGTGCATCCGTTGCATGGCAATCCCTACTCACTCACATTGATATCTATTAATGGGCATCTCCATAGCCCGTTGATACGCCGAGTCGATGTGAGACTATCTTCCTCCTTTTTGTTTTCTCCACAACCACCTCTCTATTCCACATAGTGCTATGTCCATGGATCACGCTCATGTATTGCGTGAAAGTTGAAAGGCTTGAAAGAATAGAGTATGAAAACAAGTGCTTGGCTGAAATCGGGGTTGTGCATGATATGAATATTTTGTGTGATGAAGAGGGAGCATAGCCAGACTATATGATTTTGTAGGGATAACTTTCTTTAGCCATAGTATTTTGAGAAGACATGATTGCTTTGTTAGTATGCTTAAAGTATTATTATTTCTTATGTCAATATAGACTTTTGTCTTGAATCTTTCAGATCTGAACATTCATGCCACAATTAAGAGAATTACATTGAAAATTATGTTGGTTAGCATTCCACATCAAAAATTCTGTTTTTATCATTTACCTACTCGAGGACGAGCAGGAATTAAGCTTGGGGATGCTGATACGTCTCCAACGTATCTATAATTTTTTATTGTTCCATGCTATTATATTATCCTTCTAGGATGTTTTATGGGCTTTTATATACAGTTTTATATGATTTTTGGGACTAACCTATTAACCTAGAGCCCAGTGCCAATTTTTTTTCCTTGTTTTTGAGTTTTACAGAAAAGGAATATCAAACGGAGTCCAATTGACGTGCCATTTTTTGATGATTTTTTCTGGACCAAAAGAAGCCCCCAAAGTAAAAGAGTTGGGCCAGGAGAGCCACGGGCTGCCCACGAGGGTGGGGGGCGCACCCTCCTATCTCGTGGAAGGCCCGGAGGGCCCCCTGACTTGCGCCCTACGCCAAAAAATCCTATAAATACTGAAACCTTCGGAAATTAACCTAGATCGGGAGTTCCACCGCCGAAAGCCTCTGTAGCCACCGAAAACCAATCTAGACCCTGTTCCGGCACCCTGCCGGAGGGGGAATCCCTCTCCGGTGGCTATCTTCATCATCTCGATGCTTTCCGTGACGAGGAGGGAGTAGTCCACCCTTGGGGCTGAGGGTATGTACCAGTAGCTATGTGTTTGATCTCTCTCTCTCGTGTTCTTGAGATGGCACGATCTTGATGTATCGCGAGCTTTGCTATTATAGTTGGATCTTATGATGCTTCTCCCCCTCTACTCTCTTGTAATGGATTGAGTTTTCCCTTTGAAGTTATCTTATCGGATTGAGTCTTTTAGGATTTGAGAACACTTGATGTATGTCTTGCACGTGTTTATTTGTGGTGACAATGGGATATCATGTGATCTACTTGATGTATGTTTTGGTGATCAACTTGCGGGTTCTGTGACCTTGGGAATCTATGCATAGGGGTTGGCACACGTTTTCGTCTTGACTTTCCGGTAGAAACTTTGGGGCACTCTGTGAAGTTCTATGTGTTGGTTGAATAGATGTTTCTGAGATTGTGTGATGCATATCATATAATCATGCCCACGGATACTTGAGGTGATAATGGATTATCTAGGTGACATTAGGGTTTTGGTTGATTTGTGTCTTAAGGTGTTATTCTAGAGCGAACTCTATGATAGATTGAATGTTACTACGGACTCTTGAATAGATCGATCAGAAAGAATAACTTTGAGGTGGTTTTGTACCCTACCATAATCTCTTCGTTTGTTCTCCACTATTAGTGACTTTGGAGTGACTCTTTGTTGCATATTGAGGGCTAGTAATATGATCCAGTTATGTTATCCTTGTTGAGAGAACTTGCACTAGTGAAAGTATGAACCCTAGGCCTTGTTTCCTATCATTGCAACACCGTTTATGCTCACTTTTATCTTTAGTTACCTTGCTGTTTTTATATTTTCAGTTTACAAGAACCTATATCTACCATCCATATTGCACTTGTATCACCATCTCTTCGCCGAACTAGTGCACCTATACAATTTATCGTTGTATTGGGTGTGTTGGGGACACAAGAGACTCTTTGTTATTTGGTTGCATGGTTGTTTGAGAGAGACCATCTTCATCCTACGCCTCCCACAGATTGATAAACCTTAGGTCATCCACTTGAGGGAAATTTGCTACTGTCCTACAAACCTCTGCACTTGGAGGCCCAACAACGTCTACAAGAAAAAGGTTGCATAGTAGACATCACGGGACATGTCGACTGCTTTCGTGGCGATGCGGGGCATCGCTTGTGCTTCCGCTTCCATGCTCGCCTCTCCCTGGTGGTAATCTCTCGACACAGAACTCACGCTGGCCATGGCAGATGCAAGGGGACGATGATGAATGACTTGTTTGTTTTTGTGGATGAGGAGTTGAGGAGGAATGTGCAGTCATCTTGGAATGATAGGTGTGAACATGTTTGTAATTTGGAATGTGATGGGTGATACGTCTCCGTCGTATCTATAATTTTTGATTATTCCATGCCAATATTCTACAACTTTCATATACTTTAGGCAACTTTTTATACTATTTTTTGGGACTAACATATTGATCTAGTGCCCAATGCCAGTTCTTGTTTGTTGCATGTTTTTTGTTTTGCAGAATATCCATATCAAACGGAGTCCAAACGGGATAAAAATGGACGGATATTTTTTTCGGAATATATGTGAATTTTGGGAAGCGGAACTAACGTGAGACGATGCCCGAGTGGCCCACGAGGGTGAGGGGTGCGCCCTGGGCCCTCGTGGCCACTCCGTAAGACGGTTGATGCCCTTCTTTCGCCGCAAGAAAGCTAATATCCAAATAAAAACCGTGTCCAAAATTCAGCCCAATCGGAATTACGGATCTCCGGGAATTTAAGAAACGGTGGAAGGCCAGAATATGGGAACGCATAAACAGAGAGAGACAGAGAGACAGATCCAATCTCGGAGGGGCTCTCGCCCCTCCCATGCCATGGAGACCATGGACCAGAGGGGAAACCCTTCTCCCATCTAGGGAGAAGGTCAAGGAAGAAGAAGAAGAAGGAGGGGGGCTCTCAACCCCTCGCTTCCGGTGGCACCGGTGTGCCGTCGGGGCCATCATCGTCACCGCAATCTACACCAACAACTTCACCGCCGTCATCACCAACTCTTCCCCCCTCTATGCAGCGGTGTAACCCCTCTTCTACCCGCTATAATCTCTACTTAAACATGGTGCTCAACGCTATATATTATTTCCTAATGATGTATGGCTATCCTATGATGTTTGAGTATATCCGTTTTGTCCTATGGGTTAATTGATGATCGTGATTGGTTTGAGTTGCATGTTTTATTATTGGTGCTTTCCTATGGTGCTCTCCATGTCGCGCAAGCGTGAGGGATCCCCGCTGTAGGGTTTGCAATATGTTCATGATTTTCTTATGGTGGTTGGCGTGAGTGACAGAAGCACATACCCGAGTAAGTAGGTTGTTTGCGTATGTGAATAAGAGGACTTGATACTTTAATGCTATGGTTGGGTTTTTACCTTAATGATCTTTAGTAGTTGCGGATGCTTGCTAGAGTTCCAATCATAAGTGCATATGATCCAAGAAGAGAAAGTATGTTAGCTTATGCCTCTCCCTCAAATAAGATTGCAATAGTGATTACCGATCTAGTTATCGATTGCCTAGGGACAAATAACTTTCTCGTGACAAAAAGCTCTCTACTAAAACTAATTTAGTTGTGTCTTTCTCTTAACAGCCTCTACTTTTTATTTGCATGCACTTTATATTCTTGCAAACCTATCCCACAAAAACTACAAACTACTTCTAGTTTCATACTTGTTCTAGGTAAAGTAAAGGTCAAGCGTGCATAGAGTTGTATCGGTGGTCGATAGAACTTGAGGGAATATTTGTTCTACCTTTAGCTCCTCGTTGGGTTCGACACTCTTACTTATCGAAAGAGGCTACAACTGATCCCTTACACTTGTGGGTTATCAATGGGACACAGGCTCAAAATTTATTAACGATTCTATAATTTCTAAGTGCAGCACTATTCCTAGACAGCGTAATGTGGGCACGCATTCTTGGTCGCATACGTGGTGTCTGCTCCATAGGGTGCACCGCAATTGGCAATGTTAGCACACATATTGTTCCAACAACCGTGCGCGCTCGTTATTACCATCGCACACACTTATTTTAATTAGAATGTGTGCCCGTCTAGCGCACACACGTTGATCTGTCTAACTGTTTTTGTTTGTTGTGGCTAATCACAAACGGTTCATTCGTGTGAAGTGTATGTCGTCAATCACAGACACGTTGATCTGGCTGACCATTTTTGTTGTGTTTCCTAATCGCAAGCAGTTAATCCTTCTGAAGCGTATGCCCTGAATCGCACACACACCTTCATCCGGCTAACCGTTTCTGTTGTTCCACATCATTACCAACAGTTAATCCGAGTGAACTGTATGCCGTATATCGCACACGCCTTCATCTGGCTGCCGGTTTATGTTCATCTTCCTCATCGCAAACAGTTAATTGAACTGAAACATATGTCTCGCATCACACACGCAACTAAAATCTGAACATCGTTTGATGAATCCTTCATCGCAAATGTTTTGCATCTTTTTTGACAGGTTTTTTACATCACCATTTGCGATTAATGCATTGCACACAGTTTCATCAAAGGGTCTCTGATCGTAGTGTCATGTTAGCAGCATGAACAAGATTTGATCATGTATATTGAAATACTGTTATTCATTTTAGTTAGAGAATAATTGTTATTCTATTTACATGAATAAAACCTTCTATGGTCATACAGCCAAGGTGAATGGTTTATTGAATCTCGATCGTAGTAATACACATATTCATAATATTGAAGCCAAAAGATGCATAGTTGATAATGATAGTGCACCATACTTGTGGCACTACCATTTAGGTTATATTGGTGTAAAGCGCTTGAAGAAACACCGTGCTGATGGACTTTTGGAATCACTTGATTATGAATCATTTGATACTTGCGAACCATGCCTCATGGGCAAGATGACTAAAACTTCGTTCTCCGGAACAATGGAGCAAGCTAATGACTTACTGGAAATAATACATACAAATGTATGCGGTCCGATGAGTGTTCAAGCACGCGTCAGGTATCGCTATTTTCTCACCTTTGCAAATGATTTGAGTAGATATGGGTATATCTACTTGATGAAACATAAGTCCGGAATATTTGAAAAGTTCGAAGAATTTCAGAGTGAAGTAGAGAATCATAGTAACAAGAAAATAAAGTTTCTATGATCTGATTGCGGAGGCGAATATTTGAGTTACGAGTTTGGTCTTCATTTGAAACAATGTGGAATAATTTCACAGCTTAAGCCACCTAGAACACCACAGCGTAATGGTGTGTCCGAGCGTCATAACCGTACTCTATTAGATATGGTGTGTTCTATGATGTCTCTTACTGATTTGCCTTTATCATTTTGGGGCTATGCATTAGAGACAATTGTATTCACGTTAAATAGGGCTCTGTCTAAATCCCTTGAGAAGACACCATATGATCTATGGTTTGGCAAGAAACCAAAGCTGTCGTTTATTAAAGTTTGGGGTTGCAATGCTTATGTGATAAAGCTTCAGCCTGATAAGCTCAAACCCAAATCGGAGAAGTGCATCTTCATAGGATATCCAAAAGAAACTGTTTGGTACACCTTCTACCAGAGATCCGAAGGCAAGATCTTTGTTGCTAAGGATGGATCATTTCCAGAGAAGGAGTTCCTCTCGAAAGAAGTGAGTAGGAGGAAATTAGAACTTGATGAGGTAATTGTACCTTCACTAGAATTGGAAAGTAGATCATGAGAGAAAACCATTCCCGTGATGCCTACACCAACTAGAGAAGAAGCTAATGATAATGATCATGAAACTTCGGATTAGGTTACTACCGAACCTCGAAGGTCGACCAAAACATGTACCGCACCAGAGTGGTAAGGTAACTCTGTCCTGGAAGTCATGTTGTTAGACAACGGTGAACCTTCGAACTATGAAGAAACTATGATGATCCCAGATTCCAATAAATGGCTTGAGGCCATGAAATCTGAGATAGTATCCATGTTTGAGAACAAAGTGTGGACTTTGGTGGACTTTCCCGATGATCGGCAAGCCATTGAGGATGAATGGATCTTCAAGAGGAAGACAGACGCTGATGGTAATATCACTATCTACAAAGCTCGACTTGTTGCGAAAGGTTTTCGACAAGTTCAAGGTGTTGACTACGATGATATTTTGTCACTCGTAGCGATGCTTAAGTCTGTCCGAATCATGTTAGCAATTGCCACATTTTTTTGGCAAATGGATGTCAAAACTGCATTCCTTAATGGATATCTTAAAGAAGAGTTGTATATGATGCAACCAGAAGTTTTTGTCGATCCTAAAGGTGCTAACAAAGTGTGCAAGCTCCAGTGATCCATCTATGGACTGGTGCAAGCATATCGGAGTTGGAATATAAGCTTTGATGAGGTGATCAAAGCATATGGTTTTATACAGACTTACAATGAAGCCTGTTTTTACAAGAAAGTGAGTGGGAGCACTATAACATTTCTGATAAGTATATGTGAATGACATATTGTTGATTGGAAATGATGTAGAATTTTTCTGGAAAGCATAAAGGATTGTTTAAAAGGAGTTTTTCAAAGAAAGACCTCGGTGAAGCTGCTTACATATTGGGCATCAAGATCTATAGAGATAGATCAAGACGCTTGATAAGACTTTCGATAAGTACATACCTTGATAAGATTTTTAAGTAGTTCAAAATGGATCAGTAAAAGAAGGAGTGCTTGCCTGTGTTGTAAGGTATGAAGTTGAGTAAGACTCAAAGACTGACCACGATAGAAAAATAGAGAGAGAATGAAAGTCGTTCCCTATGCCTTAGCCATAGGTTCTATAAGGCATGACATGATGTGTACCAAAACAAATGTGTGCCTTACCACGTGTCTGGCAAGGGGGTACAAGAATGATCCAGGAGTGGATAACTAGACATCGGTCAAAATTATCCTGAGTAACTGGAGGACTAAGGAAATGTTTCTCGATTATGGAGGTGTCGGTGTCAAAACCGGCGGATCTCGGGTAGGGGGCCCCGAACTATGTGTCTGAGGATCGATGGTAACATGAGGCAGGGGACACGATGTTTACCCAGGTTTAGGCCCTCTCGATCGAGGTAAAACCCTACTTCCTGCTATATTAGTATGGATGAATATGTGTACAAGAGTTGGTCTACCTCGAGATCGTAATGGCTAAACCCTAGGTCTAGCCTATGAGGATATTATGATTCTTCTCTGGCCTCTATGGACTAAACCCTCTGGCTTATATACACACCGGAGAGGCCTAGGGTTTGTACATATCATCTTGCAGAGGAAGGAAAATCTACACCCGAGCCTAAAGCTTGCCATTACAAGAATCCAGGAGTCCTAACTGGATACGAGAGATGATCTTCTATAATAATGTTCACGGCCCACCAGTCCATCCCACCAGGAGTTTGTCCGGCCACATGAGGACCCCCCGATCCAGGACTCCCTCAGTAGCCCCTGAACCTGTCTTCGATGATGATGAGTTCGGCTTCCGTATTGTCTTCGGCATTGCAAGGCAGGTTCCTCCTCCCGAATATATCTTCTGCAAATAGATGGATTGTGTTCGGCTCTGCAAGATTAGTACAACCCTTAGCCTCGAAGGAAAGGCTCTTAAAGAAAATGAATAATATGTCTCTACTGACAACTTTTGGGTGAAGCGTCGCGTCCAACCCACTAACATATCGAACCGTTTTATTTGGTCCTAGTTTCGCGTTTCGAGGTATATCCTCATTGGCACGTCCCATCAGAATAGAGATCGTGCCCGCTTATTGTGGGATTCCCATCAGTGTGACATGGGCACCCACGTCGCGCATTACTCACGACCGCTTTGGGAACCGCCGATTTTTATGGCTAAAGTGGGAGGACGCTTTGTATCCGCAGCGTTATAAAAGGACATCAATCCCTTTCACTAGCCCCACACCTTCCTCAAGCTCGAGCTCTCCAAACTCCCTTGCCCCCGAATACTCATCTCCTGCGACCACAACTCCTCATTCCTCAACCACTACTCCACTCCCGAGCAATGGCTGGATCCGGTGCCAGGGGCAAGTGGGAGGCTTCAACGGTCACCGAAAAGACCATGGAGGATCTATAGAGCGCGGGGTATCTCGCCGGCGACATTGCACACCGAGCCCCCCCTAAGGGCCAGGTGATTCTCGTTCCTAAGGCGGGTGAGAGGGTAGTTTTTACCTCTCACTTTGTTTGGGGGCTAGGGTTTCCACTCCACCCATTTGTTCAGGGTCTTTTGTTCTTCTACGGGCTAGATTTCCATGATCTAGCCCCGAACTCAATTCTTCCCATATCCGCTTTCATAGTGATGTGTGAAGCCTTTCTTCGCATCCCCCCATACTTCGGCCTGTGGCTTACGACCTTCAACGTGAAGGCGAAGGTGGTTGACGGGGAACATCTGGAGTGCGGGGGTGCCATGATCAGCAAGCTCCTGAACGCAACTTGGCCCAAGGGCTCGTTCATGGAGACGAACAAGGTCTGGCAGCAGGAATGGTTCTACATCACCGAACCCCGCAACACCAATTGGGCGGCAGAACCTGCTTTCAGATCCGGACCACCAATGAGGTTGACCTCCTGGACCAAAAAGGGTCTGGACTGGCGGTCGCATACTGAGGTAACGACTCTCGTGGGTCGTGTGTCCGGTGTGATCTCCAAGGGGCACCTGCTCTCCTCCATGATCCAGGTGATGCTGACCCGGCTTGTTCTCCCTTGCCAAAGCCGGGATTCCTCCCTATGGGAGTTCGATCCGGCAGGAGACAAGCCGCTGAAGCATCTCTTCGGCTCTACGCACAAAGAGATCTGGAAGCACCTCTTCAAGAGCCAGAAGGAACGGCCCAAAGAGGACGAGGATGTGGGCTTCAGCACCGAAGTTTCCGCCACAGAGGTAATAATAATCCTTCCCGAACACTTACACTTTCCCTTATTTAATTATAATAGAAGTTGGAATTTTTACGTGATATACAGGGCTGGACGAAGAAGGCGTCCCGAATTAAGTGTCTGGTGCCTTTGCCCGAAGAGCCAGCACTGCCTCTACTGACAGCGATGCTGGTTCCGGCACCGTACAAGGCGCCAACCAAGAAGCCCAAGAAGACAAAGGGCAAGGGGGGCGGAGACAGCCCTCGTCCTGCGGGCAAGAAGCCCGAGGACCTCCACATCCTCTCCTCTGACGAGGCGGAGGAAGATGATGAGGAGGAAGAGGAAGAAGAAGAAATGCCCCCTGCACAAGGCAGGGGAAGGAAAAGGGGGGGCCGTCGCTGACGCGGGTACGGCCGTGCCCCGGAGGAAACTAAACTCGGAGCTAGTTCGAGTTCATCCGAACATAGCTATGTGATGAAGCCCAGGGAAAAACCCCTGCCCGAGACGTAAGTCAGTCCGGACTCAAGTGCTGCACCTTTGTTTATTCAGTTTTTATGGTATTTTACTTAATATTTTTCTCCTGCTGACCTACAACCCTCCCGGTGTAAACCCCGATGTTACATCATCGGAGGGGAACTCTCTCGCGCATGGGGAGACAGAGATTGACCCTCCAGCCCGGGCTCCATCGCCCGTAATCAGCGGGGACACCGAAGTGTCATCCCAGCGGGTTCTCTCCGCCCAAGGAGATGAGGGCGGGGCAGGAGACAGGGCGGCCGAGGGTAATACCTCGGCCGCCGCTGGCCATGGGGTGATGCCCCCCATGGAGACCGAAGACGTGGGGCCCAAATAGTCTGGGGCCAGACCGAACACCATCCCGGAGCCTAGCGCGGCTTCGGGGTCCGAAGACCTGGCTCCTCAAGTGGAGGAGGATACGACGGTGCCCGGAGTTAATCCGGAGGCGCCGGATTCTATGGAGGGAGCACTGCAAAGTGCTCTCATCATTGAAGAACAGCACACCGTGATGGGTGCGATGATGAAGAAGATTCAGCCCGTCAAGGGCGGACTGAATGAAGCCTTCAATAGCCTTTTAACAGGCATTGAGGTAAGCAATGTAATGCTTTTTAAGAAATTTTATTTGTTTTAAATACACATATATAACCAGTAGCCCCTGATGGTTTGTGTGATTCTGAAAAGAATCGGACAAAGTATCCATAGAACAGCATACTTACAGAGCTGAACTATTGTGCAGTCTTCCTTTGTTACGGCGACTGCGTGAGACGCAGAGGTGGCTGAACTAAATCGGAAGCTCGAGGTGGCAAATGCGGACCTCGACCGCATCAACCGGCGTTTTGATGAAACACAAGGTATGCGGATTTTAAAATGTCAATAAGACCTAATTGATTGAGTATGATTACAAACTCTAATATTATATTCTGTATTACACAGTTGGCGCCGCTGAGCTCGAGGCCCTCAAGGGAGAGTTTTCCAAGGCCAAGAAGGAGGCCGAGGCGAACAAGGCGGCCGCTGATAAAGAGGCTGCTGATTTGGAGGCCGAAAAGGCGGAGTGCGAGAAGCACAAATCTCGGGTGTCCGAAGTCGAGGTCGAGCTCCAAGATGCCATCCGTAATTTGAGGTATCGAAGAAGAAGGCTTCGGAGCAGGCGACCGAGCTGTCTGCGGCAGTAAAGTCTACCCAGGATGCGCGAGGCGAGGCATGTAGCGCCTGTGAGGAAATCAAGCAAGCGTGACAGATAGCATCTGGTAAGATATTTCTCTTACAGAGCATCTTTGGAGGGCAGAAGTATATTTGGCTGACATGATTGTGGAGTTCTCCAGTCGTGTTTGCTGATCTTCCGAGCAGCAGCGCAGATGCCACTCAGTACTTCCGAGCCCAGGAGGGGAACGACACGGAGAAATTGTTCTGGTCACAGTTCTATGCGCCACAACATCCAGTTCCCCTTAACGACCAGATGAAGCAGCTGGTCGAGCTGCACAATATGGCAGGTTCGACCATGAAGGACTTAATAGTCCGGCTATGGCCCGCTTAGCCAATCCCAAGTAGCTACTTTGGATTGGTGAAGCGGCTCGTCGAGGCGAGTCCGCGGGTCTACGTACTAACCCGTTCGGCCTGCATAGAAGGTGCTCGGATGGCCTTCACTCGTGTCAAAGTGCACTTTGAGAAGATGAACACAGTGCATATAGCTACTACTGGCCCGCCCGCAGGGAAGGAGCACCGCAAGCCGGGGAAGTACTTCGAGGACGTCATCGACGGTGCCCGCCTTTTGGAAGGCCAATGTTCGAAGGATGTTGCCTTCGAATGATTGTATCCGGATGTAAAGACTATGCTTATGAATCCAATGTGTATAACTTTTGCGCTATTATAATATCAGCTTCTTTTTCCTCCTCTGTGATTTTTATTTTAAATCTGGAAGTTTCCAGTCGTCGGCTTCAGCCCCCAGGTACATAGTATTGGGCTCTTCGGTCATATGCAAATACACGCTTTATCCAACATCTTGGTCCGTATAGGAGGTGTATGCGGAGCGAACCAGGCGATCATACTATGTGGCATTATTCCTTTCACTTAGTCGTAGGAGTTTGACAAGTGGGGCTAGGTACTAGCCCCTAGTGCGGATGAAGTATCCAATCGCACTTGGCTGGGCGGAAAACCAACCCTTCGTATAACACGGGGTAGATCTCTATCGATCGTAGTATAAAACCAAGTCACCTGATTGTAGACCAGGTTCTCGCTTATCATGACAGTCACTTTTCGGCTTTCTCTACTGAGGTACTTGACCGGACTAGCTGGAAGTACTATCGCAATAGTTCTGTTACACCCTAGCCGAACAATCGGGAACGTAGGGGTAAGCACAGGAGCCGGGCGACCCAACTATTGGCCCAAGACATGAATCGGAACTGATGCATATAATGCAAATATCCAGGATGCCGAACACTCCCTATAGGTGTTCGATCTTTTCGATATGCACCAGGGCTGACTATAGCCCCTGGTGATAAACCCTTATTGTCAAGGCACATATGGCAATCTGATGCGGGAAAAGAACATTCCATGGCAACTGAATAAAACTCTGGACATAATACGATTAAAACTGTTCTATTAATATCCCTCTATAGTACGGCGAGCCGCAAACTTTAGAGATAATGTCGATGACCTTTTGTGGACATTTTACATGCCAAAAAGGTATATAACAAGAAAGAGAAAAAAAGGTTTACGCAGGGTCTTAATCTAAAAAAGAAACCTTAGTGCGGGTCCCTGCTGCACGTCTGCGCCGTTTCCTCGTCTGTAATGTGTCCTTGAAGGCGTGAGTATGATGGCCGTCTGTAGAAAGGAAAAAGGTAAACCTGGAAAAGAATAAATCGATCCGGTGTGGCCATAACAAGTCTGGTTCATTTAATGAACCTAAAGAAGGTAAGTTTAAAGTCCGAATAGGGTCTAGCCGAACTATGGACTATATGCAGGTGCCCCTGGTTGTCGCCCAAGGAATTTTTAAGGCATAATTATGTACTCGAGGCACATATGCTATCACCTTATGGGGCAATCGACGGAGGCGTAGCTGTCAATCTTGCTCAGGTTCATTTGAGCTGCCGCACTGAAGCGTGTGTCCGACACGTTTAGCTGTGTCCGCTGTTGATAGATTATCCGTCTTGAGTAGGCCGCATTGGACTTCGGCTGCTATGGCTGCAGTGTCCTCCTCCGTACGGAGAGAGCGCTCCATATTTCCATTGACTGTGATAACGCCACGCGGTCCAGGCATCTTGTGCTTTAAATAGGCATAATGCGGGCTGCATTAAAGCGGGCGAAGGCCGTTCTTCCGAGTAGAGCATGATATCCACTTCGAAACCGAGCTATGTCGAAGAGTAGTTCTTCGCTTCGAAAGTTGTTGGGAGAACCGAATACAACCTCCAACGTTAAAGAGCCTGTGCAGCGAGCTTCAACGCCCGGTATCACTCCTTTAAAGGTCGTGCTTCTCGGCTTGATTCTTGATGGGTCGATCCCCATCTTGCGGACAGTGTCCTGATATATCAGACTGAGACTACTGCCGCCGTCCATAAGGACTCGGGTAAGATGGTATCCATCTATTATTGGGTTGAGCACTAAGGCAGCCGAACCCCCATGCCGAATACTAGTCGGTTGATCCCTGCGATCGAAAGTGATCGGACAGGCTGACCATGGGTTGAATTTTGGGGCGACAGGTTCAACGGCATAGACGTCTCGGAGTGCGCGCTTGCACTTCCTTTTTGTGATATGAGTGGCATATATCATGTCCACTATTTTGACCTCCGGTGGAAATAACTTCTGTCCCCCTATATTCGGCTGGCGAGATTGATCCTTGTCTTCGCTCTGAGGCTCCTTCCCCTTGTGTTCGGCATTTAGCTTGCCAGCCTGCTTGAAAACCCAACAGTTATGGTTGGTGTGGTTGGCAGGTTTTTCTGGGGTGCCATGGATTTGCCAGGGCCTGTCTAATATCATGTCCAAACTTGATGGACCGTCTTTGTTGCCTTTAAATGGCTTCTTCCGTTGACAGGGTCTGGAGCCGCTGAATCCGGCATTTACCGCTGTATCATCTGGGCTTCCAGAATTGTTTCGACGTTTGTTTTTGTTACGTCATGGCTTTCCATTGCCATCCCTGACTTCGGATGTTCCAGGGTCACTGGTGCTGCTATGAGCTAACTAGCTATCTTCACCCACGCAAAAGCGAGTCATGAGTGTAGTTAGGGCTACCATTGTCCTTGGCTTTTCCTGTACAAGGTGTCTAGCTAGCCATTCGTCCCGGATACTGTGCTTGAATGTCACTAAGGCAACGTCGTCCGGACAGTCGATGATCTGGTTCTTCTTAGTGAGAAACCGGTTCCAAAGCTTGCAGGCTGACTCCCCGGGTTGTTCGATGAGGTGACTTAAATCGTCAGCGTCCGGGGGCCGGACATAAGTCCCTTGAAAATTGGCTTGAAAAGCGTCCTCAAGTTCTTCCCAACTCCCAATGGAGTTTTCTAGGAGACTATTTAGCCAGTGTCAGGCTGGTCCTTTTAGCTTGAGGGGTAAATATTTGATGGCGTGGAGATCATCTCCTCGAGCCATGTGGATGTGAAGAATAAAATCTTCTATCCAGATGGCAGGATCCGTTGTTCCATCATATGCTTCGATGTTCACGAGTTTAAACCCTTCTGGGAAATCATGACCCAGTACCTCATCGGTGAAGCATAGAGGGTGTGAAGCTCCTCTGTATCTTGCTATATCATGGCGTATGTCCGATGGTTGTGTTGTTCGGTATTGACCTCGAACTGGTATGTCATCGGCGCGATTGGTTTGATAGCCGCCGTCCCGTGCGGGAGCTCGATCTCTAGGTCCGAATATAGACCTGGTCTTGCTAGCTTTTTTGTTTAGGTCCTCACGCAGATCGTGTTTTTGGACTTGGGCTGCAACCTCCTTTCCTTTATGGGGTGGGGGCTTGTTTACACCATTGCTAGCGACTCTATCCCGTCCGCGAGGTGGTCAGTCCGGCTTGTTGGCGGTGTTATTTTTTGGTGGAACGAGCGCAACAGCCTCGTCGTCGCGGGCAGCAGCTTGCGCTTGGGATAGCCTTTGGTTTGGCCGTTAAAGCCATGTTTCTGTTCGGCGTCTAGCACCTCATTCCATCTATCATTGAGCGTGTCTCGTGCAGCTCGAAGCTGTCTCTGCTGCTTTTTAAAGCTCCGTGCAGTGGCTATAAGCCGCCGATGGAAGCGTTTTTGTTCGGAGGGTTCTTCTGGGATGGTATATTCATCGTCCTCCAGGATAGCCTCTTCTACGGAGACCGCTTCATAATCACCGTCTGCGGGGTCATCGTCTTGTTCTGGAATATCACCGTCGTTAGTCATGGTGTTGCTGTCTTTTCCTTTACGGGATTTTGTTCGGCGTTTTGGATGCCGACGCTTGGGAGGTTCTTCGGCGGGTTTATCCTCTACGGGATTGTTTTCGCCGTTTCCTTCCGCCTCTTTGGGTGTGTCCACCATATACACGTCGTATGAAGACGTAGCTTTCCATCGCCCTGTTATGGGCCGGCTTTGATATGTATCTGCTTCAGCTTCGAGGTCCATCCCGTCGAAGTCTTCTGAAGCGTAGTCGAGTAGATCAGTTAGGTCTTCAACCGTGGCTACCAAGTGGGTGGTGGTTGGGGAACGAAATTCTTCATCCCCCTGGGTATAGCACGGCTGTTCATCAGCCTCCAGTTCGAACCGGATATAGTGCGTTGTGTGCTCTCATTCAAGGAGAGAGATCTTAACAACCTTAACATGTCGCCAAGTTGTGAGTGCTGGAAAATATCCGCAGCATAGAATTCTGCGATAGGCGCCTGATTGGATTTGAGGGGCGCAGTTACGCGCAGTTCGGAATCAGAGACCGGAGCTGAGTCCGGGGTTCCGGTAACACAGACCCCATCAGTTAGGTCCGTGTGCGGCTCCAACACCGTAGAGTCTGCGGCTCCCGTGGTGGGGTTGAGCTTCCCATCTTCGGGTGACGCAATCTGTTCTGGATCTAGGGCCAGAACTGTTGCATGTGCTATTTCCTGATCCGATGACAGAGTTAAGTCATGATCATCATGGTGGCAGAGAGGGGTTGTCGCTGGCTCGAATCCTATGAAGATCAAGTCTCCACGGATATCAGCAACGTAGTTCAAGCTACCGAATCTGACATGATGGCCAGGGGCGTAGCTCTCGATCTGCTCAAGGTGACCTTCAGTGTTGGCACAATGCGCGAAGCCGCCGAACACGAAAAGTTGGCTGGGAGTGAAAATCCCCTCGACGCCGCTGTTGCAGTTGACGAGGTGATCCATCAGTCCTTTCGTCGACGACATAGTGGAACTCTCAATGAAAGCACCAATGTCGGTGTCAAAACCGGCGGATCTCGGGTAGGGGGCCCCGAACTATGCATCTGAGGATCAATGGTAACAGGAGGCAGGGGACAGGATGTTTACCCAGGTTGAGGCTCTCTCGATCGAGGTAAAACCCTACTTCCTGCTATATTAGCATGGATGAATATGTGTACAAGAGTTGATCTACCTCCAGATCGTAATGGCTAAATCCTAGGTCTAGCCTATGAGGATATTATGATTCTTCTCTATCCTCTATGGACTAAACCCTCCGGTTTATATACACACCGGAGAGGCCTAGGGTTTGTACATATCATCTTTCAGAGGAAGGAAAATCTACACCTGAGCCTAAAACCTGCCATTACAAGAATCCAGGAGTCCTATCCAGATACGAGAGATGATCTTCTATAATAATCTTCACGGCCCACCTGTCCGGCCCACCAGGAGTTTGTCCGGCCACATGAGGAACCCCCGATCCAGGACTCCTTCAGGAGGTGATTAGAAGTTCATTGTAAAGGGTTACGCCGATGCAAGCTTTGAAACTAATACAGATGACTCTGAGTATCAATCTGGATGTGTATTGAACGTAGGAACTATTAGCCAGAGTAACTCTAGGCGGAGCATTGTAGACATAGAAATTTGCAAAGTACACACGGATCTGAATGTTATAGACCCGTTGACTAAAATCTCTCTCACAAGCAAAACATGATCATACATTAGAACTCTTTGAGTCTTAATCACATAACGATGTGAACTAGATTGTTGACTCTAGTAAACTCTTTGGGTGTTAATCACATGGAGATGTGAACTATGAGTATTAATCACATGGCGATGTGAACTAGACTATTGACTCTAGTAAACTATTTTGGGTGTTAATCACATGACGATATGAACTAGATTATTGACTCTAGTGCAAGTGAGAGACTAATGGAAATATGCCCTAGAGGCAATAATAAATTTATTATTATTTTATATTTCCTTATTCATTATAAAGGTTTATTATTCATGCTAGAATTGTATTGATCGGAAACCTTAATACATGTGTGAATACATAGACAAACACTATGTCCCTAGTGAGCCACTACTAGACTAGCTCGTTGATCAAAGATGCTCACTAGTACATCGAGGTGCTATACAAACGGTTTTAACCCCTTCCCGCGACGACATTTGGAACCGTCGCCTAGTGACACTTCTAGGGAAAAGCCTAGCAGTAGCACGGGTTTTAGGTGTATCAGTAGCGCGGGTACATGCGCTACTGATACGACGCTATAGCTAACCTACACCAGTAGGGCTCTCCCACATGCGCTACTGCTATAGCTGGTTAGCAACAACGTTCTTTACTTGAAAGCACTACTGCTAATAGCTCCAACTAGTTT
This sequence comes from Secale cereale, assembly GCA_902687465.1. Taxonomy (NCBI): domain Eukaryota; kingdom Viridiplantae; phylum Streptophyta; class Magnoliopsida; order Poales; family Poaceae; genus Secale; species Secale cereale. Next base: position 255,401,827 of record LR738710.1, on the reverse strand, counting down.
TATTTGTTTCTAATTTTTTTTCATATGTTTTGCATTTCAACATGATTTATACAATAATCTTTATTATATCATACACATACAAATGTAATCATAGCATATACATACAAATAGTCTCATAAAATCATGTAATCATCATCGAACATAAAGTGATATCTCGTCATCATCTCGAAAATAGAGATACAAGTCTTGAATACTTGCAACTACATCATCATCCATCTAAACAATGATATACACGAGAGAACCTAAACTAACTACTGGCTGTCGTATACTCGTGGACCTGACACTCAGGCCACTCGTTGTATATATATAGTCCTGGCGTAGCACCTATTCACCATCGATGATCTATGCACCTGCATCGTCACATGAGTCCATTATATGCAACATCTATAGTTGAGCAGCAGAAAGAGACACACTTTGCAAAAATAGAAGCAACATATCATAAGCATAAATAACAAAGTTCATTGTACCCAAAATGCCCTAACTAGAGTGACCTTTGCTAGTTGAGGAGGACGGTTTAATTACATCACAAATAAAGTTTCGTTGTGCATAACTCAAAGTTTCGTCATAGAGAAAGTATGGACTAAACGGACACATTGTCATATATCGTCAATCACTCGATCAGGTCGTGCCATCCATTCAAATCAGGGAGATAGTCCCAGAGCTTAGTGAAAGGCTTCAGGTCGATACGCTGAGCGGCTACGCGTGTTTGGACGTCTTTCCGCGACATTTTCCCTTCTTCGTAGAATAGCCCGGTTTTTTCAAGGACCTCCTTCGTAATGATTTGGGCAAGTTCACACTGGTGTGATAGAACTCAGCTCGGAGTCGGTGATCCGGGATATCTCCTAGTGTCTTTTCCCATTACAGAATATGGGCATCGCCAGATGTAGGTGACATGCAAAGTCTCTGGCGATCCCGTCTGTACTCCAGCATGAAGTGGAGGACATAGAATCCATCACTAAGACTATAAGTCGGTTGCTGGATGCAGCATAAGTTGGTCTTATAGCCAAAGGCGGATGCACGATTCCTTGTCTTCCTGACCTTGATCTCCCCTCCTTGTATGTGGTAGCTTAAGATAGCTTTGTCGAGAATAGACTTGATGTTGGTGTAATCCTTTTTCTTCAAGTTCTTGGACGAGTCCAAGAAAAGAGCGTGGGAGAATAGGGGATAAAGGATGATGAGGATGGCGCGCCTGTCCCTGCGAAATATAAGTACACCTCAAATTAGCCTCCGCGCGTGCAAATGAATGATTAAATTTGAAGGAAGGATATTAGCGAATGACTTACATGGGATGATAAGGCACGGGAATCGTCTCCTTCTCCTTATTGGCGACCATGAAATCGGTGATGTAGTTACTCACGTAATCATGCTGCTCTTGGAAGACTATCAAGAAGCTCTCGTGCATTTAGTATGGGTCAGCGACACAGATGTCAGATATTGGCTCCCTCCGGATGATGTAGTCCCCGCCCACGCACTTTGCGCCGGCTCGCGCCTCTAAAACAACCATGGCTTTTGCGCGCGTCGCCTTGAGCCGGCACCAGCGTCGAGCCGTCTCCAGTCAATCTCGGTTGAGCCGCCAATCGTCGGGGACCTCCTCTAGCTGGCCTTCAAGCCGTTGGCCACTACTATTGTGATATTAGTACTACAATTAGTACGGATGTTCTGCTATGAAGAAAAAGGGAAAGCAAAGGGGCGTGTCACTGTCCCTACCGTGGCCTCACTGTGAGCTGACCACGGCTACTCCATTGTCCATGTTCACCCGACGAAAAATGCCAGGTGCTATTTATCCTATTTATTTTTAAGCACATATTAATTCATCCGAGCAAAACTACTCTGCCCTACTGTATTTTATATGTAGGAGAATTATTCATTACAAAGTGGTATTATACTACGGAGAGGGAGGCACGCCAACATCATTCAGCACAACACTACAAAAAAAGACAGATCCGTGACATTTTGGGCCGAACGATTTTTTTTTCTGTCATACTTATGACACTTCCATGACAATAATTGTGACAAAACACGAAATCATCATAGATGTGGTGGGGTCCTACTTCTATGACAAAAAATCATGACAGAAAATGGGCTTTTCGTCCTGGGCGGGCCGGAGATGCAGCTGCATGACATTCCTTGGGCCGTCCATGACGGAAAAAACCGTGGTAGAAGCGAGGGCGAGGAAAATATCGGGGTGCTCCCGGTTACGGTGGGTGGTCGGGGCCGAGCGATGCGTGTTTCTCTCGTACACGGACGTGCGTGGGTGCGAGGCGTTGGGCTCTAACTGAACCCAAGCGAGGCGTTGGGCTCTAACTGAACCCGAGCGATTGCGCTGCAGGCTACGCATTACTGAACCCGAGCGACCGATCGATGGCTGTTAATTGAACCCGATCGAGCGATTCCTTCGCTACTGCTGCTAAGTGAAGCCGATCGATGCTGCCTCTGGATGAACAATGAGCGTTGCTGGGGGTTTGGATGTACAGTTCCCGGTGGGGGTGGATGAACATGATCCTGTGGTGTTGCCTCTGGATGAACAGGACCCCTATCGGTCGAGCCGGTTGGGGCTGGATGAAGAGGACCCCATGGAGGGCTGGATGAACAGGACCACCTTGTGGAGGGCAGGATGAACAATAGACGGTGGAGGGCTGGATGAACAGGAGCCCATGGAGGGGTGGTTGAACAGGAGCCCGTGGAGAGGGCTGGTCGAACAGTAGCCGGTGGAGTAGCGCGCGGTGGAGGCTAGATGAATAGGAGCCCGTGGATGAATAGTCGCAGGTGGAGGCAGGAGGAGGTCGACGGTGGATGAACAGTAGCCCGTGGAGGCTGGAGGGGGTCGTTGGTGGAGATGAACAGTATCCCGTGGAGTCCCGTTTTGCGGTACGCCACACACCTCCTGATGAACAGGACCCCCGTTTCGACCGTAGCGCTCCAACACAAGTCCGTTTCCTTCGTTTTGCGCTACGCCACACCCCTCACGATCAACAGGACCCCTGTTTCGACCGTAGGAGGTCCGTTTCCTCCATTTTGCGGTACGCGAGACCCCTCCCGGTGAACAGGATCCCGTTTTGATCGTGGCCGGTCGAACACAAGGCCGTTTCCTCCATTCTACGGTACGCCATGCCTCGTTTCCATTGGCTGTTCCGTCCAAGCCCTCCCGATGAACACGACGACGCATTCCGTTCAGACCCAGCCGGTTAGTTCCCCATGAACACGACGACGACGATGTTTCTCCGTTCTGACCCAGCCATGTACATGAGCACTGGCCGTAAGTATGCGCGAGTAGGCTTTCAAGACCCTGCCCGTATGTACGTACGTGGCCGTATTTTCTTTCTTGCACACTTGTCGTTGTACGTACGTGTACATGCTACGTGCACGCCTCTACTACGACACGTGCGCGCCTCTACATCGAACAGTATGTACATACACGTTCGTGACCAGAATGACAACGCTACGTACGCTTTGACCAGGTGGGTCCCGACTGTCAGGAACTTCCTTGCCTGCGAAGATTTAGTTGGGGGTCCTAGCAGTCAGGGGGGCGAATCATTTTTTTTTGCCCGGACGCACTTCCTTGCGTGCGAAGATGTAGCTGGTGGGTCCCAGCAGTCAGGGGAAAACATTTTTTTCGTGAAATATGATGGCCTGTCAGGTGGGTCCCCGCTGTCAGGTGGAGGAATAATTATTTTGCGCGTAATAAGGATGCACTTCCTTGCTGCGGCCGTAGACCCAGCTGTCAGCCTCTCCATGTACAGTGCACGTCCGATGGAAGCCGTTCCATGACCACGTTGACCACGTCGCGTCGAGAGCATCACGGCGGTGGACGACGGTGAGGCCTAGGAAGGGGACTACGTGGAGCCGGGGAAGACGCACAGTGGATGCCCACGCGTAGAGGAGTATGAGGGTTCACTAGTTCGCTGCGGTGTGAGGCTATCGCCGCCACATAATAACAGGGGGTGTGGGTGAGTAGAGGGATGGCCTGGCCAGCGGTGGGAGTAGTAGGGGGCGGTGAGGCCTCCGCCGCATCGCAGCCGACCACGGGAGGCAGGAGCACGAGGCACGACCGACGCTGGTTTGGGTGGCTGGAGCAAGAAGACCAGAGGTTGAAGAAGCACTACAGTCGTTGGATGGACACCGTATGGTCACTCGAGCTAGAATCGTGCATATTGACTAAGTTGACAAAGCCCTCCGTCCCCGTCAACTTAGTAGGTCCACAAGTCAGCCTGCCATTATACTGGGTCCCAGCTAGCTGGGGGGTATTCATTTTTTGTGCGTAATAAGGAGGCACTTCCTTGCGTGCGAAGATATAGCTGGTGGGTCCAAGCTATCAACGGCGGTAACGTTTTTTTCGCGAAATACAGAGGCCCTTTCAGTGGGTCCCAGATGTCTGGTGGAGGAATCATTATTTTGCGCGTAATAAGGAGGCATTTCCTTGCATGCGGACGTGGACCTAGTTGTCATCCTCTCCACGTACAATCCACTTCAGATGCATGTTGGTCGTTGACCACGTTGACCAGGCCGCGCCGAGAGCACCAATGCGGTGGAGGACGGCGAGGCCTAGGAAGGGAACGACACAAAGGCAGGGAAGACTCGGTAGTTGTTTCCCACGCGGATGGGAGTACGACTGTTAGAGGGATTACTGGTTCGTCTGCCGTCGCCAAAGAATAACAACATGTGTGGGTGAGTAGAGGGATGGCTAGGCCAGCGATGGGAGTACGGTGGGGCGCTGAGGCGTGCGTGGCAGCACAGCCGGCCACGGGGAGGAGGGAGCAGACAGTCCCGCCGGCGCTTGTTTGAGCGGTTGGAGCAGGAAGAGCAGAGATTGAAGAAGCACGACGGCCGTTGGATGGACATCCAGCAGTCACTGCTTGTGCGTCAACCTTTTTTTTAGGAAAGCCTCAAATCTGTGGAAAACATCATACAACCCATCTGCCATTATTTATAATAATTTACAACCCATTTGCTAATTCTTAAGGTTTTTTTGGAGCCCATATTCTTTTTGTTAGCATTACAGCCCATATTGTGGCCACAGTTAAAAAATTATACAAATTTTTGCATATTTTGGTGCGGTCCGAACTGTTTTTAATCCCGAAATTTCGAGTCACATTCAAAATGATTTTAAAGATAAATGTATATCAATATAAAATCCAACAAATTGTCCACACATAAAAATCAATGCAATTTAAAATCTCAAAATGAAAAAAAAAGAAATTTGAAACTAATTGCCGGTTTGATTTGTTTTAAAAATGTACAACCCATTTCTCATTACTGATAGGCCATTTTCTCGGCCAGCCAAATGAAGCTCTCCTCGTCTCGAAAGATTTGCAGCCCAACAGGCCTGACAAAGTGACTTACTTGGCCAATCACAAAAAAACTGGGCTGTGGCCGTGGACCCAGCTGTCAGCCTCTCCACGTACAGTACTCTTCCAATGGAAGTCGGTCATTGACCACATCGTATCGAGAGCACCAAGGCAGTGGATGACGGTGAGGCCTAGGAAGGGGACGACGTCGAGCCGGGGAAGACAAGGCAGTGGATGCCCACGCGGAGAGGAGTACAAGGGTTCACTGGTTCGACTGCGGTGTGAGGTTGCCGTAGCCACAGAATAACATGGTGTGTGGGTGAGTGGAGGGATGGCCTGGCCAGCGGTGGGAGTAGTATGGGGGCGGTGAGGCCTCCGCGGCAGCACAACCGGCCACGGAGGCAGGAGCAGGCGGCACGACCGGTGCTGCTTTGGGCGGCTGGAGCAAAAAGGCCGTTGGATGGACATCGTACAGTCACTGGAGCTAGAATCGTTCATATTGAATAAGTTGACAAAGCCCTCAATCCCCGTCAACTTAGTAGGCCCACAAGTCAGCCTCCCACTGTGGTGGGTCCCAGCTGGTAGGTGGGGTATTCATTTTTTGTGCGCAATAAGGAGGCACTTCCTTGCGTGCGAAGATATAGTTGGTGGGTCCGACCTGTCAGCGAAGGGAACGTTTTTTCGCGAAATACAGAGGCCCTTCCGGCGGGTCCTAGATGTCAGGTGGAGGAATCATTATTTTGCGCGTAATAAGGAGGCATTTCCTTGTGTGCAGTCATGGACCCAGCTGTCAGCCTCTCCACATACAATCCACTTCCGATGGATGTCGTTCGTTGACCATGTTGACCACGCCGCGCCGAGAGCACCATGGCAGTGGACGACGGCGAGGCCTACGAAGGGAACGACACGGTGCCGGGGAAGACACGACAGTGGATACCCACGCGGTGGAGAGTACGAGGGTTGACTGGTTTGGCTGCTGTTGCCGGAAAATAACAGGAGGTGTGGGTGAGTAGAGGGATAGACAGGCCAGGGATGCGAGTATATGATGGGGCCGTGAGGCCTTCCCGGCAGCACAGCCGACCACGGGAGGCAGGAGCAGGCGGTTCTGATGCCGCTGATTTGGGCGGCTGGGGCAGGAAGATCAGAGACTGAAGAAGCACGATTGCCGTTAGATTGACATCTAACGGTCTGACGCTGGTAGAGTCGATTGTTGACTAAGTTTTTTTATAAACCTTGTGCACGCATGAACTTAGTAGGCCCACAAGTCAGCCCACAAGTCAGCCTCCAAATCTGTGGCAGACAACATAGAGCCCATTTGCTATTTTTTAATAATTTGCAGCCCATTTGCTAATTCTTAAGTAATTTATTACATCCCATTTTCTGCCCAGGACCACGGTCAAAAAGTTCAACCTTATTTTGCATATTTCGGTGGAGTCCAAACTTTTGTAATCCCGAAATGATAAACATTTTTTAAGAACTTATTGATTTGCCAAAAAAACGTTTTGTTTTTGTAAGCAAATAAGACGTGGGACAATTGAGTTGGTTTAAGGGAAAACTAGTGGTAACAAAAATCAGCGCTGGGAGGGAAAACAACAACAAAAATAAGGATGTAAATATGAAAAGTGAATTTTATGTATTAATGATACGTGTATATGAACTAGTAAAACTATAGGTAGAGATTAGAAAACGGATGTAGGACATGCGTTTCAAGAGGAAACTAGAACTGGGCTGTGTGTTTGATTCATTAAAAAAAGTGCCTGCGGATGTTGTAAGACAAAATATAACTAACGCTGGCGGGCCAGAGGCCAGTAGATGCCTGCTGGATCTTTGTGCCCCGTTGTCATCATGGGCTGGGCCTGTTAAAAAAACCAAGCCTGGGCAGTCTACAACCCAGTTGAAACTTGCTCGACCTGAAAAATCAATATACTTGTTCAATAAACGAGAGAATTCTGCAAGTACAGACTGATAACTGGGATGCAGCAGGGACATTGTATTTTCATCGTGATAATAAGAGCATTCACTTGTTTCGAAAAATTTGGAGAACTAGGAATTCGAACGGCAGGTGCTTATGCTACCCATCAAATAAAAATCAGGTGCCTGGAAATTCGTTTCGAAACAAATGATTCAGCTTTATATCCACGTCGACCCTCGGCATGATGGTTGGAAGCAAATGCCAAGTTCATAACACAAGATCGTTAACAACAATACGAACTTGCGAACGACAACGTAGTACAAGTAGAAATACCAAATTAACTTATAATCTTTTTACTCCTGGCCCTAGTGTTCGTCTGGTAGAAAATCTTGCAGAAGACCAGCTCCCGCTCCTTCTCTTGCTCCAGGTCCCCGAGGTGGTATTGGTGCATCACCCAGTTGGTCCTATGCTGGTCGAAGTTCTTGTTGGTGTGCAACACCAGAACCTTTTTGTTGTCCGTCTGCCGGTTGTTGACCATCACCGGCAAGGTATTGCCAGTGTTGTGCCACATCGCGTGCATGCCGCACTCCGACTGTATCTTGCGACGCGTCCACGTGCCCCTTTTGAACGCCCTGTAATTGCACTAGAAGAAATGCTTGCTTAGGCCACTCAGTGTGATACCTGCAGTATTGTCGAATACATGTTTTAGTGTATGTAGTTGGCATTTTCATAACATCTTTGCCATGTTGCCGTCACTTGTTTCACTTTTTATTAACTTTCAAATTGTAATTTCTTCACCAGGTCCGCGTCTAAAAAGAAACATAGAGCTATAAACAAAGGAATATGTTTGTGCAAGTAGATGGCCGATCGATGTCTTACCTAGAAGTTTCTCAGGATGGGTGTAGCATATGCCGTGCTCGCTGTCGATGGTTGGTATGAACAAATCGATGAGAGGGTGATATCTCGTGCTGTCATCACTCACTTTGGCCTCAAGGTGCTCGATCAGCTTCTGATCCGTGGGATCAAACTTGACACCAGCCGGCAGCACCGGCCAATCCTTCTTCGACTTGCATGGGTTAATTCCAGTTATATGGTACTCAATGTATGATCAATCGACTGTTTTAAGTGAATGATGAAAGATTTCGACAGATAAGTGGTACTCCAAATCTGAAGTCCAGAATACCCGAACACGCTACCGGGATTCTTGTGTCACCTCACACGCAGCGTGTTGTCACATCAATTCAATGTGTGGACATGATGAATAATTTGACCGACGTATACTAGTACTGCTACTATACTACTTACTAGTTGTATTTAGTGTCACATTTTAACCATAGGTTTAACTAACAAGTACGCACTTGAAGCCTAAGTGATACATATATATATATATATATATATATATATATATATATATATATATATATATATATATATATATATATATATATATATATATATATATATATATACTGCACAACATATCCATCATCATTATCAGTACATCCTGCGCAGGTGAGTTAGGATGCACTTGATCCCATAAATGTATCTATCCTTCAAACCAGAGGAGTGCTTCAAACTAACAACAATACATAATATCCAAGAAAAGAGGGTCATGCTACAGCAGCAGAATACATGGCTCAGTCTACATAGCAGTATGAATGAAATTGTGCATATTTGATGTTGGCATGAACCACATCGCCGCATGTCGGGTTTGCAAAAGCCATCCATCGCATGGAAGCTTGATGCCTTTCACACACTGAAGATTATCTGGCAACAAGCTGTGTCGACGAATCTCTAGATATGGTGATTCATGAAACCCATGGTATGATGTGTAAACACAGTCCCCCTAGCGAATGGAAGTTGCATAGCACGGTAATCATCGCCGGTGATATGATCGATGATTGGTTGGATGATCGGATAATTGAGCCCGAGGAACATGGAGTGGTTGCCGAGGTTGTAAACCCGCCTCCAGTTGAATACGCCTGGCCCAACGGAGCTGGGATCTTTCTCGAACACGAAGCAGGCATAGACATCAATGTCACGAACGCCCCAGGCATTGTACTGCATGCAGTTTGATGAAATGGTTTGGTCAATTTGGTACGTGCAAATGAGCATCAGATGACCATCGTCAGCTGAACGAGCGATAAGCCACCACCCATCAGCTGGTATGATTCTAGGTCCTGGAATCATGAAGGCCAACGCATTTGCGTCTGCTGCAACAATTCAAATTGGAGACCAAAAGGACAAAAAAACAATCATGTTCTGAGTATGTGTGGAATTAAGATTATTATAACAGTGACACATATCATAGACAGAGAATTGCAATGTCGTGGTCATAATCATACCCCAAGTTAAAAAAAAATAAGCCAATGGCTTTCATATTCCAGCAATATATCATGGTTCAAACATCTTGTAACAATGAGAGGAAAACAGATATGACAGGGCCTACTCATATTCTACCATAGCACTTACTACAGTTATCATATCAACTCTAAGCAATAACATGCGTTGTTATAAAAATTCTGGAAATGAGAGTAACATATAGCAATCATGAGGTTATACTCATAATATCTATTCTAACAATCATTAGATACCAATTGTTCTCATATCAACTCTAAAAATAACATGTGTGGTCATAAAAATCTAGGAAATGAGAGGAACATATAGCAATGATGTGGTTATAGACATACTATATATTCTAAATTTGTAACAATGAACGGGCAGTCGTATTCTTAAGGTAAAGATGAGATGAGATAGAACAATTACACGACATAGATTCCACTAGTATAGGCAGCCAATCTGTGCGTCGACCGCATAAACGATGCCATCGTGCACTATAGCATCAGACATAAGTGTTCGGTAAATAGGATCGACGATGAGCCATAACCATGTATGGCGACCGGATTCCAGATAGACTAATCCCATGTTGAACATGGCAATAAGCTTGTAATCCATGCTGTCTTATGATGGTGTGGGCACTTCGTAGATTACAACCTTCAGCAAACAAAGGTCGAGCCAAAAGCTCGACGCGTCTCGTGCATAGTAGGCAGGAGTGTTCGGCGGGCCGCGAGGATCGATGGCGGTGGTATCCAAAGATGGAAGGGTGATCTCTCGCTCGGTGTAGATATCCACGAGACGCCACGGACTACCGGATTGGTGGATGAGGACGATCCAGTTTGCCTTCATGCCCGCCCAGTAGTGGCCGCGCATGAAGGACATGTGGACGGGTAGTGGTAGCATGTCGAGGGGTACCACGGCAACCTCCGTAGGATCGTCAAGTCGGTGTCTTGGCCACCTGCGAGGATCGGGCATCAGCAAGCAGAGTGTCTTGAAAAGAGCCGGCCGGTTGCAGACGAGTAGACGGTACAAAGACACCGAGCATGCGGCTAGATGGACGGTGCTGAGTAGGTCCATACGATTACAGATATGTTCCAAGAGAACATCGGGGAGGGAATTCCAATCGCGGCTTTGCGTGTCAGTCGGTTCTTCCATTGGGGTTTTCGGTGTCTGCGAGCCAGCGGGGAAGTGGATTCGGGCGGGCAAGCGAAGAAGCTTCTCCTCGTGTGGCCGAGCAGTGAGACGGGGGATATGGTGTGCACGAGCTACCAAAGAAGATAGCGCGGCGGGCGAGCAGAGAGCGGGGGGAAATGGTGTGCGACCGACGATGGGGAAGAGAGGAGGAAGAAGAGTGGAAGACGGGGAAGAAAGTGCATTAAATCTCAATTCTACTACTACCACCATGATATACCGTCCTTTGGAGTGTAAATAGTTACACTGATGACATATGTGTCTACTACAAGAGGGCCCATATGTCAGTTAATGGAGGACAGAAGCGTGCTCTACTGGAAAACATGATGGCAGTACTGGGTAAGGCTTATTTAGTAACACCAACATGCTGGTTCAGCTTATTAATTAAATGTCCCATCTGCTGCTGCGTGTATTGTCACTTCACTGCGAAGACTAGTTGAATAGTTCTCTCTAACCGAGATGGGGAATAATGGATCGCGAAGACTTCCTTTCTACATTACCCCTATGCCTCTACGCTCACTTCACTCATTTTGCTCCGTACGTAGTCACTTGTTGAAATCTCTAGAAAGACAAATACTTCGTATTTGGGAACAGAGGGAGGATTTTACTCCATATTTGGGAACAGAGGGAGTATCACCATATGGAGGGAACAAAGGAAGCTTGAAATATCAACATGTCAATGGGAGGGAGTAAGCCCCATGCATGCATGCATGCATGCAACATGCAACACTCACACGTACACATGGACGCACGCAACACTCACGCACCCATGCGGCACATAGCACACGACGCAACACACACGCTCACACTCAAGTGCTCAACCTACTCCCTACGTCCGTGAATGACTGTACATTTAGAGATTTACACATTGACCAGGGCATAATTAACGCCCAAAAGTAGCAGACTTATGTGTGCATGCGACCATTGAGAGAAGAAGATTAAATGAAGGTCGTTGCATGCTATAATTAAGGATAGACATGTAGCCTATACCTAGAGCACAAGTTGGTGCATTAGTCAATCAATATCGATTTAGGTTAAAGGCTAAATGCATTGGAACTGTGATGTACTACACTCTTTGTTTTTTAGCTGATTTCTTTGCTCTGCCAACTGACAGGTGGGACCCAGAAACCAGGTGACAATTTAACCAGTCAACAAAGTTCCATGTCGACTATGTGGCCGGTTAGTAGGGTGCAATACTGTGCTCTACAATGAGCTAGTGATCGTATAATCACCGCAAAACTATATATTGTGACCATAAAGAGCATATTGTTACATACGTTGACCGCCAGTGTATTTTTCTCATTTCAAATTAAGCTATATTAACCGGAAAGGATGCAGTATGGACTAGTACTAGTACTGCTTTGATGTGTCCCATCAACTCGCCAAACGAGGAGGAGCTTGCTTACTACGCCTCTCCCTCGCCCACACGCGCGGTGGTTCACAGGACGAGGAGAGGGTTTTGACTACAGCGCCCTCTCCCTTTCCCTCTCCCTCACCCTCGCCCTCGCGGTGGATGTGCAGCAGTTCAATCGGTGTCAGATTGCCAGAAGAATAATGTGTATTGTAGTATCATCATTGTTGGACCTTCTGAAGAGGCGAAGAGCCAAGTTCAAGGTTCACACGAGTACAAACTGTTGAACCTCCCGAAGAGGCAAAGAGCCAAGCACAAGGTTTTATAGGAGTTGGCATCCTAGTAGGAGCGTACTACAACTATAGCGAATGATGCTACTGTATGATGCCGCCATGTCACGTATATCCAAAGTTGTGCCACCTTTTCTTTTCTCAAAGAGCATGTTCGAGCCCGTGCAGTAACCATACAAGTTGCGCGTACACATAGCACATTTACTAGTAATAAATTCTAAAGTACAAATGCCAATATGCCACACAAGTTCATCTCCAATTCATGTGATAAATTTGTGCACGACAAGTCTACATATATTCACAGCGCTACCGTTCACAATTTACCGTACTCCACTTACACGTTATAGATGGGCTACATGTCCTCCTCCAGGTTCCAGTCCCAGGTGTTCTTCATGGATGGAACGATCCATAGCGGTAGGCAACGGGAATCATTTTTGCAGCTTTCTAGTCCGGTTCCACACGATGGAGACTCATCCAAGCTGAAGCAGCATAAATTAGGGATAGCGTGTCCCAGCATAAATCAGGGATAGCGTGTCCCAGCATGTCGTTCATCCGACGGTGCGCACTGAAGACACAACCATGCTTCATGAACGGAAGGCCTTCCGTGTCGTACACGGAAGGTGGCACCCGCTTCACAATGGGGTAGCTGTCCCCAATGAAAAGCGAGTACTCTCCAAGAGTGTTCATCGGCACCCACGTAGCATCACGGGGGTCGAACTCGGCGCCGTTCATCTGGTACACGCGGCATATCAGATCTGGACACATGGTGACGTACATAGTCAAGGTCCATGCATAATAATGTTGTGCTCAAATATGGCGGTCAGTAATACTGTGCAGCAACTAGTACTACTTCGGTATAGAGGAAGTAAAATAACTGGCTTATTATATATAGCCACTCTTGGATACATGGAGGAGATAGTAAGACATGGAAAAAATGGTGGCAGCTAGTGGGTTCAAGTCTTCAAGGGCCTAGCTAGCTATACACATCCTCCAAGGTAAAAAGTACTCCTACTAGTACGTAAGTAGAGTACTAGTACAACAATGAAAGAGAAGGCGAGAGGGTTAAAAAATGGAATACCTGGGTAGATGGTGACGTTCTGATCGTGTGTGACCATGTTGCACATCAATGGTACCATGGGTAACGACTGCTAAGATAGTTGATCCCAATATGCCAAAGTCAGCTACAAGGTTCCAGGTTAGACCGAATTGCAGATGCAAATGCACATCCAGGATCGGCGATCTTATTTTGATCGCGGGATGACTGGTCCCTACAAAATAATGGAGTACCGTTAGGCATGCAAATGATGGTTTGTGCATTCCGTTTGTAATCTACCGTACCGTAGGACGACAACCAGATGAAACAAGTCCCCTGGCTTGTCACCGCGGATATGCGGCCTAGATGGCGCACGGCGGCTTTGAACGTGTAGGGGTACAAATATACCACCGACAACATGCGCCAGCCTCTGCCGTTAGTGCCTCTTGCATTGATGGAAATCCTTATGTCGAACACCGCGATGAGATAGTAATCGTCATAGCCGCGTCGCTTTGTCGGAGGGTTCACAATTGCTATCTTCTTCAATCTCATGTAGGCATCATCATACGTATTCAAGCACAGCCAATCCGGATGGCCGATCCCAATGGTGGAGAAGGGGTCTACCGGAACGGCCGCACTGCTGTGGATGTTGTGCAAAATGATGGTGGTATCCGGCCGGAGGTATGCAAGCCAATCTTCGTTGGCACCGACCCAGACCTATATATAAGACGGTGGGCCGCTGAGAAATTACGGGATGGAAATGGAATAACTAAGTACTACATGATCAAACTCCATTACTGACCTGCTCATCGGACAAAATCCGACTACCTCTCAACGTCGACAACTCTAGCGGAGTCAATGTGCAACCATGGCCAGGGAGCGCTGGACTGTTCGAAGGATTGGCCCATAGAAGAACCTTCTCCTCGAGGACGCATGGAAGACCAACAAGCATGGCCTTTTCCAAAGCCATTTTAAGCACCGTCTTGAAATAGTTGGTGCAGGAAGCACCGAGTCTTGCGACGGTGAGTACGTTAGAGTGGTGTGCGATTTCTCCCAGAGGATCGTTGTCCAAGGTCTCCCAGCCCCGATGAGGAGGAGAACTGCCTGGCAAATCCATGGGAGCAGCGAAAAACTGCCTTCTCTTCGGGGGGAGGGGAACTAGCGAGGAGGAGATAATAGCGTAGTAACCGTAGGGCCTCGTCCCTTCCAACTGTAGATCGTTCCTTCCAACTATAGCGAAGGGGTGAGGCTATTATTTACTACTAGTACTAGCATTATGGGACGTTATGGGATTGCATTATACTGTAAATAATAGCACTAGTAAGAAATTTTTGGCACTGGCTAGTAGTTTTTGGCGTGGATTAAGAAATTTTGGGTATGTTTTTGCAATTTTTGTACACGCCAACTAGTGTCAAAAAACGTCTTACATTATGTGACGGAGGAGTACGTACTCGTACTGTAGCAGTACTAGTACTACTTTCTGAACTAGTAGTGCAAGGGTACCACCAGTTGAACTCTTGAATCTCAGGGCCAAGGAGCTATAGTTGGAAGTGGAGGGTACTACTGTTCTCTAGAACCATCGCTGTACTATCAATGCAGGGAAAGTACACCTGCGTAGTGGCCTAGTGGTTACTCTCGGTGCTCTATTTAGCCGCTCCTCTCACGTAGCTGGCCTACTCAGCCGCTCCTCTCACGCACACAGTAGCAGCCTATTTATCAGCGACGGTTACTGCGGGGGTAGAACATTTGAGTTATTTGATACAGCGAGACTACGCTTTTCGCTTCCATTTGTGGAGGTGTAATGGATCTCGTCGAACTTTGTTAGTAGTTTCTTCTTTATGAATGAGATGAAGCAAAGCTTTTGCCTCCGTTTAAAAAAACACGTCAATTGGAATTTCTTTTGTAGTAAAGCCGATAATGGAGTGAAGTCCATGCGTGCAAAGCCACAAGCTACAGAGTTGTAGTAGAGCACTTTACGTACAAAGCCATATTGCATAGTTCCCAATGCCCCGCCAGGCTTTTCCGGCTCCTCGTGCTTAATTGGGAGGCGCTAGTTTAAGTATGCTACTAGCTTTTGAGGAAGCTGCAAGCGAGGTGCGGCTAGGGCGAGCACGCGAGCCACGAGATGCTGGGAAGGAAAACCCGTTCACGTGGCTAGGCTATCCAGTGCACCCAGATTGTGGTGCCGCACGTCCGTTTGACTTCAAAACTCAAACTACCCGTGTAAAATATTGGCTCGCGACGAAGTTACTATTAAAAAAAAGGCCGCCGTGCGTTCGGCCGGGATCAAACCCACAAAACGAGGTATACACTCCCGTGACCACTAGTAGTACTCGTTGGAGCACAACACAACCTAGAATCGCCTTTTGTCGCTAGTAGTACATTGTTCCTTACAAGAAACCCCTAATAATGCAAGAAACCACTAATAATGCGAAGAAACTACTACCACTTGCATACGTGGAAGACTTAAGATAAGACTACCTTATCAACCATTGTACATGCTCTTACAAACCAGCCCTACCAAGAAATGACTACTCTACAAAATGTCGTTATAGGCACGTTTCAACCCATGGCCCTGTTTGGATACATTTGTTGTCAATCTAACCATTCCATCCAAACACCACTTTGGTTAGAGTTAGTTCAGGGTTAGAATCTAACCTCTGACTTAGAGTATCCAAACAGGGCCCATGTCGCCCATTCAGTTAATGCCTTCTATTCGACCGGGCGTTATGACTTGTGGGACCTACATGTCAGTCTGCACAAAAATCCCCGAGTGACCTCCTACTTCCGGCCCATCCACCTAGTCATCCTCGTGTTGGTGAACGTAGTATTTAAAAAATTTCCTACGATCACGCAAGATCTATCTACTAGATGCATAGCAACGAGAGGGGAGAGTGTGTCTACATACCCTCGTAGACCGAAAGCGGAAGCGTTATGACAACGCGGTTGATGTAGTCGTACGTCTTCAGGATCGACCGCTCCTAGTACCGAACGTACGGAACCTCCGCGATCTGCACACGTTAAGCTCGATGACGTCCCACGAACTCACGATCCAGTAGATCTTCGAGGGAGAGTTCCGTCAGCATGACGGTGTGATGACGGTGATGATGAAGTTACCGACACAGGGCTTCACCTAAGCACCGCAACGATATGGCCGAGGTGTGTTTCTGTGGAGGGGCCACCACACACGGCTAAAATATCAATGATCAACTTGTGTGTCAATGGGGTGCCCCCCACCCCCGTATATAAAGGAGTGGAGGTGGGGGAGGGCCGGCCCTCTCTATGGCGTGCCCTAGGGGAGTCCTACTCCCGCCGGGAGTAGGATTCCCCCTTTCCTAGTAGAACTAGGAGCCCTTCCAAGTAGTAGGAGTAGGAGAGAAGGAAAGGGAAAAGAGAAGAGAAGGAAGGAGGGGGCACAGTCCCTCCCCCTAATCCAATTAAGACTAAGCCTTGGGGGGGGGGCGCAGCCTCCTCTTTCTCTTTCCCCTAAAGCCCAATAAGGCCCATATACTCCCCGGCGAATTCCCGTAACTCTCCGGTACTAAAAATTACCCGAATCACTCGGAACCTTTCCGATGTCCGAATATAGTCGTCCAATATATCGATCTTTACTACTCGACCATTTCTAGACTCCTCGTCATGTCCCCGATCTCATCCAGGATCCCAAACTACCTTCGGTACATCAAAACACATAAACTCATAATACCGATCGTCACCGAACGTTAAGCGTGCGGACCCTATGGGTTCGAGAATTATGTAGACATGACCGAGACTCATCTCCGGTCAATAAACAATAGCGGAACCTGGATGCTCATGTTGGTTCCTACATATTCTACGAACATCTTTATCGGTCAAACTGCATAACAACATACGTTGTTCCCTTTGTCATCGGTATGATACTTGCCCGAGATTCGATCGTCGGTATCTCAATACCTAGTTCAATCTCGTTATCGGCAAGTCTCTTTACTCGTTCTGTAATACATCATCTCGTGACTAACTCATTAGTCATTTGCTTGCAAGGCTTATTATGATGTGCATTACCGAGAGGCCCCAGAGATACATCTCCAACACTCAGAGTGACAAATCCTATTCTTGATCTATGCCAACACCACGAACACTTTCGAAGACACCTGTAGAGCATCTTTATAATCACCCAGTTACGTTGTGATGTTTGATAGCACACAAGGTGTTCCTCCGGTATTCGGGAGTTGCATAATCTCATAGTCATATGAACATGTATAAGTCATGAAGAAATCAATATAAGTAAAACTAAACGATCATAGTGCTAAGCTAACGGATGGGTCTCGTCCATCACATCATTATCCTAATGATGTGATCCCGTTGATCAAATGAAAACTCATGTCTATGGCTAGGAAACATAACCATCTTTGATCAATGAGCTAGTCTAATAGAGACATACTAGGGACACTCTGTTTTGTCTATGTATTCACACATGTACTAAGTTTCCGGTTAATACAATTCTAGCATGAATAATAAACAATTATCATGATATAAGGAAATAAATAATAACTTTATTATTGCCTCTAGGGCATATTTCCTTCACCTCGGCCATGGGACGCAACTACCGCCACCGGTAGAAGGCGAGGTCAAAACCGCCGGTGGTGTGGAGCCCATCTTGCGGCAGCCCGGATGCCAACTCCGTCCGGCGCTCGCGGCCGCTAGCTAGCCAAGATAGCTCCATCCAGCTGCTTGTCTGCAAGGTTTGCTAGCTAGATTGGCACGGCGGTGCGGCGACTTGCTCGTGCGCGCTGCGCTAAGGCCAGCCATCTGGCTCGAGTGAAGGCCAGCGCGGCGGCTTACTCGCTCGTGAGTAATGCTCGGGCTAGCCTGCCAACCCGTGCGGAGGCCAGCGCGGCGTCCTGCCCGCCCGGCGGAGCGGCGGCCAACTCTCTCATCATCAGCGCCACCGACGAACACGCATCAGTACTGTTTGAAGTAATGTTCAGGAAAAATAATTATTTGAGGGGGAATAACAGGATAGAAGGTCAGATGTGGGTCCCTCGTGTCAACGATCAAACAAAATGTGTTGGTATAAGCTGCCTTGTCAACACGGACGAGTGGGCCAACCCTGTCGTAAATGGGTTTAAACTAACCTAATCGGTAGGTAGTAGTTTTTGGCATGGATTGATAAATTTTGGGTATGTTTTTGCTATTTTTTGTACAATAGATTCTTCCTAGGGCTGGTTGAAGGTGGTAGTTTTTTTGTTAAAAACTCTACATATTGTAAGTAGGAGTGAAAGTTAGCTTTGGAACCCAATAAGCAAGGCTATTTACATAGTGCATATGTGTACATGATTGAAAGTAAATATCAACCATGAGTGACTAATATCTTGATGGAAAACTCGAAACTATGAAATACTAGGGAAATTTTTTGCATGGTTGGAAATACTAGAAATGTTCATGCATTGCAA
Source organism: Secale cereale (assembly GCA_902687465.1). Lineage (NCBI taxonomy): Eukaryota > Viridiplantae > Streptophyta > Magnoliopsida > Poales > Poaceae > Secale > Secale cereale. Next base: position 255,382,996 of record LR738710.1, on the reverse strand, counting down.
CGAATCATAATTAGAATAATACTTATTCACAAACTTGATACAAAACACTCTAATTCTGATATACATATATCACTAGAGATATATTATGTTTCAATTAGAATATATTCCTTGGGCTGTTTTGGTGAGGTCAGGGAGGGATGTGGTTGGTTTTAAGATACTAATTATGGGTTTTTCTGCAAATTGGTAGATAAGTGGGATGTTTGTGAGAAAAGGGAACAACTTACCTCACAATCGTTAGATGTAGATCTAATGGTCACAAACGACGGATGGCAGACACACCATCATCACCAACTTAGTCTTCTGTAGGAGTACTACCAAGATCTGTGCATTGCATGGAACATCAAGATGCATTTTTTTAATAAAAACACTCGTTGTGATTGACCCATGCGGGAGTAATCCCATGTGTAAAAACTAATGATATCTCGAGAAATAGGAGATAAGGTGAAGAGGAGTGGGGCGTGGTGGTGATTGGTGGTTGTGACGCCCCCGATTTTACAGTACACTAATCATGCACGCAAATGTGTACGACCAAGATCAAGGACTCACTGGAAGATATCACAACACAACTCTAGACACAAATTAAAATAATACAAGCTTTATATTACAAGTCAGGGGCCTCGAGGGCTCGAATACACAAGAGTCAGCGGAAGCAACAATATCTGAGTACAGACATAAGTTAAACTAGTCTGCCTTAAGAAGGCTAGCACAAAACATCAATGATAGAAAAGGCAAGGCCTCCTGCGTGGGACCTCCTAACTACTCCTGGTCGTCGGCGGTCTTCACGTAGTAGTAGCCTCCGTCGCGGTAGTAGCAGTCGTCAAATGTGGCATCTGGCTCCTGGATTCCACCATCTGGTTGCATCAACCAGCAAGAAGAAAGAAGGGGGAAAAGGGGGAGCAAAGCAACCATGAGTACTCATCCAAAGTACTCACAAGCAAGGATCTACACTACATATGCATCGGTATCAATGAAAAGGGTAGTATCTGTGGACTAAGCTGCAGAATGCCGGAATAAGAGGGGGAGAAGCTAGCCCTATCGAATACTAGCATCTTCTGGAAATCACCATCTTGCAGCAACAAGGGGGAGTAGAGTAGTATATCATAACTCATATTTATGTTGTTGTTCCAACGCTCCGGGATCTTTTCTCGACTCCCGAAGCAACATATCCAAACAATGCCTCAGCATCCAATTCTAGTTGTAGCGATCGAGATACAACTCCAAGTGTCCGTTACCATAGGACAGGCTATCGATATATGTTTTCTTCCCTGCAGGGGTGCACGAACTTACCCATCACGCTTGCTTAACTCTGGCCGGACACACCATCAGGTCATGCCCGCCCTCGGCCAAACAATATGCTGCAACCCGACCTAGGCTTAATAGAGAAGTCATGCACGCCGGACTAAACCCTATGCCCCCAGGGGTCATGGGACAATCGCCCCAGGAACTCCTGCACGTTGCGTACGCGACCGGTGAGCAGACCTAGCAACCTCCTTTAAAAAGGTAGGAGCCTAGCCAGTCTAACCCGGCGCGCGCCGCTCAGTCGCAATGACGTCAGTTAAGCTTCGGCTGATGCATACGACGCAGAACGCCCATACTATGCCCACGTGATGGTTAGCGCTATCAGGCCAGTGGCCCCTTGGATCAAATATCCAAACCGTTTAGTGTCTTGGGAACGCGCGGTAACGAGCAGAGACTCACGAACATGTGACCCCATCGCCCCGTCTCGAGAACTTGCGGCCAGGGCGAGTGCCCGGCCACGCCTCGTATTATCTCGCGGGCACCTTCTAGGTCAACCTGACTACACATCACTCACAATTAAGCTCGCCCGGGTACCCCTCAGGGTCGACCCGTCTTTAGTAACCAGGTTCAGTGTAAAGTCATAGTAACTATGTGTCTGACACCAAAAGAAAACCTGAGGAAATTACCCTCGATGGAATTCCACCTGATGTTTATCATCAAGGTGAACGAAAGAGGAGTCTCCCTCGAGGTCCACTCTTGAGGAGTTGCATGACAGTGTCGTTATCGGGAGTGGAGAAAGAGGAATCACCTTCGATTACCACTACCGATGAACTAACCTACAAGGTTAAGATCAGAAGTGCTGATGAGGTCTCACCCTCGCACTCGATAGTAACCCAGTAGTGTCGAGCAACTAAGGGGAAAGTGATGTGCGGTGCCGGGTCCTGGTCTTCGATCCCGTTGATCGGGTCTTCTGATAATCCAGCGGGGCAGTCGGGACAAGGTAGGGGGTCACTGGTGGATCTCTAACCAGCCTATACTAAGCAGTTTAGTATAAACATGTAAGGTATGAAAGCAGTATCAACAACAGGCTATGCATCAGAATAGGATCATACAAAAAGCAGTAGCAGTTCTAATGCAAGCATAAGAGAGAAGGGAATGGGCGATATCGGAATGATCAAAGGGGGTTGGCTTGCCTGGTTGCTCTGGCAAGGAGGGGTCATCAACACCGTAGTCGATCACCCGGGCATCTTCGGTCTCGGGGTCTACCGAAGAGAAGAGGGGGGAGAAACAATAAATACAAAGCATACAGATGCAATAAAGAAGCACAACAAGTTAACACGCAGTGCTAGGGGGCTCTATCGTGGTGGTACACGGTACCGGCGAAGGGGGATATCACTCGGGAAAGTATCCCTGGTGTTTCGTGTTTTCGGGCAGATGAAACAGAGGGGGAAAGTTGTAGGTTCACTATGGTAGAGATGTGTGGCGGACGAAAGGGTCGCGTATTCGTATTCGCCTCGTCGTTCTGAGCGATTTTCATATATAAAACATTTTCATCCGAGTTACAGATTATTTTATATGATTTTCTAAAGCTTTTAATGTTCTTCTGTAATTTCAGGAATTTAATTAATTCGAGGATAAAATAGGAAAAACTATGTGTACCTAGTGGCTGTCTAGCCACAGAGGCTGATATGTGGGGGTCAGTCAAAGTCAAAAGTCCAGTCAGCTGGTCAAAATGGGTCAAGGTTGACCGGTCAAACAGTTAGGGAGGGGGCCACCTGTCATTCACTAATGTGTTATTTAAACTAGTTTTAATTTGTGATGGGGCGCCACTGTCATATACCTATTAACTAACAGGGTTAGTTAGTCTACAAGGGGTTAGTGTTAAGGGGATTACCCCTGATTCAAAATGGACCAGGCCGTGCTCATATCTAGAGCTAGCTGGACCCCTGGCTGGGTTGCACGCACGGGCACATGGCCACGGCGGCCATGGCCAGCAGGCAGGGCAGCGCCGGAGTGGCCGCACATGCGGTGGCGCTAGGTGGCAGTACGTGGAGCAGCAGGCAGCACAAGCGATAGGAGCAACAGGCAGCACGCAGTAGCATCACGCAGCAGCAGAAGACCAACGCAGCAGCCGAGTGCGGGAGCAGTGGGCGGCGTGGGCGCACGTCCAGGGCGCAGCGGGCGCACGCATGCGCGGCCGGACGCAGCCAGGGGACGGCGGACGCGCGGCTGGTCGCGGCCAGGGCGCGCACGGGGCGCTGTGGCGCGAGGCGCGGACAACGGCCAGAGCGTGGGCGGCGCGGGGTGGCGACATATGGCGTCGGGGAGAGGGGAAGAAAGGGGGAACGGGTGGAGGCTCACCCCGGGGAGGCCGCAGACGAGCTCGATGTGGCTGGGAGGCGCCGGTGGTGTAGATCGACGGCGAGATGCCACGGCCGTGGCAGAGAAACCGGCTTGATCCCGAGCGTACGGTGCGGCTTGGCTCGAGTTCTTCGTTGAGGACGAAGAAGATGACCGCGGGAAGGCTTCTGGACACCTTGGTGCGGCAAGGGGCGGCCGATGGGCGCGATGACGACTGTGGCGCGGCGACCAAAGCTTCCGCTCCTCTTCCAAATCGAGTGCGAGGAGGAAACGAGGGAACTGGGGGTCTAGGGTTCGTCCTGGGGCTTGGGGATGGTCTTGTACACCTCAGGGGCTCGTCAGATGGTCGACACGACGGCCATGGAGGCGTGGATGTGCACCACGCACAGGTCTCTGCCTCCTGTACAGAGGAAGATGGAGAAGGCCCTCGTGGGCTTGGGCCGCGCTACTGTAGCACTAGGCTTCTAGTGCACAGTGTGCACTTGGCCCATTTTGTTTTCTCTGTGTACTGCTTTATTAATTCGGTAATGTTTTCTACTTAATTGCCAAAGTAATTAAATTTAGTTCAACTTGAAATTTGGCACATAATTAGTAGACAATATTTTGAGACCACACACAAGGTTTCACATCATTTGGAAAATTATAAATATTTGCCTATTTTGAAAAGGCCAATCTAAAGTGTTTTGGACCACTTATTAATTTCCTAGGAATTTATTTGTGAGTCAAACCAAGTTGGTTTCAACATGACATTGATGAGGGAAAATTTATAGAACTATTCGAACATCATAGTTTCGTAGCTTCAGGAAATAATAATTTGACTTGTCTTTTAAATTTGAATTCGAGGTCGGTTTGGGAAAAAGTGATGATTAACAAATTTTAATTATGATGACGTGCCACCATTAATTGGAGTTTACTGTAGCATGACACCCAGGGTGTTACAAATCTCCTCCACTACAAGAAATCTCGTCCCGATATTTAAGAGGTGGAGTAACGGGAAAGTTCTGGATACGGAATTCTAACGGATCTTCTCGTTCTTGGTTGCTCTTCTCGAAGGGGTCAATCCATTACGTTGATGTCTTCAATCCTCTGCTTCAGGTCATTATGATGATGTTGTCATCCATTCTTCGGGTCTCCAACATACTTACGAATATGGGCAGCTTGATAGAATACTACAAGGGGTATTCATCGGGGGTTATCCCACGAATGAACACATGAGTATCTCTCGAGTTGAACGAATAAAACATGCCGAGAGCAAAGTAATATGGTGCAATAAGAAGTTTCAAGCGGATAGACAAACGTCTGATGTCTAAAACAAGGTGTGAAAGGGGTTCAGAGCAAAGAGGATACGTATTGCGTCTGATACGAGAATATATCATCAGGAACGTGGCTCGCGAATTGTACACGAAGCCCAGCGTGAGGAATAACCTTGGAA